>OX359291.1:33954457-35154457 GCA_947179395.2 Pulicaria dysenterica
TGCTCGTCATTAAAACCATATACATATATAAAGGATATTTTTAAGATGAAAAGTTTTTCACTTAAAAAAATAATAGTTTTACAAGTTTTGTAAAGCGGTTAAAACTGGAAAAATGTTTTTTTAAACAAATTAACCCTTTTTCAAAATCTTAGACCAGTAGTGCTACCCATCTAATGGTACACCATTCTTGCTCCCGGTACCTTGGTGTATTGTCGTGCCCAAAACGTGCACACCGGGGTTCAAACCGATGTGGGGAAGGGGTGAAAGACTTTGCGGTTCCCTGATGTGACAGGCCAGAGTTCACCCCGTCTTAGATGGTGAGGTCTATTTTGGTGATTCCCTGATGTGACGGGCCCAAAGTGCATTTAGGTGGACTAAATATGTATGAATTTTTGTTTCATTCGATGTCCCAAAGATATAGGAGCCGTGTTTTGGTTTGAACACGATCGGTACGGTTTATACCCACTAGGAATAACACGAGGTCGTAGTTATCATGCCCATATCTTTCTACGGCACGTGTGAAAAATTGACCCTATTCTAAAATAAATTTATTTAATGGGTTATAAATTATTTTTGAGGAATTAATCACTGAAACGTTTATTTCTTGCTTTTTACTGTTGATGTCAATTTTATCTGTTATACCGTTTTATTCACCTGAGTCTCTTGGTATGCACGAGTTCTTAATGTGCATAGTCCAAGTGCACCCAGACCTCTTTGATACAACAGTAGTTGAGTCAATGAAGGAAGATAACTGGATTGATGAGCTACTAGACGTTTGTTGCCCAGTTTGCGGTAGTAAGGATATTTGAGAGCACTCACTCGACATTGATCAGCAGGACGTCAGTTCTACCGACGAGTCAGGTATCTTTATGATAGATTGCTTAGCTACTTCTTTTAAATCATGGGTACTCTATACCGTATGTGGTCATCACAGCAATCACTTGCAGGGATTCAAGAGGAGAAGGAAACTAAGGAAGGGGGACATGGACCTACGGGTAGGCGAAGGCTCCATTATTAGTGCTGAAGCTATAGGAACTTATTGTCTCAGGCTACCTTCGGGATTAATCATAGAACTAGATGATTGTTACTATGTTCCTAGATTAATTAAAAATTTAATCTCATATGATTTATTAATAAACAGTGGTTTTACCTATCAATTGGTAGGAAAAACAATTTTGTGCTTTAAAAATGATTTATTCTATTTAAAGGCAAGTTCACAAAATGGTTTATACATGGTAAATCACTAAATCTGCAAGATGACAACGAAATCTATCATATAAGTAAAAGGTCAAAGGACACTATGAACCAAACTTACCTTTGGCATTATCGGCTCGGACATATAAATAAGAAACTCATAGAGCAACTTCATGAAGATGGAGTTCTAGGGTAATTTGATCTTGACTCAATTGACGATTGCGAATCTTGTTTATCTGGCAAGATGACAAAGAAACCTTTCGACAGCTTGAATGAAAGGTCAAAAGAACTGCTAGGAATTATACACACAGATGTGTGTGGTTCTTTTAGTCAAGAAGTCAGGGGAGGATACCGGTACTTCATTACCTTTACAGATGATTTCAGTAGGTATGGTTATGTGTATCTGATGAGACACAAGTCAGAAAGTTTTTATTTCTTCAAACAGTTTCAGAATGAAGTACAAAACCATCTTGACAAGAAGATAAAGTTTCTTCGGTCTGACCGGGGTGGTGAATATCTGAGTCAAGAGTTTGACGATCATCTGAAGGAATGTGGGATTGTTTCACAGCTCACACCTCCGTATACGCCACAGTGGAATGGTGTGTCAGAAAGGAGGAATAGATCCTTGCTTGACATGGTTCGTTCTATGATGAGTCGAACTAGTCTACCAATGTTATTCTGGGGACATTCACTCGAAACGACTGCTTTTATGCTGGACCGAGTTCCAACGAAATTTGTTGAGAAAGGAAAGATACCGTTTGAGTTTCGGATGGGGAAAAAGCCTAAATTGTCTTTCATAAAGATTTGGGGTTGTGAGGTGTTCGTTAAACAACCGTTCTTGGATAAAATCAAACCCAAGTCAGATAAGTGTATTTTCGTGGGTTATCCGAAGGAAACCTTAGGATACTATTTCTATAATCCCGATGAGAACAAAGTATTAGTTGCTCGGTTAGGGACCTTTCTAGAGGATAAGTTTCCGAGTTTAGAAACTTCTAGAAAAGAAATAGATCTTCAAGAAATTGAAGAGGATGAAGGTATGCCTCCACCATTTGTGGACCCCGTAATTCAACAAAGAATTGTTGAATCCCAACCCGAGTCCACGGTTGAGGAAGAAGTGGAAACACAAGATCTTCGCAGGTCCAGTAGGATTCGGACTGAGCCAAGTAGATATATGGGATTTCTAATTGCTCAAGAAGAAGGGGATCTTTATGAACCCACATCCTACGGGGATGCTATGTCGGGCAGTGAGTCTGACAAATGGCTAGATGTCATGAAGGCAGAGATGTCATCCATGTATGACAACCAAGTTTGGGAGTTAGTAAACTTGCCACAACACATTAAAGTTGTTGGATGCAAGTGGGTCTTCAATAAGAAGACCGACATGGAGGGAAATGTGCATACTTTCAAAGCTAGGCTTGTTGCGAAAGGTTACACTCAGACTCATGGTATTGATTATGATGAAACCTTTTCGCCAATAGCCAAGCTTAAGTCAGTTAGGATTCTTATGGCCATATCTACATACTTCAATTATGAGATATAGCAAATGGATGTCAAAACCGCTTTCCTTAATGGGAAACTAACTGAGGATGTGTATATGGCACAACCGGATGGTTTTGAGGACTCCAAGAATCCATGCAAAGTATGCAAGTTGCTAAAATTCATTTATGGATTAAAGCAAACATCTAGAAGCTGGAACTTGCACTTTGATGACCGCATCAAGGAATTTGGTTTTACCAAAAGAGAGTTCGAGTCCTGTGTTTACACAAAGTTCAGTGGGAGCGTAGCAATCTTCCAGGTCCTGTATGTGGTTGACATACCGATCATAGGAAACAATGTACCAGCATTACAAGGAGTAAAATCCTGGTTAGGTAAATGTTTCTAGATGAAGGACCTAGGAGAAGCCGCATACATACTTGGTATTAAGATCTATAGAGATAGATCTAGGTGGTTGATCGGACTTAGTCAAAGTACATATATTGATAAAGTGTTGAAACGTTTTAAGATGGAAGATTCCAAGAGAGGTTTCATTCGAATGAGATCCTGTATACCATTGAAAAAGGCTCAATGTCCTACTTTTCCAGAAGAGCAGAAAAGGATGAAATCAGTTCCTTTTGTTTCGGCAGTAGGGTCGATCATGTATGTCATGCTATGTACTAGGCCCGATGTTGCTTACTCCATAAGACTTACGAGTAGATATCAGCAAAATGCGGGTGAAGCCCATTGGGTGGTTGTCAAGAACATTCTCAAGTATTTGAGAAGGACGAAGGAAATGTTCTTGGTATTTGGAGGAAGCACGGATGAAATCATTGTAACTGGTTACACAGATTCGAGCATCCAGACGGACAGAGACGACTTCAAGTCGCAGTCAGGATTTGTTTTTACCCTAAACGGTGGAGCTGTATCTTGGAAAACCCAGAAAGAAGATTCAATAGCAGATTCAACCACATAGACTGAGTACATTGCGTCAAATGATGCGGCAAAGGAAGCGATTTGGCTGAGGAATTTATCTCGGATCTGAGAGTTATTGCCAGTATCTCCAAACTGATTGAAATATTATGTGACAATATGGGAGCTTTAGCGCAAGCAAAAGAACCAAGAGATCACCAGCGGACCGGCACGTACTTAGAAAATATCACATCATCCGAGAGATCATCGGAATAGGAGATGTGAGGATTTACAAGATACCGACAAAAGACAACGTAGCTGATCCGTTGACTAAAGCGCTTGCTAGAGAAAGCCATGAGAGTCATGCTAGTTCCATTGCAATGCAGTACATGGGACCTAGCAACTAGTTTTTCAGTATTTAATTAAATTGTATGGTTTGATTTTTAAGACTTTTGATTATGTAGTAAACATTTCTGCATGATGGAAATAGGAGGTTTAATATAATCGTTTTAGATGTCTCCATTTTTAGCATATTTATCCATCGAAGATATACAAATCTCGATATATCAAAATTACTCCCTAGCTACTTGATGAGGTGGGAGCCACATTAGGGAGATACTAACGCTATTATAAATACTTGATGAATTATTGTTAGTCCCGGATGGATACTACAACAACAAGTGTTTGTAGAAGGGGGGTTGAATACAAACTTTAGCTATTTAAAAACTAAGAACACACAGATGTACTTTATATAATTCTTATTGATATAAATCAAGAATTACATGAACTAGATGCGGAAAATCTAAGTTCAACAAAGGTGGCAACAGATTTGTCTAACACACAGACTGGCTAACCTTAAACAACTAATGTCTAAGGTGTTCAACACATGAACAAGTTTGATTACACTGAGAAAATAAATTGCTAACTCTTCTTCAATCTCAACTTATGAGAGTTCAGTGTTCAGCTCCGATCCTTTGCATGTTTCCATGCAAGTGTATATATAAGCAATTGTTGTTGGATTATGTGTAGAGATAATTAATGGGTACATTGTGTCCAATGTTATAAGAGACTAAAGGGTCACACTGCTACACACCCAATTAGAACAGTTTGGATTTTACCAATATGTGTGTGGAAATAATTAATCTGTAGAATTAATTATTTGAGAGAGAAATACATAATAAATAGTTATTTATTATATAAAGGGAAATTAAATATGAAGTTTAATATTTAACGGGCCAGTTAATTAATAGTTAATTAATTAACTAGTAAAGTCCAGCGGGTCCAAGTGCAAGTAATGAAACTTCAATTAAATTCATGGGCTTTAATTGAACGGGTTTGGGCTTGGATAAGGCTTAAAGTATTTAAACTTAGAAAAAGCTCATTTATCCAAAAAGTAATTTAATTTGCAACAAGAAAAAAACCCTGGCCTCCCTCCCTACTCTCTCTCTCTCTACGTCGATCTCAACAAACACCCGAAGGTGTTTCGTTTTTGCTGTCTGCGTCGAAGACACAAGAGGCAAAAAGACTCTCGGATTTTTAGTGATCGCCAAACACATACACACATACGCAAGGCTTTGCGTGTTGTCCAGCAAATTCCAGCAGCGGTCTAGCAGCTAGTTCGTTGGTGGTGCAGTACTGGTGGACTAACTTTAGCAATCCAAAGATTCAAAGAGGTATTGTTTTTCTTAACTTTTTATCTGGATTGTAGATAAGAAACTAATATGATCATTAGAAAGATCCTAACCCTTTTAGGGTTTAGGGGGTTGTGTTTAATCTAGTTCCGCTTTAGGATTGAACCAGTAGTATCAAACCCAGGGCCAAGACAGTTTGTGTCTTAGGGTGGTTTGGTCAGATCAAAACCCTTCAGTTGTATCAGAGCCTTGGCTCTACGATCTAGTTTCTAGTTTATCCTGTTTTTAGATTTAAGGTTTGTTCTTGATCTCCTGCTTGCTTTTGGTGTAAATCGAAAATCACAAAGGGCAACAAAACAGTTTGTTTTTGTTATACAGTTGCTAAAAGATTTAATCCTACTGATTAGAAAGTTTAAATAGTTAGTTTGAACGGTTAATAGGATTGCAACTTTTGGTGAAACAAGATTTTTTTTTTCATCAAGAAAATTGAACAGTTTGTTTAATTGACAAAAACCTAGTTAATCTACTTAGGATTAAACCAAGGAATTAAACAATTTTTGTTTAATAGTTAAAATCTGGTTTTAGGATTATTAATTATTAGTGGAACAAAGAGTTCGTCACATTAATAATTAAAAGTTTTGGTTTTTGATTAAATCCAGTTTTAATAAGAATATTAAAAACTAGTTAGTTTTTGATAGATTAAAAGGATTAGGATTTAAAAGGTTTATTTTTTGGTTTCATCTGAAAAACCGAGACTAACTCCACCACCGGTGACGACGGCGACGGCAATTGCTGGTCGGCGGCAGTCGCAGGCGGCGGTCACAGGTAATCGGCGGCAGTTGCAAGCGGCGGCGGTCGTCGGCGGCATGGCCAGGTGGTCGGTGGCGTGACTGGATTCGGCCTAGGTTCCACGGCCCAACCGGCCTGGCTGCAGGAATTAGGCCCAAGTGGGCTTTGGCCAAAGTGGTTTTCGGCCCAGGTGGGTCTCGGCTCAGGTGGGATCCGGCCCAGATGGTTTTTGGACCAAGAGGTGTTCGGCCCAAAAGTGCAATCGGACCAAGAGGTGTTCGGCCCACGAGGGTACTCGGCCCAAAAATAGTTTTTCGGATTAAGTACAAAGTTGTTAATTTTAAGCATTAAAATTAATAAGTGTTTTAAATAAGCTAGTAATTTTATATGTTTTAATTAGATTAGTTAAAATATATAATTTTTGGATGTTTGTTTATCATGGCCAGTTCGGACATTATAAATAAACTCTAAAAAGGTAAGTTTATATAAAAGGATTGAAACAAGATGTTGTGATCAAATTTTGTCGTGTTTGAGTTTTGGTAAAACTAGTAAGAACTCGACATAGGGTTTATTCATGTTTTGAATAAAGTCATGTTTTTCAAAGTTTGTTGAAAAACTATTCTGGTCATGTTAATTTAAATAACTTAGATGATTGTAATTCTTGTTGAGAAAATGATCTCATCAGTTAAGATTTGATGAGACAAAGTTAAGTTTGTAAGATGTGTTCTACATACAACTTAAACAGAATTATGAAGCTTAGTCAGACTGAACACTTATAGTGATTCAGACTGAGTATAAGCTGAATATAAGTTGAGCATATGTTTGATCAGGTTAGACTATATCTTAGTAAGATTATTAATATGTTTGATAACCTGTGTGCGTAAACTGAGATATATATATATATATTGAGTTTCAGCTTGATGAGTTTCAAGTTGAGCGACTCAGCGTGAATACTGAGTCAGCTCAACAGAGTTGCTAAATATGTTTTAGTTAATTCTTTGGACTTCTAAGGATGAGTTAATAATTATACATGTTAGTCCATGTTTGTTTTCGAGTGTGTTCTCGAAGAACTCAGCTTGATTAGTTTCAAGCTGAGTAACTCAGTCCGAATAGAGAAGTCAGTTTAAGATAATTTAAATTTGTTTTAAATTTATCTTTTATCTCTCAATATCTATGGCAAGGATAAGAAGATTCCAGAATCAAGATTGAAGATTGAAGACTCAATATAAGAAGATTCAAGATTCAAGATTCCGGATTATCCGATAGTTAGTTAGCGAATTAAGCTAAGTCTTAGTTTGTTAGATTCCGTAGGCACAGGATTATAAATACTTATCTCCTGATAAGTTTAGAGGTATGACTGAGAACCAAAAAACAACTAAGTGTTGCAGAGCCAAACCTCACCTCACCGTATATGTTGCGATTCTTGAATCACTGTTTGTCAGTTCAACGTGATCAAGATATTCATAGTTTGCCAAGAAGCTATTCATGTGTTCTTATAATCACATTGGTTGTGATATTGGTAAGTTATTAATCTGTGTAAATCCTGTTTAGAGAGTCGTATGTATCTATAATCATAAGTTGATTATAGATAGCTAAGTTTGAGAGATTGAGAGATTCATATTAGGTGGTTATATATCAAGAGTTGCTTACTTGATAGTTATTGTAATCATCTTCTTATTCAAAGCATTGTAATCATCTTCTTAATAAAAACCTTCGATTGATTGTGGTTTGATTTACTTTGTGTAACACTTTTATTTGATTTGTTCAATTTCTGCTGAAAGTGTATTCAACCCCCCTCTACACACCTGTTGCTTGTTCTTATTCTCACCAAGGGACCAACAACTGGTATCAGAGCAGGCTGAACAATTTCATAAGTTGAAAGTTCATGATTTTGAGAAAGTCTGCAATGTCTACAAGCAACAATACCTCAAACTTTCCACAGATATCTGCCAAAGGCTATCCCATATTTAATGGATCTGAATATCATATGTGGAAGTTTAGAGCCATGTTGTTCCTCAAGTCCATTGACAACCATATGTCGGATGTCATCACAAAAGAACCTATTATCCCCAAGATTCCTGATACTGTCAGTGATACGTCTCCTGGCAGAACTAAAAAGGAAACAAGAAAGCCTACTGCATCCTGGACTGATGAAGATTGGAAACTCTTTAATCTGGATGACAGGGCTAAAAGTGTTCTAGCAAATGCCCTGACTAATGAGATCTTGCGTACTGTGACTAGGTGTCAACCTGCAAAAGATATCTAGGATACGCTGAGTGTTACATATGAGGGCACAGATCTGGTCAAGCAACAGAAGAAGAATCACTTGAATAGATCTTACGAAAACTTCTTCTCAAAGAAGAATGAAACCTTGTCTGATTTGTTCACAAGGTTTCACTGCTTGATAAATGACCTACTAAGTGTGGGTGTAAAGAAAGATGAAGCTGAACTCGTGCTGAAGTTTCTGGATGTGTTACCAGAAAGGTTCAATGAAGTAACCACAACACTGAGGGCTGGAGGAACACTGCATGCGTACAACCTACAGTCCATTTATGCGTTCTTGCTAAATCATGAACAGATCACTGAACACAAGAGAACTTCTCACAACGACTCAAGGAGTCTCTGGATAAAACCGAAGTTGCATTAGTTGCACAGAAAAAGAAGAAAAATTCCAAGGCACTGGTTGTTGAATCTGAGACTGAGTCAGAATCTCAAGCTGACCACTCAGACTCAGACTCAGGTGATACTGATGATGTTCAGAATATCACTGAGCAAATGGCAATGCTAGCCAGACGTTTAAGAAGAGCTCAAAGGGGAAGACTTCTTTTGATCCCAAGAATGTTGTGTGCTTCAACAGTCATAAAAAGGGACACATTGCTACTGAGTGCAGATCAAAGAAGGTGGAATCAACATCAGTTGTTGATAAGAATGCTTACAGAGATGATAAATACAAGAAGAAATATACTCAGCTCAAGAAAGGAAAGCCTATAGACAAATCCAGTGCAAAAGGGTTATATGCTGAAACCTGGGATACAGAATCATCTACCTCAGATGATGATGTATGTCTTATGGCTCAAGAAGATGAAGAGTTTGAAATTGACGAAGTTGATTATGGTCAGTCTGAATCAATCTTTGAAGCTGACATGAAAGAAGCTGAGGAAAACATCAAGCTCAGTGATTGGGATCCTGCTTCCATGTATAAGGTCAGTAATTTCTACTCTTACACAGATGAAGAAAAGGGTCTTGCTTTTGATTATCTGTTGAATGATTTCAAGACCAGCCTTAACTCTCAAAATGACCTCAAAGCTGAAATAGCTAAACTTAAAGATGAGATTAAGGAAAATCAATCTCTCATTGATGTTGGTAAGAAAGCACAATGTGATCTTGAATGCCAAAGACACATTAATAAACTTCTAAGTGAAGAAATTCAGGAAGCTAAAGAGAAAGCTGATCAACTTCAAAAGGTCACTGAGTCTTGGTGTAAGTCATAAAAGCTTGTTCAAAAGTGCATTAACCAACAAATACCTAAACAGGTAAAGGCTGTACTTGGAGGTGACTATCAAACAACAGCTTATGTAGCTGATGATGAGATAGCAAGTACAGACTCTGAGGAGGATAGACAACTGATTGAGTCTCAGAAGTCAGCCTCAAAGAAAAGACATGATCCAAACTTGAAATTCAATATGTTTGTGAAAGCTAAAGATCATGGAAATGAGTGCTCAACATCCAAACATCATGGTAAGTCTGTGCTGGACAGATTAGGCACTCCGCCTATTCAAAGAACTTCAGTTATAGAAAGGCTAAATCCAAATCCTTTCAAAAGATAACATTCTCTATCTGGCTCGGAGAGAAGTTACAAGAATAGGAAGACCACTGTAATTCAGAGGTCAAATCAAAACAATGGTAAGTCCAAAGTTGTAGATCTTGGTAAGTCCAAGAAGATCAACAGTGGTAAGTCCAAACCTGTTGAAACTGGTGAGTCCAGTCACCGAGGCAAAGGTAAATCCAAAGTCATGGAAAAGAAGGTTGTTAGTCAAACTTCTAAGGATAACAAACAAAGATCTGACAAAGGTAAGTCCAAAGTCAGTGATCATCATGTAATGATAACTTGCAAAGAAAGTTGAAAAGTTATCCACCACATACAATCCTAAGACTGAGAGTAAGTTCTTACAAGGATTATTAGACTCTTTACCTCCTGTAATCATTCGAAGTAGGAGATGCTATAAGTGCAGAAGTAGAGGTCTTGAAGCTAAGGAATGTGATGCAAAAATCTCAAGGCCTGAACAAGAACAAGCTGATCAGCCTACACAGGACTCAGCTCCTGCTCAAGCTGAACAGCCAGTTCAACCAGATGGAGATGCTAAGTGCTCCTCATCTGAACCCACCAAGAAGTGGGTTCCTAAACAAAACTAATGTGTTTAGTTTACATCTCATGTGCAGGGTTCAAGTAAATGGTACTTGGATAGTGGATGCTCAAGGCACATGACTAGGTGGAAAGGACTTCTTAGTGATTTCCACGAAGATGAAGGTCCTAAAGTAACATTTGGTGAAAACTCCCATGGAAGAACTAAAGGCTATGGGAAGATGCAAGCTGGAAAGGTTACTTTCCAAAGAGTTGCATATGTCAAAGGTCTCAAACACAACCTGATTAGTATCAGTCCATTGTGCGATGAAGAAAATGTTGTTACTTTTAGAAAGAAAGCAGGAACAATTTATATTGCTAAAGGAAAGCCTTTATTAATAGCTAAAAGAGAAAGAGATGTGTATCTACTTGATCTTAATTATGCTTATCCCTATAATGAAACCTGCTTGTATTCCCAATCTGTTCCTAAGCTGAGTTGGTTGTGGCATAAACGCTTATCTCATTTAAATTTCAAATATATAAATATGCTATCCAATAAAGAGTTAGTCTCTGAATTACAAAATATCAAATTTGTCAAGGACAAATTGTGCTCAGCTTGTGAACAAGGGAAGCATCATAAAGGGTCCTTTAAATCAAAGCAAAATTTTTCAATAACAGACCCACTGCATATGTTGCATATGGATCTATTTGGCCCATAAGTACTCCAAGCCTAAGTGGCAAGAAGTACACACTGGTGATACTAGATGAGTTCTCACGATTCACCTAGGTAATATTCCTAAAAGCCAAGAGTGACGCTTCCCTGGAGATAATAAGTTTTATCAAACAGGAGGAGTTGCAGAAAGGTTTGTCTGTAAAGCAACTCAGAAGTGATCATGGGACTGTGTTCAGAAACTCAACCCTCGAAAGCTTCTGTGTGCAAAAGGGAATATTACAAAATTTGTCATCTTTCAGAACTCCACAACAAAATGGAGTTGCTGAAAGGAGAAATAGAACCTTAATTGAGGCTGCTAGAACAATGCTATGTGAGGCAGGATTGAAACTTTATTTCTGGGATGAAGCTGTTAGTACAGCCTGCTATACTCAGAATAGGTCAATCATTGTCAAAAGACATCGAAAGACTTCATATGAGATGTATAAGTCTAGAAAGCCCAATTTAGGATATTTCCATATCTTTGGTTCAAAATGCTATGTGCTGAATCAAAGAGATCAGCTCCATAAGTTGGAACCCAAAGTTGATCCTGGAATATTTGTTAGATATTCCTCAATCTCCAAATCCTACAGAGTGTATAACACTAGGAGAAAGGCCATAGAAGAATCAATTCATGTCTCGTTTGATGAAGACAGTCTTGATCAAGCTGAGAAAAGACAAGCTGAATCGGTCAGTCTGAGTGAGCTTGAAAGGCCTAAGGAAACCAACTTATCAAATCCTATGTATGTCATGGGAGATGATAGTGATGATGATGTGTGTCCATCACATGCTCAAATGGATTCTCAAGCTGAGAAGGATGATGAGTTCGTCAATCCATTTGGAGCTGACATTCCTCAGACTGAAGATCTTAGTGATCAACAGTTTGATGCTGCTGTTGAGGCTGAGGAGATTAGTTCACCTCAGGGCTCTCAACATCACTCAGATTCTGAACCAGATTCTCCAACTACTACATTTAAATTCCTCAAAGATCATCCTCAAGATCAAATCATTGGAAATGTCCAAGAAAGGGTTATGACCAGATCAAAGGCTACAACTAACTTTGTTGCTCACTTTGGTTTTCTATCTCAAATGGAACCAAAGAAGACTGAAGAAGCCTTAGAGGATGAGGATTGGATTGAAGCTATGCAAGTGGAATTGAATGAATTTGAGAGAAATAAGGTTTGGAACCTTGTCCCTGCCCCCAAAGGTCACTCAATTATAGGCACTAAGTGGGTCTATAGAAATAAAATGGACAAGGATGGAGTGATAGTAAGGAACAAAGCCAGGTTGGTGGCACAAGGGTATAAGCAAGAAGATAGAATTGATTATGATGAGACCTTTACCCCTGTTGCTAGAATTGAAGCCATAAGGTTGTTCCTGGCTTATGCAGCATATAAAGACTTCAAAGTCTATCAAATGGATGTGAAAAGTGCTTTCCTAAATAGAAAACTTCAGGAGGAAGTCTATGTGAAACAACCTCCTGGCTTTGTCAGTTCAAAGTTTCTACACCATGTCTATAAGTTAGACAAGGCTTTGTATGGTCTTAAACAAGCTCCAAGAGCTTGGTATAATACTCTGTCCACTTATTTACTATCAATGGATTTCACCAGAGGTAGTATAGATAAGACACTCTTTGTTAAAAAGAGTAAAGGGCAGGTGATTCTTGTACAAATCTATGTGGATGACATTATCTTTGGTTCTACTAATGAATCTCTATGTGAGTGGTTTTCTAAAATAATGTCACAAAAGTACAAGATGAGCATGATGGGTGAGATGACATACTTCCTAGGCTTACAAATTCAACAAAAGCCTGATGGAATATTCATCAATCAAAGCAAGTATGTTCTTGAATGGATAAAGAAATATGGTTTTGATTCAAGTTCAACCATGAAAACACCCATGTCACCAGCTGTCAAGCTGAGTAAAGACTCAGATGGTAAGTCTATGTGTCAGTTTATCTATAGAGGAATGATAGGTTCATTGCTCTATTTGACAGCTAGTAGACCTGATATCATGTTTGCTACATGTGTTTGTGCAAGATATCAGGCAGATCCTATAGAATCATATATCTAAGCTATGAAAAGGATCTTTAGGTACCTTAAAGGTACACCAAATCTAGGTCTTTGGTATCCAAAGGACTCTGGATTTGAGTTAGTTGATTTTTCAGATGCTGACTATGCTGGGTGCAAGTTAGACAGAAAATCAACTACTAGAGGATGTCAAATGCTTGGAGGGAAGTTAGTCAGCTGGACTAGTAAGAAACAGAACTTAGTAGCTACTTCAACTGCTGAAGCTGAATATGTTGCAGCAGGGAGCTGTTGTGCTCAAATCCTTTGGATGCAGCATCAGCTTCAAGACTTTGGCTGAGTTTCAAGAAAACTCATATCTTCTGTGATAACCAAAGTGCAATAGCCATCACTTACAATCCAGACTTCCACTCAAGAACCAAGCACATTGAAATTAGACATCACTTCATAAGGGACATCGTGGAAAAAGGTAAAGTTGACATTAAATTTATCTCTACTGATAACCAATTAGCTGATATCTTCACTAAACCACTAGATGAAAAGAGGTTTATGTATCTGCTAAGTGAATTGGGTATGCTCAACCCCTAGCTAAGTGTCTAGAATCTGAGTTTTTCAGTTTGACAAAGACTAAGTGTCTTAAGCTGAGTGCACAGTTTATAAATAAGTTTTCATAAACTGTATAACATGTCAATCTGAATGATGAGTTCACACGTTTGGTGAGTTCCAAACATACTTTAACTGCTTAGTGTAGTTATGATATAGTTTGAGTCAGTCTCAAACATAAATGACTAAGTGTCATTGAATCTGAGCTATATGCTTAACTCAAACTGTGTGATTGGTTCACACGTTTGGTAAGTTCCAAACATATTTTAACTACTTAGTGTAGCTAAATTACATGTTTAAGTCAGTCTTAAACATACATGACTGAGTGTCATTAAGCCTGAGTTGTGTGCTCTACTCAAGCTGAGTATCAATCTTAAGCTGAGTGCTTGACATAAACTGAGTAATAAAGTTACTCAGACTTGGTGTGTCCAAAACCATGTTTTAATTACTAAGTGTTATTGATTCATGTGCTCCTGCGTATTTGAGTAAGTCTTAAATCGCGTATTATACTAATTTGGTATTGGTGTAATACAACAGTGTTAATAGTATTTGTGTAGTTCACTAATATTATTTTACAATTGTATCCGTTGGAAGATGATGTGTTTCTACCTTCTTACTATTACATCAAGCCGTAATTTTTCCGGCGTAACGGATAAAAAGGGATTCTAACGGTAACTTTTCTCTCTCCTAAGAAAGGTATATATAGATCATAACTGGTTTAGAGGAGTTTACGCTTACAAATCGGTCTTCTCACCTTCTAAAATACTTTTCGCAAACACCTCAATTGCTTAGTGCATTCGTCCGTTCAAAACCCTAAATTGCTAAGTGCAATTTCTGTACCGCTCAGTGCGACTTTAAATTTAATCTGTGTAATTAATCCAACATGGATGGAATCACATTAGTTCTCAGTGATCAGATGATTCGAGGTGCTCAGTTCAAGAACAATGGAGTGCCGTTGCTGAAAGTCAACAATCAACGGGCATGTCTTGCAATTACTCTGTGGAAACAAGGCAGAGGATATGAAGTCTGGGTGGCTTACATCCGTAAATTCCCCCTGGCATTCGCCTTCTATGGCGCACCTCTCCATATCATTCCTCAACATCTACTGGAGTTCTGGTATACATGCACGTATGATCAGAACAGGGGAGAGATTACGGGAACTGTTCTTAATGGCAATAGAACAGTAGTCCTATCCATGCAGCGGCTAAGGGATGATATTCGACTCCCTCAATCAAATGAGTTCGAGCCTGCTGTCACGAGGCAGGTGGCAAGGTCAGTCCTACCCCGCATGGGTCACCCGCAGACAGAGGGTGTAATAAAAAGGCCACCTTTCCAACCAGTTGGGGCTTCATGGTTTCTACAGTGATTCGTTCACTAGGGACTAAGGTTGGAGGATTGGACCAGGTGAACGAGTTCGAGATGCAGCTGCTGTACAACATATACTTTGTACGTAATTTGGATTACGCACAGCTCATCTTCAACGAACTCAAGGTCTAAGTGATGAAGACCACAAGAGATCTTCCTGTACCTTTCACAAGGTACATGTCCTTGGCATTTGAAGCCGAGCTGGGGATAGCACTCTATGAAGTAGATCAGGATGTGTTCCTGTTTCCTACACTCAGCCCCAAGATGTTCAACAATGACATCTTCCCACAGCAAGAAGGTCTGAGTGCACCTATGCTCCTGATTGCTGAGGCAGCTTCTTCGGAAAGTGAAGAAGAGGGATCGAATCAAGGGGGAGCTTCCCAAGCTGACACCGAAGTTCAAGCTGAGCACACTGCTCAAGCTAAACCAGCACAAACTGAAGCTGCTTCTGGTAAGACCTCTCCACTTTCTCTCTCATCTCATTATTCTCCATCCGCTTTTGGAGACAAGACTGCAGTAAACACAACTCAGTCTAACCCATCTCCTCCACCTTTCATTCAAATCCAATCTGAAGCCACCCCTAGTATGCCCACTGCTGCTAGGGAGAATATCTGAACCTATACACGTAAAACTACCATAGGTGGTGCCACTCCTAAAGGCATCACTGGAGCTGAGATCACATTGATCCTTCCAGCGGCAGGAGTTGAGAGGGAGACGCCTACTCTTAAGGTGTCAACCTCGAGGCTCATTACAACCTAACAGCCTATACCGGGTGTGGTGTCTACTCAGCCCACACTCTCTAGTGCCATGGGAGAGCCCACTACTGTTCCTAAGCAGACACACTTAGGTAACATTGAATATATGACCAATTCCCAGGGTCAATCACCCCCTCCAAACCAATAAGCCAACCACCAACCCATACACTTCACATTTCGAGTCCCGTTACTTCTCTTCACTTCTCACACCCTATCGCACGACCTGTCAATGTTTCATCTTCAAACCAACATGATTCACAGGGTCCACACTCTGGTGCATATGAATTTGAGGGTCCACACCAACCCTTGGATGATGCACCCAAATCTCACCCTACACAAGCTGACTTAGATAATATATTGACTTTACTGAATAGTCTGTTTGAAATCCTCCATCTAAAAAGAAAGAAGGCTAAGAAGCAATCGTTGCTAAGGTTTGATGCTCTGGATGTTGAGGTATCAAATCTGAAGTCTGCCGTTGCTAGTCTACATCAACAAAGATCTTCAACCCCTATTGATGATGACAAAAAGGGGGAGAAGGTTCTCGAGGCTGAAGCTGAAGCTGATAAGATTTAGGGGGAGAAAGTAATAGAAAAAGAAGCTGAGCTGACTGAGATAGCAAAAGGAAAGAGACCAGCAGTGGTCAGCTCAGAAGAATCAGAACCCCCTCAACAGAAAATAACGAAAATGATTCTTAGTGAATCATCTGCCTCAGATGAAGACTCTGCGGATAAAATGACTATACAAGAAAGAGCTTCACTACTGGCAGTTAGGAGATTAGAACAGGAGGACACTGACCGGCTTGGAATATCTGTCAATGAGTTAAGAGGAAGACAAAGGGATGTTCAAGCTGTGTTAGTCAGTGAGAAAGAAGCAAGAGAAAGGGCTTGGGCTGAGCAAATCAGAAAACAGAATGAGGATTTAGCTAAACTCAATCTGCCAATTATGCCTAAGGAGGAAAAGGAAGAAGAGCCTCCTGTTGAAGATCAACAAGAGGAGGAGAATATAATGCATTATTATACAAAAACATTCTTCTCTTCTCAAATAATCTCACTTAAGTTAAGCTTAGTTCAAGGGATCATCATTCTAGAGTTTGTCTTAAGAAATGGTGAGACATCATTTCTGGAGATGAATCAAATGCACAGACTGGGTTATGAAGAGTGGAAGCGAGTTGCCATACTTATCAAGCAGATGGAAAAGTCCTCTGCCAGAAATCAAGTTAAAGATGAACTATTAAGGCTACTTGCAAGAGCTGATTCGATGAAACTCATACCCAGGTCTGAGATAGCTACCCTACTAACTTCTTTTCTCAAAGTTGGTAAGAAGAAGCAAACAAAGCCAGCTGGACTAGCAAATCTAGATACGTACAGTCTTGTTCTCCCTGAAGGCTTGGAGTTTAAAGAACACACTTATGTGGAAAATCCTGAAAAAGGATTCATGTACCTGGATAGAAACGGTGAACAATGCTTCCAGTCTGATGCAAGTATTTACACAGTGATTCATAGTGATCTTATGCAGTAATTGTTGTAATTACATTAATCTCACTATATAAATACTTAGATAAACAAGTTGTGTTTATAAAATTAGAAAGCCTTTCTAATTTACAAGTATTTAAGGATTTTTATGAAAAATGAATGTTCAAAGTATTGAGCATGATAAGATAAGAAATAATAGTTATTATTTCTAGATGAAAGTTTTGGATAAAACATTTAAGAAAGTATAAGGTGATTATAATAGTTATTATGATCAAGGTTGTTTTATACTAAATGTTTTAAGCAAAGAAATTTAAAATACCTTTACAAGTGTTTCATACTTGTATTCGTGTTTTGGGTTTAATGAAACCACTTTCCGTAATTGGAAAGGTGGATATGTGAGAGATCCAAGTTTTGGTTTCATAAAACGATTAAATTTCTCACAAAAACTGTTTTTAAGAGCAAGTATTTAAAACACAAGTTTTAGGCGTATTAGTCAAAGATTGACTAAGTCTAAAAGGGTGTTTTAAAGTAATGCACTTTTTCATAAAATATAGTGGGAGCGTCTGACTAGTGTATTTATCAAGTTATCAAGGTTGATCTAACTAATATGATAAATACAAGAATGAACTTTTAAAGTATATAATTATTATCGGATTATTTTAGAAGTTTTCTAAAATGGTAAGTTTTTAAAAAGAACTAATCCAAGGAATGCGTGACTTATTAAGAGGTGCTCAATAAAGATGTTATTGCAAGACACAAGAAGGTGTTTTGTTTTTGTTATCTGCGTCGAAGACACAAGAGGCAAAAAGCCTATCGGCTTTTTGGTGATCGTCGAACACATACACACATGCAAGGCTTCGGGTATTGTCCAGGAAATTCCAGCAGCGGTCTAGCAGCTAGTTCGTTGGTGGTGCAGTAGTGGTGGACTAACTTTAGCAATCCCAAGATTCAAAGAGTTATTGTTTTTCTTAACTTTTTATCTAGATTGTAGATAAGAAACTGATATGATCATTAGAAAGATCTGAACCCTTTTGGGGTTTCGGGGGTTGTGTTCAATCCAGTTCCGCTTTAGATTGAACCAGCAGTATCAAACCCAGGGCCATGACAGTTTGTGTCTTAGGGTGGTTTGGTCAGAGCAAAACCCTTCAGATGTATCCGGTTAATGGAGAAGAGAAGGAGACAACAGTACTTGATTTAATAATATTATAATAGATAAATTTTAGTGGGTGAAAAGTAAACTTGCTTTACACATTTCGTGTATAAAGCAAATGTCTTTATCAATGATTAAACATCTCACTATCTATTATTATATTATTAAACTACTACCTTTTAGTCTTTAGAGAGTAAACTTCTCTTTCCATGCTTGTACTTTATACAACACCATGCTTTCTGAAGATTTGACTTTACCAAGTATGGAGTTGCCAGCCATACTTAGTTGTTGAAGTGTATCTTCGAGATCATCTCTTCTAAATTATCTATCACCTTTTTCACATAATCAAGATCAATCCTCTTTGTATCTTTACAGATCCAAAAAGGTGCTTAATACTTTTACAAGGACAGATCTAAAGGCATAATAGAACAACACATGTTCTGCCTTTGACTTAAGAAAAATTACAATGGAAAACCATTAACTGAGGTACTATATAGTGACTCAGCTGATAGACACTGAACTGCAAACATATTTTTGCTCAGCTAAGGATAAATGTGAAAGACTCAACTATTGACATATGCTCAGTTGATCATAAATGCTAAGCTAATAAAGCATATTATAGTAATAATGAATAAGCTAATAAACCTATATGATGAGTAGATCCAGATGGCTCAGCTGATCATTCAGGGTGATAAGCTTATGAGAGAAAAAGACTTAGACAGTTGAATAGCTTATCAGATTGATGTAAGGCAATAGCTGATCGGATTTGTAGACTCAGCTGATCTCTTGACTGCTCAGCTGATCTCTTGACTGCTCAGCTGATCTCTAAATAACCCTCAGCTGATGGTGTTAAACCCTCAACTGATGCTTGTAGACGTCCAGCTGATGCTTTCTTTACTTGTCTTTTCTTCTCGGCTGATCTCTCTAAAGCTGGTCCTTTGGCTAATACTCAGTGTTCAGCTGATGCTTTTGTTCTTCAGTTGATGTTCCTTACTTAGAAATTTCTTTCAGTCTAACTTGAAAAACAACACATGTTTTTCACTGATCTAAGTACAAAACTGAATATGTAGTTTTGTTAGCATCAAATCCAATTTTAATTAATAGACAGGTTTGATTATGGTTTGATATCTCTATCTCCCCAACAATCTCCCCATATTTGATGATGACAAAACCTTACCTTGTTTAAGAAGAATCAGTTTGACTCGGATTTGTAAAGATAAAACTTTTAAGTTTAGATTGGTTACCTAGCTATCTGTTTTTGGTAACTCTTTAAAATATTTTCCCTTGAGAATCTTTTGATTTATGAAGTACCATTGTTCTGTTTTTGTGGTATCTTTTTCTATCCTTTTTCTGTTTTTAGGATTTTTGATTTTCTATATTTACACTAGGTGAGCTATCTACTAAGAATCGTCTATACTAGCAGTTAGCCAAGTAATCCATGATCAAAGTTTCAAGCTATATTACATAAACAAGAATCAAGAGTATGTACAGAGATTAACTACTAAGTACAGAAAGAGTTAACTAATCACTATTCTATGAAATTGAAATTACAACTAGATTAACTGATGAAGATGTCAACTCTAGTCTTACTCTTCTTCTTTGACTCTGACTGAGAAGGGATCTGGAGGAGTAATCTGATCTGCTCTTCTCTCAATAAGTTGTTCAAACTGTATATTCCCTGTTCTTCCTCTGAATGAAGGAACTAGCTGAGAAAGGAAGTCAATACTTGCTAGGTTCAGTTGTGCTAACCTGAAGAACCTCGAGAGTCCAGATTTATCTCTGAAGAACATCCCTTCCTCAGGGTCAGAGACATACTTGAAATCTTCAGGATTGGAGTTGGGAGACAAGCTTGTGTTCAGATTTCCAAATCCTGCAAGATAAGGATGATCTGGGAGTTTTTCTCTTTCTTCAAAGGGAACAAAGGGCTTGGACCTTTTATTGAAGAATTTTGCAAGATGAATCACATGCTGTGTGAAGTCATAATGTGAGAAGAGTTAGTTTCCTACTGACTGTCTTATCTAGTATCTGCATTCATCTCTGAATGTATCAGCATACTTTCCCTTTGACTTCATCAAATGATACAACATTTCAATGATCTCATGGAAGCTATAGTTCTTGATGTAGTTCACAAAGAATATTTCAGACTGATCAGGTTTTCGCTTCCTCAGAATCTTCAAGTAAGGTGCCCAATCACCTCTGTAAGACAAAGTGCTTGTGATAGTTTCAGGATACTTCCTTGTAATCAAATCAGCTCTATGTTCATCAAAAACTCTTTGCCTTTCCCTTAAATAGCCTTGGAATAGCAGAGAAGTCAAAGTTTAAGAGGGCTTCTATAGCTTCTCTGTGTGTCATCCCTTTCTTGACTTTCTTTTCAGCATCAGGAGCAGGAACTGAAGGTTGATCTTGTCTTTGACTAGAAAGCAACATTTCTTCTTGTTGTTTAAGTTGATCAAGCTCTTCTTCTGATATTCCTAGAATATTTGCTATTCCTTGGGTACATAAGCACTCACTTTGTGCTTTCTGAGCTTGTACCATCTGTTCTAGTGGTTCCCCAAAGAGTGTAGCAAAATATTTCATGTTCTATTTTGTCTCATCCTGATGCTTAGCTTCTCTTTCCAATCTTTCAGCTTCCAACTCTTTTCTTTCTTCTTCCTCTATCTCCTCAGCGGACATAATCTTCTTCCCTTTTCTTCTTGAGGAAGATGCTGGAGTTGAGGGTTTTTGTTGTCTAGTAGAGGAAGCTTGGACTGAAGGAGTTGAGGGAGTAAACCTCTGCTTTTCATCTTTAGCAGTGTGGACAGAGGCACATTATCTTCATCATCATCATGGAGTCATCTGATAGAATGTCAATTGGAACACAGGATTCACCTTGCTTTGATTTCTTTGCACTCTTCCTTCTTGCTTTTTGTTTAAGCCTTCTTTTGGGCCTTGGCTCTTCTTGAGCAGGTTGCTCCCCCTTAGGCTGATTCTCCCCCTCAGCAGTTGATTTACTTTGAATTTCTACTTCATTGAGGGCTGCTGCTTCTGCTACCTTATCTGCTTCAATTTCAGCCACCCATGCATTTATGGCAGATCTAATAATGTTTGGAGATGGTTCCCTTGAGCTAGATGATGAGTCTAACTTCGCCCCCTTTTGTCATCATCAAAGGAAGGAAAAGTTGGGAATGAAACGGTAGGCTTGGCTAGAGCAGGAAGAGTAGAAGTAGATGGTTTGAAGGAAGAAGGAGTAGGTTTGGTAGGCTAAGTAGAGGTAAAAGGTGGGAAAAGAGAGGTAGAGGGAGTCATAGTAGGAATAGAAGGATGGGTAAAGGGTGGGGGTGGGTCTCTGATGTGAGGGAATGGGTGAGAAGGATGGTTAAAAAATGAAGGTAATGGGCCTTAGGCGGTTTATAGGTTTCTGAGGAATGTGGGTAGTTGAAGGTGGTCAATGTGTTTTTGGCGTGCGAAGTGGTGAAGTTGGATAAGTTCTTGATCTAGGTTTCTGAGGAATATGGGTAGTTGAAAGATTGGATTAGGGATAAGAACAGATATAAGTGGAGAGGTTGGTTTGATGTTATGGAGGTTGTTTAGAAGGTTAGAAATGGTTTGGTTGAGAGAGGAAATGGTTTGTAGGGATATGAAGGAAGAAGGAGTAAGGGTAGGGGTAGAGGTTTGGTTTAACAACTGATCCAACTTCTGTAAGATTGGATTGATGTCAACTGTGGCAGGGGTGGGTTGGGGTTGGGATTGGTTTTCTTTGAGGTACTCAACTGTTAGACTATGCCCACTGACACACGTATGCCATGTAGATCACTGCCGATATAGTATTGGCCTATTGGGTCACACGCCGGGGATCAATCCTAACAAAAACCTAAGTTGAGGAACTAAAAGTTTCAAAATGGAAAGGGGTAGGTGTGCAGTCGAAGATCGCGCCTCGATCCACAGGTGGAATCGCGGCTCGATCTTATGCTGAGATCACGGCGCGCATTCCTCTGGGTTCGAGACGCGATCCCATGTTAGACTGCATGGAATCATTTTGTTTCCACCTCCTTTTCTAGCCAATGCATGGCCTCCTTTTGGAGAACCATTTGGCCGGTTTTGGGGAGAGGAAATGGCACTTGTGGGTTTATAAAAGAGTCCTCTTTGCCTTGACTTCCATTCTATTGGTGACATTCACATTCAAACACATAGCAAGGCTATTAGAGTGCTCCATTCATGGGGTTTTATGCTTTGCATGTTTGTACTTTTGGCTTTGCATGTTGTACCTTTAGCTTCCGTTGTGTTCCTAAAACCCCATCAATGGTATCAGAGCCACCTCTATACTATTCTTGCACATGGTGGCATGAAAAACCTGAAAATAAATTTTTGGTTTTATGACTAGTGGAGTTCGCGGCTCGATCTCTTTATGAGTTCGAGGAGCGAATTCCAGACTAAGTTCACGGCTCGATTCCTTCACTGTGAAGTGGCACGAATTTATGGGGAGTTTGCGGCTCGAACCTGTTAGTGGTTCGTGACTCGAACTCTCAGCAAAGCAGTTTTTGGATTTTTAAAAACTTTAAAAATTATTTTTGGGTTTTTGGCAATTTAATTTAGAGTTAATTACACGGATGGTCCATGTGGTTTACACATTATTACTGATTTGGTCCTTTATAACCAAAAATTACGCCATGGTCCCTGTGGTTGACATTTTGTTTCACCTATGGTCCCTGGCCCTAACAGACGTTAAAAAAGTCTGTTACTTGTCATTTTGTGCAGGGGCATTTTGGTGTTTTCACCCTCTATACCTATTTTTAAACACCCTTTTCCTTCTTCTCCTCCTTCCCCCTCTCTCTCTCTGTCACACACACACAAAGTTGTACATCCAGAATACACCCAACACAATCCACCACCGTCTGCCACGGGATCCACCGTCTTCCCATTTCCGACCATAATTTACGGCGACAAGGGTTTTAAACTTTGATTGATTTGTCAAGCATTTGTGTAAGCATGTGTCCAGGATTCCATTTATTAATAAATATTTGTTCTCAAGAACACAAAATGTTGATTTTTTCAAGAATCTTTTGGTGAAAGAGACAGAATCTTATCTCTTGTTATTGAATGTTGTTGTTTTGTGCTATTTCTAATTTTAATAGCATAACCTTGATCACATTTCTTGAAGAAATTAGAATTTAAAAAAACTTAAATTTCATTAAATCTGACCTATAATGTTGGTAATTTATGTAGTCAAAACAGCTCTACAGGTGATTCCAAGAACAATTAACTCATCAATGGGGGCCATGAAAGATGAACTGAAACCTGTTAAAGATTCACCGCCACAACCACCGTTAACGGTGGCAAGAAGACCGGATTCCGGCGGGTCTGAAGGAACAATTATTCCGCTTTTAGCCAATCATTTCCTGGTCGAATTCGATCCTTATCAACAAATCTATCACTACGATGTCGAAATCTCCACAAAACCATCAACAAATCTATCACTAAGATCTGAACAGAAACCAAAGCATGGCCTGTGTTTCCCCATTACGTTTTTCCGGCGGCTAGGGTTTGCAGGAATCGTGAAAACTAAACTCCACATAAACAAATCACTTTACAAACAATGGCTAGGGTCTGAATCAACACTCGACGGCTTTGATTTTTGAAGTCGGAAGTCTTGGTGGTGGCTTTTCGGATCTGCAACAAGCGGTGGTGGACTGGTGGGTTTTTTCATACAGGCACCCAATGGAGTGGTGGTGGTTAGTGTAGATCGAAGATAGAGAGCAACGGAGGTGGTAGAGCAGTGGTGGTGGCCAACGGTACTAGGGGTGGTGGTGGCGGCCAGCGGTGCTAGGGGTGGTAGTTTAGGGTTGGTTATGGCTGCTTACTTGTTAGAGATAGTGGTAGGAGAGATGACATATCCCATGAAGAAGTGTTGTGTTTGGAAACAAGATTAACAGTTGAAAGGACAAAAATGTTGGAATATGCACACTGACACACGTATATTAGTAATGCTACTGATGATACACGAGCCTATTGGGTCACACGCCAAGGATTGATCCCGACAACCTGCAACAGGAAGAAAGAAATAAATATTCTGGATGTTCTTATGTGACACAAGTTATTGACTTATGTGACATCTAGGAATGGCATGCAAGACTTTGTGGCCAGGCATTTCTGCTGAATTGGTAATAAAAGATAATCAAGTAGTCATTTTGGTTTTTCTCTCTCTCTCTCTCTCTCTCTCTCTCTCAAGAACACTTTCCTTAGGGTTCTTGGATGTTCTTGATCTTCTCCAAAAAATCACAAGTGTCTTTAGTGATTTCTTGGTATTTGTGGGTTGTTCCAAAGAGTGATTTAAATTCTTGAAGATCATAACTTGGCATACTAGCATTTGCAGATCAAACAAACTTGGGGTGGACTTCGGTAGAGAGAAATCTTGCTTTTTTTCTTGTCATAAGTTCCAGAAGATTGAAGAGGGTACATTTCTTATCCTTCTCTTTTACATGTTGCATTTTGTAAAAGAGTTCTTTGTCCATTCCTGGGGTTTTTAGCTTTTATGCTTCTTTATTCATGTCTATTGCTTCCGCTACGGTGTTCATGAAACCCCAACAGTGGTATCAGAGCCACCTCTATACTAAAAATGTACATGGTGGCCTGAAAAACGCGAAATCGAAAAACTGGTATTGCTGTCAGGTAGGATACGCAGCGCGGAACCAGTTGGGTTACGCGGCGCTTAAATTGGCCTGACAGATTGTTTTAAAATTTTTAAAAACAGTTTTGCAGTCGGGTTTTTGGCATCCAAAAATGGTTTATGGAATTTTTGTTCCAGAAATTATTTTTTGGTATATTAAGATGCCTTGTATCTTGGTTGGTGTATTCATATGTATATTATTATTTTTGGCATAAAAATAATAATTGCATATACTTACATTATGTATATATGAATATGTTTCATCAAATATGATTTGTTGTTATTAATGCATATATACATGGGATTATTTAGTGCCTTGAGTTTTGAGAAATAATCTTAATCAAGATACATAAGTTTACATGGTTTTGTGTGGCACACCATGTTGTTCATGTTGTTCATGTGATGTTGGTAACCAAAAGATGCCCTAGACCTTGTGGATGTTTGGTTGTTTTAAATTAGTTATTCATTCATTTGGTGACTATATGTCACATGCTATGTAATAATTAATTTATTTAATTTATTTGGTATGTAAATTATTTTGTGGCTTGCATGCCATTTAAATTCCATGTTATGTATTTTATACTAGAAAATAGGATTTGTGGCTTGTATGTCATTTATTTCATTTTCTATGTAAAATTAATATGGAGGCAACCATCGGGAGTCAAGGAGTGACGTCTTGGCAAACACGAAACCGAGAGGCCCAATGGAGGTAGCGGGTTTAGTAGGAGCATATCCAAGTCAAGGAAATTTCCTTAGATGACTTCGTTTTTCCGTAGTGGCACACGGGAAAACGCATAGGTTTTAGGGGCATGGTTACCAATCTTATTTTATGCGTATGGTTGTTTTATTATTTATTGTTAATGCATGGATTATAGGATTGCATGCTAGACAATTTTTTGACAATAATAAAACTCAAGAGTTTTTTAACAATGGTTTAACAAACTCTCGCGCGCACACTTGATTAACAAATAGGATATAAAATTGGTTTATATTCTGTAGTGAAAACAAAAATGGTTTTTGTCACTTTTTGTTAATCAAACTCAACTGGTTTTTTAAACCGGAAAACTAAATCCCGTTTTCTAAATGCAAATTGCATACCACCCATAAGATGACACTGTTGGAGTCTGCCCACTGACACAAGTACATTGGTGATACTGCTGATGAAGTGCGAGCCTATTGGGTCACACACCAAGGATTGATCCCGACAGCTTACTGATAAAGAGAGAAGGTCCAAAAATCAAATTGTTTGATTTTGGAGCTTCACGGCCGTGAGGGATGCTCCACGGGTCGTGAAGCCCACTGCCCTCACGAATGGCTCAATGACTCTTACACGGCTCGTAGAGTCTTCACGGGTCGTGAGGGGTCGTGGAGAGGTCGTGAAGGAGACGCCCTCATGAGTCACTCGAACGCGGCACGGGCCGTGAAGGACTATGGCCAGTCGTGGCGCATTTTGTCTTCACGCGCTCTTCACGGGCCCTGAGAGGCCGTGAAGGTCTGTCTGCATGAAAATCTCTTATTTGATTGGACCATCTTTTGGTCCAATGAGATGAGGCTTAACACTCTGGCCTAAAGAGGTCTTTTGAGGTCTGGAGCAGGGTGTCACATGCATGAAACACCTTGAAACTTTTTCTCTTGAATCTCTCTTGGCACCTAGTTGCAAGATACACATTATACACTAAGTAGTGATTCTTGAGTGTTGTGTGAGATCCAGTGGTGCAAGAGGAGAAGCTTCAAGGGCTGTACCAGAACATGATGTCATTGTGGATGTTCATGTGATGGAGTACTAGCATACGGGGGTCGAACCAACTTGGTGTGGACTAGCAATAGAGGAGATACTTTTGGATCTCTCGTATATCCTGTTGATTGCTTGCTACAACCGATTTTGAGCATGGTAAGGAGGTACTTTCTACTCTCCTTTATTTCTTTAAGTTGAAATTTGGTTTTGTAGAGAAATACTATCACTTTGGAACACGATACGGACCCGTTTTGTACGTTTTTAAAACTTTTGTTTTATGCTTCCGCTACGTTTTGCTCCATACTGTGTTCCAACAGTGGTATCAGAGCCAAATCTACAAACAAATTGCACTTTTTTGGCTTGAAAACCGAAACTGGACATTCTGTCCAGAATGTCTTCACGGGTCGTGAAGGCTTGTTCTTCACGGTCGTGAAGTCTCACGACCAGTCTCGTGGGGTGCTTGGTCGTGAAGGGTTTTCACTGGTCAGGGTCGTGGAACTCATGTGCTTCACGGGCCGTTACAGGCCGTGAAGGCTTATGGGTCGTGAAGGAGCTTGTGAACAGTGTTTTTGTCCTTTTGGTAAAAGAAAAATGTTTTCGGTTTTAGCCTCCTTGCGATTCTGTTTTTCCAGAATCTGTCCAAAGTGTTTGGATTTTTTATAAAGCCACATATGTGTCTTGATTCATGCATTTATATGTATTGGGTGATTTTTGGCATGAAATGCACACATGCATATACTTGTAATGTGTATATATGAATAAGTATTCTCAAATTGTTTGGGGTACTAATGCATATGTACAAGGATTGTTCACTTTGTGCCTTGAGTGTTTAGCTAGGTTTGAACAATCTTAATCAAGATACATTTTGCACGGTTTTGTTGTGGCACACCGTGTTGTTGTTTGTGGTTGTTGTTTGATCCGGTAACACCTTTCCCATTAGACCTATGTGTTGGTTGTTTGGTTTTGTTTAGTTATTCATTCATTTGGTGGTTTGTACCACAATTGGTTTGTAATAATTAAATTTATTCGGTCTTGTACTTTCAACTTTATTTTGGCTTGCATGCCGATTGCTTTTCTTTGTAATTGTTAGATTAGCTTAGATTAGCATTTCGCGGCTTGCACGCCGTTTCTTTTCAAATATTTGTATGTATTTGTAAAAGAAGACCGAAGACAACCATCGAGAGTCGTGGAGGAGACGTCTCGGCTATGGTGGATCTGGAGGTTCATTGGAGATGACGGATTCAGTGGGAGCACTTCCAGCTGGGCCATGTGGCTGTGTCCTTAGTTTGACCTTGCTTTCCTCGTTTGGCTCACGAGGAAGGAGCATAGGGTTTAGGGGCATGTTACCGGATATTTCTTGTGCGTGGTTGTTGTTTTTTTTAGTTTCTTGCGTGGTTGTTTAGTTTCTTCGCTCGCTTGAAAACTTTTCAAAATAATAAAACCAAGAGTTTTGAATTGGTTTACAAACCTCGCGCACCACAAGACCACTTTAAAAACAAAATCCCGTTTTTATCAAATGTAAATCACTCGCCTCTCGTAAGATGACACCACCTGAATCTAGTGAAGCAAGATCGGTCGTCGAGCTTAGCCGAGATCGGTTTTGTGTAACTGTGTGGAAGGTGTGTGTGGCAACTCGCAAGGGTCGGTTATCGAGCTTAGCCGAGCCGGCCATTGGGCTAGAGTACCACCGTGTATCTTGACGGTCGATTTACAATTCCAAGACTTAAAACGCCTTGGTAGTTTTCGTGCCCATACCGAGCTATCAAAGTGGATTAATGAGGAATCAGTGAGAGAAGGGATCAAACATGCCAAATGGGTGATGTAAGTACCTAGGATCCCGCAAGTGTCTAAGAGTTGTAATCTCGGATTGCAATTGGTAAAGCGTTTACCGGCCTAAGTAGCTCCATGAAGTGATCCGCAGCAAACCCGTCATGGATTGGGGTATTTTGAGGTTCTTAGCCCTTGTTAAGATAATTTGTTTTTCTTAATCAGCTGGGTAATTATTTTAACGAGGATTATATCGAAACTGACTAAAACGTGTACTCTTTTATAGATGGCAAACATTAACGACACCACACCAAACTTTAAACTTCAATTATTCCTAGAAAGGGAGAGACTCACAGGAGTGAACTTCGCTGACTGGTATCGTGTATTGAGGATTGTCCTCCGTCACGAGTCAAAGTTGCACATCCTTGAGGAACCCTTTCCGGAGCCACCTGCTACTAACGCGAACTGGTCCACTCGATACGCTTTTGAGAAGCGTGTTGGAGATACACAATATATTTCTTGTCTCATGTTATCGACTATGAGCTTTGAGTTGCGTCAGCAGCTTGAGCATTTGAGTGCGTATGACATGATAAACCGGCTAAAGGACATGTTCCCGCTGCAGGTTAGACAAGAACGGTTTGAGTGTATAAAGGCTTTGGTCGGTTGTAGGATCCAGGAAGGTGAGGATGTGAATGTCCATTTCCTTATGATGAAGGGATATATGGACCAATTGGAGAGACTTGGACTTCCAACAGGGAGGGAGATTGTGGTGGATATGATCCTCCAGTCCCTGCCCGCGTCATTTGAGAAGTTTGTCAAGAACTATCACAAAGACAATTTGGATAAATCCTTGATCGAACTTCAAGACATGCTGAAGGCTGTACAGTCTTACATGGTTGAGAAGGTTCGTACCTCGTCCACATCCACTTTGGCTACTAGGAAACAAGTAAGCAAGAAGGAGAAACTGACCTCAAAAGGAAAGTCTAGTATGACTAGGCTATCCGTAATTGTGGAGTCGGAGGACAATGAGATTGTGCCTCAAGGTGATGTTCCACATGGGGTAGTTTCCTACTTTTGCGGAGAAATTGGAAATTGGCGCCGTCACGCCTGCCCTAAGTGCCTGGAAGAGCTAAGTATCCTAAAGCGGAAAAACGTTAGCTCATCTTCAGGTACTTCATGATGAAACTCCATTGATCTTCTACTTCTAACGACTGGGTTTTGAACACTAGTCAAAACGCTCACGTTTGTCACAAACTTGTTTGTTGCAAAGTGCAGGTGTTAATCAGAAGTAGGTAATGGATGCATGGAGAGCTGGAACTTAAATAGGGAAACATGGTGGTTGTCCCTAACTAGAAGTATTGGAAGAAGAGTCTTGCCATTCCATCCAGCTATATTATTACTTCGTTTAGATCTTTGTCTTACGCCCTGCGTGGCAAGAAGCATTGTATCTTTTATGCCTTTGATGATGATGAATATTACTTTGAATTTTGAAATTTTGGGTTTTAAAGATTTATTTCAAAGTTTATTCATGTCTTGGCATTTGTTATAAGCTTTTGCTTAAAGAAGTAATGGAATGATTATGAATGATTATGGAATTGTTATAAGTATGCTACAAGGAATAACTCAAGATACTTCGTTACATTTACTGATTACTTCAGTAGATATGGATATGTCTACTTGATTAGGTATAAGTCTGAGACCTTTGAGGTTTTTAAGACATTCCAAAACGAAGTCCAGAATCAATTGGGCAAAACTATCAAGATACTTCGCTCTGATAGGGGAGGTGAGTACTTGAGCTCGGAGTTCCGTGATCATCTAGCTAGTTTTGGGATCATTTCACAACTAACTCCTCCTAGGACGCCACAATTGAATGGTGTCACCGAGCAGAGGAATCGGACACTATTAGACATGGTCCGATCGATGATAAGTCGCACGGAAGTACCCATTAGTTTTTGGGGGTACGCTCTTGAGTCAGCGGCCAGGATCCTTAACCTCGTACCGACTAAGAAAGTCAAAAAGACACCTTATGAGATATGGCATGGACTAGCTCCAAAAGTTGCATATCTTAAGGTTTGGGGATGTCCTGCCTTCGTAAGACGAGAGGTAGAGGGCAAACTTGAACCAAGGTCAGAAAGGTGTTATTTCATAGGGTATCCATCCGGAGCAATGGGATATTTATTTTATAAACCTTCTGAAAACAAAGTGTTTATTGCAAGAAGGGCAGTTTTCCTTGAAAGGGAACTGATATCCATACAATCCGGAGGTAAGAGGATTGATCTTGAAGAAATTCAAGAACCCATGGAAGAAGGGACTAATGTCGGCACTAGCACTCAACCCGAAGTGGTTGAAACCGAGCAAGAAATTGCATCGGTACCTGACAACACTCCATTAATTCCTCGTAGGTCTGGTAGATCATGATGAACCCACCAACTACCAGGAAGCCGTAGCGGGCAATGAGTCTGCTAGGTGGAAAGAAGCAATGAAGAGTGAGATGCAATCCATGTCGGATAACCAAGTTTGGGAATTGGTTGATCCTACACCCGGGTTTAAGACAGTAGGGTGTAAATGGGTCTTCAAAAAGAAGACCGGCGTGGATGGATCTATAGATACCTTCAAAGCTCGACTGGTGGCAAAGGGTTTCACTCAAACTCATGGTATTGACTATGATGAAACTTTCTCACCAGTAGCTATGTTGAAGTATATTAGAATACTCATGGCCATAGCTGCATTTTATGACTATGAGATATGGCAAATGGATGTAAAAACCGCCTTCCTTAACGGGAAGCTAAGTGAAAAGGTGTTTATGACACAACCCGAGGGTTTTGTACATCCTGAGTATCCTAATAGATTCTGTAGACTGATGAAGTCCATTTATGGGCTTAAGCAAGCATCTCGAAGTTGGAACCTATGCTTTGATGAGAAAATCAAAATGTTTGGATTTTTGAAAGGCAAGGATGAGCCATGCGTATATGTCAGGGCTAGTGGGAGCGCTGTAGTATTTCTTGTCTTATATGTAGATGATATTCTACTCATCGGTAACAACATCCCAACTTTAAAAGAGGTAAAATCTTTTCTTGGGAGTTGTATCTCAATGAAAGACTTGGGAGAGGCGGTGTATATCTTGGGCATCAAGATCTATAGAAATAGATCTAAAAGGCTTATAGGGCTTTGCCAAAGTGCATATGTGGACAAAGTCTTGAATCGATTCAAGATGGAGGACTCAAAAAGGGGTAACACCCCTATGATGCATGGAGTGACATTGAGCAAGGCTCAAAGTCCTAGTTCCAAAGAGGAACTTGACGTAATGAAGAGGGTTCCTTATGCCTCGGCAGTAGGATCGATCATCTACGCCATGCTATGCACTCGTCGTGATGTATCGTGTGCCTTGAGCATGACGAGCAGATATCAGGCTAATCCAGGGCAAGCTCACTGGACGGCCGTAAAGAACATTCTCAAGTATCTTCGGAGGACAAAGGAGATGTTCTTGGTCTATGGTGGTAAGGAAGAGCTTAGAGTGCATGGTTACTCTGACGCAAGCTTCCAAACTGATAAGGACGACTGCCGATCTCAATCGGGGTTCGTGTTCCTTCTCAATGGTGGTGCTATTAGTTGGAGGAGCTCTAAGCAAGACACCGTTGCTGATTCAACTACCGATTCCGAGTACATTGCGGCTAGTGAAGCAGCAAAGGAAGCGGTATGGATGAGGAAATCCATTCAAGATCTTGGAGTGGTTCCTAGCATTACCGACCCTATTAAGATTTTTTGTGACAATGAGGGTGCGGTTGCATTGTCTAAGGAACCAAGAGCTCACAAACGTACGAGACACATTCCTCGGAAATACAATTTCATTAGAGATGTGATAGAGAGTGATGAAATTTCCTATAGCAGAGTAACATCGGAAGGCAATTTAGCTTATCCTTTTACTAAGCCGTTGTCACAAGCTGTACATGATTCTCACACCAGGTCAATAGGTGTTAGACTAGCTAGTGACTTGGCTTGAGTGTGTGATTTGGTTTAATGTTTGATTTGTAATAGACTTTTGGGAACATTAAGCTGTATTGTATTTCATACTATATTGATTATTTTATGTGATTTAATGATGCGCCTAGGGCGAATATTTTATGAATCCTTACTGTGTTCCATCTTAGCATGTTTAACACTTCCCAGAATGTTTTTACATTCTAAATATCCACAGTCGGTCGTTCTTCATGGGGAGGAAGTTTGAGATAAGACTGAGGGAAGTGGTTGGTCACTATCTAATAATGGATTTGATAAAAGAGACGCAACACTTCGCCTGTGCTTGACTTGGTCAAGTGACTGGATGACCCAAATCTGAGGTTACTTCATGGTTTCTGTCATGAGTAACTCAGGATGATAATATCATTTCGTCCTTAGACTAAAGATACATGTGTTCCAAAGCATGGACCTGCTTTGCCTTGATTGCTTTCAAACGCAGTTCGTAACTGGCTGTTATAAAGGGAGCCTTTAGGTAAATTATGGTGTATGTAGCGGAGAAATGTAGTCAAAGGGACAGTAAGGTTTGAAGACTAAGGAGAGAGGGTTCTGTTGTTGTAGAGGTGGTAGTTGTAACAGGGGTTGATTGAGATGGAATGCCAATATCAAGAATGGTTGTTGGTCCCTTACTTAGGCTTTCGTGTTAAAGCCCAAGATCACTAGCAGCAGATTGTGTGCCCTGTACTGATGATTGGTTCATACCACCAGTATTGACAGGCAGTGCAATAGCATGTGTACGAAGTGAATCAAGTGTAGGTACAAGAATGTGAGGTTGAGTGAGGGGTGCACTCAGTGGGGTATCCCTTTGTAAATCAAGAAGCTGTTGGAAGCTTATTGAGGGCATGGCCAGACACAATGTGGTGTAAGACACAGTATGACCTTGGGTGGAGGTCTATCTTTCAATGACATCACCCTGTTCGGAGGGTGATCCAGATTGCAGGAGTCTCATATTTACAGTTACATCTTGTTGAGAAGATGTACCTACTGGCTGAAGGGGGAGATCAACATCCATAAGCTTCCCCTCAACATAAGAGGGAACCATTGGTGTTGAGGTCAGAGGTGCAAAAGTCACATCCTACAAGATATGTGCATGGTGCACAATCTCAACTGACCTTGGTTCTATTTGGGCTGATGTGGGAGTAGAACTAGTGACTATTGGAAGTACACCAGAGCTTGGTTGTTGTGGGGGTGTTACAACTGGAATGGAGGATGGGCTCTCACTGGTTGGGTTGACCAAGTGAGTCTCCTCAGGGAGTGAAGTAACCATACCTAAGATATGCTGGGTCTTGCTGATCTCGATCATTTGAATGAGATTATCAGAAATCACATCTTCCTCAGCACCATCATCAGCAGATTCATCCTCACTAGCTTGTTCTTTGTGAACAGAGGCACTTGAGCCTTGAGATTGTTGTGGAGAGGGATATGCAACATGACCTCCAAGTGTACGACTAGAAGAGTCATCATCAGTGTCATCCTTACCATCAGTATCACTTGAGTGACCAGTCCTCCTTGTGGTATTTGAACTTAAGGGAAATTCAGTGAGTGGCATCATAACAGGAGAGGATGAGGTGGTTGTGGCATAAACAGTAGCATCCTCAACAAAGAAACCACCAGCATCATCATCATCATGTGCATCACTGTCAACATCACTATCATTATCACTAACATCAGCAGCAGCACCCTCTTGGGTTCCTTGATCATCTTGGCTAGGAGACTTAGCAACAGAATGTGCAGAGTCATCATCTTGATCTCTTTGTGGAATTCTAGTAGGATCAGACAGATGGACACCCTCAAGCTGCACAACATCGTCAGCAACATGTTCCATAACCTCATGTTCTGGTTGATCTTCCACATTCTCAGCAACATCCAAATTTTCATCTACTTGCTCCTCCTCATCAACATCCTCATCCTCAGCAGCTTCATAAACTAACTCTTGCATTGCTGGAGTTAGTGCAGGACCAGCATCCTCTCTTATCAAATGAAACACCTTCTGAACCATATGAGGAATAGGCATGGTGTTGAGATTAACATTTAAGTGAGTATAGGCTTCCCACTGCAGAGATTGAATAGCCAACAAACTCATGTATCTGATATAAAGAACATGATTCCTTGTTGTCTTCTTGGCAGTGGCCAAGGTGATCTTATCTACCATCTCAGTAAAAATAACTTGTGCAAAGTCAATATTTCTTCTAGTGACCAAGGCATGAAGAACCATTAATGCAGTTTGGTTCAAGAGGTCATGGCTGCCAGACTTGTGACCAAAGTACCTAATGACTATACTGGCTAAGTATTTCCATGGATGACCTAGAGCAGATAACATGTATCTTCAATGGGTAACCAGTTCATTGTAACCTATCAAAGGTAGGACCTCCAGAGTTTGGTCATAATTGGGGAATGGTTGAAATGGAGCAAAGTTGGGAATGGATAAGGCATCTCTGAGGGTATTGACAGTTATGTTCAGGGTCCTTTCATTGTTTAGGATGGAGCAGGTAATGGTTTGTTGATCGGGGTGGTATCTAGCAGTGTACCACATCTCCCCAATAATTTGTAGGAAGATGAACAGAGGATGAGCAGAATGACAGGGAAACAAGGGAAGAGCAGTTATGAAGTGTACCATGGGTTCATAGCCCTGGTTTGCCTTAGATGGAGGAATTTCAGTGGAAATCAAGATGTTGTTTGGTGTGATAGTCATTTGAGAGTTAGGAATAACATTCTCACCTGAAATAGCATTAGGAGTAACATTAGGGTTGAACATCACCAATGTTAAGCAGAGACGGAGAGAAGATGAACAGTAGCAAGTTTGCAGGTTTCTTGAGAGAGAAAGATGTAGGCTGAGTGTTTTGAAAGCATAAAGATTAGAAACCGCTCAAATTCATCATTTATATCTTTTTTGAAAACCTAAAACTGACACTGTTATTAATTTTTCAAAAAGTAACTGTCACATTTGCAAAAAGTAGTTAACGAAAAGCAAATAAATACATAGACAACCAACGGACAAACAAACAGAATTATATACACCTAGGAAACATATTAAATACTAATGAGAAACTAATAAAATAATTGTGGGGACACATATTTGACTTTTAGAGGTATCAGCTGATGAAAGAAAAGTATCAGCTGATCATTTTTCAAAAGACATAAGTGTCAGCTAATGAAAACACTTAGCTGAGCTTCTAGTCCTTAGCTAATGGTTTATCAGCTGAGGTATTGCATCAGCTGATGGTTGTCACGATAGAATTATTTTGGCTGATTCACAATCAGTAAGACATAGAGAAGCTTAGATAAGTACTTTAGTTAGAATTCACACAAAAATGAAACTATTTTCACACAACAAGGTAACATGCCAAGTTTGGATATTAGGAAATCGAACCGAGACTCATCTAAAGGTTTTGTAAACAAATCAGCTAGTTGAAAATTAGTGCTGATATAGTGCATTAACACTTTCATTTTCTGCACATTATCTCTTAAAAAGTGATTTTTGATTTCAATGTGCTTTGTTTTTTAGTGCAAAACTGGATTGTTAGAGATGATATAGCACTTGTATTATCATAGAGTATTGGGGTTTCTTCAAACTTCACATCGTAATCAAGCAATTGATTTTGCAACCAAAGAAGTTGAGCACAACAGCTACCAGCAACAATGTATTCAGCTTTAGCAGTAGAAGTTGACACTGAGTTTTGCTTCTTGCTTGACCAATTTATTAATCTTCCACCTAGAAGTTGACAACCACCAGAAGTACTCTTTCTGTCCAATGTACATCCTGCAAAATCAGAGTCAGTGTATCCAACTAACTCAAAATTTGAGTCCTTGGGGTACCAAAGACCTAGATTAGGAGTTCATTTGATTCTTTTAACAGTAGCAAGATGTGATTCTTTAGGGTCACCTTGGTATCTTGCACAGAGACATGTTGAGAACATTATATCTGATCTACTTGCAGTGAGGTATAAAAGAGAACCTATCATGCCTCTATAAGCAGTAATGTTCACTGATTTTTCATCAGTGTCCTTTCCTAGCTTAAGAGCAACTGATATAGGTGTTTTCATTGAAGAACAGTTTTCAAACTCAAATTTCTTAAGTCATTTACATACTTTGTTTGATGAATGAAAATTCCATCAACCTCTTGTCTAAATTGAAGTCCAAAACAATAGTTTAGTTAACCCATCATGCTCATCTGATAATTATCAAACATGAGTTTAGAAAACTTTTTACAAAGATCCAAATTTGTAGACCTAAATATTATGTCATCTACATATATCTGCACAAGAATCACATCACCCTTGAATTTTCTAATGAACAGAGTGCTATCAATGCTTCCTCTAGTAAAACCATTATTGGTTAGAAAAGAAGAGAGGGTATCATACCAGGCTTTTGGAGCTTGCAACAGGGGCAAAGGTTTCATCAAAGTCAATTCCTTCTTCTTGACAGTACCCCTGAGCAACTAGCCTTGCCTTGTTTCTGATGATTTGCCCTTGTTCATCCATCTTGTTTCTGAACACCCACTTAGTACCAATGATGGATTTGTCCTTTGGTCTTGGCACCAAAGTCCACACATTGTTTCTTGTGAATTCTGCCAGTTCTTCTTGCATGACATTAATCCAATGAGGATCATTAAGGACTCCATCTACCTTGTTTGGTTCAATCATAGAAACAAAACCTGTGTACAGACAGAAATTACAAGCTTTTGATCTTGTTAGTACAGGTGCTTCTATGTTACCTATGACATAATCTTTAGGATGATCTATGTGGTCCTTGTAGGAATTTTGGATTATAGGAGAGTTGGGATCAGTTTGGATTTAGGGAGTTGAAATTTCTAGATTGGGATCAGCTTATGATACTTCTGGTTGATCAGCTGATAAAATTTCAAGGTTGCAATCTGTGGGTATCTCTACTGATGGACTATTTGATATGGAATTAGAGTCCTGTGATGTTGAGTCATCATTCACATCATTCAGTAAAGGAATTGGTTGGTTTAAGGTAGGTTGTGCATTGGGTTCATTTAGTATAGGAACAGGTTCATCTAAGTCATCTACATCAGCTGATGAGAGTGGATCAGCTGACACTGAAATGTTGTCTATAGTATGTAGCAGATCGTTGAATTCCTCACCTGTAAAATTATTAGTAGAACAGGAAGCAACAAAGTCATTCTTATTAAAACTTACATTGATTAATTCCTTAATGACCTTTGTTCTGATGTTGTAAACTCTATATGCTTTGGAAATGACAGAATATCCAACAAACACACCTTCATCAGCCTTAGGTACAAACTTCTGCAATTGATCCTTTTGGTTCAAAATGAAACACTGACACCCAAAGATATGCAGAAAGCTGAAGTTAGGATTCCTTCCCTTTAGCACTTCATAAGGTGTCTTGTTGTGCCTTTTGATCACAAAGGATCTATTCTAAGTAAAGCAAGCACAGCTAACAGCCTCAGCCCAAAAGTTGAAACTTAACCCACTTTCACACAGCATGGTTCTTGCAGCTTCAATCAAGGTTCTGTTCCTTCTTCATCTACACCATTCTTTTGTGGAGTTCGTGGAGCAGAGAAGTTTTGAGATATCCCTTTCTCATCACAGAAACCTTCTAGAGTTTGATTTCTAAACTCAGTTCCATGATCACTTCTCAACATCCTCACTAGATTGCCATTTAGCACTTCCATCATTCTGATAAAGTTTATTATCTCTTAAGCAGCCTCACTCTTAGCTTTAAGGAAAATGACCCAAGTGTACCTTGAGAACTCATCAACCATATCAAGTGTATACTTACTTCCACCAGCACTTGCAGTGGCTACAGGACCAAATAGATCCATGTGCAACATGTAGAAAGATTCAGTAATGGAGAAAGCTTGCTTAGATAGAAAAGATGTTTTGTGCTGCTTTCCCTTCTCACAAGCGGAGCAAGGTTTAGGCTTAACATAAGTCAGTGAAGGCAGTCCTGACACTAGATCACCCTTGCTTAGCTTGTTAATGTTTTGAAGTTTAAGTGAGAAAGCCTTTTTTTTCATAACCAGTTTGTGTCTGTTACAGATTTTGAGTACAAACAGGTTAACTTAGATAGATCACCTGAAGACATATTTAAAGTATAAACATCCTTGGTTCTCTTGGCACATATAACTGTTTTGCCTTCTTTATTTATGATGGAACCTCCTATCTTAGTGAAGTAAACCACATTATCATCATCACAAAGTTGACTGATGCTAATGAGATTATACTTGAGTCCTTTAACATATGAGACTTTTGACTGTATAAGGTTCCCATTATAAAGTTCATCGTAGCCTTTTGTTTGCCCAAAGTTGTTGTCACCAAAAGTCACTCCTGGACCTTTCTCCTTCTTATAGTTGCTGAGCAGTGCTTTACACCCTGTCATAGTTCTTGAAAAGCCACTGTCAAGATATCATGTGCTAAGGCTCTACACGGATATGAATGAAAGAAGGATTAGTAACACTTAGGGTATCCACAATTAAGTGGATCCCTATGGATTGCACCTAGCTATCCACTTCATTTCAGGTTATTTGTGAATGATAGAAACAATCATGTTATCATTATTAGTCCGCTGTCTTGAGTTTCTTTCTTGGGAACATTCACGTGCCTTATGTTCTATGCTACCACATTTATAACATTTTTTATTCTTGAAGCATTGAACATGTTTTGATGACTGCCCATGAGTAACCTTGTCAGTCTTTTGATGACTATCGGTCATCAGCTGACTAACTTTACCACTCAGCTATTACACCTGACCTTGTAAACTTAAAAGGTCTTTGTTTACAAGCATCTTAGGTTGACCTTTTGTAATAATGAGTTTTTGGTCAACTTCAGATGTGACAGGTTTAGATTTAATGCAAGCATTATTTCCTTTTCTCACAATTTCTTTTATTAAAGGAGAAGGAGAAGATTCTTGATCAGTTGAGCCCTTAGATGATGATCCATGATCAGCTAACAGGCCATCTGCTGAGCAGTTATTATCAGCTATTTGATCAGCTGAGCTAGAAGCATTTGCTAATGAGATGTCAGTTAGCTAAGTACTTAAAGTTGAGTCATCTATTTTCAAGGTCTGACAACATAATGTCAAGTTGGAATCAACATATGACTCTTTCCCTTTACTTGCATCCTTTGATTTTAACTTTTGAGTACTTTTACTTTCTAACAGGACAACTGAAGTTGAAACTCTTTTGGGAGTAACTGATTCTTTCAGATGAGAACTTTGACTTTTAACAAATCTGTTAGTGATCACATTTTTACCTTTTACAACCTTAAGGAAAGTAAGTGGTAAAATGTCAGCCTTTTCTAAGATATTAATGTTCTCATTAAAATCAACACAGTTAGCTTGGGAGTAATTTCCACCAATAATAGCTTGAACTTCTTTGGGAATCTGCTCATTGACACACTGAGTGGTCTTTTCAGCAGATACACACTAAGATTTAACTACTTTTTGAAGGTCTTTAAACTTCTGAGTTGCTTCACTGGTTTCTTTTAATAAGATCTGATTTAATATCTTTTGATTAGCTAGATCTTCTTGTTGGGATTTCGGGAACACACAACGGAAGCAAGGTACAAGATCAAAAGCATAATGTACAACTCTATAAAGCATTTAAACAAAGAAACCCCAAGAGAAGTACCAAACTCCATAACAAATAAAAGCAACAAGTAAAACAGGAGAAGGAGGAAGATTATACCCTCTATGAACTTCTGGAACAAATGAGTTAAGTTGGTGATGACTAGAAAGCAACCAAGCTCTCCTCTACCGAAGTCCACCCCAAGTTTATTCAACCTCCATGTACTAGCATGCCCTTAGTAGTCTTCAAACCATGAAACTACCTCTGTAACAGCAACCCACGAATTCTCCTCACTCTCCTCTTCAAGATCACACCAAGAATCCTCTCTCTTACTTCACAAAGTAGAGAGAGTTTTGTGTGTATGTGTATTAGTTTACAAGATAGAATTTTCAAATGCATCTCTATCTCTCAAATGAGCTCTCCAGAACTCTTATGGACTCCCAAAGGCCGGCCAAGAAGTGGTTTAAGCAACCAACATGCATTGGTGGAGAATAGAGGCAACATGCAAAAGTTGCATGTAATCTGACAGGGGGTTAGCGCCGCTAACTTTTAGAGTTAGCGCCGCTATCGGGCTCCAGTTAGCGACGCTAACCTTTAGAAGATAGAGCCGCTAACTTTTAAAGTTAGAGCCGCTAACTCCATCAGCATGCCAATCTTTTGCAATTTGACCATATTGGTCCCTCTACTTAGGTTGTTGTCAAGATTGATCCCCGGTGTGTAACCCAATAGGCCCATACATTATTTGTAGTGATTCATATGGCGTACGTGCGTCAGTGGGCATATCCAAACAAACTCCCACTTGCACATGACACACCGTACTCAAGAAATCACAGACAAAGAGCGGCCTCTAGTAAAGCATCATTGCCCCCAAGTCAGTATGGGTTTTGTCATCCTGAACAAAACCAAATCCAAAACAATAATGGGATGGCCTAATAGATAAGTGATCAAACATCCTTTTGTTCGCGATATCCTTGTGAACACGAGACATGGATTAAAATGCCAATCTCCAGATCGTTCACGATTATGTTTCTCGATCTCGATTGGTGGTGACCAAAAGTTAAGGATATATTTGATTCTCAATCAATATTCCTTGTGCATGGTCATGCTTATTTTTGGTGTCAGCTCCCAATCATCGAGGGGCCCATGGATATCTCTCTACACAGAGGAACAAATCCCTTCGACTACATAGTTCCGCCACACGTAATCATACTTTATTTGAAAACTTCCTTTATAGCAGCCAGTTACGAACTACGTTTGAAAGCAATCAAAATAAAGAAGATATGTGCTTTGGATACTCATGTATCTCTGCTCTAAGGATGAAATGATATTATCATCTCGAGTCACTTGTGACCATGATCCATGAAGTGAACTCAGGTACGGGTCTTCCAGTCACTTGAAACTCCTTTCAAGCACAGGTTACTGTTGCGTTTCATACATTCAATCCTTGATTAATGCATAACCAACACGTAACTTCAGCCTTAATTCAAACTTCCTTCCCTTGAAGAATGACTGACTGTGGAAATTTAGAATGTATAAACATTATGGGAAGTGGTTATGCTAAGATGGAACACAGTAAAGACCAATGAAGGTAACCGCATCATGCGTATATATAGTCCCTACTATATATCGATTAAATCACCGTTAGCAGTACTGCTTACAGTTCCCAAAGCTAATTAGTATATCAAACATTTACTAAAATGATGCTCAAGCCTAGTCATTAGCATGAACGATGCTATTATACCTAGTATGACATTCATCACTAGTATTTGACAACGGCTTAACGATGAGATCATCAACGCAATATCCCTTTGTACTCTTTTGTATTCTCTTATTAAACCACTTTTGTAGTGTTTATCAAAGAGATCATACATAAGATTATCAGAGTCGTCACATCCTCAATGTTACCGAAGTCCACAATAGGATCAATGACACTCATGTTTATTAGAGTCGACACACCATCAATGCCACCGAAGTTCACAATAGGGTCAATGACACTCATTGGGATTTAAATGTCGTATCTACACCACATATTTGTATACTAAAAAAATTCGATTAAAATCGACAATCATATTAGTATAGATTGGCTTACAGCAAATACTTACTCAAGACAATCTATTTTCGTCGAACATGAAGAACATACTTCAGTATTTCTTGAATTTTAGAATTCACTTAATTCCATATTTCCTGTTTGTACTCGTGGAACAATAATTCCAACAACAGGTAGAAAATAACCCTAAATAAGGACATTATTTTCATCAAGTACATTTCACTAGGAACACATAAAGCTCACACTAGCCCTGACAAGTTTATCGGCTTAATTTATGCTTTCAAGAAAACTCATCTCAATGACTTTCTCATAAAGCAAAATTATAGCCATAAGATGCAAGTCTTATCACAAAGCATTCACCCGTAGTTGCAGACTTAATTTGGATATTATGGATGTGTAAGACCCTCGGAAGTGCTTCAAGCATTTCCTCAACTTAGTCCTGTGAAGGATCTTGGTCTCTCACGTCCATGTGAACTTACTTGTTTCCGAGGAGCGACAACAATATTTCACTTAATCCAAACTATCTTCAACATAGCCACTAGGACAAGTTTCCATATGATCAATATGAAACCTTTTGCCACTAGTCGATATTTGAAGTTGTCTACTATTGCATATATGTTAGTCCCTTCAACCTTCTTGGATTACACTTTGGTATGGGATTAACCCAAGTCAAGTACTTCGATGCAGCAAATGGGTTATATCTATATATTCCATTTCTTTCTTACATTCACTAGTAAACTCTGGGCCCACTATGTCATTCCGATCAATGGTGACCTCATAATGATTCACCATCAAGTTGCTGTTACTATAATATGACAACCTCATATCTAAACAGCCTTCTTAACTTCCATCGGATTCAAAGAAGCAATGGATATTGTCAGGTTTTACCAGCATCTTTATGTTGATTAAATGCTAGTGCCAACATTAGTTCTCTTATTTAAGTTTTACGTTCTTCCACTGGAATGCTTTTGGATATTGTCTTCTCCTTTTGAGCAACCAAACATGGTTCCCGTAAGTCTAAGAAACCATTATCCAAAACTCAGATGAACTACTTAAATATGAGCATCAATTTAGTTCTGGATTCATCCATCTCCCACTGAATGTAGACTGGATAATTTTAAATTATGAGATTGACAAGCAAAGGACTATTTCTCGTTAAATCTCATCAGATACTAAGATGACCATCATGTTGAGTTTTAGATTGAGGACTTGGTTCACGAAATTAATGTATACCAATTACATTGAATACATGTTATCCAGTTTCCTTTAATGTGACACCATGTACCAATGTGTCTTTCATAGAAAATGAATTATGGGTCAAACCCATGATCCATTTCATGTTTAAACCAATATAGATCAGAAAACTTAGCATCTTGACTGGATCTATGATATCTATACTCCCTTATTGATTCTTAGTATTCCTTAGGTTAGTTCCGAACACCTCTAAGGTTTCAGACACAAACCTTTTGTCTAGTAAACATTCTCCCAACAACTATCTTTAAGATAGTGATGGAGAATTTTTACTATTGTCACTCTTTGTGGCATACTTGAATGGATTATCCACACAAGTGTGATCAATATCTAACAAGTCTTAATCCCTCTCAACAAACACAGTGAAGGATTTCTTAATCATCCAAGTCCAATAAACAAGATTTGTATCTATCATTTAACCCGAGGCTAAACTCTTACGAAGATCCTAACCACATGGATATAAGTGATGCAATTCTTGTCTATTTGGTCAAGTTTGATTATGCCATAGAGTTAAACCCAAACCACTTTTGGATCTAAGAATCAATTATTCATGATTGCATTATTACTTGTATCAAGTCTATATGTATGCTATGATATGGATAAGTTTTGATTTCAATAAACATCTCAAGACAATTTTTTAAAACAAATGTTTCAATTCAAAACCATATCTATCGTCATCAAATGCGTATTTGAGCACCATAAATTGTCAGAAATAACACATAAGCAATGACATGGATAGAATTTGAAATGAAACCATCAATATGAAAAATCTTTTTATCAAAAATACAAGAGTCAAAATACATCCATCATCTTCAAAAGGCAAACACTAAAGCAAAACTTGCCATGCAGGGCATAAAGACAAAAGTAATAAGTGATCCAGAAGTAATCGCGAGATTAACACTCCCAATTCTCTAGTAGAGGACAATCAACAAGGTTTCCTCTTTAGAGATCCGGTTCTTCAAGCTCTTCCTTCTTGCAACGAACAGACCTACACTTTGTAACAAAAAGAATTTGTGACAAACGTTAGTCTTATAGCTCGGGTAAACAACCCAGTTTATTAAGGAATAGCAATGAAGTATAATCATGAATGTACCTCAAGTAAGAAAATTGACTCTCTTTTTTCTGAGCAGTTTTATATCCTCTCGGCACGAAGGGCAGGCATGATGACCCCAATCCCCAAATCTTCCATAGAAGTAGCAAACCACCCTTTGATGAGTCTCCTTAGGAACATCGTCAATGTCCAAAGACTCCATGTTTAAAGAAAGCTTGGAAACTCCAACCTCTTCTTGCAGGGTCGATTTCTTCTTCTTCTCAACTTGTCGTTCTTTTGAACCAAAACCGAGAATGGATGAGTTTGAACCATAATTGGACATGTTAGACTCTACAGTCTTCAACATTCCATACAGTTCATCAATGGATTTCACCATCTCATACATATGATAGTCCATAACAAACTGATCATATGATGCGGGCAGGGACTGAAGTATGAAATTTATACCAAGCTCCCTCTCGATAGGAAATCCAAGTCTCTCCAATTGGTCCATGTATGACTTCATCTTGAGAACATGGGTACTAACACTCCCGCCTTCCCGCATCTTACAACCGGCTAGACTTTTAACACACTTATAGTGTTCCTGCCTAACTTGTTGTTGGAACATATCCTTCAGCTTGTTAATCATGTCATACACACTCATGTGCTCGAATTGCTTTTGCAGCTCCGAGCTCATAGTTGATAACATGAGACAGGCAACATCGTGTGTATCCCGAACACGCTTCTCATATGCGTATCGGATGGCCCATGCCGCATTGGTAGCAGGTGGTTCAGGAAGGGGTTCCTCAAGGATGTGCAACTTAGACTCGGCACGTAGGACAATTCTCAGTTGCCTAAGCCAGTCAACAAAGTTCACCCCCGTGAGTTTCTCCCTTTCTAGGAACATACGAAGTGAAAAGTTCGACGTGGTCTTGTTATGATTCGACATCCTAGAGTAAATAGAGTACACGAATTAGTTAGTTTGATTTCATCCTCATCAAAATAATTACCCGAAGCATTCCGAAAAACAACTTATTTCAACAAGGGCTAAGAACCATATTTCACCCCAATCCATGATGGGTTTGCCGTGGATCACTTCATGGAGATATTTAGGCCGGTAACCATTTTATCGATTGCAATCTCTATTGCAACTCTTAGACACTTGCGGGATCCTACGACAACCATCGGTTGTTTGGCATGTTTGATCCCTACCTGCACCAATTCCAAATATAAAGTTCTTGGTTGACTCGTCCTAAGCTCGACAATCACACAAGGATTTTAATTTGCAATTGTAAATCGTCCAACAAGATACACGGAAACAACTTGACAACTACTGACTCGTGCTAAGCTCGACAACCAATAATTTCATGTTGCCACACTCACGTTCCACAAAGATTCACATGGAATAACTCGTGCTAAGCTCGACAATGATCCCATGCTTCACTAGATTCGGGTGGTGTCATCTCTTGGATTGTGCATGATTTACGTTTTACGGAAAAACGGGCTTTTGTGTCTGGTTTGGTTTTAGATTAACTTATTAGTGACAAAATCAATTTTCACTACGTGAGTTAATCTTGTATGTGAGCGTGCGCGAGAATTGTAAACCATTTTTATCAAATCTCTTGTGATTTTATTAATTTCGAAAAATTGTCTAGCATGCGAACCCTAAGCAATCCATGCATAAAAATAAAATCACATCACACGCATAATTATGTAAAATTGGTAACCCTTGCCAAAAGTCCTATGCGTTCTTCCCGTGAGCCCAAACAGGAAGAACGTGTTCAAACTATGGGACAAAAGAACTCCGATGCAAGCTCCCACTAGAACCGTGATCTCCTCGGATTTCACCGGCTTCTATGGACATCACGCTCCATCTTCTTTTGACTCCTTTTGTGTGCTTCATCTTTCATGTATTACATTACATACAACAGAAATAGAAATGGCATGCAAGCCACAATAATTTCCTATTAATCTAATACAATTACAAGGATGAATGAAATGGCATGCAAGCCACAATATTATTACAAGTACAACCAAATTAATAAATATTACAGCCCATATGTGGTACAAAATCACCAAATTGCAACCAAACACACAAAATCAACCACAAGGTCTAAGGCAAGGTTACCAACTCATACATCCACATACAACCAAACATAAAAAATGGTAACAAAATGACCATAAATAAATCTGGAACTAATTTCCAGAAAGTATGAAACATGCCAAAAACCCGAAACCAAAATAAATTTTATTTTAAAATAAAATAGTTCCAGCGCGCGTAGTGCCGCTAACTTTATAGAGTTAGCGCCGCTAACCCGAAGTTAGCGCCGCTAACCCCAGCGACAGAAAACTAAATAATTTTGTTTCGGGTTTTTCAGGCCACCATGTGCATTTCTAGTATGGAGGTAGCTCTGATACCAGTGTTGGGATTTCGGGAACACACAACGGAAGCAAGGTACAAGATCAAAAGCATAATGTACAAGTCTATAAAGCATTAAAACAAAGAAACCCCAAGAGAAGTACCGAACTCCATAACAAAGAAACGCAACATGTAAAACAGCAGAAGGAGGAAGATTAAACCCTTTATGAACTTCTGCAACAAATGAGTTACGTTGGTGATGTCTAGAAAGCAACCAAGCTCTCCTCTACCGAAGTCCACCCCGAGTTTAATCAACCTCCATGTACTAGCATTCCCTTAGTAGTCTTCAAACCATGAAACTACCTCTGGAACAGCAACCCACGAATTCTCCTCACTTTCCTCTTCAAGATCACACCAAGAATCCTCTCTCTCACTTCACAAAGTAGAGAGAGTTTTGTTTGTATGTTAGTTTACAAGAGAGAGTTTTCAAATGCATGTCTATCTCTCAAATGAGCTCTCTAGAACTCTTATGGACTCCCAAAGGCCGGCCAAGAAGTGGTTTAAGCAACCAACATGCATTGGTGGAGAATGGAGGCAACATGCAAAAGTTGCGTGTAATCTGACAGGGGTTAGCACCGCTAACTTTTAGAGTTAGCGCCGCTAAATATTAAAGTTAGCGCCGCTATCGGGCTCCAGTTAGCGCCGTTAACCTTTAGGAGATAGAACCGCTAACTTTTAAAGTTAGAGCCGCTAACTCCATCAGCATGCCAATCTTTTGCAATTTAACCAAATTGGTCCCTCCACTTAGGTTGTTGTCGAGATTGATCCCCAGTGTGTGACCCAATAGGCCCATACATTATTGGTAGTGATTTATATAACGTACGTGCGTCAGTGGGCATATCCCAACACTTCTTTCAAACTTGTCAAAGGTTTATGTTACTCATCTTTAAGAATTAATTTCTTCTTAAGTGATTCTATTTCTGTTTTTAGCTTCTTTTCTCTTTGAATATAAGATTGAAACTCAATACACAAATAATCAAACATGGTGTTCTTTTCATTATCATTATAACTCATAAATTTGCCAACCTGAAACATAGAAGAAGGATCCCAGTTGGAAGAGCAGCCCTTTTCATGTCTTTATCAAAGGTGCTAGAACTACCTGTGCTTGCCATGAAACTGAGCTGAGCAGTGAGGACCTCATCTTCATCACTTGAGAGATCTTCCTCAGCCCAATCCTCTTCTTCAGCCACCAACACTTTGGCTTGGGACTTCTTCTTCTTCTTGTCAAGAACAGCAACAAGAAGCTTCTTATATTTGGTTTCATAATCTATCTTGTTGTCTGATCCGGAAGGAGTCTTGAAGCTTGTGTTTACTTTGGACTTATATTCACGGCATAATGACCAGGTTTGCCACAAGAGAAACATCCTTCAGAAGACTTGGTTTTGGACATGTCACCTTTGAAAGGTCTTTTCCTGAACCTCTTGACACCCTTTCCTTTGAGGAAAGGTTTCAACCTCTTAACCAACATGGCAGCCTGCTCTACAGCAGCTTCAATGCTGTCCATGTCCTCCAAACTTTCTTCCCCATCAGACACTTGCTCTTCTTCTTTAGAAGACTCCACCTCTTCCTCATCTTCACTGGGGTCATCCACCACTGTAGCAAAACTACTAGATCTTGTATCTTTAGACACAAGGGCAGTTGATGGACTTTTACAGCTTCCTTCATATCCTTTGTAGAGAGCTTTCTTTGCTTCACTGATTCTTCATGGTTCATCAGATTACCATAGAGACCAACCAGTGAAAGTCCCTTGATTTTCTCACCATGCTTCAACACAGTGATAAAATGATCCCAAGATTCTGGGAGGGAGTTTAGAAACTTGTTTACAAGATCCTTGTTGCTCTTGGGAACATCTGTCATTCTTAAGTCGTTAACAAGGCAGTTGAACCTGGTGTAGATCTGGGTAAGACTTTCACCTTTATGAGCAAAGAAGAACTCATACTCTCTAACAAGAAGGAGCTTCTTGTTCTCCTGCACTTCTTTAGTGCCTTCATATACAACAGTCAAAGTATCTAACATCTCTTTTTCAGTTTTGCAATTAAGAAGTTGAAGATAGATTTCATTGGCTGATGCAGAGACTAAGGCTGTTCTGGCTTTGACATCAAGATTAACCAGCCTTTTGTTCTCATCAGACCATTGATGCACAACTTTTACAACATATCTTTCGGTTGTAGGATTAGGATCAGTAGCAGCAGTAACTTCGACAGTAGAGGAAGGAACATAGGGGCCTTCAGTACCAGTCTTGAGCATCATATCATCAAGGCTGGACATGTAGAGATGAACTCTACTTTCCAAGAGGGAAAAGTTTTCCCCATCAAACATTGGACACCTTGAGAGTGAGCTATTGTTTGAGAAACAGTTTGAAGTAGCATTTGGAGTAGCCATTTGATAGTGTGGGGTAGAAGCAGTTGAAGAGTAAGCAAAGCAGATCTTAGATATTGATTATCTAACCTGCTCTGATACCAGTTGTTGGTCCCGGATGGATACTACAAAAACAAATGTTTGTAGAAGGGGGGTTGAATGCAAACTTTACCTATTTAAAAACTAAGAACACACAGATGTACTTTATATAATTCTTATTGATATAAATCAAGAATTACATGAACTAGATGCGGAAAATCTAAGTTCAACAAAGGTGGCAACAGATTTGTTTAACACATAGACTGGCTACCTTAAACAACTAATGTCGAAGGTGCTCAACACATGAACAAATTTGATTACACTGAGAAAATAAATTGTTAACTCTTCTTCAATCTCAACTTATGAGAGTTCAGTGTTCAACTCCGATCCTTTGCATGTTTCCATGCAAGTGTATATATAAGCAGATATATCCGGTTAATGGAGAAGAGAAGGAGACAAAGGTACTTGATTTAATAATATTATAATAGATAAAGGTAGTGGGTGAAAAGTAAACTTGCTTTACGCATTTCGTGTATAAAGCAAATGTCCTTATTAGTGATTAAACATCCCACTATCTATTATTATATTACTAAAGTACTACCTTTTAGCCTTGGGAGAGTAAACTTCTCTTTCCATGTTTGTACTTTATACAACACCATGCTTTTTGAAGATTTGACTTTACCAAGTATGGAGTTGCTAGCCATAGTTAGTTGTTGAAGTATATTTTCGAGATCTTCTCTTCTAAAGTATCTATCACCTTTTTCCACAGGATCAAGATCAATCCTCTTTGTATCTTTACAGATCTAAAAAAGTGCTTAATACTTTTACAAAAACAGATCTAAAGGCATAATAGAACAACACATGTTATGCCTTTGACTTAAGAAAATATTACAATGGAAAACCATTAACTGAGGTACTGTATAATGACTCAGCTGATAGACAATGAACTACAAACATATTTTTGCTCAGCTAAGGATAAATATGAAAGACTCAACTACAGACATATGCTCAGCTGATCATAAATGCTCAGCTAATCAAACATATTATAGTAACAATGAATAAGCTAATAAACCTATATGATCAATAGATCCAGATGGCTCAGCTGATCATTCAGGGTGATAAGCTTATGAGAGAAAAAGACTTAGACAGTTGAATAGCTTATCTGATAGATGTAAGGCATCAGCTGGTCGGATTTGTAGACTCAGCTGATCTCTTGACTGCTCAGCTAATCTTGAAATAACCCTCAGCTGATGGTGCTAAACCCTCAGCTGATGCTTGTAGACGTTCAGCTGATGCTTTCTATACTTGTCTTTTCTTCTCAGCTGATCTCTCTGAAGCTGATCCTTTGGCTGATACTCAGTGTTCAGCTGATGCTTTTATTCTTCAGCTGATGTTCCTTACTTAGAAGTTTCTTTAAGTCTAACTTGAAAAACAACACATGTTTAGCATCAAATCCTATTTTAATTAATAGACATGTTTGATTATGGTTTGATATCTATATCTCCCAAATAATTATTCGTGTAGAGGATAACAGCACAAGTCATGTGACCAAGTATTTATAGATATTTGTCGGAGGTACGAAAATTAGAGGTTATCTGCATTAGTCTAACTTCATGGAGCCTTTCGACATGAGTTAGCTGATTGGTTGTCCATAGACCTAAGATGTTTGGTTTGGGGCACGAGGACTTCTACACTTTGGAACGTTCTAACGTTACGCCGTAACAGGGTAACTATAACGGGCATATCTGGGTGTAGCGGAAGACGTGTGCTCAAATGCAAGCAATCAAGATGGGATTTGCACCTTCTCTTGTAGAGAGGAGATATTCCAGGGCCCCTTGACGGTTGAGACTAAATGAAATGCATGGTCGCGCTCGGATAGAATGATTGACATCATTTGGTAACTCCGTAACTGCAGTTAGTCGAGATCAGAAGTCAAGAAACATAATCTTGATTTTTCAGAATAGGTCACGTTCTCCATGTCTGAAATCCACATTACGGGTCGCGATGCAAAAGGAAAATCCGGGTAATCAAAGTAGATGATTACAGAATCTCTAGACATAAAAGAACTTATAGTCGTGGTTCACATAAGTGTCAGGCTTGGGACCTCCTTAGGCCCGTGATAAACAAGGGAGTGTAACTATCGTGCACAAGTGGGAGTCTGATAGATTGTGTACAGGGATAGTGTACACATGTCATCATATCCATGAACACTATCACACAGCTGCACACCCAACTAATAAACCAAGAAACAATACGATGTGTGTAAAGAAGATAATTAATAGTTGATTAATTATCAAGAGAAAATAATAAATCGATATTCATTATTAAAGGGAAATATTAAATATTGAATAATATTTAATATAATAAATTTTGGTTAATATGTATTAATTAATAGTTGATTAATTAATATTTTATCAAATACGAGGAACTACTTTTGCCAATTGATCAAAGAGTTTGGTCACGGACCGAGCTTCGGGTCTAAGGGCTTTGTAATACCCGCTTTCAAAAAACTTTTTATCTACTTATTATTAAACGATGTATAATTCCTTCATACTTGAGATTATAAGAGATGCAGTATTATTAATTAAATTCAAAGTATTACACTTGGACTTATTAATTATTGATGATATATATATATATATATATATATATATATATATATGGGCAAAAGTTCAAACGATAACTGTTTTTCGTACGAGAACTGCGAGAACCAATCTGAGCCGTCCAATTCCCCCTCCTTTAATGTCATTGTCCACCCATGAATTCCTCACATGCACCCCACCACACTTGATCCCCTCCACGCTCTCCATCCATGAACTTCCCATATTCAAGGAACGGCTGAGATTGGTTCTCACAGTTCTCGTTTGAACCTTCCCCTATATATATATATAGAGAGAGAGAGAGAGAGAGAGAGGGAAGTTCCATCGAGAACCAAAAAAAATACGAGAACTACGAGAACCGATCTAAACCGTAAAATATCTACCAAACGACAAGATATTAAATTATGAAAATTATACCAAATATGCTCTTTTAATATGACATCCATATTGCTATATTTTTTTAACAAAAAAAATTCGTTTTTGTCGGGTTTTTTTTCTAGCACTATAAATTATGTTACATATATGTAATCAGTACTAACATATATGTAATCAGTACTATAAGGTATGTTACATATATGTAACGAATTTTTTTTTTGTTGAAAAAAATATAGCAATATGGATGTCATATTAAAGAGCATATTTTTGTCGTTAATTTGGTATAATTTTCATAATTTAATATCTTGACGTTTGGTAGATATTTTAGTTTTAAAAAAATGGGGATCGGTTCTCGCAGTTCTCGCATTTTTTTTTGTTCTCGATAGAACCCTCCCCTATATATATATATATATATATATATATATATATATATATATATATATATAACCAAGTTGGGCTTAAAAGGGAGTAATGGGTTATTATACTTAATTTAGTCCTTGGGCTTAAATTAGATGGTCTTAGTGATTACTTGGAATTGGCCCATGTAGAGGATACATGTAGGTTAAATAAGGCAAACAGATACCTCTTCCCATTTACTATTGTATCAAACCAGATAGAGAGAGTGAGTGCGGTGTGTGTGTCTACGTGAAGAAGAAGAAGAGAAAAGTGAAGGGATCAAGTTTTAGAGCAAACAACAAAAGAATCATAAGGTAATGATCCATGTCCCTTGGTGATTCATTTTATGTAATTATTATGTAGTTCTTCCCTGATTATAAGCTAGAAATTTATTTCTAAGATGAGTTTTAATAGGTTTTTAAACAAGAAGAGAAAGGGATTTTTAAGGATTAAGACATGCTAAATTGTTATAAAAAGTGGATAGGATTGATTTTGGAAGTTGGAGAAACACTTTGATAACCTCAGATTTGGAATTAGTTAAGTTTGGGTGAGACCCAAAACCCTCTTATACATATATATACGTACAGAACTTGAGAGTTGTTCTAGAATTTGAAATTCGATACCTACTTTCCCATAAAATTCGACACTGGGCCCATCTACAAAGAAATTTGGTACATGACTATATATAAATTTGATACATGCTTGGGTTAAGAAATTCGATACATGACTATACATAAATTCGATACATGCTTGGGTTAAGAAATTCGATACATGACTATATATATATATATATATATATATATATATATATATATATATATATATATATATATATATATATATATATATATATGTATATATATATATATGTATATGTATATATATATATATATGTATATATATATATATATATATATATAGGGAAGGGTTCAAACGAGAACAGTTTTTCGTACGAGAACTGCGAGAACCAATCTTAGCCATTGATTTGATAAAGTGGAACTCATGGATATGGAGCGTGGAGGGATCAAGTGTGGTAGGGTGCATGTGAGGAATTCATGGGTAGGCAATGACATTGAAGGAGGGGGAATTGGACGGCTCAGATTGGTTCTCGCGGTTCTTGTACGAAAAACAGTTCTCGTTTAAACTTTTACCTATATATATATATATATATATATATATATATATATATATATATATATATATATTTCGTTCCAGCCATGCGTATGTATGAAACATAAAACTGGGATAAGGAACTTATTGGACCGAGGCCCATTATATATAATGGTGGTATTAGGTTTCGGCTCATGCTATATCAAGATTCGATACTCAAGGATTATAGGAATTGATTTAAGAATCTGACCCAAGATCTCGATTCTAGAGTTTTCTAAAGCCGGGAATTGTGAGATACGAGTGAGAGTCATACCTAGGAGTTTTGCATCAGTTATTAACTAAATGATGTATGATTCAGGACTTGGTGGTGTGATTCATTGACCGGGTTTTTATCCATTTACTATGATACCACTATAGTTCTGTCGCTGCAGTCAGGTGAGTTATCACTAACTCTTATATTATATTGTGAACATGTTATATGCGATATTATGTGTTGAGCAGCAGAGCTCGTTCGGCAGCAGGCCACCCCCCCTTATGGCAGTTATTGTGACACGGATGTGGTGTCTTGAGCAGCAGAGCTCGATCGGCAGCAGGCCACTTTGCCTTCGGCAAATTAATGTGTTTGTGCATTATCTGAAATGTGTGTTCTGATATAATGTACGAGTGTTGTGTGCTAACTAAGCTTTATGCTTAAGCCGTTGTTATTATTTCATTTCAGGACCGTCACGTGCTGACAAAGGGAAGGCTCTTGCATGAAAGCTTATTTTTCCGCTTTTGTTCAAACTCTGATTTATGTCCGATACTTTTAACAATTATTTCGAATTCCGTAAGTCCCATGTGTTGGGCCGGCCGTTGACTTGTGACTATTTTGGAATATTAGTAATTATGAAATTTGGATTTCTATCTAAAAAAAATTTGGGGCGTTACAACTTGGTATTAGAGACTCGGTTTAAGGGATTCAAGCACGCACGTGGTGTGTTTGGACTTAGACCTTGGTTCAATACTAGATTTTCAAAACGATTTTTTTTGTAAACCTTTTCTAAACGCGCTGTCAGCTGCAGCCGAAGGTCCTGGTGAGCACTTGTAATGATGTGATAGTTGAGCTATGATTGTTGTTAATATGATCCATGACGAGATGAATTCTGACTTGTATTTATTATTCAGATAGATGTGAAGCAGATGATATTGATACTTAGTATATTGTGAATGCCTTAAGCTATGCATGAGACTAGACATATAGGTTTAGAACACTTGAATTGGCCTTATTGCATGTTCTTGTTTGATTGTTGTGATAGGGTAGGTTCGAGCTTTCGACTGGTTATATGCCTAGGGTTATGCATAGTATAGTATTCGCACCATGCTAAAATGTGATGATACGATAGCCAAATTGTGATGTGATATTGATGATGATGATGTGATATAGGTGAGATACAATATATGTGATGCCTATACATGATGCCTTATACGTGATGATTAGACTTTAGTGATGCTTGACCTAAGCCCGTGAATCAAGAGACTTATTGGTGATGCTAAGATCTGATATGTATAATGTGTCGGTTATAATATGAAGGCCTGTATTATTACAACCACACAGTATACATTAGTGTTGGATTATGTGCAGAGATAATTAATAGGCATATTGTATCCAATGTTATAAAAGACTAAAGTGTCACACTGCTACACACACAATACGGAACAGTTGGATTTCACCATAAATCTGTGTGGAAATAATTAATCAGTTAGATTAATTATTAAAGAGAAAAAAGGAAATAATTAATCAGTAGAATTAATTATTGAAAAGAGAGATATAAATAATTAATCAACTTGTATTAATTATTAAGGAAATAAATAATAAATAGTTATTTATTATTTAAAGAGAATTAAATATTAAGTTTTAATATTTAACGGACTAAGTTAATTAATAGTTAATTAATTAATTAGTAAAGTCCATGGGGTCAAAGTGAAGAGGTTGAAAGTTTAATTAAAACCAGTAGGCTTTTAATTAAACGGGTTTAGGTCAGTTTAGTCCTTATATATATCCTTAAGCTTTAAGGATTAAGATATAACAAGATAAGTGACAAGGGATTAAGAAGATAACCTAGCCACCACAACTCTCTCTCTCTCTCTCCCTCGTCGATCTCTCTCTCGTTGCACTCCCTCTCTCGACCGATCTCTTTCTCTCTCGGTTTCTCTCCCTTCGACGAATTCGAAGAACACCAAGCAAGGTGTTTGCTTTTTTGGTTGATCGACGCAAGGGATACATACACATAAGGGTTACGAGTTTTTGAAGCCTTGGTAATCCAGGAGCGGTCTAGCAGCCAGTTCTAAAAGGAGGTGCAGTAGTTGTGGACTTATTTAGCAATCCCAAGTTAGATCAGGTATATTCTTGCTACCTATTCTATGGATTGTGTTTGTTAGAAACTATGTTAGATCATTAGTTTTAAGATCCTAACCCTTTTTGGGGTTTAGAGGGTTGTGTTCAATCCAGTTCCGCTTTTAGGATTGAACCAGTGGAATCAAACCCAGGTTTGACCAGTTTGAGTCATATGGTGGTTTGGTCAGGTTCATAAAAACCCTTCAGTGGTATCAGAGCCGAGGCTCTATGATCCATAGTTTCTAGTTTTATCTGTTTTAGATTAAGGTTTTATTCTTGATTCTCTACTTGTTCTTGGAATTTTCGAAAATCAAGAAGATAGCAAAACAGTTTGTTTTATTATCAGGTTTATCCTATTAATCACGAAATTCAAACAGTTAGTTTGAATGGTTAAAAGGATCGTAATTTTTGGAAAAGAATAAGTTTGAATTAAGATTAAATTAAACAGTTTGTTTAATCAGTTTAACCTAGTTTATCTAATTAGTTGGTTTGTTTGATAGTTATATGATCTTTCTTCATCTTGTTTCTTCCCCTCTGTTTTTCGAAAACCATAAAAGGATAAAAACAAGTTTTCTGTTTTTATCCAGTTTATAAAAAGTTTGATTTTAACCAGTTAGGTTTAAACCAGGTTTGTGTTTAAATGGTTAAAAAGGGATAAACTTTTTATCTAAAACTAGATCCTAATCAAGTTTTGAACTTTTTGTTTAAAAAGGATAAGATCAAGTTTTAAGATAATTAGTTATTAATAAAACAAGTGTTGTTAATATTAATAATTAATAAATTTGGTTTTTTGAATTAAATTCAGTTTTTTTTTAATCAGTATATTAAAACAATTAGTTTTAATAGGTTAAAAAGGATTAGAAATATTTTATTAATCGGAAAGACGGGAACTAAGATCATCGCCGTGTTAGGTGGTAATCGTTAGCGGCGCCAAGGCCAGGCCGGCCTAGTTAGCGGCGCTAAGGCCCAAGTGGGCTTCGGCCCAAACGGGTTTCGGCCCAAGTTTTTCGAGGCCCAATGTGGTTCTCGGCCCAGGTGGCCACGATCGAAGTGGTTTAGGCCCAAGGCGGGTCCTCGGCCCAGTGAGGATCTCGGCCCAAGTGTTTTTCGGCCCAGTGGGTTACTTGGGTTGATGAGAAATGTTGGCCCAAATAGATTTTTCCAGATTAATACAAAAGGATTATTAATTTTAAGTTATAAAATTAATAAGGTGTTATATAAACTAGTGTTGTATATATTTTAATTAGTTTAGTTAAAATATATATATCTTTTAGTTTTTATTTATTATGACTAGTTTAAGTCATTTTTGAAAAAATTCTAAAAAAAAGGATAAAGTTTATATAATTTTGTGGGGAAATAAATAAGATAGTATTTAATTGACCAAAAGTTGTCGGTTTTAAGTTTTTGGAAAACTAGTAAAGAAACATGACATGAGGATTCCATTTAAGTTTTGAATGAGATCAAGGTTTTAAAGTTTTGTTAAAAACTAGTTTGGTCAAATAAATTAGAAGATCATAATTCTCATTTTGGTTAATAGGTATTAATCAAAAGGGTAAATGAGAATGTTTGAACAAATCAGGTTATGTGCTTAACAGCACAGTTTATTGTTTATATATTATAACTACGTGGTTGACTTTTATATATATAGTGTTCATATATAATTGTGTGGTTGTGATATATATATAGCTATAGTTTTGCCGACTTACAACTCGTTTTTCCTTTTCTTCTTTTTCTTTTGGTTTTGGGAAGGCCTGCGTGCCAATTACAATCCGTTTCTTATATGTAATATTGTACTGGTTCGGGGAGGCATGCGTGCCACTTACAACCCCATTAAATATTGTATTTGTAATAGATTAGTAATAGTTTAATCCCTCAACCAAGATGGACTCAAAGAAGGTGATGAAGTAAATGGTGTTCTATACGCGTACACGGATACTTCGGGGAGGTGTCAAGGCTAGTGGGAGCAACACATCAAGAAAGGCGAATCCAAGTCATTTTATCCTTAGGTTTGACCTTAGGATTAGTTGGCAAAACTATAGGGCTTTATATGCTTGTTCTTATTATCTGTGTGGTTGTGTTTCTTTTATTTACTGTTTTTCATATAGATATGCGACATTTATATGATGCTAAATAAAAAGGGGGTTTAATAATAGCTAATTATTAAACAGAGAAAAACCACGTTTAATGACAAACTAGAATACGACTACAGGTTGTTAGTCGTGTTAGTTAAAGTTTTATAAATTTAAAGTTTTGTCAAGGTTATAAGTTTGGAACTTATAAAGGCCGTTTTGTGCACCTAGTTTAGGTACACATATAAATCGTATTTTTTTTAAAACAGTTAGTTTTAAAATGTTTTTCAAAACTGGAAATTGAGTTTTTAACTAAATTATAAAACCCAAGAAAATCTTAGATCAGTGTGCTACCCCACCTAATGGTACACCCTTGCTGTTAAACGGTACTCGGGTGTCGGAAGTGCCCAAACCTTGGGCATCCGGGTTCAAACCATTGCGGGAAGGGGCATGAAAGATTCTGCGATAATCGGGAGTCCCGGCCAGAATTCATGCTGTCTTAGGTGGTGCGATCTATTTTGGAGATAATCGGGAGTCCCGGCCCAAAAAGCACTAGAGTAGAGTTAAACATACTAGACTGGGTCTAAGTGCTCTACGAGGTTCTAGGAGTCGTATCAGTTAGGTACGATTGGTACAGGGTGTTACCTACCAGAAATAGCATGACTTGGCGGGAAGTGTCCAAACCTTGCGTCAAGTATGTGAAATATGGGTCCTAGGTCTAATATATATTATTTATGGGTTTGATGATATATGATTAGAAATTTTATCTTCAATTACTAATTAAACCAAGGTTTTAATTTGTAGATGGCAACCAACGTTACTAGTACTAACAACCTCTCTCTCCGCTCAATCCTTGAGAAGGACAAGCTTGTCGGTCCTAACTTTCTCACGTGGGAGAGAAATCTCCGGATCGTGCTTAGACACGAGAGAAAGTGGCATGTCCTAGAACAACCTCTAAGAAATCCTCCTGCAAATAATGCTAGGGCAGACGTCAGGGAGGCTTTTCAGAAGCGCTCCAATGACGCCCTAGATGTTAGCTGCCTCATGCTCACAACTATGAGTCTAGAGTTGCAGTAGAGCATGATGGAGACTCCTGCCTATGACATGATCTACCAGCTGAGGGACATGTTCCAGGAGCAAGCTCGCACAGAGCGTTATGATGCCACGAGGGCATTTAACTCGTGCAAGATGGCTAAGGGGACCTCGGTCAGTAACTACGTCATGAAAATGAAAGGTTACATGGACCACCTAGAGAGACTTGGGCACCCAGTACCGTTACAGCTAGCAACGGATACGATACTTAACTCGTTGTCAGATGACTATAAGCCTTTTATAGTCAACTACAACATGAACAACATGGAGAAATCCGTGGCTGAGTTGCACTAAATGCTCAAGACTGCTGAGTAGAGTATCGGGACCAAGTCCAAGGACATTCTCATGGTGGGTCATGGCGGGCATAAGAAGAGGAAGGGGTGCAACGGAAAGGGAAAGGGCAAGGCCCAGCCCAGCCAGAGTGCACCCAGGGCTAATAACGACAACAAGAGCAAGAAGCCAAAGCCGAACAAAGCAAGAACCAAGAATCGGTGCTTCAAGTGCGGTGAGGTCGGGCACTGGAAAAGAGATTGCCCAAAGGGTCACGAGGCAGGTGGCAAGGCTGGCCCCTCAGGTATCGTGTGAATAGCTTCTTTGTCACTCTCCACTTGTAAAAGTTTTTACGAGTATTCTAATGTCTTGCAATCGTTTATTGCAGGAGGGGATGGAAAGTGATGCGGCCCAGCATAAAGAAATCTCACGTGCAGTTTACGGATATTTTTTAATATTTATATTTCCTAGTCTATTAAACTCTTTTAAGTTTATTTGAACTTTTATCTTAATTGTTTATGGAAACTTTTGTTTTTGAGTTTATGGAAATTTTAATTATTTAGTTCATATCCGTGCACGTGTTTCTTGTTTTATGAATCAGGATTAGTCCAGTTGTGACTAAAAGAGTACCAACAAGTCAAGTCTTGACTTGATTGGTGATTCATAATAATCTTATGCTGTGATTTGTTGTAGTTATATAAATGTTGGCTCCACTATTCGAATGCTTAAATAAACAAGTATTGTTTATAAAATTAGATAGCTTTTCTAATTTTAGCAAAGTGTTAAAGTCTTTTATGAAAAGTGAAAGTTCAAAGTCTTGAACAAAATATAGAAATGATAGTCATTGTTTCTAAGTAGTTTTTGATAAAACATTTAAGATAATATAAAAGTGATTATGGTAGTTACTATAATCAAGGGAGTTTTATCCTAAATGTTTTTAATGAAAAGAAATTTAAAATCCCTTCACTAGTGTTTTTGCACTCATGGCAAGTTTAATGAAACCACTTTCTGTAATTAGAAAGATGGATATATGGAGATCCAAGTTCTTGGTTTCATAAAACAAATTTCTTACAAAAACTAAGTTTTAAAACATGTGTTTGGAACACAAGTTTTAGGCATGGTAGTCAATGATTGACTAAAAGCCTAAAAGGATGTTTTAAAGTAATGCACTTTTCCATAAAAGATAGTGGGAGCATCTGACTAATGTATTTATCAGAGTTAATAAAAGTTTATTTTTAACCAGTGTGATAAATACAATATTGAACTTTTAGAGTATGCTATTATCGGATGTTTTTAGAAGTTACCTAAAACAGTAAGTTCTTGAGGAAGAACTAATCCGAAGAATGCATGACTTATTGAAAGGTACTCAACAAAGACATCATTGCAAGATTTTGAGTCAAGTTATGACTTAAATAAAAATTATACTCATTAAGTTCAGTAAGTCAGCTTAATTAAATATTGTTGGTTGGTTAACGTTAGAAATGATAAAATAGGATGTTCTTTAACATTCTTAGTAGTGATATTAGATTAGTGTTGGCATACACAGGGAATCTAATTTCAAGGTTCTTACAAGTAGGTGTAAGAAAGTTTTATCATTCCAAATGGATAATAAAATCTAGTAAGATTTAATTTGTCTGCAAATGTAGTTAAAGTTTTAATTACAAGAAGGTTATTTTGTAAAATCAGAAACTTTGGAGTTATTTCCAGTTTCACCAAGTTTAGGGAATTTTATAAAATAAGTAAGTCTAGAATTGTTCTTAGGTTGCATGAACGATTTCTAGCAAAACCAAGAAAGAGTACTTCAGGGTGCTAGTCTTGAGTTTTAGGTTTATAATCATATTATTCTTCTTTGTAATATGTGATAAGTTACAATGCAAAATAATAAGTAATTCAGATATACACCGTGAATCGATTCAATGAAATGGTAGAAATTATGCGCCTTTATTCCAGGGAGGAATATGGAAGGGTGTAGAAATTAGTTTCATTGTTCTTTACAATTTTGTATGTTTTTGTTCATCCAGGAATAAACTAGGTTTATTCAAAACATTATCCGTGACAACTTATCGTGGTAGGAACTATGATAGGGATATAAAGATCATCGTAATTTTGGGGTAAATTCGAAAAGTATGTCGAATATAGCTGCAAAAGGTTTTTGCGGACCAAAATTGACGGATATTCGTTAGGGTTACGAATATTGGATTGACCCATCGTGAAAAATACTTCGTGGATTCGTGTCAAAAGTATTTATCACATAGGTTATCCTTAAGCCTGAGGTATTTGGTTTGGGATGCGGTAACTGTTGTCTTCTTAGCTCGTTTTAACGCCACGCCGTAACAGGGTAGTCATAAGGAGCGTGTCTAGATTCAGTGGGAGCCGTATTTCCAAATGCAAATATGCAAGATGGTAATTGCAACTTCTTTTTAGAAGAGATATTTCCGGGCCCCTTGACTGATTAAAGAAACTGGTAAGTGCACGGCCGTGCCCAAACGAACTGATCTGTTCTTTGTCGTTTATCACGCAGTTTTGAAATCAAGTATGTCATTAACAAATTTTTGAGTCTCTGAGTTGATTTTTCCATGCTCACGCTCAAAATTGAAATATCGCGCTGCAAGGGACAAACCTATATATGTGCAAGTTTGTATATATAAAAACGTACCCATTCATGAACAGGGAGTTTATGATAATTTAGTTTATAAACAGTTAGTTTATAACGGGATACTTCTAGGCAGGTTGCTTATGAAGTTTTATCACAAGTTACTTTGGGGTATAAGAGTTCTTATAACCTGGTTACCCTAAGTGTCTGGCTAGGGACCTCCTTAGGCTAACAATGTGCAGTAACTATTACTTATCTTGCACAAGTGGGAGTCTGTTGGATTATGTGCAAAGATAATTAATAGGCATATTGTATCCAATGTTATAAGAGACTAAAGGGTCACACTGCTACACACCCAATACGGAACAGTTGGATTTCACCATAAATCTGTGTGGAAATAATTAATCAGTTAGATTAATTATTAAAGAGAAAAAAAGAAATAATTAATCAGTAGAATTAATTATTGAAAAAAGAGATATAAATAATTAATCAGCTTGTATTAATTATTAAGGAAATAAATAATAAATAGTTATTTATTATTTAAAAAGAATTAAATATTTAGTTTTAATATTTAACGGACTAAGTTAATTAATAGTTAATTAATTAATTAGTAAAGTCCAGGGAGTCAAAGTGAAGAGGTTGAAAGTTTAATTAAAACCAGTGGCATTTTAATTAAACGGGCTTAGGTCCATTTAGTCCTTATATATATCCTTAAGCTTTAAGGATTAAGATATAACAAGATAAGTGACAAGGGATTAAGAAGATAACCTAGCCACCACAACTCTCTCTCTCTCTCTCTCTCGTCGATCTCTCTCGGCGCACTCCCTCTCTCGACCGATCTCTCTCTCTCGGTTTCTCTCCCTTCGACGAATTCGAAGAACACCAAGCAAGGTGTTTGCATTTTTGGTTGATCGACGCAAGGGATACATACACATAAGGGTTTCGAGTTTTTGAAGCCTTGGTATTCCAGGAGCGGTCTAGCAGCCAGTTCTAAAAGGAGGTGCAGTAGTGGTGGACTTATTTAGCAATCCCAAGTTTGATCAGGTATATTCTTGTAACCTATTCTATGGATTGTGTTTGTTAGAAACTATGTTAGATCATTAGTTTTAAGATCCTAACCCCTTTTCGGGTTTAGAGGGTTGTGTTCAATCCAGTTCCGCTTTTAGGATTGAACCAGTGGAATCAAACCCAGGTTTGACCAGTTTGAGTCATATGGTGGTTGGTCAGGTTCATAAAAACCATTCAATTAGAACTTGACAGAATCATGAAGTATCTTGTGGATCTGGTGAGGGTTTACTAGTATAATGTGCCATGCTTAGCTAGGGTTGCCTTAGTGCATGTAGGGCTACTCTTAGATGGGCTAAGTACGCGATAAGGAGTTTATGTGTTGAGAAGTTTTCGCAGTAACACCTACCTAACTTATAGGGCGTTATCTCTACTTCAGAATGGTTGATACGAGAAGGAACCGAAACCTACTAATCAGGGGAACTGCTAATGTGTCCCAAGATGGAGATACTGCCAGCCATACGGCTGAGACTGATCCGAGGCGTCAGCCAAGGATACCAGTGATTGCTACTGAGGAGGGGAATGTGGATCCCCCGGTTGATACTGGAATAGTGATTGCTATTGCTAAAGCCTTGGAGCAGATTTTACCGAATATGTTTGAGCAGATGGCTAAGGAAATGGAAGTCATGGTTGCCACCGAGGTAACGAAGGCACCGGATGCCAGGGGAGTTAACCGACACTTCATGGCACAAGCAGGTATTCAGGGAAATATTGGAGGTACTACCTACCGAGAATTTATGCCCTGCGGGCCGCCAGTGTTTGAAGGGAAGCCCGACCCGGTGGAGAGTACCCGATGGATAGGTGCTGTGGAGGGGACTTTCAGAACTAGCTACTGCCCCGCGGACCGCAAAGTCCTTTACACGAGCAACTTGCTCCGTAATGCTGCTAAGGACTGGTGGTCCGTACTGTTGATGCAAAGGGGTGAGGCACTAGTGGAGTCGTCCAAAGAAGAGTTCAAGGGGTTGTTCATTGCAAAATTTTCACCGCGGGTTGAGGTGGAAAGAGTTAAGAGGGAGTTTCTAGCTATGAAGCAGACGACTGAGACCATTACTGAACTCAATGAGTTTTTTATGGAGAAAGCAATATTTTGTCCCGAGTATGTTGTTGATAAGCAGATGAAGATGTTTCGATACATGGATGTACTGAAAACTGAAATCCGGGAATTTGTGGATGAATCCAAGTATCAGACTCTGGATCAGATGATGAGGGCAGCGAGGGCGAGGGAATTGGAGTTAGAAAAGCAAGCTGCTGAAAGACAGGCCAAGCGGAAGTTCGAGCAGACTGATTCGGGACATAAGAAGATGAGGTTCACTGTACCAAAGTCAGCGGGTAAAAAGGAGCCTACCAAATGTATCAAATGTGGGAGGTACCATCAGGGTATGTGTGGAGATTGGGCGCCGAGCTGCTACCGGTGCGGGAAAAAGGGCCATCTGGGCTGAGATTGCAGGTCAGACATGAGGTTGTGTTTCGGATGCTACAAACCTGGACATGATAAAGCTGCATGTCCCTTGCTGAATGCTAACAATTTCAAGGCTCCCGCTCCTACAACCTTGAGGATTACCGATGGCACTCAGGGGAAGAAGAATGAAGCACCGAACCGTCGAGGTCGAGCCTTCCAGCTCACAGCAGAAGAAGCTAAGAGGGAGCCAGATGTAGTTGCAGGTACTTATCTTGTTAACTCGAAATCCGCACTTGTATTGTTTGATTCAGTGGCCAGCCGGTCTTTTGTTTCTTTTAATTTCTGTAATCAGTTTGAAACTATACCTGTTAAGTTAGAAGTGCCCCTAGAAGTAGAAATTACAGACGACAAGGCGATCACGGTAACAACTGTGTATAGAGATAACACCATGCAGATAGAGGAAGACACCTTTAAGATCGACTTGATACCTATCGCGATGAGGGAGTTCCAGGTAGTTGTTGGTATGGATTGGTTAAGTTCACATCAAGCTACGATTGATTGCAAGCATCGCAAGATTAGTGTTCGAACCCTAAGTGGGGGAGAATTAGAAATTGCGGGAGAACATAAGAACAAAAACACGACATTTTGTACTATTATGAAAGCCAGGAAGTACCTTCGTCACGGTTGTACGTCATTTCTGGCTTATGTGATTGACGGCACTAAGGAAAAGAAAACCTTAGAAGTAAACAATGTACGAGTGGTCAGAGAATATCCCGAAGTATTTCCTGAAGAATTGTCGGGGGTGCCACCGGAGCGACAAGTGGAATTTAGAATCGACCTAGTAACTGGCGCGGCACCAATAGCTAAGACACCGTACCATCTCGCACCGCTAGAAATGAAAGAGTTGATGAGTCAACTACAACAGTTGCTAGATAAAGGTTTTATTCGCCCGAGTAGTTCACCGTGGGGAGCACCGATACTTTTTGTGAAAAAGAAGGATGGGTATTTTCGCATGTGTATTGATTACGGGGAATTAAATAAGCTTACGGTCAAGAATCGTTACCCACTACCTAGAATCGATGACCTTTTCGACCAGCTGCAAGGAGCGTCATGGTTTTCAAAGATAGACCTTCGATCGGGGTATCACCAGTTACGAGTTCGGGAAGAATATGTTAGTAAAACTGCGTTCAGAAAGAGGTATGGGCACTACGAGTTTGTGGTAATGCCCTTTGGTCTTACGAACGCGCCAGCCGCTTTTATAGACCTAATGAAAAGGGTATGCCGACCTATGCTAGACCGTTCAGTGATTTTTTTCATTGACGACATTATGATTTATTCTAAGACTCGGGAAGAGCATGAACGACACCTTCGAGAAGTACTTGAGACCTTGAGACGGGAGAAACTATATGCGAAATTTTCTAAGTGTGAATTTTGGTTACGTGAGGTACAATTCCTGGGGCATCTCGTGAACCCAAGAGGAATTAAAGTAGATCCGGCCAAGATTGAAGCAGTGTTAAAGTGGGAAGAGCCGAAAAGTCCCACCGAGATTCATAGTTTCCTAGGGTTGGCCGGATATTATCGACGATTCATCCAGGATTTCTTAAAGATTGACACACCACATGGGGAAGCGCACAACAGACGGCTTTTGAGACATTACGGCAGAAATTGTGCGAAGCTCCGGTGTTAACCTTGCCGGACGGCATAGAGGACTTAGTGGTTTATTGCGATGCATCACACTGTGGGTTGGGTTGCGTGCTCATGCAACGGGGGAAAGTGATTGCCTACGCGTCGCGACAGCTAAAACCCCATGAGGGAAACTATCCGACGCAAGATTTAGAGCTCGCGGCCGTGGTTTTCGCATTGAAAATTTGGAGACATTATCTCTATGGGGTTAAGTGTACAATCTACACCGATCATAAGAGTTTAAAATATTTCGTGGATCAGAAAAATCTGAACATGAGACAGCGGAGGTGGTTAGAATTGGTGAAGGACTATGATTGTGAGATCCTTTATCATCCGGGCAAGGCCAACATCGTGGCCGATGCCTTGAGTCGTAAATCGGGATGTATGCTGCTTGCAGTAAAATGCCTATGAATGATGGTTACTACTTCACTATTTGATTTGATTCGAGCGGCTCAAGCCGAGGCGATTAAGCCGGAAAACCACAACTGGGAAAGAGTAAAGGGTCAAGTAAAAAACTTTGTAAAGGACAGCCGAGAATTGCTCACTCGTTATGGGCGGGTATGGGTACCAGTGACGACCGATGTTAGGTCAACGTTGCTGAATGAAGCTTATAAATCAAAATTTTCCATTCACCCGGGGGCGACGAAAATGTACAAGGACCTGAAAATAGATTATTGGTGGCCCGGGATGAAGCGAGAGGTCGCTAAGTTTGTTGAGGGATGTTTGACCTGCTTGTGGGTCAAGGCCTAGCACCAGAGACAGCATGGTAAGCTACAGCCGTTGGAAATTCTGGAATGGAAATGGGAGCACATCACGATGCATTTCATTACGAAGCTACCAAGAACACCGAGAAATTTTGATACGATTTGGGTGATAGTGGATAGGCTTACAAAAAGTGCACACTTCATACCAATTCGCGAGACTTTTTCTTCGGCAGCATTGGCCAGTGTTTATGTGAAAGAAGTAATCTCGAGGCATGGTGTGCCGGTGTCGGTGGTGTCTGACAGGGATACGAGGTTCACTTCTAGATTTTGGAAAAAGTTTCACAACGACTTGGGGAAAAAGTTGCACTTTAGTACGGCCTACCACCCGTAGACTGATGGCTAGAGTGAGAGGACGATTCAAACTCTGGAGGACATGTTACGGGCGTGTGTTCTGGATTTTGGTGGTAGCTGGGATACCTATCTTCCTCTAGCAGAATTTTCGTATAATAATAGTTAACATGCGAATATCGGGATGCCACCGTATGAGTTGTTATACGGGAGGCGGTGCAGAACCCTGGTTTGTTGGGGTGAGATTGGGTATAAAGTACTTGGTAGTACAGAGATTGTGCAGAAAACGACGGAAAACATCGAGAAAATCCGTGAGAGGTTACGCGCAGCTCAAAGCCGACAGAAGAGCTACGCAGATAAAAGACGATCAGATTTAGAATTTAAAATTGGGGACTTCGTGTTACTTAAAGTCTCTCCATGGAATGGGGTTATACGATTCAAAAAGCGTGGCAAATTGAATCCCAGATTCATTGGTCCGTTTAAAGTGATTGCCCAGGTGGGGCAGGGTAGCCTACCGTTTAGAACTACTAGAGGAGTTGTCAAAGATTCATAACACATTCCACGTGTCCCACCTAACGAAATGTCTAGCAGACGAATCTGCATTTGTACCGCTGGAGGATATAGAGGTTGATGAAAACCTTAACTACATAGAATGACCCGTCGCTATCATTGACCGTAAAACTAAGGTACTAAGGAATAAACAATTAGAAATGGTGAAGGTTCGGTGTGAACATCGAAGGGGTTCCGAGTGGACTTGGGAACCCGAGTCGGAAATGAGAAGGCAGTATCCAGAACTGTTCGAGTAGTAACTTCGAGGACGAACTTGATTATAAGTGGGGGAGAGTTGTAATACCCGCTTTCAAAAAACTTTTTATCTACTTATTATTAAACGATGTATAATTCCGTCGTACTCGAGATTATAAGAGATGCAATATTATTAATTAAATTCAAAGTATTACACTTGGACTTATTAATTATTAATGATATATATAAATATATATAAATATATATATATATATAGGAATAGGATCAAATAAGATGTAAATAATTGTAAGATGTGTAAGATGGATTATATAGATGACATGTGGCATTTAAACTAAAGGATATTTTGGGTAATGTAAAAATATTTATCTCTCCTCCATGAAATTAGCAATTCAAAATTCTCTCTCCACCTTATAATTTTGAATTACGTAGCAGAGAACACAGTAAATGTCTCAAAAGCTAACCCTAATTCCCCACCCACTCCTCTCCTTCCGCCTCTCAACTCTGTTTATCTCCTCGCCGCCTCTCATCTCATGCAACCACGGTCGCAACGCCCACCCCACCTGTTTCACCCCTGCTCATCACTTCGCCTCTCATATCACCTCGCTTCCCTCATCGATGCGACGCCCCTTATGTGACTACCGTCGCAGACCACCTCCCCGACCTCCCTTTCACTGCCGGTAAATCATCCTCCAAGATGGCGACCGTGTTGTGGCCGCCATACACTGGCCTCCTTGAGTCTACCGACGCCCTCCCCTACAAAGTCGCCACCGTAGACCCCTTCCGACTATCTCTCCATCATCTTCAACAAAGATCAGTGTGTGGTTTCAGCTAGAGTAGGCGATGAAACCAAGTTATGAAATTTAGATTTAGGTTCTGATTTTTTAGTTTTGCAGGTTTGATTCTAGTTCATGATAAATATACATTTAGTTTTTGTTTTGCTTTGTCATTTGTGCTGAATCTGCATCAAGTACATAGAAATGATGAATGGTTTTTTATTTTATGTATTTCTTGTTCATGTCATCATATTTTTCTGTTGCTAACTCATCTTCTTCATCATTTCTTTTAATTGCAATTCTTCTTCTTTCATTATTTTTTTCGGTTGCAATTCATCTTGTTAATAAGTTACTTATTTTTTGATGAATCCACTAAACAAAAGTTTCTTATTTTTTGATGAATCATAATACAGATAGACAACCTATTCGACTATCAAATCATGAATTTGTATTCATCATGAATTATTGTATTTTGTATTCATCATGAATTATTTTTATAATTTATCATGAATTATAAAAAGTCAAGAATACCCTTAACTGCCATATTTATTAAAATAATTTAAGAAATAAAAACTTTCTATAATTGTAGATCTGATGAAAAATGGACAATTCAGATCGCATCTTACAAGATTTTACATCTTACAAAAACCTCACTCTATATATATATATATATATATATATATATATATATATATATATATATATATAACCAAGCTGGGCTTAAAAGGGAGTAATGAGTTATTATACTTAATTTTAGTCATTGGGCTTAAATTAGATGGTCTTAGTGATTACTTGGAATTGGCCCATGTAGAGGATACATGTAGGTTAAATAAGGCATACAGATACCTCTTCCCATCTATTGTTGTATTAAACCAGATAGAGAGAGTGAGTGCGGTGTGTGTGTCTACGTGAAGAAGAAGAAGAAGAAGAGAAAAGTGAAGGGATCAAGTTTTGGAGCAAACAACAAAAGAATCATAAGGTAATGATCCCTGTCCCTTGGTGATTCTTATGTAATTATTATGTAGTTTTTCCCTGATTATAAGCTAGAAATTTATTTCTAAGATGAGTTTCAATGGGTTTTTAAACAAGAAGAGAAATGGGATTTTTAAGGATTAAGACATGCTAAATTGTTATAAAAAGTGGATAGGATTGATTTAGGAAGTTGGAGAAAAACTTTGATAGTCTCAGATTTGGAAATAGTTAAGTTTGGGTGAGACCCAAAACCCTCTTATACATATATATACGTATAGAGCTTGAGAGTTGTTCTGGAATTTGAAATTCAATACCTGCTTTCCCATAAAATTCGACACTGGGATCTACAAAGAAATTCGATACATGACTATATATAAATTCGATACATGCTTGGGTTAAGAAATTCGATACATGACTATATATAACTTCGATACATGCTTGGGTTAAGAAATTCGATACATGACTATATATATAAATTCGATACATGCTTGGGTTTGGACTGCATAAATTAGATACTTGGCCTCCTACAATAAATTCGATAACGAGCCCTTCAACAAAAATTCGATACTGCCCTTAATGTTAAAGAACAAGTCGTTATGAGCTCGCGCGTTGCGGCGGGTGTTATTTACCTAATTTAATGGGTTTTGATAATAAGAGACGAAGTATAAAATATATGTCTATTTAATAATAATTATATTATTATTATTATTATTATTATTATTATTATTATATGAAATTCCTCTTCAAAGAGGTTCTTCTCATAGTGGTCATTAGTAAGTAATAACATAATTATAGTAATAATAATAAAATTTTTTATAATAATAATATTAATAAGAAGAAGAAAAATGATATATTCTTCTACTTTTTCCTTCTATTTTATCCTCTTACTCACCAAATGGTTATATTTAGATCCATTAATTCTCTTTCCTTACGTCATCCATTGATTTTGATACATGTATTGATCTTATGAGTAGCAGGATAAGTAAGGATATATCACCCCTCAAATAATAATAATAATAATAATAATAATAATAATAATAATAATAATAATAATAATAATAATAATATTATCAATAATAATAATAATAATAATAATAATAATAATATAATTATTATAGTAATAATCACAAAAGACAAAAAAGTATATTTTGCTAGAAATAATAATAAGACAAAAAAAATTTGCAATGCACTAAAGAAAAAGTTTTTTCCCTATAATTTTTTTATTAGTAATTCGAAACTTGCAAGTGTGGTACACAAAATTCGATACTCCCTTTTAATGGATGGAATTCGATACATGGCCAGCAAATAAAATTCAGAATTGGTGTGTGTGTGAGCTGGACCTAGTGGCCCAAATGTTGGTTGCATAATAAGGGTGCTCAAATTCGATGGTCATTATTTGATTGGTCCAAGAACTGATTACATATATATATATTTGATTGTAAGGGTGGTTCTCAAATTAGATTATTTACACATGGGTTAATTAAATGGTTTAATAAATTGATTGTTACCATGAAATTGGCCAATCTCGATGGTTATAATAAAGGTCTGGAAGGTTAATATTTCACATATATATAATTAAGTTCGTTTGCCGTAAATTAAATACTTATATTTATATATATATATATATATATATATATATAGTTGAGATCAAATAAGATGAGTTTTATTGTAAAAGGTGTAAGATGTAAGCATCAATTGACACGTGACATTAGATACTAAAGGATAAGATTGTCTTTTTGCTACATCTAATTAATTGTTTTGAAAATTTATATTAATTTCGTTGATTTCAATAACCGACCGATTTATATGGAAAGATATTCTTTAAAGAAATAACCGACCCATATATATGGAAAGAGATTTTTTGATTTCTTTAGTTATTATCTTATCATGTGATTGTAATTTCATTCTCCACCTTCTGCAATTTTTCATTTTCAATACGTACGCGTCTTCTTATTTGGTTTGTATGTTCTTGTATTTACTGTCAACTTGTTTATTGTTTAAGAATCAAGATTACATTATGCTTTACTATTACGTAATATGCTTTTACATTTAATTAATTTATTTATATTGGTAGGTAATCAAGTAGATGATGCGAGTGATGCGAATGTTGCTATTATATCCCTCATTGGCATCACAGTCTTCATCAAATGCTTCAAGTTTGTTTTATGTTCTTATCAAATTTTAAATTATCCACATCGTATGAAGAGTTTTTGAATGTTTTAAAACTTTTTCAAAATATTCTCATAATATTCTAAGATATTTATAATATCCATTTCATCATTTCAAACCTTATTTTTAAGCTTTTCTTCAACTTTTACATTCTGTAATATATACAATGTATATTTTTAACAATATTATTACATTTTTTAATCCAATATTAACCCTTAAATATATAATTTTATCGATTAATTCTCCACCTTAATTACTATTTAACCTCTCCCTCCTAACATTTACATCAAACTAGTCAAAAATTTGCCTATGTGCTAAATGAAGACACGAATGAATCACAACTTCAAGACCATTCCACTTTTGAGATTGAAAGCCTTGATCAACGAATACGTTTATATGGAGTTGATGAAGCAACGAGTCTTAGACGAGATGCCTGAATAAAACATTCTGATGAAGGCTATACCTACTACTCCTTCATCAAAAACCACATATTGGGCTTTCCTTTACATGTTTCACGAGGAACGAGAGAAGAAAGTTATTGACTCCATGAATGACGGTTTGGAAGGTTTTGCTAACATGAACAACTATTACAACACCTTCAAGCAGTCTCTTTAGTGCATTTGTAGTGATTTTTTTAATATATCGCAACATCTTCATCATCATTTTTTGGATGAATAGAATGAATAGTTGTTATTGATTACAGCATCTCCATTGTCTTAATGTTCATCTTACTCTAATTATATAAAAATTGTCTTTTTTGTTAGGGAAAAAGATCTACGTACACATCGGTTTATTTGATGTTGTTAAAGTATTTTCATGTGTACAAAAATCAAAAACCATAGTCAACAAATTTATATTCTTTTAATTTATAGGCTTTTATTGTATCAAATTACATATGATAATCCCCACACACATACACGCAGATTTGAGAATTTGTTTAATCAAGCCGTAATCCCCATGATACGTGTAACTAACTGTAACTGAATGGAAGTTAGTTAGTAGTAGACTGTTACATTTCAGTAGTATTATAAATAGCTGAGATGTAAATGTAATGAGGTATGCAATGAAATAACAATTACCTCTACTCTCTTATTCTCTCTGTGTAATACCTGATTACCAAGCTCGTGAGTTGTTCTAACTATCAATTCACCTATATTGGATAATCGTATCATTGGTATCAGAGCTGTCGTTCCTCGGCAGTTCACCATGGCTACAACGCGATCAACAACTAGGAAAAATGGAATGAATTCAGTGGATCAATTTGAAGAAATTTCTACGAGCAAATATCATGATGGAACCGATCAACCAGTTACGATCGAGAATCTTAAAGAAATGATGAAGACGATGATTGAAGACATTGGAGCAACAATGGAAACTCAACGACAACAGCAAGAATCGAAAATTGGAGCGAATTCGAAAGCAATCACAGAAATTAACGATCTCTTATCTGGAATTTCATTTCAGATGACTACATTAATAGCAAATTCGAATCAGAAGCAACAAGAAGATCCGTTCATTGAAATCGACAATAATCGGAAAGAGGATACGGTGAAGAAATCAGGTCCATCAATTGTTGATTTAGTAGGAAATCAACATCAATATTTTTCAAGATTAACTAAGATAGAGTTTCCTCGATTTCAAGGAGAAGAGTTGAAAGCATGGCTGTACAAGGTTAATCAATTTTTTCAATTGGATAAGATTGCAGAGCAGGCAAAGGTTCCTTTAGCTGCTATTCATTTGGAGGGTAAAGCACTTCAATGGCATCAAGGATACATGCAAAGTAGAAATCAATTAGTACCTGATTGGAAACAATATGTAAGTGACATTACAGCAAGGTTTGGAGAACCGTATGATGATCCAATGGCAGAGCTAATGGAACTCAGGCAAACAGGAACTGTTAAAGAATATCATGATGCATTTGACAGCATTATCAGCAGGTTACACTTATCTCCCTCTCATGTTCTTAGTTGTTTCATAACTGGATTAGAGGATGATATCAAGAATATGGTACGTATGTTCAATCCCACTACAATTCAGCAAGCTTATTCGTTGGCTAAGTTGCATGAGATGAATCTAACTAAACAGAAGAGTAGAATAAACAACAAAGTATATTCTGCTAATCATGTTTTTGATTCAAAGAAAGTGGTGAGAGATGGAGTAAATAATAGGAACACTCATATGTCAATGTCAAATAATAGGAATGTTCCTTTACTACCTAAACCACTTGTTCCTGTCAAATCAGTCTCTTCAAAGACTTTAACACAAGCTGAAATGGATGATAGAAGATCTAAGGGTTTATGTTTTTTTTGTGATGAAAAGTATGTATATGGTCACAAATGTAATGGGAGAAGACCTCAATTGTACCATTTGCAAGTAGAAGAAATAGAAGAGGAAGAATTGAATGATGATTGTGATGATATAATGGTTGAAACAGAGTTGGCTCAGATTTCTTTACATGCTTTAGCAGGTGTATATGACTTCCAAACGTTAAGAATAACAGGGCATAAAGGTACTAAAAGTTTACAACTGTTAATGGACACAGGAAGTACTCATAATTTCATCAATTCTGCACTTGCAATTAAGTTGGGCTGCAAATTGACAAAAAGAACTCCCATGAGTGTTAATGTTGCTGATGGTTATCCTGTTAAATGTGATACAATAGTTGAAGGATTCGAATGGAGTATGAAGGGTTTAATTTTTACAACAGACATGTACTTAATGCCATTGGGAGGTTGTGATATTGTGTTGGGAGTTCAATGGTTCTCTTCCTTAGGGAAGGTTGAATTTGATTTTGTGCAACACACCATTGAATTTACTTACAAAGGTAAGCGAGTAAAGATCAGAGGGGCTCAACGAGCAGCATTAAAAACAGTTTCTGATGCAAAAATAAACAGGATCAGACAGCCTACAGGGGAGTTGTCTATGTTGCAAGTTTATGCAACTCATGTCCATGATGATTATGCTTTACCTCAGCTGACTGCAATTTCTCATGAAGAAGAAATTCCGAGTGATTTACAACAATTATTAGAGCAGTTTTCAGAGGTATTTCAAGATCTTAAAGGGTTACCTCCATTACGACCAGGGTTTAATCATAAAATTGTTCTTAAGGAAGGGTCTAATCCTGTTAAGTTGAAACCTTATAGGTATCCTCTTGTGCAGAAAGATGTTATCGAACAAATGACAAATGAACTGTTATCTCAAGGAGTCATTCGACCAAGTCACAGTGCGTTTGCTTCTCCTGTGGTTTTGGTTAAAAAAAAAGATGGAGGATGGCGCATGTGTATTGATTATCGAGCTTTAAATAAGATAACCATTCCTGATAGATTCCCAATTCCTTTAGTTGAGGAATTATTGGATGAGTTACATGGTACGACTTATTTTTCTAAGATCGATCTTAAATCTGGGTATTATCAGATTCGAATGGAGGATGGAGATATCCATAAAACAGCTTTTAGAACACATTGTGGTCATTTTGAGTTTTTAGTAATGCCTTTTGGGCTTACTAATGCTCCTTCCACTTTTCAAACACTTATGAACACAATTTTTCAGCCTTATCTTCGAAAATTCATCTTGGTTTTCTTTGATGATATTTTGATTTACAGCCCTACTTGGTCAAGTCATTTGGAACATCTTTCGGCTGTTTTTCGTCTTCTTAAGCAACATTCTTTGGTTGCTAAAAGAAGCAAGTGTTCTTTTGGTGTATTTCAAATTGAGTATTTGGGCCATCTGATTTCGAAAGAAGGAGTAGCAACTGATCCTTCGAAAATTAAAGCTGTGTCACAATGGCCAATACCAACAGATTTGAAACAATTGAGAGGATTTCTTGGGTTAACGGGCTACTATAGGCGATTTGTGAAGAACTATGGTACTATTGCTAAACCACTCACTCAATTGCTTAAAAAAGATTCATTCTTATGGTCACCTGAAGCAACTAAAGCTTTTTTAGCTTTAAAGGCTGCAATGGTAAAACCACCTGTTCTAGCTTTACCCAACTTTAATTCTACTTTTATCATTGAGACGGATGCTTCTAATCATGGGATAGGAGCTGTTTTGATGCAAGGTGGTCATCCTATTGCTTTCATTAGTAAAGCTTTGTCTAAAAAGAATGCTATGCTCTCTACTTATGAACGAGAATTATTAGCCATTATTCATGCAGTTCAAAAATGGAGCCAATACTTACTGGATCGACACTTTATTATTAAGACTGATCAAGAGAGTCTTAAGCATCTTTTGGAAAACAGATTGGTTACTCCTTTTCAACACAAATGGTTGTCAAAATTGTTGGGTTTCGATTATGAAATTCAGTATAAGAAAGGAGCTGAAAATGTTGTTGCTGATGCTTTATCAAGAGTTCAAGGTTCTGAATTATTTCAAATTGTTCTTTCAGTTATATCTGATGATATGTTATTGGATATAAAGAACGCTTGGGCAAGAGATCCTCAAATTCAGACTTTGATTCATAATTTACAGCAGAACCCTCATTCTCATTCAAAGTATACTTGGAACAAGGAAGAATTACGAAAGAAAGGAAAGTTAGTGATAGCTAACGATTCTGACTTACGATTGAAGATTCTAACTTGGTTTCATACATCACCTCAAGGGGGGCACTCAGGAATTACAGCTATTATCAAGAGAATTTCATCTCTTTTTGCGTGGGCTAAGTTGAGAACAGATGTCATTGCCTTCATACGTAATTGTGCTGTTTGTCAGAGGTGTAAGGCTGATTTGGCAGCTTCTCCTGGTTTATTACAGCCCTTACCCATTCCTGATGCTATTTGGGAAGACATTTCTATGGATTTTATTGAAGGGTTACCACGATCACAAGGATTTTCTGTTATCTTAGTGGTTGTGGACAGATTGAGTAAATACGGGCACTTTATTGCTCTTAAACATCCGTTTTCAGCTGTGGAGGTTGCCCAGGTCTTTTTGGATACCATTTTTCGACTTCATGGGTTTCCAAAGTCCATTGTCTCTGATAGAGATAAAGTTTTTGTGAGTACTTTCTGGACTGAGTTCTTATCGTTACAAGGAATTGATAGGAAATTATCTACAGTTTTCCATCCGCAAACAGATGGTCAAACGGAGGTTTTAAACAGGTGTTTAGAGGGTTATCTACGCTGTATGTGTTATGAGAAACCTCAAGATTGGTCTAAGTGGTTACCACTTGCTGAGTATTGGTATAATACAAATTATCATTCAGCTACACGGTTTACTCCTTATGAAGTTGTGTATGGGCAACCAGCTCCTTTACATTTACCTTATCTGGCTGGTGAAAGTAAAGTGGACATTGTTGATAGGAGTTTATTAGCAAGGGAGGAGACTATACGAATTTTGAAAGCCAATTTATCCAAAGCTCAAAACCGTATGAAGCAACAGGCTGATAAACACAGATCTGATCGTGAGTTTCAAGTTGGTGATCTGGTTTATTTAAAATTACAGCCGTATCGACAGTCTTCTGTAGTTGCTCGATCTAATATGAAGCTCTCAACTAAGTACTTTGGCCCTTATCCTATTGTTGCTAGAGTAGGGAAGGTCGCTTATACCTTGAAGTTACCTGCAACTTCAATGATACATCCTACTTTTCATGTATCTTTACTTAAAAAGCATCATGGTCCTATACCTATTATAGCTACTCTTCCAGATTACGATTGTTCCACTTCTGATTCTTTAGCACCGGCTGCAGTTTTGGATGTTAGAACTGTTAAAAGAAAGAATGCAGCGCATGTGGAGTGGTTGGTTCAATGGAAAGATCAGCCTATTGAAGATGCTAAGTGGGAGTCTGCTCAAGATATTGTGGATAGGTTTCCTTCTTTTGATCCTTGGGGACAAGGATCATGTTAAGGGGAGGGTATTGATACGTGTAACTAACTGTAACTGAATGGAAGTTAGTTAGTAGTAGACTGTTACATTTCAGTAGTATTATAAATAGCTGAGATGTAAATGTAATGAGGTATGCAATGAAATAACAATTACCACTACTCTCTTATTCTCTCTGTGTAATACCTGATTACCAAGCTCGTGAGTTGTTCTAACTATCAATTCACCTATATTGGATAATCGTATCACCCCAAACGTGAAAACCGTAGATGAAAAACATAATAATCAAATACGTGTGCAAAATTACTTTTTCATTCATCAAAAATTCTAATCCAAGTATAGTATATTTTACTCTATTATTGGCATTTACATTTGCGTGATGCATCCGCTTGAGTATTAATTAACTTCATCGGCATGTTCCAGATTTATATGAACCGCAACTTCTACCTTTTTTGCTTCTTTCGTCTTGTTCATCAAATCACAACTCTTCCATAAACCTGTTCATTTTTTCAAACACCATAAAAAAACAATCACTTCATCAACATTCATCTTTTTTATCATCTCATTGTAATCCTATTATCAAGAATCGATTATTAATCAATACAATATAAAGCTAGTAAACATGGGCCTACTGCCATCCCTAGCTCCGTTTTGCTTTTAAAATTGAAGTGCTTTGATGAAGCTTTAGCAAGGTTTAAAAGGGTATATTTTAGAAAAAGTCACATGAATATTCGATATTAAAATATCATTCCCTTATTTAGTGTGCTGAATTATCGCATAGTATATAACCGTTCCCTGGAATGATATATTATATGATGCCAGAAATACCCTTAAAGGCCCTATGTAAATTAGGAAGTTTCATCCGTATTTGACTTTCAATGGTTGATCGCACACCATGATCCAACGGTTGCAGTTACATCTTACACCTCTTATCAAAAAACACATCTTACAATATCTCTACCCTATATATATATATATATATATATATATATATATATATATATATATATATATATATATATATATATATCGTTCCAGCCATGCGTATGTATGAAACATAAAACTGGGATAAGGAACTTATTGGACTGAGGCCCATTATATATAATGGTGGTATTAGGTTTCGGCTCATGCTATATCAAGATTCGATACTCAAGGATTATAGGAATTGATTTAAGAATCTGACCCAAGATCTTGAGTCTAGAGTTTTCTAAAGGCGGGAATTGTGAGATACGAGTGAGAGTCGTACCTAGGAGTTTTGCATTAGTTATTAACTAAATGATGTATGATTCAGGACTTGGTGGTGTGATTCGTTGACCGGGTTTTTATCCATTTACTATGATACCACTATTGTTCTGTCGCTGCAGTCAGGTGAGTTATCACTAACTCTTATATTATATTGTGAACGTGTTATACGCGATATTATGTGTCGAGCAGCAGAGCTCGTTCGGCAGCAGGCCATCCCGCCTTATGGCAGTTATTGTGACACGGATGTGGTGTCTTGAGCAGCAGAGCTCGATCGGCAGCAGGCCACTTTGCCATTGGCAAATTGATGTGTTTGTGCATTATCAGAAATGTGTGTTCTGATATAATGTACGAGTGTTGTGTGCTCAATAAGCTTTATGCTTAACCCGTTGTTATTATTTTATTTTAGGACCGTCACGTGCTGACAAAGGGAAGGCTCTTGCATGACAGCTTATTTTTCCGCTTTTGTTCAAACTCTGATTTATGTCCGATACTTTTAACAATTATTTTGAATTCCGTAAGTCCCGTGTGTTGGGCCGGCCGTTGACTTGTGACTGTTTTGGAATATTACTTTTGATTATGAAATTCGGATTTCTATCTAAAAAAAAATTGGGGCGTTACAGGCTTTTAATCCGATTAAATATCTATTTAAACCTAATTAACACAATTAGACAAAAAGGCAAAAACAAAAGAACTCTCTCTCTCCCTTGCTCTCTCTTTCAGCACCACCTCCTCAAACGGTGGTCAACGGTGTCTTCTCGGCGGCGCGCGGTACTCGACGGCAGTGGCCGGCTGTGGCGGCCGGCCATCTCTCCGGCGATCGGACCCTTCGGCAGAAGCAGCTCCTTTGCGGTGGCTTTAGCTTCTCGGCGGCGATAGGCAAGGCCAAAAATCCGGCGGCTTTTTGGAGGCTCATACACACACGCGGGACTTTTATCGGGTATTGTTGTAAGGCGGTCTAGCAGCCTGTTCAAGCGGTGCAGTAGCTGTGTATCCCCCTCTAGCAATTCAGGGTATAATTTTCTATCCTTATTTTATACTGTTTTAGAGTTGTACATATAATATATATGTTATAATTATGATTGCATGTTCTGTTTCCCCACCTGAACCAGTTGTGATCTTGGAAACGGGATTTACTGTTTTATATTTCCGTTGTGCTTGTTGTACCCTTTAAATCCCTACATATATATATATATATATATATATATATATATAATTAAGAGGGTGATGAGGGTGACCCGCTATACCTACGATATTGAATCCGAATTATGTATCTCATTGAACAGGACATTTGAGTAGAGGTCCGACCTAGAGAGGTTCAACCCGAGGGAGAGTGCTATAAAAATTTATAAGTAAAGAGTGAAATGTATATGTTGTATATGTGTGAATTTGATGTGTATGTATGTATGTGAAGTGAAGGGTTACGTTATGTGAGTAAAAACGTAACTCGGGCACAGTCAGACATAGTGTGAAACGCTTGGTACGGCGTGGGTAGTCGGCTGTGACTAGGGATAGAAATGGATCGGATGATGTCATATCCATGTCCATAGCCATTTAGTTTTACATCATCCATATCCATTTAAAATAATTTCGTCCGTCCATATCCATATCCATCGGATTAAACGGGTAAATGGACATCCATTGGATGTCAAAAGAACCTTTGCTCCAAAGAAAATACAAATATATAATTTATGATCTTTATTGATATAAATCATATATCTTCCAAAAACGTATATGAATCATAGTTTCTTTCACTTTGACACTAACATGTATATAATCGATACAACTGTACAAAACTATTATAGAAGAGAGTTTGAATTTAACCTACATAATTATATATATCTTTATTAATATATTTATATATAAGTTTTAAAATTAAAATACATATATGAAATTATACTTAACTATATATATTATAACTATATCAAATTTAATTCGGGTTAATGGATTCATCCATGGATGGAAAATCGTTATCCATATCCGATCCAATAAACATCCATATCCACTCCATATCCAGAATTCACACATTTAACTTCGTCCATATCCATCACAGATGGATCGGATCGGGTGGATGATCATTGGATCGGGTGACAATTGCCATCCCTAGCTGTGACTCAAAGTGTGAATTGTCTTCGGTGCACTGAGTCGGTATTATGTGAAATGATTTATGATCATGGATTGAATATGTGAAGTATGATATATGCATACCTACTGTGGTGTGTAATTTAGTGTGCTCGCTAAGAATTATGCTTACGTTGTGGAATTACTATTTTCAGGACCTAACGGTGGGGAAGCTCCGACATTGTGAGGACGGCCCATCGCTTTTCAATGTTTCCGCTCTTTCTATCTTTGAAAAATTTTATTCAAACTATATCTGTAATTATTATTCGAAATGCTTTACGACGTGTAGTCCCTGGTGCGGGACCTCGTTGTGTTTTGTGAACTACTCGATACAAATATATTGTTGATTGTGAAATGCGTTTCGTCTCCGTTTTACTTACTTATTTCTTATTTCAAAAAGAAATTGGGACGTTACAGAAAATGCATGAATGTTTATAAGCAAACGACATCCAATCGTGAAAGGAGGAAGTGGACAAAGAGGACTTAGGAAAATAATAATATATTCAAAAAGTTAGTGGGTAAAAAGTAAAGTCACTTTAATCAAGGGTTAAAATAAAGTGATTATACTTTCCTTCAAAAGTGCATCCCACTCACATTATAATAATTAAATCACATAACCTTTGCCTTGTAAGTTTAACTTTCTTTTTTCATGCTTGTACTTTTAACAATAGTCATGTTTTCTTCATATTTGACTTTATCAAGTATAGAGTTGTCTGTCATACTTAGTTGTTGAACAAATCTTTGAGATCTTTTTCGTCTAAAGTATTTTTCTTCTATTCCAAAGGATAAGATTTGTAACACCGCAAAAATACAAGCCATATTTTTTTTTAAATCACAGCGGAAGTAATACGTTATAAAACTAAAAAGGAAATAACATTAAAAGTTAAAACCAACACTGTACAAACATACAGTACTTCCTTTAGTGTTACAAAACATTTATAAAGTATGGCTCATCATTCTAAAACCCAAAATATCAGAGCTACGGTCAAACTTTCCCTGTACACAAAAACTGCAACCTACCGTGCCCTCAAAACCTGAAACAGATAGTTAAGGTGGGGAATTAGCACAAAGCTAAGTGAATGAAAATCAAGCCACAAACAATTAAAGCAGAACCACAACAATCACAAGAACAGTTTATCTCAAATATCAAAGGACCGGCGGCTCTGCCGACCCTACGATCAATGCTAGCCATAGCAATGATCTACCGATAGCCATCTGCTAACTGGCACAGTTAAACCCCCTCTGCTACAACAAATGCGACAGAGGATCTAAAACTGCCTAAGCAGAAGCAACTGACCCAGCCCAAAACCACGCTTAGCTGACCTCTGCCACAAACATCATGAGCACAATTTCATGCCTTGATACTCATATCTTGGACACAATTTCAATAATCATCACATAACCAATCAAACAATCATATCAGACTAAACAGTCTATCGCATGATTAATCGTATAAAAACCAAGTAACCATAACAGTTACAACTAAAACCACTAGTGCATTAAAGTCCACTCACCTGTGTTCTCCAACACCACACTCAGTATTCTTATTTCACTGAGCCTTCTCGTTTCCTGAAACACATCATAACTTAGTCAGTAATTGGGATTACATTCCAATTTACAAAAGCGACAACTCTCATTGGCTACAAGCAATTAAATCACAGAACTAACGTCTGCATCACTACGCACGTAATGGAGTCCCTACGCACGTAGTGGACTCCACTTCGCACGTATTGAACTTTCACACTTACGAAGTGGCTAACCCACTTCGCACGCAATGGGCACTGGTACGCACGTAGTGGACTACACTCCGTGCGACCAAAACCCATCGACTTCATCTTCTTCATGGATCACTACGCACGAAATGGAGTCACTACGCACGTAGTGGACTCCACTTCGCACGGCCAACATCCAACAAACAAGAACTTCCTAATCAAAACTCGACATAAACAACAAAACACACCTCTTGCTCGAAAACCAAACGTTAACCCTCGCTTAGAACACGAAAACAGAATCACATATTCAAGTTGTGAATAAAAGTGGGTTTTTGGTTCTTTTTCTCTCTTCTCTTATGCAGCCAAACCAACAAAATGAGAACAAACATAACAAAAGCTATATATATATAGGTCAAGACTGAACATATTACACTACACAGTGCAAATACTGATATCTGAGATACAGAAACCTAAATAAAGCGGTCCTACTCAAGTCAAAAACATGCAATGAGGTATTACTCGGGACCCTCGTATAAAAACGAATCATATGGTACAAATATCATATAAAATATTAAACTAATATTTTTACCTTTTAACTCGCGGTCCAAATTAAATACCAAGCAAGCATCAAATAAATATATAAATAAATAGCAAATAATTATTAACAATCAAATATACTAATATAAACAATTAAATAACTTACCACCGCCACGAAACTACCAGGCCCTAAACGCGGGTGTTACAAATCTCTCCCCCTAAAGAAGATTCCGTCCCCGGAATCTCATCGCGCTCAAATAGGCTAGGGTAGCGGTTCCTCATGTCTGCCTCAGTCTCCCAAGTTAAATCTGAACCCAATCTATGCTTCCATTTAATCAAAACCATAGGAATCTCTTTTCTACGAAGCTTCGTTGTTTTACGATCAACTATCTCAACTGGTTCTTCTATTAATCGTTTTTTCGAATCAACTTTCAGATCATGTACTGGGAGAATCTGACTTTCATCCTCATCATTACATTTACGTAAGTAACAGACATTAAAAGTATCATGAATACCCGCTAACTCTGGTGGAAGATCAAGAGTAACACTCTGGTCGTTGACTATCTGTCGTATGCGAAACGGACCAATGTATCGTGGAGCTAGTTTTCCACGTTTCCCAAAGCGAATAACCCCTTTCCACGGAGAAACTTTCAGATAAACCAACTCACCTTCAACAAACGTAACTGGTCTGCGACGTGGATCTGCGTACATCTTTTGTCTGTGTCTAGCAACTTTCAACTTTTCCCGAGCAATAGCAACTTTCTCAGCCGTCATCTGAACAATATCAGGACCCGCAAACTGTTTCTCACCTGCCTCTAACCAACAAGTAGGAGTACGACAACGACGACCGTAAAACATCTCATAAGGTGGCATACCGATACTCGAGTGATAAGAATTATTATACGCAAATTCAATCAAAGGCAAGTGTGAATCCCAAGACCCACCATATTCTAACACACAGGCGCGTAACATATCCTCAAGTGTCTGAATAGTACGCTCACTCTGACCGTCTGTCTGAGGATGATAAGCTGTACTCAAATTAACACGCGTCCCCAATGCATGATGTAAACTCCTCCAAAAGTTAGAAACAAATATAGGATCTCGATCAGAAACAATAGACAGAGGAATACCGTGCCGTGATACAATCTCATCGATGTACAACTGAGCTAATCTGCTGAGTGAAGCTGTCTCACTGGTGGCAAGAAAGTGAGCACTCTTCGTCAAACGGTCAACAATCACCCAAATTTTATCATGTTTCCGCTGGGTACATGGAAGTTTGGATACGAAATCCATCGTGATGTGTTCCCATTTCCACTCTGGTATCTCCAACTGTTTCAAAGACCCGTAAGGTTTCTGGTGCTCTGCTTTGACCTGAGCACAAATATGACACGTTCCCACAAACTTTGCAACATCTGTCTTCATAGTAGGCCACCAATACAGCACTTTAAGATCGTTGTACATTTTCGTGCTACCAGGATGAACAGACAATCTTGACTTGTGAGCCTCTGCCAAAATCAAACCCCGAAGCTCTCCAAGAAATGGCACCCACACACGAGACTGATAAGTCTTCAATCCGCGCGAATCATTAATCAAAACATCTTTTCTCTTCATCATAATCTCTAATTTCAGATTTTCATCTTTTAAAGCTTCTAACTGAGCAGATTTAAGCCTATCCACTAAGTCAGAAACGGTCTCAACTCGCATAAATCGAATACTATCACCAGCTCCCTTGCGGCTCAAAGCATCTGCTACAACATTTGCTTTCCCCGGGTGATATCGAATCTCACAATCATAATCCTTAATAAGTTCTAACCACCGTCTCTGCCGCATATTAAGTTCTTTCTGGGAAAATACATACTGCAGACTCTTATGATCAGTACAAATAACACATTTCGTACCGTATAAGTAATGCCTCCACAGTTTCAACGCAAAAACTACAGCTGCAAGTTCTAAGTCATGGGTTGGATAATTCTTCTCGTGCGGTTTCAATTGCCGTGAAGCATAAGCAATAACCCGATCATGCTGCATTAAAACACAACCCAAACCTACAAAGGAAGCGTCACAGTACACTACAAATTCATCAGAACCATCAGGTAGTGCAAGAATAGGAGCCTGACATAATAGTTGCTTCAACGTCTGAAAAGCTGTCTCCTGTTCATTATTCCACTTAAATGGCACATCTTTACGGGTTAATTTCGTTATAGGACTCGCAATTTTCGAAAAATCTTTAATAAATCTGCGATAATAACCCGCCAATCCTAGAAAACTTTTAATCTCAGATGATGTTTTAGGAGCACTCCAGTTCATAACTGCTTCAACTTTAGCCGGATCGACTTTAACCCCATCTTTACAGATAACATGCCCTAAAAATTGAATCTCCCGCATCCAGAACTCACATTTAGAAAATTTTGCAAAAAGATGCTCCCACTTTAAAGTTTCTAAAACTTGCCTCAAATGAAGCTCGTGCTCGGACTCAGTTTTAGAATAAACCAAGATGTCATCGATAAATACAATCACGAATTTATCCAAAAACAGCTGACAGACCCGATTCATTAAATCCATAAATACAGCAGGGGCGTTAGTTAAACCGAAAGGCATAACTAAAAACCCATAATGACCATATCTGGTACGGAAAGCGGTTTTAGGAACATCAGCATCTGAAACACGTACCTGGTGATAACCCGAGCGCAGATCAATTTTAGAAAAATAAGAAGCACTCTGCAGCTGATCAAACAAATCATCAATTCTGGGTAAAGGGTATTTATTTTTAACCGTTCTCTTATTCAGTTCCCTGTAGTCAATACACATACGCAAAGTACCGTCTTTCTTTTTCACAAATAAAACCGGTGCACCCCACGGAGAAGAACTAGGACGAATAAAACCCCTGTCTAACAAATCCTGAATCTGTGTCATCATCTCACGGATTTCAGAAGGAGCTAACCTGTAAGGAGCTTTAGCCACTGGGCTCGAACCTGGAATCAAATCAATCCTATATTCTACCTCACGAACCGGAGGCAACCCAGGTAATTCATCGGGAAACACTTCCGGGTATTCCGAAACCACCCGAATAACAGAAACAATCTGTTTCTCCTTTTTAACATCAACCACATGAGCAAGGTAGGACTCACACCCTTTGGCCAGAGATTTTCTAGCCTTCATATACGAGATAATAGGAAAAGCAGGTCTAACCCTCTCCCCGCGAGCCACTACGTATGACCCATCAGGTAAAGGAAATGAAATCAGTTTTCTATGGCATTTTATAACAGCTCGGTTCTGACTCAACCAATCCATTCCCATAACAACATCAAAACCAACTATAGGCATTAACAGAAAAGAAACAGGAAAGCATGTACCATCAATATCAATTTCAGCCCCAGACACAGCCGTTGTGACTGGAACCGTTTTACCATCAGCTATCTCTACTTCTAATGGAGCAGCAACATTTGAAGTAGGCAATTTCAATTTATCACAAAATGCCACAGAAATAAATGAACGATTGGCACCAGAATCAAATAACACACGTGCAGGTATAGAATTTATGAGAAACATACCCGTGATGACATCATCAGTAGCAGCAGCATCATCTACTGACATCCGGAATGCTCTACCCTCAGCTGACGGAGGGTTCTTCCTTTTTTGTCCTGAAGCGGACGAAGATCCCACAACCGATCCCGATACCGACCCAGTCCCCGATTTCTTACCCACACTGCACTCACCTGCTCTGTGCCCCTCCTTTTGACAATTCCAACAAACACTCCTCGGAAATCTACAATTCTTCAATTCATGCCCAAACTGACCACAACGAATACATCTTGCTGTCTGTAGGGTACAAAGTCCATGATGGAAAGACTTACATTTATTACACCACGGGGCTCTCTGAGTAGACCCACCAGATGTAGGCCTACGATTCTGACTGCTTTGACTCTGACCCTGTCCTTGACGTTGACTTCCCTGACCTCCTTGAGTTCCCTGCCTATATTGGGTATTAAAATAATCAAACCGGGATTTCTGTTGAGAAATTCTATCTTTATTCAACTTCTCCTTGGCTTGAGCATCACCCTCGGCTGACTTAGCTAGGGTAAAAGCTTGAGATAAAGTGCTAGCCCACCTGGTAGCACTCCTGTAATCTGGATGCAAAGCTCTCACAAAATGCTGAATTCTTGAAGCTTCGTCCGGAACCCACTGATGTGCAAATCGTAACTTCTCATTGAATTGCCTAATCAATTCATCCACAGACATATTATCAGTCATCTGCAAATCCATGAACTCCTTCTTGATTCGTTCCATCTCAAAAGATCCACAGTATTGCTCACAAACCTTTCCCTCAAATTGCTCCCAAGTAATACTACTCATCTGCTGCTTTGTAAAATGACCTGTAATCGAATCCCACCAAACCATGGCATCTCCTTTGAGTCTTTGAGTAGCATATAATACTCGCACTTTCTCCTCGCATTCCGTAGTATCCAAGGCCTTGGTCATCTCCCTCAACCAATTCAAAGTTTTATTGGGGTCTGTACTACCGCTATACTCTGAAGGTCTACAATCCATGAATTGCTTATATTTATTATGTTGACCAAATCCTGGGTAGGGGTAAGCTCCTGGTGCAGTAAATTGATAGATAATCGGCTGTTGTGTACCCTGTGAAGCAACAGTAGAATATGGAACAGAAAATGGTACTGAAAGTGGTGGTGTTGTTGACACTGTAGCAACAGCTGCTGTTGGAATCGGTGTTTGAGAATTCTGTATCAACCTCTGCTGCTCAAAGTTGTGAACTGTTTCTCGAAGCTCCTGTAGTTCACTTTCAAGTTGAAATATATAATCATTCTGAGTTGTATCTATTTCTCTACCCGAGGTGTTGACTATTACTGGATTCTCTAAAACTGGAGTTGTAGAAGTTCCAGCCTGAACAAGGGTCCCCGGAATCTCGGTTGGGATCTCTTGACTTGCCATATCTATTACAATCACATCACCTCCAAACTTATTAGACAACCGTTAGTACACACACACAACTAATCCAAACACTCTAATTCCCCCACAGGAAAGGTTTGACCAACCTCGAGCCAAGATTTGGGAATTGAACACTCTAAACGTGCTCGCATGCCAAACCAGGGCTCTGATACCAAATTGTAACACCGCAAAAATACAAGCCATATTTTATTTTTTTTAAATCACAGCGGAAGTAATACGTTATAAAACTAAAAAGGAAATAACATTAAAAGTTAAAACCAACACTGTACAAACATACAGTACTTCCTTTAGTGTTACAAAACATTTATAAAGTATGGCTCATCATTCTAAAACCCAAAATATCAGAGCTACGGTCAAACTTTCCCTGTACACAAAAACTGCAACCTACCGTGCCCTCAAAACCTGAAACAGATAGTTAAGGTGGGGAATTAGCACAAAGCTAAGTGAATGAAAATCAAGCCACAAGCAATTAAAGCAGAACCACAACAATCACAAGAACAATTTATCTCAAATATCAAAGGACCGGCGGCTCTGCCGAGCCTACGATCAATGCTGGCCATAGCAATGATCTACCGATAGCCATCTGCTAACTGGCACAGTTAAACCCCCTCTGCTACAACAAATGTGACAGAGGATCTAAAACTGTCTAACCAGAAGCAACTGACCCAGCCCAAAACCACGCTTAGCTGACCTCTGCCACAAACATCATGAGCACAATTTCATGCCTTGATACTCATATCTTGGACACAATTTCAATAATCATCACATAACCAATCAAACAATCATATCAGACTAAACAGTCTATCGCATGATTAATCGTATAAAAACCAAGTAACCATAACAGTTACAACTAAAACCACTGGTGCATTAAAGTCCACTCACCTGTGTTCTCCAACACCACACTCAGTATTCTTATTTCACTGAGCCTTCTCGTTTCCTGAAACACATCATAACTTAGTCAGTAATTGGGATTACATTCCAATTTACAAAAGCGACAACTCTCATTGGCTACAAGCAATTAAATCACAGAACTAACGTCTGCATCACTACGCACGTAATGGAGTCCCTACGCACGTAGTGGACTCCACTTCGCACTTATTGAACTTTCACACTTACGAAGTGGCTAACCCACTTCGCACGCAATGGGCACTGGTACGCACGTAGTGGACTACACTCCGTGCGACCAAAACCCATCGACTTCATCTTCTTCATGGATCACTACGCAGGAAATGGAGTCACTACGCACGTAGTGGACTCCACTTCGCACGGCCAACATCCAACAAACAAGAACTTCCTAATCAAAACTCGACATAAACAACAAAACACACCTCTTGCTCGAAAACCAAACGTTAACCCTCGCTTAGAACACGAAAACAGAATCACATATTCAAGTTGTGAATAAAAGTGGGTTTTTGGTTCTTTTTCTCTCTTCTCTTATGCAGCCAAACCAACAAAATGAGAACAAACATAACAAAAGCTATATATATATAGGTCAAGACTGAACATATTACACTACACAGTGCAAATACTGATATCTGAGATACAGAAACCTAAATAAAGCGGTCCTACTCAAGTCAAAAACATGCAATGAGGTATTATTCGGGACCCTCGTATAAAAACGAATCATATGGTACAAATATCATATAAAATATTAAACTAATATTTTTACCTTTTAACTCGCGGTCCAAATTAAATACCAAGCAAGCATCAAATAAATATATAAATAAATAGCAAATAATTATTAACAATCAAATATACTAATATAAACAATTAAATAACTTACCACCGCCACGAAACTACCAGGCCCTAAACGCGGGTGTTACAAGATTGATCCTGTTTTTCTCATACCTGATAAAAAAAGTGTTAATACTTTTACAAAGACAGATCTAAGGCATAATAGAACAACACATGTTCTGCCTCTGACTTAAGAGTAAATACATAGTGAATAGTTTACAAAAGTGATTTCGCGACTCGACTGACAAAATAGTACTGAACTGTAAGTATATGTTTGCTCGCTAAAGGGTTTGATGATCAGTTGATCATATAAAGAACTTAGTTGATAACAAATGCTCAGCTGATCATATAATGCTCATCTAACCAATTCTTATACTAAGAAGGGTTCATAGGCTGATCAACTAGATGATCAGTTGATCAATGATTAGCTGATTATTCAGAGTGATAAGCTTATGCAAAATAGACTAAGTGTTAAAAGGGTGAATAGGGCTCAGCAGATCAATTGTAGTGCTTAGATCAGATCCACTACTCATATTTAGAAAAGTCAGTTGACAATCTTTTACATCTATCTTTTCTTCTTGGCTGATCATAGATGTTGTCTTTCGGCTGATACTTAGTGCTTAGCTGATCCTGGCTGATACTTCATACTTAGAAAATTCTTCATGTCAGATTCAAACAACACATGTTTGCGATCATTCAAAGTCTAACTTAATGTTGGGTTTTATTAACATCAAATTCTATGTATTTCTGTAGAAGGATTTAATTATTGGGATGGAGTAATTATCTCCCTAACAATCTCCCTCTATTTGATGATGACAAAACCTTTTCCATTTTGATGAATGAGTTTGACTTCGAATAGGTTGAAAATAGAAACTTATAATTACTTTTAGTTACCAAGCTATCTGTTTTGGTAACTCTTTTTAGTTGAACCTTGTTCTGTTTTTGGTTTCTTTTCTAATGTTCCATTTTGTTTTGATTTTGGAGAATCTTTTATTTGTTATACCATTTTGTTCTGTTTTTGTGATATCTTTTTCTATGTTTGTTTTGTTTTTATGATTTTTTAGGTTTTCTGTATTTACAAGAGTCATCTATACTTGCAATTGCAAGTAGTCCATGATCAAAGTGTCAAGTTGGAATTACAAAACAAAGGTATACAAGAGTTTGTACATCAGAGCTACAAGGAAAACTAATCCGATATGTCTTCTTCATATTATTTTTGTTTGTTTTGTATCCGTGCACTGGGCATTTGGCTTAGCCGCATTTCTTTCCATGCGGCAGGTGTACGCGGGAATTTATTTTCTTGAAAAGCACGATTTACGCAGGAATTGTAAGGGGAAGAGATTGAGAGCAAAACACGAGTTGTTTGAGGTATTAATTGTTAGATTTTTGCTTTGTTTTGTATCGTATGAGTAGTCTCTGGAAACGAGGTGTTACAATTTTGATGTCTAAATTTCATGGATTAAATCTTATTTTACCCTTTAATTATATTATTAACCACTTACAAGATTTCAAGTCGTTTAAACACTTAATTGTAACAAGTTTGAGTTTTAAAACGTAAACCAAAAAAAATTATGATTTAAGCAATTTAAAGTGTACATTTTAAATTTAAACCATATTTTACTATTTTACACACTAGTACACTACATGAATATTCATTAATTATTAATTTAAATCATGTGCCATTTCACTCTGTAAGATTTTATTGGTAAAATTAACAAGGGCTGAATTTGATATCCTTGGAATTGCCTGTAGCTATTTGAAATAGTTCAGAAATGGCCGATGGGAACGCATAAAACCCTGTATTTCCATGATCCTATTCGGGGTTTTTGCAATCGAATTTGCAGAAATCTTCAAATCTGAAAACAGATTGTTCAAAAATCAAAACACAGTGAAATTATGTCGTCAAGCATACTTAGAAGAGCGTATAGAAGATCAGCTTCCATTTTATCTCGTTACCAATCTATTTCTACCCTTTTCCTTTCTCCTTCTGACCCCCAATCCACCGATTTCTCCGCTTCGACCGATAAACCACAAAATTATGATTCTGGGTTTGAATTTCAATCAAAGAATGCACATGGGTTTTCTTCAATTTCGAAAAAAAAATTCAGATTCTCATGTGGGTATAGCTTGAACAAAACGCGGCAGTATTTTAGCACTCAAGCAGCTGCAGAGCCGTCAACCTCCGATGGACTTACTGTAGATGCCATTGTTGCTAATCAATGGATGATTCTTGATGAGAATGAGAGTGATTGGAAGAGCCATGCTTCTGCAATCGCTCAATCCATTCGTCTTATCAAAAAACGGTTGAAGGTATATCCCCTTCTTTCTGACTTATATGAAGCTCAATTAGTGCCTGTATTTCCTTATGTGATTGATGTTCTAACTTTGAGTCTGCTTAGGGCTTTTGGAGAAATAAATTAAGGGGCCCTTGTTTGATCCCATAGATACAAAATGAACTACCTTTCAGTTTCAGTTTTGATATGATTTCTTCTAATTACTGAACAAGAATTAGTAACTATGTTGAAAGTGGCAAGAAGGACTACATGAATATAAGAAAAGATTGTTACCAGAGAAATATTTGGCTCAAAAGGACTAAGATCGAGTAATTTTCATCAGAATGGACATTAACTATGAAATTTAAGGATATTTGATTTTAGATGCATAAAATCATGAATCTCTGTCCTGTTATGTTGTGGTTGGTATGTCAAATTGTTGCTATCATAGAGATATGTATGGAACCCAATTCTCTATCAAGTAATTTGATTTTGGAATTGTGATCAAAATCACAATTTCTTCTGTTGATGTTATGTAATAGACTTATTTTTGGTTTGACAGTGGAAGAAGTTAAAAGTAAGGTTGGATATGCTATCATTTCAAATGGAAAAGCCAGACCTTTGGGATGACCCTGTTTATGCTGGGAGAATAAGCCGGGAACATGGGTCACTTATGGGTAAAATGAAGGAAGTTAACGGACTTGAGCAAGAACTAATCGAACATATTGACATGATCAAGCTTGCTCGTGAAGAGGATGATCCTGATTTGGAATCGGTGGGTACTTAATCCTTGTTTCACGAGTCACTTACATTATTTTGTGCCTGTTTTTTGGTACATGAATAGCATTTCATGTTTATCTCTAATGCATGATTATTACATCAAGTCCCTTGTCAAATATGACATCTGATTCCGTTTTTAAATAGTTATTCTTCATAGTTAGATAGGCAATTCATTTCTCCTAAAATCTTTTGTTAACTATCTATTGCTAAAATAAATGTTTATTTTCTTGATTTGTACTGAAAATAATATATGGTATATCGTTGCTACTACCAAGATGCAAGCATAATACTAAAAACACGTAATAATGACTGGTTTTCCATTTCTTGCATCAACTAATGCGGGTCTCATTTTAACACCAAGCCAATAGTTTTTAAATTTATAATAGATTTTTGAGTATTATGCCATTTTAATTCATTTTTATTGTGCCATAGGAATCAGTAAATGCATTGTTGAGGATGAGACAAAGCGTGAAACAGAAAGAGCTTGAAGCTTTGCTAGCTGGGGAACACGATTCTTGCTCATGTTACATAGAGGTTGGTTAGCTTTCTTTCTTGTAAAAGAAGGCTACATCTTGTCCAAATGACTTGCTACCACTTATTTTTTGGTTGAAATATAGCATAAAGCTATTCCTTATATTATACAATAAATGCAACAATCTCCATTTTGAGATACCCCGCTTAAAGTTGCCTGTTTTTTTCATTAGTATCGTTGCAAAATATTCATTGAACTAGGCATCATAATATGTTTCATATTTATTTATTTCTTATACTTTGACAACTATCACTTGGATCATGTTTTTGTTAATTTTGTTGTGTGGAAACATTTTTAGTTGTATTTAATGATTATAATATTCTTACTTTTTTAGGTTCAAGCCGGGGCGGGTGGCACTGAGAGCATGGATTGGGCAGGTATGGTGATGCAAATGTATAAAATGTGGGCCCAACGTCGTGGATATGGAGTCACGGTTGTGGATGAAATGCGTGGTGAGATTGCAGGAATTAAGGTTTCACTTGCACAATCTCTCGTTTGTTCTTCAAGTACTTTTATATATGTTCACATGTGAAAGAAGTGAAAACATAGACAAAGTTAATAGCTTTTGATACCATCAATCTTTCTTCCATTTCAATAAATATGAAATTTTTTCGGGTAAAAATCAAAATTTATTGTTAAAAACCTAATTACCTAAAAAGACACTAAGGGGGTGTTTGTTTTTGCGTTCTAAAGATGATTTTCGAATTATCGCTATATTCAGTTTTTTATTGTTTTGAGATTTTCTTGTTAATATCTTCTTATAAATGTTTCTTTATGGATCAAATAAGCGTTTTCATACTAGCCACAACAAGATTATCTATGACACGGTTAATTAATTTACATAATTACTCTTTAACCGAAATCTTAGAGACTTTGAGATGAATCTCCTTCTTTCACATGAATATTCTTTTCGCTACTTTCAACAATTAGAGTTTGCCGAACATTGAATCTGATTATTACTACCGAGTTATGTTCAATAAAGTCCATGTAAAAGACATAGTCCTAAAATTTTAATATGCAATCACATGTGATTCAGTATACAATCACATGTGATTTGTAAAAGCATCACATGTGAATTACGAAAATGACCCTTCGTCCAAAAATTTAAAATGCAATCTGGACCATTGATGCCATTGATCCAAAGGCTAAAATTAGTCCATTAGGATTATGATTTAAGTATGGACTATATTGAACATTCTTCTATTACTACTTCTAAGTTCTAACAACTAAGAAATATACAAAACTGTCTTGTAAGATCTGTTTTATTTTCTGCGTTTGGATTTTCAAAATCACCACAATCACTTTCAAAACACACATCCAAATGCCTATTAAGACGTACAATACTCATGTTAATGTTATTTCTTGATTTCTTATTTTTTATCTTCTTTTAATTAGAGGGCAACGGTTAAAGTAGATGGTGAATATGCATACGGATACGCAAAAGCAGAAGTCGGGGCCCACCGTTTGGTTCGTATCTCACCTTTCGATAGTGCCAAACGTCGCCACACCTCTTTTGCTGCTGTTGCTGTAACTCCTATTTTAGGTGATGGATCTCATCATGTTCAAATTAATGAATCAGATCTAAGAATAGAAAGATTCCGATCAGGGGGAGCCGGAGGTCAGCATGCTAATGTTACTGATAGTGCCGTAAGAATAACTCACATACCTACCGGAATTACTGCTGCTTGTCAAAACGAAAGGTATAATTTTACATAATTGCCCTTTTAGCCGCCAGCTGTCACCGCTAGAGGTGGTAACTGGTAAGTTGGTGAAAACGGGGCAAAATGGGCTAGGTCTGCTTGACCTACAACAACAGTACCCAATCCCGCTACAACTAGGTATGAGGGAGGTAGAATGTAGACAGTCATACCTCTCTACCTGTAGGTGGAGAGATTGTTTCCTGTAGGTTGATTGTGTTTCTAATAGGGATGTAAACAATCCGAGCCGAGCCAGACACTTATCGAGCCGGGCTCGTTTAGGCCTCTTTAGGCTCGAGCTCGAGCTCGGCTCATTTAGAGCTTATGATGTTGAGCTCGAGCTCGGCTCTTTAATATTTATGAAGCTCGGGCTCGGCTCGTTAGGCTCGTTTAAGCTAGGCTTGTTTAGGCTCGGGTATTATTTTGATGTTTTTATTAAAATGATATATATAATTATTAAAGATTAAACATATAAAATATAAAATATATTATATATGGAGCTCGTTTAGGCTCTTTTAAGCTCGTTAAGGCTCGGCTTGTTTCGAGCTTTTAACGATCCGAGCTCGAATAGCTCACGAGTAGCTCGGCTTATTTACATCCCTAGTTTCTAAAAACGCTTAAAATATAATCAAAATCTTTGAATAAAGCAATTTAGGAAGTTGTATCTACTAAAACTAGATTTTTGGTGACTTCTAACCTGTTTGACTCGTACTCCTTTTAACCAAATTTGTTTATTTAATCGGTTTGAGATAAACAACTCAAACTGGTCATAAAGAGGTTGATATTGCCTACTTCTAACGAGTTTTAATTTTTAAATAATTTTTAAGGTCACAGCACCAGAACAAGGCGTCTGCAATGGCAGTACTACAATTACGGTTGGACCAGAGGGAGATGGCTCGCCAGGCTCAGATGAATGCACAATACACGCAGTCTCTAACAGACAACAGTTGGGGAAATCAAATACGCTCTTATGTCCTTCATGTAAGTTTTTTGTCTTATTTCATGTCTTCAGTAGAAGATGTGGTTTAGAAAGTTTTAAGTCTGAGAAGGTCTGTGAAAAAAAGATGTAGTTTTTAGCTTCTCAAAATAAGCAAATATTAGACAGAGTAAAGTCTTATGTTTGCGAAAAAACAAACAAGCACGTTTTTTTGAAATAACAAACAAGCTTATTGAAAAGGTCTGTGCACCTGCAGACATTTCTTTAAAATAAGACCTTATTTGAAAAAACAAACAAAGCTCTATTACATTTCTTCTGCAAAAGAGTCCAAATTTGACGACTTGGGCTCTATTTTAAAATTTAACCAAAAGAGGAACATCTTAAATGGGTCGAATAAATCGAAACTCTTTGCAGGCAAAATTATTCACAGATTTAGATTAAGGAATTAGCAAGTGCTGGTCATATAGTCATAATCAAATAACACATTGATTATTTATTTCTTCAAAATAGAAAAAATTATTTGAGGGTCAACCCAACCAAATCCATTCTTAATCATAATTAACACATTGATTATTTCGCTGCCCTTTGCGGGTCAACCCAACCAAATCCATTCTTAATTATAATTAACACATTGATCATTTCGCTGCCCTAACTCTTTGCATTTGGATCCTGTGATCAAACTTTGCAGCCTTATCGTATGGTGAAGGATCTTCGGACAAATTTTGAGGTTTCAGACCCAGATTCAGTACTCGAAGGTGAAATTGATGACTTCATTTTAAGTTTTTTAACCGTCTCCATGGATAAAGAAGATGATGAGGGATAAGAAACAGGCTCAAACTTTTTGCAGTTTCCCGTTTCTGATATTCTTTGCTGCATTCTGAACATTTACCGTCACCAAGATATCATAAATGGTGACCGATCGAGTAAACTTTTGAAGAATTATACGGTAGGAGATTTAGTAGAGTTACTGATACTTGTTTTTGGGCTAGGTTTCAGTTGGATTCTTTAGTTATTGCTTGATTTGCATTGAATAATGAGAAATATTTTTACTTATTTCTCATTATCTTTTCTTTTTAATGTTGTAATTCTCATATTATTGTTTCTTGTGGGTTGGAGCCTTTTGTGAAGTAAAAGTAAAATTTCTCAAATCTAATACATGTCTAGATATTTAACGAGATGAGTCGAGCCAATATTGAGCCGGGCTCGTTTAGGCTTTTTTAAACTTGAGCTCGAGCTCAGCTCATTTATAGCTTATGATGTTGAGCTCGAGCTCGGCTCATTTAATATTTATGAAGCTCGGGCTCGGCTCGTTTAGGCTCGCGTATTATTTTGATATATTTTTTAAAATCATATATATAATTATTAAATATTAAAAATATAAAATATAAAAATACTTTATATATAGAGCTCGTTTAGGCTTGTTTAAGCTCACGAGCCCACTCTTTGGAGCTCGAGCTCGACTCGTTTATTAAAAGAGCTTCAATCTAGGCTTGAGCTTGAGCTCGTTAAGGCTCGGCTCGTTTTGAGCTTTTAACGATCTGAGCTCGAATAGCTCGTGAGTAGCTTGGCTCGTTTACATCCTAGATATGTCTACTGCTATTATTTTGTTTCTACTGCAATTACTTATCGCTAACATCGTGCAGTAACGATTGTTATTACTTATTTTCATACATAATTATCTATCGTAAATGCTATTGATTGAGAAGAAAAAGAAAACCTGTTACGTTCGTGGTTATGGTCTCGAGCTCATTGCTCACGAGATGACGGAAGAAGTATAACTACCTCAACAAGCTCGTGATGAAGAGCTATAAAGAGCAAAATCATAACTATTCTGTGTATTCTAACCATGAAGGTTTGATTTGTTTTATTTCTTTAAACACCAATATAGATCTTACCATTGCAATTTCCTCTTAATACATAGCTATTATCAAACATAAATGCATAATAAATAATTAAATCATGCAATTATAGTTTGATAACTCAATTTATACAGCAATCAGCATAAGCATATTTGTAGGTAACTATGTCTAGAATCCATAACAGTTAAAACCTGTAGCCATATGAGAAACAAAGATTTATTCCCACATTTAAACACTCATAAAATGTTGCTTTGTGAACATCCTATTACTTCTCAATGGATCAAAACGATGAAACTTATCATCATCTCCGAATTCAATTTGATTCACCGCCCTGACAATGATACGAAACTCACGCATTTTGATCCAAATTTGGGGGATTCAAATCTGTTAAAGAAGAAGATGTAAGATAAACACTCCATTAACATAATAAGAAAGAAATGAAGTTGCAAAATAAATAAAATTTACCTTGCATTGCTAAATCAGAGTCTGAGAGTTGCACAAAAGAATTAGTTAGTTGAACAAGTTCTGGGTCATAAGGAAGAATGTCCCCTTGATGGTCTAATGTTGAAACAAATGTAGGACATCCTTGGATGCTTCTGTTACATGAGAAATCTAGGATCTGGTTTTGGATACATAGAGAGCTGCGAGTTGGGAAAGGTTGTTGACTTAAGTTGAGCAGACGGTTATCACATTGTAATAGCTTCTTGAAGGGCTCATCAAGAACTGGTGGTGGACATATAATGGTATGTCGCCTGCAAAACACGCAAATTAATTATACGTTTAATTAGCTTGTATAATGTGATGTTTACTATATGTACCTGCAAATTGAAGCTTGACCTTTAGTAAAGTCATCTTTGGCGAGTGCCCATGTTGTATGCTTTTTTGGTTGGTAGTTAGTTTCATCCATTAATTGGGGTTGTTTATTTAACTGCAGAAGAAAACAGAAGGACCTCATGTTGTTACATTCGGATTTAGCAAAAAGTAGACGTGAAAAATGAAATAAACAAATGATGTAATAAACAGAACTTACCTCGATCTCAAGTCGACCATTTTCTCTTTCGTCCACGAACATGTTAATCGCAGATACTTGTGACTACTTAATCTCGACCTTCTTTTTAAGAGGGCCAAAAAGACATTCCCATATCAGTTTCTTCTTTCCATAGTAGAATTTAACAGTTAAATCTCCTTCGTTTCTTGATTTCAGCTGCTCAAATTTGAGAGTTTAGTTAATACCAACATAAAGTTGTATTTGACTTGATAAATATTTGGATTGGTATCCTCGTTTAAATCAATAATGAGTCTCGGGTCCCACTACATGACTGTCGTATTTAATCACAACATGTGAGCATCTAAATCTTTTTATTTATTTATAAGGGTGTGCAAATAATGAAGTTGGTGAAAAATCCCTTTAAGGATAACGGATCCGAGACCAAAACCAAATACATAAAACCTGATTAACCGAAATCTGAATGGGAACCCGATTAACCCGAAATACTCCAAACACACCCTTTTATTGATATATACAATAAATTCTCAAAAAAATAAAAATAGAAAACCCACCTTCCAAGAGCCGATCTTCAAGGAAACAGCAGGAATACAAGTCGCCTTCAGCTTAGGGCGTTCATTCTCGAGGGTTTCTTTATTCAAAGCCAAATTTATTTGATTAATAATAGATGGTGTCACTCTTGAACTCAAGCAAATCGGACCTCTTTTTTCCTGAATAAAATAATAGATATATTAGACATAAATAAAATTAAAGTTTAGTATACGATCGACAAGCCGTATTGTATAGATATGTTAGGGCTCATTAGGGTTTTTCTGTTAACGTTTATTATACAACGTTAACCTTAATGGCCTTTAACATATATTAAACCTAATATTATTTATCTCATAATTATGTCCAGTACAAGACTTAAAGGAATTACACTCTTTAGAAATAAATTCATATTACTTGTGAATTTACCTGCGAATTAACGTGATTGTTTTTGTTGGACAATTCAACGACTTCAAATCCACTGCTGTTGTTGAAGCGGGTTTGAAGTTCTTGATAATGTTGATCTTGTTGTTGGCTGTAAGAGTAATAATCTTGAATTTCTTCTTCACTCCCCACCATGGATACTACCTGTAGCTGCTTGATTAGTTATGGATTTAATTATGAAGTGAATCAAAGAAATTTAAAAAAGAATTTTCATGCACATATTCTATTTAAGTATCAGAAACAAATCAAACAATACAAAAAAATCAATTATAAGATATATATATATATATATATATATATATATATATATATATATATATATATATATATATATATATATATATATATATATATATAGGGTATGGTTAAACAAAGAACCCCCCTTAAACATAGAACCTAAAGAACCTCCTCTTATGATGACACGTGACATATAGTTTAGGGGCAAAAAAAAAAAATTGAAAGAAAAAAAACAATTCAGCGTCTCCTCCAGCGACCAAAACAATAAAAATAAAAAAAAACCCCATTTACTTTAAATGATCATAACTCGTTCGTTTTTAAGAATTTTAACAAAAAAATTATACCGTTAGATTCAGTTTTTCGTCCTCTTTCAAACAAGACCGGGCTTGATATATTTCAGAAACTTTTTTTTTTTGAAAATTCACATTTTGCATTTTGAGTTGTGTTCATTATAAATGCAAAATGCAAAAAATAAAAAACATGCAGAATGCAAAATCTGTAAAACGTAAACATAGAACCGTAGAACGTAAAATGCAGAATGCAAAATATAAATATGCAGAATGCAAAATACAAACATGCAGAATGCAAAATGTAAACATGCAGAATGCAAAATGCAAAAAGAGAAAAATGCAATATATCAAAATTGCAGGTCATGCAAGCTTCCAAAATGCAAAATGCAAACTCACAACTCTTATTTGCATTTTCACAATCTGATTTAATGAAAATGCAGCCCCAAAATGCAAATTATATATTGAAACCCAAAATGCAAAAAACCACCACCTTTATTAAGCTGGGTTTGATTCAAAAATGCAAAATGAAAAAAGAAAAAAATGCAAAATATCGAAACTGAAGATCATGAAAATGCTTTCAAGATACTATATAATGTTTGTTTGGGTTGTACTTATGATTGTAGGGATATCCAGATGCTAACTATTGACATGCCTGATTTGCTTCCCGAGCTTCGACCATATCAGAGGCGTGCAGTTTTCTGGATGGTCCAACGAGAGAAAGGAGCTTTGAGATACCTGGCAGGAAGTGAGCCTAGTCAGCAATTTGTTTCACCCCTATGCACATCAGTTGATTTGGTTGATTCCTGCCATAAAATATATTACAATTCATTTAGGTACAAACTCGATCTGATGCTCCTGAATTAATTTTATGTTGAATCTTCATCAACCTTGTTTTTTAATTAAAAAACCAGTAGGGATGCATTCTCAAGACTCTCATATGTAAAGCCTTTTAGCTGTAGCTGCCGGGTGTAATCTCCGAAGTGGAGGTTCTACGTGTTCTCAAATAATGACCCGGAACCATTGCGCAAAAGTTGGAAAGTGTGGGCTGCTTATTGAGAAGTAAATGTACAACATAAAGTTGTATTTAGGCACTGAAAATTGTAATTAAATGCGGATCGAACAGGATTGATGGACGGAGAACTTGGTCTCATGGTGATCTTTAAAATAACAACAGTAGCTATGCGAAGATTCATAATTCAGAAGCAAAACAAAATGACAATAGTGAAGACAAAGTGTGGAATGTTAACAGTATCATGGCAACAAACAAGAATGTGATGTGCTTTTTCTTTATTATTGTTGTGTCTTATTGACTTAGGAACACTATATGTAAGAGTGTGTAACTATGTGAGCTGTTGTATGGATTCTATTACCAACTAATGGAGAACTTCCACTTCAAAAAAAAAAATAGCCTCTTTTGAGTTTTGGTTCGTGCATTTGCGTACCCTAGTGACTTCTTGAGATGGAGCCATTTCTCTTGGACCATATTTTTCAATTAAATGTGGGTGCAAGTATGGTTTCATCACCATGCTTTTGTTTATGTCATTGTTATCTAACCTGGTACTTATAAATGCAAAATTCATATCTAAAACCAAAATGCAAAATTCATACATAACACTACAATACAGCCTAAAATGCAAACAAAATTTGCATTTTCAAAAAAAAAATAGAAAAATATGGGAAGAGTGGTCTTGATTGAAAGATGATTAAAAAAGTAAAAGATTGGTATAATTTTTTTATTTAAATTCACAAAAGTTAAATAGTTATGATCATTTATAAAATTGAAGGAATTTTTTTAATTGAATTGGGGGAGGTGGCTGTTGTCGTGAGTTTGGGGTGGGAGGAAGGAATTTTCCATATTTGCCCTTTTCCTTCTTAATTAATATATGATAGTTACAATTTTGCCACAAATTAATATGAGACATTGATCAAGTTAATCTAAAGGCCCAAATTGGTTCTTTAGGTTCTTTGTTTAAGACATGGTTCTTTATTGATGCTATATATATATATATATATATATATATATATATATATATATGCAAAAATTCAAACGATAACTGTTTTTCGTACGAGAACTGCGAGAATCAATCTGAGTCGTCGAATTCCCCCTCCTTTAATGTCATTGCCCATCCATGAATTCCTCACATACACCATGCCACGCTTGATCCCCTCCACGCTCTCCATCCATGAACTTCCCATATCTAAGGAACGGCCGAGATTGGTTCGCGCAGTTCTCGTACGAAAAATAGTTCTCGTTTGAACCCTCCCCTATATATATATATGAAAAAATTCATGCGAGAACCATTCTTAGTGCGAGAACCGCGAGAACCAATTTGAGCCGTCCAATTCCCCCTCTTTCAATGTCATTGCCCACCCTTGAATTCCTCACATGCACCCTGCCACACTCTATCCCTCCACGCTCACCATCCATGAAACTTCCCATATCCAAGGAAAGGCCGAGATTGGTTCTCGCGGTTCTCTCACTAACAACGGTTCTCGCATGAACCCTCCTATATATATATATATACCTTAAAAAGGTTTTTAATATAGAAATGGGTATAGAAGAAGAAACAAAGAAAAAGATAGATATAGAAGTCTATAATGAAAAAATAAAAATGTTAGAATTAATAGCGGAATTACACAAATTAAAAATAGATAATATAGAAGAAAAAATTAGGCATTTAGAAGACATAATGGAGAAGAAAAAAGAAAAACAAGAAATTTATGATATAGCTCAAATGTCAGAAGAACCAGTTCGACATACATTTCTACAATCACAATCCACAAATATGATTAATTTACAATGTCGACTATGGTTATCTGATAATAAATTCTTAGATTTAACAGCACTACTAGATACATGTGCAACAAAGAGTGTAATATCCTATGATTTAGCACCAAGGCAATACCATAAAGAATTATCATATAAATTAATAACTAGAACAGTGGAGCACATATTGATCACTATTACACATTATCTAGAACCAACAAGGATACAATTTCTAGACTTTGCAGAAAATTATAGCATAAAATATGACATACCACAAGTAAATATTAATCCAGAATATATAAAATCAACAGATTTTGTACTCGGTTTAAATTTTATACTAGGATTAAATGGCGCATTAACAATAACAAGAAATTTTATTACACTCAATAAATACATTTATAGTTTTCCTACACTTCGCTATATAAATACATCAGAGTTTGCTCGAAAGCGTGGTGGAAAAGGCAATTTAGAATTTTTAAAACAAAATCAAAACCAAAAAGTTTCTATAGAAGACGAAACAATAAATTTACTTACACATGAATTAGAAAAAGGAAAAGATGTTACTAAAAGCCTAAATTATCCTATAATATTACACCTTGAGAAAATAGGTTTTATAGGAGAAGACATTACAAAATCAAAAATAAATTATATATGTAAACTTAAACTTAAAAATCCTGATATTACGATTAGAACAACTAATATAGAATATAGTCCTTTAGATAAAGAAGAGTTTAAAAAACAAATACCAGAAATGTTAGAAAAAGGATTAATTAGAAAATCAGAAAGTCCTCACAGATCCGCAGCATTTATAGTAAGAAATCATAGTGAAATTAAAAGAGGAAAAACAAGAATAGTTTATAATTATAAAAGATTAAATGATAACACACAAGATGATGGATATAATATTCCAAATAAAGATAGTTTACTAAATCTTATACAAAAGAAAAAAGTATTTTCAAAATTTGATTTAAAATTTGGATATAACCAGTTACAACTAGAAGAAAGTTTCAAACCTTGTACAGCCTGTACATGTTCAGAAGGACAGTATGAGTGGAACGTTCTTAGTTTTGGACTTAAAAATGCACCATCTATATTTCAACGATTTATGGATAATATCTTCCTTAAATACGACTTGTCTTACATTGATGATATTTTAGTTTCCAGTGAAACAGTGCAGGAACACGAGAACCATTTACAGAAGATATTTGAAGAAATTAAAAAGAACGGTATAGTTGTCTCTAAAAAGAAAATGGAATTGTTTAAAAGAAAATTTTCTTTCCTTGGTTTAGAAATAAGCAATGGAAAAATTGAATTACAATCACATATATCTACGAAAATTCTTGAATTCCCATAAAAGTTTGAAAGTTAAAAACAAATACAAGCCTTTTTAGGATTAGTTAATTATGCTCGAAAATTTATACCTAATCTTTCAAAATTAGCTGGACCTTTATATAGTAAAACAACAAAGAGTGGGCAACGACATTTTAATTAAGAAGACATTAAATTAGTAAATATAATAAAAGAAGCAGTAAAAAACATTAAGTCATTAGAGTTACCATTGGTTACAGATTACATAATTATTGAAGTAGACGGTTGCAAAGAAGGATGGGGAGCTGTTTTACTTTGCAAACCTGATAAATATAGTCATAAAGATACAGAAAGAATATGTTCTTATGCTAGTGGGAATTTTAACAAAGCAGGTATGAATTGGACGAGTTTAGATTTTGAAATTCAAGCCTTAATAAATGCTTTAGAAAAATTCAAAATCTTCTTACATGAAGAATTCTTAGTTAGAACAGATTGTGAAGCCATTGTACGCTTTATTAAGAATGATCAAAGTAAAAAAGTAAACAGAACAAGGTGGGTTAATCTACAAAATATTATACAAGGAAGTGGATACAAAATAAATTTTGAACATATAAAAGGAAAAAATAATGGCATAGCAGACATGCTTTCAAGAAATCTTAATAAACTATTTTCTACAGAAGGACAGTAGAGACAAAGGAAAGAAAAAGTTGATACATCCTATTCAGCTTAAAAAGAATTCCTCTTCTATGAGTATTTCATCAGATGAAGAAAAAAAGACAGTCGATACAAAGCTGATGCAATCAGCCATTAATACACAAATTTCACAAACAGAAAAAGTCCACAACTTTTTACAACAATCACCAATGCAGGGACTCGATTTTACACAACCACAGTTTTCACAATTTTATAAACCTCCAAGAAGGTATGGGCTCCGATCAGAGACGGCCAAAAACAGTCCTACAAACACTTATTATACACAGTTTGGAGCAACAAGTACACATAATACACAAAAGAAGGTTAACTCAGTCCTCAACTATGGAAACTATGCTCTACAAGTATGCCTTGACGAAAATAAAAAATTTAGACCCATCATAGGCATGACTTTAACAGAAAAACAACAGTGCTTGTTAGACAACCTTTGACATGTTCAAACTATGCCCCAAGCTTCTTCGTTTAAAGTACAGGTTTTAAATGCTTTAAGCATTTACTTTTATGAACAGAGTCAAAAAACCCCTGAAAAACAAAAAACAAAAGTTTTCTCATTACGTGATTTTTAGGGGAACAAAACTAGGTATTTTCAATAAATGGGAAACGGTTACAAAATATATACAATGTCCTAACCCAATTTATAAATGTTTTTATAATTTTTCAGATGCTATGGAAATAGCAAGAGAACGTTTTGGTTTAAACAACTTTTACATAGAACCAGAAGAGGTGAAAACTTTTTCTGACATGGCAAAAACAAATCCTGAACAAATGATCAAGACTCAGGAAGAAGTTATTGCCAAATTACAAGAACAACTTATGAAATCTGGAAAAGATGCACAATATATATAAGTCCAGATTGAAAACAACATGCTTAAATAGAAAATAGCAGTTCTTGAGGCTAAAAATACACAGCTTCAACAGATTGTGAAAGAAAGAAATGAAGCAAACACAAATTTAGAAAGAAGCCTTGACTGCTTTAAAGCAAGAATCTTAGATCTCCCTTGGAGACAAACTTTAAAACTAGTCATAGAAAAATTTAAAGAGGTCGAACAGATTAAATCTGAAAAAATCTACGCAGAATTTCCTTTAGTTCTACAAGAATTACAACAAAAGATTATAGACAATGCTTTTGAAGAAAGCAAATACAAAGGAGTTACAGTTATACAAAGAAAACACTCCGATGATCTTGACAACACTCAAATCAATCACACTACAGGATCAGTATGTTTACAAGTTAATTTAAACACTTCAAATTTATCGAAACAGAGATCCTTCAATTTTACCATAATGGTCTGATTGATTATCTCGAGTTCAACCTTAACCCAAAAATAGAAGCTCTTCTTGATAAACTTGGAGAAAAATTTATTTTAACAGCAGGGAACATAGCATCCCACAGTATTTCTCCTACAGTTGGATGCAAAATATTTGCTTCTCTCCCACAAGCAAACAGCTACACATACAAACCTGCAAGAAAAAGAGTATTCATTTCAGATAATCTATCAACGCAAACAGCTCTAAAGAGACTCGAAGCATCAACAGATATAAACTTTGAACTTTGTGCAAGATTTACATAGCAAATAGAGATGTTTCAAAAAATAATACATCTTCCATTAAACTTCTGCTGGGCAACTATTAAATTAATAGCAGAAGGACACTACATTCAAATCTGGACTCACAAAAAATGGGATATGCTTATCCCTTTTGCTAGGGAAGGAGAGACAATGAGTATAGACGATGTAAAAAACGAAGATGAAATACAAGAGATCTCGGAAGAAGACACAACACCAACAATAGACAACACATACAGAGACTTCTGAAGATAAATGGTGATCATTAAAAACAAAAATAAAAATAAAAAATTATGATAAATATATATATATATATATAAGTTCAAATTAGGTGTCATGAGGTGTCATAAATTATGAATAGGTGCCATGTTGTGTCATGTTCAAAGAATCTCTGCAAACTTAAAAGTTTGTTGTCAAGCAAAAAAAAAAAAAAATTATGAATAGGTGCCATGTTGTGTCATGTTCAAAGAATCTCTGCAAACTTAAAAGTTTGTTGTCAAGCAAAAAAAAAAAAAAAAAAAAAAAAGGAGAAGCATCCTTCTCGTGGAACTACCGCTGCATATAATTCTCTGGTATTTCTATCGTCTTCCTTTCTAACTGAGTTTTTCTATCTCTTAATTATTTTAATCTCTGCAAATAATAGTAGTAGAAAAAGAAGACAAAGAAGTAGGAATGAATGTGAATTATGGTAATAATGGTAATTTGGTAGAAGAAAAAGAAGAAACAACCTTGGTACATATCAATTTAGATCAAGGTGAGTATGCAACCTCTTTTGCAGATGCAACTGGTGCTAGAGATGAAACCGTAGCTTGTGTTATTGGTGGAAATCCAGAAGTAACAGTCGTTGGTGCTGCTGAGAAGCTGATTGAAAGGGGGAGAATCGAAGAAAATATGAAAGTGGGAGATGAATTTGATAAACTACCTAAATCTCCCACATATACTCAAATTTTTGAAGACGCACAATCTTTGATGAGCTTGATAAAAACAGCAGACAAATACGAGAATGAGTCAAGGAGGAAACAAAGAGATGCATCCTCGGGATTTCAGTATCATGAAGAGAGTCCCGGAAAAAGAAGAAAGTTGTGTGACATGCCAAGTTTCAGCCTTGGTTTAACACAAGATTTAGATCATTTTCATGAACATTCACTTGTAGGAGTTGGTGCATCTGGAAAAGAACAGGAAAATGAAAAAACAAGTGGACTAGAGGGGCTTGCAGATGATAAAGATTCAAGGACTATGACAAGAGTAGATGAGTGTGAAGATGCAAATGGTGGAAATGTTGCAGATGCTATGAAAGATGGCAAGAGAGAGCAGGCTGAATCTAAAAATGAAACTGAAGCAGTTGAAACTGTGTCATTGATTATGGAGAAATTAACCAAAAAAAAGAGAGATGTTGGAACAAAATCAGTCATGTTGTGGGACGAAACGCAAAATACATCAAACGCCAACGCCGGTAATGGTTTAAGGCATAAGGGTAAGAGAATTGTAAAACCAACTGAAGTGCTTCGTTCACCGTACAGAAGGAGGGTAGTGAATGCTAATGTAGCAATCCTGAGTAGTGAGTACAAGGTGTCACAATGGATTTTTTCAGGAACCGGAGAAAAAGAGTATGAAAATGATTCAGAATAAAAAAAATCATTAAACATTAAAGCAATGAAAATATTAAATAAATATAAAGCTAACATGATACTTTGCTACTTCTTTTATGAGCAGGGAATTGGTGTTTAAAACGAAGCCTAATTTCAAGCTTGCTAGAACATTGGCAGAAAGCTTAACTCCGGATAGTATGATACACATATCTGTGATTGATACATGGAGTGTAATTTTGAACTATGAGGAGCTGTTCAAGGATATGACAAAGCCAAAATGTGTTTTTTGTATGGCAACATCTGTGGTAATACTAATCAAAACGTCTAACTATATGAGATGCACAGTAAGTGAATTCATTTTACATAGCAATGCTAACATACAAGCATTTGGTGCAGGACTTGTCGAATAAAAAAAGAACTTCGGAGAAAGGAAGAAAAAAGAAGTGTTCGTTGATCTAATGGATAGAAGTTTGACACATAGTCCATACACAATTGAATCCACAAAATTGGTATGAGTACAGAAAAATTAATATTCAATATTCTATATATAAACTAAATTAGTACTAACATTTTCAACAATAACACTTTTCAGGTATTTTTCCCAATTATATGTGGTAAACACTACTATCTGTTTGTTTTCGATTTGAAAAGGGGTAGACAACTGATACTTGATAACATCAATCATGGAGATGTAACATTTACACGGTACAAAACAGTACTGAGTGAAATGGTAAGATGCAAAGTACCTACTAATAATTGTTTTTAGATTATTGATACAACTAACATTTATATATAATGTTATAAACAGAACAAGCAGATGATGCAATATTTAAAAAAGGAAAAACATCCGATCTCTGCTACTTGGCCATCAGTGAGGGCTGAGATAGTTGAATTTCCATGGAAGACTAAAGACAATTTTGTGGACTGTGGTGTGTTTCTAATGAGACATATGGAGACATTTAAAGGGGACACAAAAAAGGATTGAAAAAATGTGCTAAAAAAAGAGGATAACAGACAAAAGGAACAACTTGATGTGTTGAGACACAAATACGTCACCAAAATCCTACTTGCGGAATTAAACGAGTTAAAAGACAATGTGATGAAAGAAGTAGAGGCGTTCCGACAATTGAGCATAGATGAGCGAAGTATACTTCTTGATGATACACCAACTAGAATTGAGGAAAGACTCGAGGATCATTGGTGAGGATGCACGAAGATGGATGGATAATAAAAAGTATGATGCATCAGTTCGTTTTAGAAAAAAACATGCTAGTTTTGATTTAACTGCTACTTGATCCGTTTAGTAAAATATACGTTTCTGACTTTTGTGTTATTTTGATTTTGGTTGGTCTGATAAAAATTTTGCCGATATGAAAAAATGCAATAATTTTGATTTCTTGCATTAGGGATATAAAATGATGACTAGATTCAACTAATTTTGTTCAAAATAAATTCATTTAAGTATACAAACGCATATTATAATAACAAGAAACAAAAGATTTAATTATAAATCCTTCAAAAACAAATGATTTTGTATACGTATGTTTAAAGAAAAAAGGATATCATAATATAAAACACTAGATGCAACTATTTAGTAAGTATACCTATCAAAAGGATTTTGTATACGTATGTTCAATTAATCCTTAGATACTATGAGACATAAATATACAACAATCAAAATTATTACTTAGCATTTGAAATAAAAAAGACATATTCATTAATATCAAATAGTGAATTCCAAACAAACATTAAAAGTCACGCTAAAAAGGTTAATAAAAATTCACCAAATTGTTCCATATAAAAAATAAGCTAATGTAAATTAGATGCAGAAGTACTAGCACCACCCTGTTCTCCGTTTCTCCTTTCAATATCATCCTTTTTACGTGTCGGGCATCCACGGGTATTATGTTCCTTGAGACCACAATATGAACACGTTCTTCTCTTAACCACTTTTTGTGCCATTGCTTTTTCACGAGAGCTTTGTATCCTCTTACGTAAACCGCTTCCCTTGTTTCTAATATTTTCAGGAGCTTGAACTTCTATCTCTTTGGGTTGTTCAACACCTACCATAGCACATATAAAATCTTTATTTCCAATTGAAGGTGATGGACCATCAAAAGCTTCCATATCCTCAAGTATTTCCTGCTGCTTCTTTAAAAAAATAATTAATTTCTCCTTGTCTCCGACAATACGACTAATACATGCATCTACATTGTATTGAATCTCACGAATCAATTCAACATTGTTCATTCCATCACTAGAGTAGTCATGATTGACACGACTTTGGGGCACCACATCTCTCGTCCAACGCTTACAAATATATATTTTTGGAAAACGTTCAACATTGCATATCCGTAACACATAAAAAATATGCCGACACAAAAGCCCAAATCGCTCATATCTTCTACAAGAACAGTAAATCTCATCAATCGAGCTGTTGAAAATAACCTGAAACGTATATGAAACGAATAAAAAAATATATATATATAAAAGCACTAGACGTAATGAACAATATACATGGACTAATTAAAAATATATCATGAAATCAAAATTAACATACCTCGTTGTGAGTAGGGAAAAACTCATCAAATAAATCAGGATCAACAACTCTATCGATATTTTCATCAATTTTGTTTGAAAACACACTCATGTCAACTATCTTGAATTTTTTAGAACCATTATCCTCTTCATATGAAAGAGACATGCATTTATCAATTGATTTTTGAATTTCTGCCTTAACATCAAGATAGACAGTTCTGGTGTACATCATCATTGCATCCTTCTCAAACCCCAAATCAGAACCAAGGTCTGGAGTTGTGTATCTTGTCTCATGGTCGTTCTTCGACTGTTCAAAACGCTGAGCAATCATAGCAGTATCAAAATGTGAAAATAATTCCACCAATGTTGAACTAGAATCCATAAGCTACCCAAACATGTTATTTTCACTCTCCGAACGAGATGATGTACGCATCAAACCTGACATCTCCCATTCCCTAAAGTATGCTGGAATCCATAATTTACGGAGATTAAACATATCTTCTAGCCACTTGTTGTTTTAAAGTTCAAACTCCTTTATAACAGAATCCCAAAGGATATCAAACTCCAAAGGACCAAGTTTGTCGGTCCACACAATCTTACACATCTTAGACTTGAACCCAGAGTTACAAACAGATGTGCTTACTTATTGATAGACAAAAAATAGGTTTGATGCAACGCCAATGAATATGAAGATGCGGTCTTAATAAAGTAGATGCAATAAAAAGGATGTGTGAATATATGTAGTCTTAATATACTAGATGCAATCGATAAGGAGATGTGTAATCCCAATGACTAAAAACATCAGAAGATGCAAAATGAAAATATGTATTTATAGAATAACATATAATTATGCAAATAAACAAAAAATATGCTAACCTTAGAGCTCACTTTCTGCATAATATGCCACATACAAAGCCTATGCCTTGCTTTCAAAAAGTGTTTTGAAATTGCAACTTTCATGGCTGGATCCTGATCAGTCAAAACCATAAGAGGTTCACGTGAAAAAGCTTTCTTAAAAGCCTTAACTAACCACTCATATGAATATGCATCTTCTTTGCTCAGTAGGCCACCACCAAAAGTTACACACTTTTTATGGTTATCAATACCAATAAATGGAATAAAAACCATGTCATATCTGAAAAAAAAATACACAAAATAAATATGTCCAAAAATCTATTAAAAGTTTAAAAATATTATAAAATAACAACCTATATACTTACTTATTGGACCTGTAAGTAGCATCAAAAGACATAACATCACCAAATGCAGCATAGTTTCTTTTTGACTGATCATCAGCCCAGAACATTCCGCTTAACCGACCATCTGAGTCCAAAAAATAATCAAACGAAAAATCAACCAAGGATTCCTTTCTCTTATGCATCAAATTAACAACCATTTGACAATCATATTGTCCAATGTATGCCAAAACATCGCGTTTGTAATTTTTACAATCCACTTTTGATGCTCCAACATTGTCAGGACCACCAGCTAGCTGTGATAGCACCCTATGTGAAACAACAGGCCCAATACCCGCATTACCCATCTTATGAATAAGTGTTTTCTTAGCAAAATCTAACTTACGAGCTGACTTCAAATGCTTTCTATAATCTGGATGCACCAACGGATGATTGTGATGATAATGAAAGAAATATATCTCATACTTGTTCTCGGCATTAATCTCTAAGCGTATAGATGCTTGACATCCAGTACGCTGAGAAGAGCTTTGTCTCGTAATTTTCGTTGAATGATTATCGAAATTATTGTTCAGCTCACTACCATTATTAAATTTATCATCGATAAGAAGCGTATCAGCTGGAATATTATCCTTCTTTTTTTTCTTCTTTCCTTCCTTATTGCATACAAAATATTTAAGCTTGACGATTGAATCAGTATCCCCTCTCTTACCCTTAACACGCTTCTGCGTTGACTTCCTAACCTCAAAACCAGAAATTTTAGCATATTGCTTATAAAATTTATATGCTTCAGATAACGAATTAAATTACATTCCCATAACCGAAATTTTATCATCCGGAACGATGGGCAACCAGTTTCTTCTACCCGTTGGTGTAGATACCTCTTCTCCAATTATATATCTATCAGGGATTACCTCACAATCTGTAGAATTTTAAAAAAAGTTAACTAAAAATAATAGGTATATTCAATAACTATAGAAGGTTGAATAATGATATGATTAACAGAACGTAACAAAAATAAAATGATCAACGATATGGTCATACAAAACTAAAAAAAATTAACAAACAAAAAACATTTAATGTGCAATACTATAAGCTATTATTAAGACCCAGCAACATATTCGAGGACAACATTTTCATACAAAAATTAAAAATAATAACACCCAGTAAAAAACATTCAATATACAATACAAGAAGCTATAATTCAATATTAAAAAACCAAAATAATGAAAAGAAGAGAAGAACAAATTAATCATAGGAGGTAATTAATTACCATACGCAGACTCAATAATATCCTCAATGTTTGAAGCATCATGACTTGAATTAGTCTCTTCCATTTGGCAGCTCCTTCTTGTAGATGAAAAATATTAATTAAAAAGTAAAAAAGAGAGAGATTGAATATGGTCTACCTAAGAACTAAAGCATGAAGATAATGGTTGCATTCAATCTTATTGATCCTGAGTTTTTGAATGAATATCGAGATACGTACGTTAAGTTGGCAATAGCATAAATGTGGTGGTTAATTAGGAAACATTTTAAATATATAATAGTTTTTAATTGGGTGAAAAATAGATTTATAAAGGGACAAAAATACCCTTACAAGACTATTAATAATGATTGGTTAAGAGTTGTTCTCACCGTTCTCCGAATAAAAAGTGTTCTTATTTGATCCTGCCTATATATATATATATATATATATATATATATATATATATATATATATATATATATATATATATATATATATATATATATATATTCAGATTCGATGTAGGTGTGTGTTGAGGATTCGACTGCGTAATTAGAATTTGGCTTGAGGATTTCGACGGGAACGCGTGGCATTCAGCTAAAGGGTTGAGTTGTTGATTAATTCCTAGGATCGGCCTTAGGATGGTTTGACCTAGGGGTGTGAGTGTCGTTTAATTCAACGATCTAAACTCAGTATATTGTCGGTAGGCGTGTTGTAGGTTCTGATGACGGGAATAGTTAAGCTAATATTCAAGGACTAATACTGAACGAGTTGTGTCGACAATCAGGTGAGTTACCCTAACTTACTTCCGTTTCCCGCAATGCGTAGTGGTATATGATGTGAAGTTCTTGATACGTGAAATAAAATTGTTGATATGTGTTATATGTGTTTTACTATGATAAATGTTATGTGTATATTGTTATGTGATGTGAATGGACGATCGTGCCTCAGTGGCTGGTCGGGGATGTTGTACGATATCTAAAGGTGAGTATTCTTACTTATACTTTAAATAGAGATCCACGTGACATGCTATGTGATCTTATGATTGATATGTTTCTAGACCGCATACTTCGGTGTCGGGTATGTTAGACCGCATACTTCGGTATCGGGTATGTTTAGACTGACACTTCGGTGTCAGGTATGAGACTGTTACTTCAGTGACAGGTATGAGACCGACACTTCGGTGTCGGGTATGAGACCGTTGTGACGACAACGGGTTGGTAGACCTTTCACCACGGTGACGGGCGATGCCCGAGATATATGATGTGATGATAACAAGATGTGATACCTGTGAGAGGGCAAGGCCCGAGCTATGTATTGTGTTGATACAGGTGGTAAGGTAGTGTAATTCACTAAGCTTTTAGCTTACCCGTTGTTGTTGATATACTTTCAGGTTCCTTTGGAATCGGTTGGGATGAGGCTCCGGCACAGACATTATTTTATTTAAAACGTTTCCGCAACTCGATTTAGTTTTAAAGACTTGTTACATTCGTCTGTAATTGTATTTTTGAACGCGTGATTGGTGTTTTATCTTATTTATTTATATTATAAAAAAAATTTGGGGCGTTACACATCTCACAAGTCCGGTGGAAACCAAAATGGGAATCAAGGTAAAGGTAAATAGCAGAACAAGCAGAGGCGATCCGAAATCAAAGAGTTTGGGGTCGAATCAGGGTAAATAGTGGTGTGTAACTTGTAAGTCTCATCACACGGGACCGTGCACACCACAGACTCGACGGTGTTTAAGATGTGATATCCTGATTATAACTATGCTCTTGTTTAATATGTATACATGTTGTTTCGGCGATCATCTTGGTGATTTCGGCTGGGCCTGTTGCTTAGGGATTTACAGTATCTGATCTTGATGTGCATTTGTTGTACTCAAAGGTGCTGGTATTGTTGTCCATGTTAGCAGGGCAACGGTAAACCTATGTTTTGGCCAACATATGGTTGTAGGTGGTTGCAACACCGCCGGTTCTCTTGGTGATATGAGCTATGTGTTTGGGCATGTTTGCCTTGTATATGTTTAGATATCTGTTCCCTCACTTAGCTTTGTGCTAATTCCCCACTAGTTTATTTTGCAGATCCTGCGTGGTGAGTTTCTAAAAGGTGATGACTAGGATTATGGACAGACCACTACTCTGATGTCTGATATCTTTTATAAAGAGCATGTTTTTCTAATTAACACTGTAGTGGCATTTTGTAAATGTAAAACCGGACAAAGTTTATAATTATCTTTTGGTCTTAATGTAGTTATATGTAATTAGATTCCGCACGCAATATTATGTTTGTATTAAAAAGTACAGTGTTACAGAATGATCATTACATGCAACTTACCATTAATATATATAGGGTTTAAATCTAATGTGAATGGCGGAAGATTACGAACATTACGAACGCAATTAAAGGTGATGATGGAATTTTTGTTTATGCGCTCACAATAAAATTGTTGAGTGATATTGTCATATTTAGATATACATTTTAAGCTATATTTGTTTTATTTTAGCTTAATATTGCTCTTGAATAAGTCAAAAGATATTTAATATCTTTGATTTTTGGTTTTCAGGTATATATGTGGCTATGAAATTTTTTTTAGCAAAAACTTAAGAAAACGAAGAAATCAGAAAAGTTGCCCCCTCCGACACAAATCCACTATATTGATCATATATCCCTCGTACGAACTCGGATTGAGTTAATTCAAGCAGCCACAGAAACTAGACTCAGAGGGCTACAATCTCACTTGTATGGTCAAATCGTGAAAATGCATGGTCGGGATGCGACGGTCAACACAACGCGATGCGTCCATGACGATTAGGGTAGATTTCCAAATTCAAAAGAAGTTGGATTATGCGATAAGTCTTTCTGACGCGACGCGTGATGTGACTCGTCCATCATATTTACCCTTATCTATATAAACAAACTTCCATATCGATTGGGAAAAAATTCCAATAGACTTTTACCTTCAATACAACTCTAAGAACACTCTAAAATCGATCCAAGGCAGATCTGAAGCTTGGAATTGAAGATCAAGGCTTACGAGTGAAGATTCAACGCTATAATCACAGATTTACACCAGTTTTTCATTCTTAACTCATATGTTTATGCTTTTGAACGATTCTAGTATGTTTATCATGATGATTATGGGCTAGAACTTTTGTTTTCCTCCCTAGAGGAGATGAAACCATGTAAAGTTGTTTGATTTCAATAAACTAAGAAGTTTAATCTCATATATTTTTTTCATGTAAAACATAACCAAAGATAGAAACTTTCATGTGTGTGCAATTGCATATGATGATATTTGTATGTTAATTGGAAGATTTAATGACAAAAACAATTAATAAAGGTGATATTTTGTATGTTAATTGGAATATTTAATGATAAAAACAATTAATAAAGGTTAAGTCTTTCTTGATTCGAATCAAATAGATCGACTAATTATGCTTTTAACTGATCTCTTGACCATATGATTAGTAGATTGGCATGATTACAGGGTTGGATGTTCTGACCATGAAGTCTAATCACAATAGAAATCGGTATATTATGTTAAATTGTCCGCTGCACGTATTTAATTGAAATCATTTAACTTGAAAAGGTGAAATCGAGCCTAGGAAGGGTAATTTATTTATTTTGATAGTTAAATCCGATAAAGTCTTTTGCTTTCCAATTTCTTTGGTTTGTTTTTAATGTTTTCCTAGGTTGCTAGTGATAAAAGGTTGATTATAAGTGAAAGTTCCCAAAATTCCCCTTTTATTTGCTTTATTTGCTTTTTAGTAGTTTCTTAATAGTTTAATATTTAATTAGTACAGTTATAATCAAAATTATGTTCGTTTCCCAAGTGTTCGACACTCATACTTATTTTAACTATACTATAATATGATGAGGTCATTTTGTCTATTTGCGTTGTAGTCGCGCTTAATAATTCGGATTTTATAAATTTAAAACTGGAACGCTATACACACATCATTGATAGTGCTTTAGCTGCTAATCATTTACGCTCCATGGCGAAGCACTCATTCTTTAATTATCGTATTTATAAACACACCAGTACTATGCGCCGTTTAGTGCATGATTTTGAAAACCGGACTTGTTATTAAACTGGACATCCTGCCGATTTATTGGTTCAATAACCGGTCAAACCAATCCCACAAACTAGAAAACATTATTACAAACTTTAAGTATCATAAGATGGAATGTCAGTAGTTAATTATTGAATAATTAAAATCTAAACATATTCAAATTTTGAGCACTCTTAATAACATGATCACTTAAAAAGTAATAAAAATTTAAACGGTAATAGAGAAAAAAAAAGTAAAGAATTATTATAGTAGAGAAAAGGAGGTAGTAATGAATGAAGGAATCATGTGTACAACCTTAAAAAATGGTTTATCCCACATCGGACATGGGAATAAAAAGAAAGGTCGAAGTGGGCTTATAAAAGAAAATAATAGGACGAAGTTCGATTGTACTCAGCTGTTCTAAGTTCTTTGTCAAGGCTGTGATAGCCGGTTTTGTCCGCTTCATCCGGTTCACTGCGTTTTTTTCCGTTTTGGCCAACACGGGTATTTCTTACTCGTTTAGTTATAGACGAATTCACGGTTTTACTTGAACCAATAGCCTGACCTGTTACTGTTTGCACCGGTTCGACCAACCTGTCAATTTTGGTTTTCAAGTACAATGTTGCAACGAATTCAAAGCATTAATTCCAGAATATCCTTTCAACAAAGAAATCTCTTAGATGCTCTTTTAAATAAAAATAGAATTATTAAGGTTGATGTGACCTTGGAAATATAGTTACCCAAATCATAATGTAAGAAACGAGGATTTAGACTCTGGCAAAAATCCAAAAGAGTATTTGATGGCCTCCCGGCAAAAAATAATATGAATTGCATGAAAGAAGTTGAAAAATACTAAACTTACAATAAAATATATATCAAATACAATAATTTCATACAAAACTTTAATGATATCCAAGGATGCTTCTTGAGTTTCCTAAATGGCCAACTACCTAAGCGGTACTTTCTTTGAAGACTGGTTCCCTCCAGGAACTCATATGATGCTTAGAGATGAAAATATAAAAAAATAAAATTTTATTGATATATATAGGGATCCGGATAAATCCAGAGTAGATAGCTCTTCTTACATTGCTAGAACCCTATATGGGTTTTTACTCACTCATGCTAAAATATGCTATTACAAGGGATGATAGATGAGAGATATATTTTTTAGATAATAAGAAAGTTATTGAGGAAACTCAAGACACTTTCGAGATCAGTTTTAGAGAAAATGAAAATGGTTATTAAAAATACAATCTTTTTTTATCATTGATCCTATTATCTACTAACACCATTTTTAATTACAGACGATTTAACGGTTTTACTTGAGCCGATAGCCTGACCTGTTACTGGTTGCACCGGTTCAACCAACCTGTCCATTTTGGTTTTCAAATACAATGCTGTAATGATTGTACATATATAAACGAATTTTATTGTACTCGTAGTAGCTACCTACGATTAAGAAAGAGATTCGGTCAGAATCTGAGGTGTAGCATGGAGGCTAACGGTTCACACGTGTCCCTAGAACTCAACACCTGTCATCCTATATCTCAAATCACTCGGCAACTCGGATCTCTTGCTCATACCGAATTACGTACATACTTTTTCTTTCTTAAAAAATTAACACCTTACAAGCCATCCATCCTGTTAAACGAAGAAAATTAAGAACTTTGATTACTTTCGATCGATCATGTGTTCAGCTACAGACGGCAGCAGAGTAGAAAAGAATGAAATCTCACCAGGAAAACCGATGTCTGTAGGACAACAAATTGTTGACAAAGGTGCTCAAATATTGCAGTTTTTCAAACCCTTCAATCAGATGAGTCAACATGCTTCTACTTTTGCTATCTACAGCCATGACATTGCTCGTCAAACGAATTAACATTTGATGCATAAACTAACAAAACTAATTGTGGAAACAGAAGAAAGTAAGGATGAAGAAACTTGTGCTGATAGTGTAAAGGCCAATTATACACGCCTTCTCTTGAACAAGGTAAAGTTGTTCGATGTGCAATGCAGGTCGGGTATTTTTGATCCGGCATCAATACCGATAAATCCGATGCTTTTCCCACTTGTACCTATCACAAACATAATTCTTTAAAGACTTGTACCATACGTAGCTAGATCGAAAACAATACAATCTCTCTTATATCATTTTACCATCAAGCAACTTACATGTGGTTGTAAATCTACGGGCTTGTGTATCGGTCTTTGGTTGTCAGGTGTGTCCCTATGTTGTCGATAAGTAAGGCGGAATGAAGTATTTTTGAGAATGAGAATGTAGAGATTGTTGTCTTTGGTAGTGATACTGCTCTATTGTAGATGTTCCGGCGGGAAAGGCTGCTGGGGCGTGTGGTCAACGTCTTGGGAGTACCTATTGATGGAGACTTCAGCCTAACGGGAATGAGCAAGGACGAAATGACAAGATGAGGTGCCCTGGGCACCCCCTTTAGAAAGAAGGGTCGAAGTTTTTGGGCTTGTAGAACCATGGTTGTGTAATACCCTCTTTGTTGGGAGAGAAAAGTATTTAAAGATCTTCTATGTTCATTTGGATGCTTAGCTTCGCTATAAGTAACCAAATAAAAAGTATACATCTTCTATTATATACAACAAGCAATATTCACTCTCATTACAACATGGCATAGAGGAGGCAGAGTTGTAAATTAAGTGTAGATAATCATATCTTTACTTATAGATAGAGATTGCTTTCTGAAAAGACTTGACAACGTAGGCAAAGAAAAATATAATACAATACAATAAGTCAAAGATATTAAATTATACATGTACACCAGGATATACTAACACTAATGTAGTTAACTAGTGGTTAGTCTACCTGTGTTTCTTATCAGGTTAAAATATTTTTCAATAAAGTTTGATTAGATTATTTATGTACTATTATTTACTTAAAAAACCCAAAAAAGAAAAAATTTAATATCACGTACGCAAAAATGTTAAATTGAATTTAGATACAAAACTTAAAACAATTGAATCACTTGAACTTTTTTAAAGTAATTTAGCTTCCGTGTATCTTAAAATTGCGTGAAATATTTAAATAATGAGAGCCTATTTCACTCCTATCAAAATAAAATAAAATCCAACGTTTAAGACCCTAAAATAACTCAAAAACTTATATGGATAATTGGATTATCGAAAAACTGAAGTTCACAAAAATAAGAAGTAGATGTAGATGATGGAGAACATTTTCGAGATAAAAATGTATCGGTTATGAGAGACCCACATTCAATGATTTTGGTTTGAGGGATAAATAGTAGTATTATAAAAATAATTCTAAATAAATAGTTTAGTTGGCAATATACAACTATAACAATATGTAATAAAAAACAATACTTTATACTAATAGTAATAATATAGCATAAACAACCCATTAAAAAAACCATATATTATAAAAGTTAACAAAAAAGAAAGTTGAATCAGCCATGAGTTGAACCCGGGGCTCCTACAACATCTGACAACTGCTTTGATAGTTCAGCCGGACTGCTTTCGAGTAATTCTTTTGAAAGTATAAATTGTTTTTTATTTTGTAAAAGGACAAAAAAATTCCTTTTCCTTTTAATTGTAAGGTTATATAATTAAATCCTTAATCATTTCAAATGTTACGTTTAATTTCTTAGTTAGATGTTAATATATAAAAACTAAATTCAACCTTTATCTTTGGCCCTATGTTGCCAAGTGCAAAACCCACTTCTACCTAACCCCAATCATGTCAATAGAAGCTCCTAAATAGATAATAGATAATATATAAGGGTTTAGGTGACTAAATTGCATCATACTTTCTTAAAAATATTGATACAGGTAACTTATTTTTTTATAACCTAAATAGATTATCTACTTTGTGATCACTTGTAAAAGTAGTGATCTGATTTTTCGAATTACTTCCATCATTTGATCATCAGTAAAGCTTTGTCTTGTGATCGGAATTCTTTCTTGTAGTTATGTTGGAGTTTGATCCGCCTTTTGTCTTCGTTATTGCCAGATTTAAAGAATACAACAACAATGTAGCTTTCTTTAAAGCTCACAATTAATGATGGTTTACAGGAGGTTGATATAATAACCTCTAGAAAGAAATTCCAATTTATTACAAATCAAACTTACTTTAACAGTTTATTATAAATTTTAAAAAATATATTACATACATTTTTAAAAAGTAGGAGGATATTGTATGACCTAATCATTAAATAAAATTTGGTTGAAATTAACATATCTAAATGATATTCTAGAAAGTTTATTTTAATAATTCTTACGTATTTCTTTGCTTTGAAACATGCATCTTAAATATTTGTTTTACAAATTTAATGATATTTTAGAGTTTAATAGAAGCTTGTGGTACTTTTCATATCAGGTAACATATTAAACCAATTATAGGAACTTAATACGAAGATATCTTTATTACTATATAATAAATTTATGTTTCTCTCTTCTCAAATTTTTTAAACTACTTAAATTTAAGTAGTTCAAACAATCATGCACAATGTACAATCTTCAAATTATTAAGTCTAATTAATTCCAACACTTCTTTTTATCTAAATTAATTTCATTCATTCAATATTTAACCATTTCACTCTTCTAATTTACTTTAACTTTTTATTTATAATATTCTCCACTAACACACTCTCTCATACAAACACAATTATACACACACATCAACATAATTTCCAAATTCTTATTAACTTTTCTCTCGTTATTTCTAAAATATAAATCTTTTTTATTATTTTAATGTTTTTTAGAATTTTTTTTAAAATTAATAAAATAAACGATACAAATATAAATTTTTTTGAAAAAAAGGGCATGTTGCTGGAAACTTTTTCGTGACATTGAATCGCTCGAATAATATATCATTACATTCTTGAAAATGACATATTACAAAGAAAAAACTATTGCCGCCACAGTATTGCGCGGGTACGCTGCTAGTAAATAACGTACTGATAAAAAACGTACATCATTATTTAATATGTAATTAACCCGCACCATATATTGCACAAAATCAGATGTATTTTTTTTAATATTTAGTAAATAAATAATGATAATAATACCTTAAATTATACTCCATATATAAGCAAAAGATAAGAGGTTGTTTAATCTTGAGAATCACAAGAATATTCGATTGGTTCATTTTAGAGCGAAGGGTCGCTAAGCATGTTTCTGGTTTTGGAATAGTGTCCCTTTTTAAAAGATTGTGGGTTCATATCCTGTTATAGATAACAGAGTAGATTTAGAAGTATGTTTAGTGTGTGAGTTTACTCAAAATATATACTAGCATGATAGCCGCAAAATGTGTCGGTATCAAATACTTTTTACTCGATAACTTATCCGTTTTCGGTATTCACATAATACGGTAATAAGAAATAACATTTCCTTGGTAAAATGTTTATTTTCTTTATCTTTTTTATTTTTTATTTTTCTATTCTCAATCAACTCTTTATAGTTTTAAAATAAATTTGAGAAAAATTAAATAAGAAAAAAGATCTCTACTTATAAAATAGGGTAAATTGCATATAAATGTAGAGTGTAAATTAGTAATTTTAAACTATTTAAGTTTAGAAATTAATAAAATAGCATACACTAATTTAAAACTATTGATTATATATATGAGCTATTTAAAAAGATTATTGTATGATAGAATACTTAAAATTAAAGTTTGATTAAAAAAATAGTTTTTAATAATTCAGTTAATATATACTGATTTGATTTTGTTAATATGAAATGTTTAATTATTAAAATAGAATATAAGAATCATATTAACTCTATTTTAATAGTTCTTTCATATCATTGTTTCCATTTTGTTTATATAATAGGAATTTTGTAATTTCAAAATACTTAAAATTTAAAAGATTAAGCAAAAGGTTTAAAAGCTTTATAATAGAGTATAAATATACATAAAACCGTTTCTTCTTCAAAACAAGCTAAAAATTCTCTCTCTATAAAATCTATCATTTATATCTATAAAGTATTCTTCTTATTATCAAACACAAAAAAATGTCATTAAAATCTATTTCATCTACTTCATGTTCTTCATTATCTTCCGAAGAATAACCAAACACGAAATATAAAATGATTTATGAAACGTTTGTACGAGCGGCTTTATACATTGAAACGTATAATAATCTACATTTAGATTTGGTAGAGCATATGTAACACCGTAAAACACATTAATCACAACGGAAGCATTGCAATAGAAAATGGTAAAGATAGCAACACCCACAAACTTAAAACCAATGTTGTTCAATAACACAATATATCGTTTCGTGTTACAAAATGAGATATAAAACATGGCTCATCGTTTTCAAAATATAATATCAGAGCGACAGTCAAACTTTCCTTGTACAAACAAACACCTACCGAAGCTCATCAAAAACCTACAACAGAGAGTTAGGTGGGCAGTTAGCACAAAACTAAGTGAATGGAAATCAAGCCACAAGCAACAATTAGCAGAACAACAATGATAACAAGAACGGGTAACCACAAATATATCAGAGGACTGGCGGCTCCGCCGAACCTACGACCAATTGCCGCCCAAAGCAATGATCTACCGATAGCCTTCTGCTAACTGGCACAGTTAAATCCCTTCCGTTACAACGAATGCAACAGAAGATCTAGAACCATTCATCCAGAAGCATCTAGCCCAGCCCAATACACAAGTTTAGCTGACCTCTGACACAAACATCATGAGCACAATTTCATGCCTTGATACTCATATCTTGGACTCGAATGCATAGTCATTAAAATAACCAGTCAAACAATCATGTCAGATAAAATAGTCTATCACATGGTTAATCATAACAATTCAAGTAACCAAAACGGTTACAACTAATACCACCAGTGAGTTAAAGTCCACTCACCTCGTATCCAAACAACAATCAACTCAGTTAACTAAATTACTGAGCCTTTGAAAGCCCGGAGAACACAATAACATACATATTAGTTTTCTATCCATAATGATATTCTTGAATATAATTACATCAATACTTATTAACATCATGTTATACATACGTATAACCATTAAACATAAAATAAAGAAAGGAAACTAAACATATATACATATATACAAACTCACAATCGAACTATCGCACACACACATACACACACAAACTGACAATCGAATACCACACACACACAATCAATCGATCATGCACACACACACATTCACGGTCGAATACCACACACATACACACACACAATCGATCATGCACACACACTCACACACTCACGGTCGAATACCACACACACACAATCGATCATGCATACACATACACACACTCACACTCACATAATCGATTGGATACATATATACACATACATAACCACATAACCGATCCTCATTTCTTTCCTTCTTCCATTCGAGTGCCAATACACACACATCAAACTAATCAATTTCAGCCCACAGAATTAAACATATTAATATTTGATCAAAGCAAACATGTCAATTAAGTCAAAGAAAAGATAAAATTGTTTCCTTCAAGACTACACCTCATCATCCTCTTCCATTAAAATACTAATTAACTCATATAATCAATCTTCATATTTCATCAAGAACACATGCATAAGCATGTTAATTTCCTGAAATTTAAATTTCTAAACTTACTTTAGAACATACTTTTTCTTCACAAAGCCCTATCAATTATCAAGAAACATGTTATCAACCTTTATGAACACTTATAATCATTTAGAAACCTTTAAACACATAAAACCCACTTATCAAGCTATTCCAAGAACTCAAGCATGGTGATTCTTACTAAACTTTGGCATGATAACAACTTGAATCATGTATAAGTAACAATGAATATCATACTACCTTGATTTGAAATTATTCAACACTTAAAATCAAGATGAAAGATTCAAGTTGCAAGTTGACTTGTAAACTCTGTCTCAAAACACCATGGAGTACACACACACACACACACAAAATGAACTAAACTTCACCATGAAAGATACTAAATGATAAATTGTTTGCAGGGATAGTATACACATGTCATCACATCCATGGACACTATGAGTCATTAAAGTCTGCACACCCATCTAATGAACCAGAAAACAATACGATGCGTGTAAAGATTATAATTAACAGCTGTTTAATTATAGAAAAAGAAAAAAATAATAAATAGATATTTATTATTAAAAAAAGAGAATATTAAATATTAGTTAAATATTTAATAAATAAAGTTTGGTTGGAAAAATATTAATTAATAGTTAATTAATTAATATTTAAACTAGAGGGGTTGCTTTTGTCTAAAGATCAAAGTTGTTGGTCAATGGACCGAGCTTAAGGTCCAAAGGCTTTCTCCATTTAAATGTATATTTAAATGGGATTAAACCTAGTTAATCATTATTAGAAAACAAAAAAAGGCTACAAAAAAAACACCTCCTCTCTCTTGCTCTCTCTCGGCCGAAACACACCACCACCGAATCGATGGTTGACGGCAGGTCACTAGGCGGCGCCCTGCGGTGGTCGGCAGCCACCTCCGGCGGTGTCCTGCGGTGGCACTATTTCCGGCGATCGAACCCTAGGTCGAGGCAATCCCTTTGCGGCGGCTTCCCTTCTAGGCGGCGGTAGGGTGGGCCAAAAGCCGGGCTTTTGGCGGTTTACACACACACTCGGGACTTTTCTCTCGGGTATTGTTTGAAATGCGGTCTAGCAGCCAGTTTCAAGGGTGCAGTAGCTATGTATCTCCCTTCAGCAGTTTCAGGGTATATTTTCTATCTTTTAGACAATAACTGATATGGGACATATATAATTCATGATAGATATGTTTTGTATGATTATCGTTCGTGTTTCCTCACTTGATTCTGTTGGGATCCTGGGAATTGGATTTGCAAGTTTATTTTTCGTTGTGCATATTTGTACCCTGTAAATCGCTACAATGGTATCAGAGCCTGCTTCTAGGTTAGGTGGGGAACAAGTTTATCATAGTTTATATTATGTATATATATATATATATGCGAAAATTAGTACTGTGGTTAAGATCAAGATTCTGATCTGTTACCTGATTAATTTTCCAATTCTGCTGATTAAATATATTTTATATATTTGTGTGAAATGTTTGTTTCTGGTTTAAGGATCAAGTTTAGATCTTTTTACCATTAAAGTTTCCAGTTTATTGTTTATATATATTGTTTATATATATTGACTGCGTGAAACTTGGTATTTGGTCAAAGGTCAAGGTTTATGACTTTTAACCAATTAAAGTTTCCAGATTATCTGTTTTACATTTATTATGTGAGAAACTTTTGTTTTTGGTAAAAGGTCAAAGTTTTGACTTTTAACCGGATAAAGTTTCCAGTTTACATGTTTTATCTATATCTGTATAAATTTTGTGTGAAACTTGAGGTTATTAAAAGTTCAAAGTTCTTGTGTTTTTAAATCAAGTTTCCAGCTTTATGATTATGTATTTAATAATATTGACGTTTAACCTTGTGGTATATTTGTTTTTATCCAGTTTGAGATATTTAACAAAAAAGGCCCAGTTTTAGGCCCAGTTTGTGGTCCAGATTGAATGTTGAGGATTAACACAAAACCAGTCTGTGTTTTTGTGTTAAATATTTAAGTTTGAATCTACCCGGAATTATATATGTGTATGATGGTTTATAATGCATGTACTATTATTTAATTTTCCGTACGTAATTGGATGTTTATTACTTTTAAGCTAAACACCTAAAACCTAGTGGATCATCTTGTGGTTGTTTACTTTATTGTTTGTGGTTGGTTTTACATTTTTTTTTTTTATCTGGTGTGGGGAGGCCTGCGTGCCACTTCTAACCCCTATTCAATTTTGTAAACGTACTAGTTTTAGCGGGCCTGCGTGCCTTTGAATTATTATGTAATAGGGCACTAGTTTATCAACTTTTTTAATAGGTTAGTTTGATATTTGTAAATGTAATATTGGAGCTAGTCAAGACAAGAATCAAGACAAGGATCAAGACAAGGGGAGAGAGGATGCCATGGATGCTGGAGCTAGTAGGAGCATCAACATCAAATTCATGCCATGTGTATTGTTTATGATCCACTTAGGGTTTGACCACAGGGGTACTTAATTTTAATTAAGTACTAGTGATGGTTAAAAGGCGTTATGTGTGTTGGCCTATTATTATTGCTATTATTAATTGCGTGGTTCTGTTTAATAATTATTATATAGTGCACGCTCGTCATTAAAACCATATACATATATAAAGGATATTTTAAGATGAAAAGTTTTTTCACTTAAAAAGGTTATAAGTTTTACAAGTTTTGTAAAACGGTTAAAACTGGAAATAGTTTTTGAAACAAATTAACCCTTTCAAATTCTTAGACCAGTAGTGCTACCCATCTAATGGTACACCTTTCCTGCTACCGGTACCTTGGTGTGTTGTCGTGCCCAAACCGTGCGCACTGGGTTCAAACTGACGTGGGGAGGGGGTGAAAGACTTGCGATTCCGTAATGTGACGGGCCAGAGTTCACCCCGTCTTAGATGGTGAGGTCTATTTTGGTGATTCCCTGATGTGACGGGCCCAAAGTGCACTTAGGAGGACTAAATATGTACGAATTGTTGTTTCATTCAATGTCCTAAAGATATAAAAGTCATGTTTTGGTTTAAACACGATCGGTAAGGTTTATACCCACCAGAAATAGCACGGGGTCGGTGTTGTCGTGCCCAAACCGTGCACGGGAACGTGAGAAATATGAGTCCTATTCTAAAATATATTTATTTAAAGGGTTATAAATTATTTTAGAGGAATTAAATTACTGAAATGTTTATTTCCTGCTATTTATTGTAGATGTCGATATTATATGTTTTACCATTTTACACAGCCGAGGAGTCTCTTAGCCTCTTCATGAGAAAGTGGAAGCTTTCAAGTCCAAACTTTATGGTTTGGAAGCTGCACTTTAGGAACATCCTAAGGGCACATAGAAGGCTGTACAAAGTAGATAAATCTCCACTGGCACGACCTAACTATTCTGCTCAGGATGAAGAGTATGATACATATTACAAGTATCTGTCTGATAAATCTAACGTCATGTTAATTCTGATACTCTCCACAGAGTCTGAGTTTTTGGATGAACTAAAGAATAAGTCGGTGTTTGAGGATGTGCAGGATCTAGAGGAGCACTTTAAGGACATTGAGCGCTATGGACGCATTCTGCTCATGAAGGATATTCTTTCACAGAAGATGAAAGAAAGCCAGTTATTAAGTGATCATCTCATTAATTGGAGAAGGCTTTTTGATTGCTTGATGATTCTGGGATCACAAGTCAGTGAGTGTGAACTTGTGATGCTCTTGGTCGGTACCCTAACTGACCGCTATCAAGCAGAGGTAGTGGACAAGTTTGGTGAACTAGATACACCAGTAGTTGGTATGCACGAGTTCTAAATGTGCATAGATGACCAGGTGTACCCGGACCCCTTTGATGCAATAGTAGTTGAGTCAATGGAGGAAGACAACTGGATTGATGAGCTACTAGACGTTTGTTGCCCAGTTTGCGGTAGCAAGGATATTTGTGAGCACTCACTCGACATTGGTCAGCTGGACGTCGGTTCTACCGACGAGTCAGGTATCTTTATCATAGATTGCGTAGTTACTTCATTTGAATCATGGGTACTTGATACCGGATGTGGTCATTGTTAGAAATATGCCCACTAATCATGGGTACTTGATACCGAATCATTGGTATAGACCGCTGCTGATGATGTATGGGCCTATTGGGTCATATACCGGGGACTAACCTGACAACAACTAAAGTAAAGGGACCAAAATTGACAAAAGACAAAAGTTGACATCGCAGGCCGCGATAGCGCCGCTAACATTAAGGGGTTACCGCCGCTAACCCGCAAGAGTTAGCGCCGCTATTGCTGCATGTACTTTGTGTCATATCACTGACAGGCCGCGATAGCGCTGTTAGATTATGTGCAGAGATAGATAACATGTATCATCGTGTCCAATACTATGTGACACTAAAGGATCACACCGCTGCACACCCAATTAGAACCTTTTGGATTTTACCTGTTTGTGTACGACAATAATTAATAGTTTAATTAATTATTGAGAAAAGAGAAAAATAATAAAAGTTATTTATTATTTAAAAGGAGAAGTTGATATTTAGTTTTAAATATTAACGGGACCAATTAATTAATAGTTATTAATTAATTAGAAAGGTCAAGGGTATTTTCTGTAATTGATTAATAGTTTAATTAAAGTTGGGCTTTAATTAAACGGGCTTGGGCCTATTAAAGGTTTGTTATATATAAACCTCATTTAAGCCTCATTTAATCACAAGTTAATCACAAAACAAGAAATAACCCTAAACCTCTCCTTCTCTCTCTCACTCGGCGGCTCCCTCTCTCTCTCTCTCTCTCTCTCGTGGAGTTCGACGGCGGCGGTAAGCCGAGGACCAACCACCAAGCGGCGGTGGTCACCGGCAACGGATACACACACACACGGGTCTCGATTTTGATCCAAGGTTTAATCCTTAGGCGGTCTAGCAGCCAGTTCGAGGTGGTGCAGTAGCGGCGGATAACCTGCAGCTGTCTAGAGGCTTGAAGAAAGTTTTTTTTTTGACATCAAAGGTATAACTTTCTAACCCTCTCTCTCTTTTAGTTTCTGTACATGTTATATGAGATCACTGGAGGGGGTTTTATTCCGCTGTGCATGTTTTTATACCCTACAAAACCCTTCAGTGGTATCAGAGCCACTTCTAACCTCGTAGGAGACTAGGTAGGTTTCTTTTTATTCTGATGAAATATGATTCTGTTTTATCCAGAAAGAAATTTTTTTGATCATCCAAGTAAATAGAATTCAAGTTTATGATTTCTATTGGATTAGATTAATTAGTTTTTGGATAAATAGATTGTTAGATTTAATTTTTAATTAAATCTGGTCTTTTATTTATTGTTGTTATTTGCAATAACCGAGAGCATCAACACCACCCTAATCGGCGGCGGTCTCAAGTCTGGGATGGCAGTCGCTGGCTGCCGATGATCGGCGGCGGTCTGCGGTGGTTGTGGGGGTACGCGGCGCGGAGAGCGACGCGGTTAGCAGCCCAGTTAGCGGCGCTAACTGTGTGGTGGGCTTCGGCCTAGAGAACCATGACCCAGGAGGCCTGCGGCCCAGTTTGGGTTTAGCGGCTAGGGTTAGCGGCGCTAAAGGCTCTTTTGGGCCTCGGCCCAGTTTTTGTTTCCCGGTCCGATTACAATCAATGACCAAGTTTAAATTTTTGGCCCAGCTCGCGGTTCAGATATTTGTGGTCAATATTAAATTGAAATACAGTTGTTATTTTAATTTAAGGTTTAAATATTATATTTGAGTTTTTGATTAATTATCAAAGTATAAAACTTGAAATATATATTTATTGCAAATAAAGGAAAAACAATATAGGGGTTTTAACAGGTTGTTAAAATCAATAATTTTCATCAAGATGAATAATTAGAAATCAGTTGCTTTACTTTCATGTATTAGTTTAATACATGTTTGGGATGTCATAGCCGAGCCCTAGACCTTGTGGATTGTTTTTTTTTCTCGCACTTGTGGTTGTGATTGGTTTTATTATTCTATGGTGTGGGAGGCCTGCGTGCCACTTACAACCCCTATTCTATTTTGTAAAAGTACTAGAATTAACGGGCCTGCGTGCCTTTGATCATCTCTTGTAATTTTATATTTTTTAGTTTTTAGAATAGAATAAATTATTAGAATAAATATGAAGCTGATACAAGAACCAAGAACCAAGGAGCAGGAAGCAGGATTGGATGCTGGAGCAAGTGGGAGCTTCAGAATGCCATGCCATGTGTGTTGTGTATTTCCACTTAGGTTTTGACCGTCGGGTTTTTCGTGTGGCTCACGAAACCGACATTAGTTAAGGGCAAGGCTAAGGTATAGTTGTTTGTGGTTGTTTTATTTCTTTACATATTATATATATATATGTGTGGTTGTGATTAACACGATGAAATAAAACAAGGGTTTTAATAATAGTTAATTATTAAACAGATGTTTTAAAAAGAAAACTGGCACTAAAGTTTTTCTCGTCAAAAACATGGAAATCCTTTTTAGAAAAATCTTAGATCAGTGTGCTACCCACCTAATGGTGTACCCTTGCTGTTAAACGGTACTCGGGTGTCGAAAGTGCCCAAACCTTGTGAATCCGGGTTCAAACCATTAGCAAGGGGCATGAAAGATTCTACGATAATCGGGAGTCCCGGCCAGAATTCATGCTGTCTTAGGTGGTGCGATCTATTTTGGTGATAATCGGGAGTCCCGACCCAAAATGCACTAGAGGGACTAAACATGCACGGTTCTCGTAATCGATGTCCCACGGATCTAGGAGTCGTGTCCAGCTAGGATACGATTGGTATAGTTTTTACCTACCAGAAATAGCATTGTCCCGGTGGGAAGTGCCCAAACCTTGCATCGGGAAATGTGAAATATGGATCCTAGTCTAATAATTTTTGTTAAAAGGTAATAATTATTAGAAGATATAATCATTACTGAATCGGTTTTATCTTTATCTTTTTCTGTAGATGTCTATTATATCTGTTATTCTGTTTTATTCACCAAGAGAATCTCTAAGTCTCATCACTAGCAAGTGGAAGCTTTCGGGTCCAAACTTTGTTGTTTGGAAGATGCATCTGAAAAATGTTTTGGATGCACAGGGAAAGCTTCACATCATTGAGATATTGCCTCTAGAATGACCAGGAGTAGATGCCCAGGATAGTGAGTATGACACTTACTATTAGTATCTGGCTGATGAATTTGATGTTATGTCGATTCTAGTTCTCACCGCATCATCCGAGTTTACGGACGATCTCCGTGAGAAGTCATCTTATGAAGTTGTTCAAGGACTGGAGCAGAAGTTCAAGTTTAATGAACGGATATGTCGTATGCTATTAATGAGGGAAATCCTTTCAGCCAAGATGAAAGAAAGTCAGCCTATTAGCGATCATCTCATTAATATGAGAAGGCTCTTGGATTGCTATGAGAGCTTGGGGTCAAAATCAAAACCACATGAGCTAGTTATGCTCTTGTTCGGTTCCTTGTCGGACTACTACCAGAAAAGAGTAATGTATGTCCTCGGTGATTTTGAGATGACTGTCGCAGGGTTGCACGAAATCCACATGTGCATTAGCGACGAGTTGAACCCAAAGCAGCTAGAGTCACCAGTTGTGGACCCTATGCAGGAGGATGACTGGCTGGAAGAACTTGGAGAAATTTGTTGCCCAGACTGTGGTAGCAAGGATTCATGCGAGCACTCACTCGACATAGATCAGCTGGACATTGGTTCGCCTAATGATACATGTATCTTTATGATAGATTGTCTTATTACTTCTTATGAATCATGGGTATTGGATACCGGATGTGGTAATCACATATGCAATCATTTGCAGGGATTCAAGAGAAGTAAGTAACTGAGACAAGGAGATATGGACCTGCGGGTAGGCGAAGGCTCCATGGTTGGTGCTGAAGCTGTAGGGACATATTGTCTTAGTTTGCCCTCGGGCATGGTCTTAGAACTAGAACCTTGTTATTATGTTCCAAGACTAATTAAAAATGTTATCTCGTTCAATTTGCTAATAGACTGTGGATTTGCTTATGTTTTTAATGAAAAGTCTATTTCTTGTTTTAAAAACGATGTTTTCTATTTTAAAGCTACTCCAGAAAATGGTCTATATACGCTAAATTTAGATAACAATGACATCTGTCATATAAGTAAGAGATCCAAGAGTAACTTGAATCAAACTTACCTCTGGCATTGTCGTTTAGGACACATAAAAAAGAAATGCATAGAGAAGCTCCGAGATGACGGAATTCTAGAACCATTTGACTTGGAGTCATATGATGTTTGTGAATCTTGTTTGTCTGGTAAAATGACAAAGCAGCCTTTCAACAGTGAGAATGAAAGGGCCAGCGAGTTATTAGGGATTATACACACATATGTGTGCGGAGCCTTTACTCCGGAGGCTAGAGGAGGATACCGGTATTTCATAACCTTTACTGACGACTACAGTAGGTTCGGTTATGTCTACCTCATGAGACTTAAATCTGAAAGTTTTGACAAGTTCAAACAGTTTCAGAATGAGGTGCAAAATCAGCTGGACAAGAAGATAAAGTCGCTTCGGTCGGATCGAGGTGGCGAATATCTGAGTCAGGAATTCGACGATCATTTGAAGGAATGTGGGATTGTTTCACAACTCACACCTCCGTATACACCTCAGATGAATGGTGTATCATAAAGGAGGAATCGTACAGTGCTTGACATGGTACGATCAATGATGAGTCGAAGTTCACTGCCATTGTCGTTTTGGGGACACGCACTCGAGACAGCAGCGTTCATACTGAACCGGGTTCCAACCAAATCGGTTGAAAAGACACCGTTCGAGGTATGGACGGGGAAAAAGCCTAAAATGTCTTTTCTAAAGGTTTGGGGATGTGAGGTGTATGTTAAGAGAACATTCACGGATAAACTCAATCCCAAATCAGATAAGTGTATCTTCGTGGGCTATCCCAAGGAAACCATGGGATACTATTTCTACAACTCAGATGAGAACAAAGTTTTTGTTGCTCGTAAAGGGGTATTCTTGGAGGAGAAGTTTCTTAACTCAGGAACTCCAAGAAAAGAAATAGAACTTCAAGAAATTGAAGAGGAGGAGATTACACCACCACCAATAGCTGAACCTGTAGTTCAACAGAGAATTGTTGAACCTCAACCCGAGTCTGTGGTTGAGGAAGAGATGCAAACACAAGACCTTCGCAGGTCTAGTAGGCCTCGTATTGAGCCAGATAGGTATCTAGGATTCCTAGTTGCTCAAGACGAATGGGATCTTTTAGAACCCACCACCTACCAAGACGCTGCCTCAGGTTTAGAATCTGAGAAATGGCTAGAAGCCATGAAGGCAGAGATGCAATCCATGTATGACAACCAAGTTTGGGAGTTAGTGGATTTGCCTCAACACAGAAAAGCTGTTGGGTGCAAATGGGTCTTCAAAAAGAAGACAGACATGGATGGAAAGGTGCATACTTTTAAAGCAAGGCTAGTGGCAAAAGGTTTCATGCAAACTCATGGCGTTGACTATGATGAAACTTTTTCCCCAGTGGCAATGCTTAAGACTATTAGGATTCTTATGGCCATATCAGCATATTTTGACTATGAGATATGGCAGATGGATGTCAAAACCGCTTTCCTTAACGGGAAACTGACAGAGGATGTATATATGATACAACCGGATGGTTTTGCAGATCCAAAGAACCCTAATAAAGTGTGCAAGTTGCTTAAATCCATTTATGGACTAAAGCAAGCATCTAGGAGCTGGAACATACACTTTGATGAGCGCCTCAAAGAGTTTGGTTTTACTAAAAGTGAGTTCGAGTTGTGTGTTTACACTAAATTCAGTGGGAGCGCGGTAACCTTCCTAGTCTTGTATGTAGACGACATAATGTTAATAGAAAACAACATACCAGTATTACAAGGAGTAAAATCCTGGTTAGGTAAATGTTTCCAGATGAAAGATTTGGGAGAAGCTGCTTATATACTGGGTATAATCTATAGGAATAGATCTAAGCGGCTTATCGGAATTATTTAAAGTACTTATATTGACAAAGTCATGAAAAGATTCAAGATGGATGGATCCAAGAAAGGATTTATTCCTATGCAATCTGGCGCGATTTTGAGCAAGGCTCAATGTCCTGTGTCCAGTCAAGATCAGGACAAGATGAAATTGATACCATATGCCTCGGAAGTTGGTTCGATTATGTATGCCATGCTATGTACTAGACCCGATGTTGCCTATTCTATCAGTGTCACGAGTAGATATCAGCAAAATCCTGGTGAAGCTCATTGGGTGGCCGTCAAGAATATTCTCAAGTATCTGAGAAGGACGAAAGACATATTCCTAGTATATGGAGGTTCGATGTATGAGCTCAGTGTAACTGGTTACACTGATGCTAGTTTCCAGACCGACAGAGATGACTTCAGGTCGCAGTCAGGATTTGTCTTTACCCTAAACGGAGGAGCCAAACAGGACATAAATTATTACTTAGCATTTGAAATAAAAAAGACATATTCATTAATATCAAATAGTGAATTCCAAACAAACATTAAAAGTCACGCTAAAAAGGTTAATAAAAATTCACCAAACTGTTCCATATAAAAAATAAGCTAATGTAAATTAGATGCAGAAGTACTAGCACCACCCTGTTCTCCGTTTCTCCTTTCAATATCATCCTTTTTACGTGTCGGGCATCCACGGGTATTATGTTCCTTGAGACCACAATATGAACACGTTCTTCTCTTAACCACTTTTTGTGCCATTGCTTTTTCACGAGAGCTTTGTATCCTCTTACGTAAACTGCTTCCCTTGTTTCTAATATTTTCAGGAGCTTGAGCTTCTATCTCTTTGGGTTGTTCAACACCTACCATAGCACATATAAAGTCTTTATTTACAATTGAAGGTGATGGACCATCAAAAGCTTCCATATCCTCAAGTATCTCCTGCTGCTTCTTTAAAAAAGCAATTAATTTCTCCTTGTCTCCGACAATACGACTAATACATGCATCTACATTGTATTGAATCTCACGAATCAATTCAACATTGTTCATTCCATCACTAGAGTAGTCATGATTGACACGACTTTGGGGCACCACATCTCTCGTCCAACGCTTACAAATATATTTGTTTGGAAAACGTTCAACATTGCATATCCGTAACACATAAAAAATATGCCGACACAAAAGCCCAAATCGCTCATATCTTCTACAAGAACAGTAAATCTCATCAATCGAGCTGTTGAAAATAACCTGAAACGTATATGAAACGAATAAAAAAATATATATATATAAAAGCACTAGACGTAATGAACAATATACATGGACTAATTAAAAATATATCATGAAATCAAAATTAACATACCTCGTTGTGAGTAGGGAAAAACTCATCAAATAAATCAGGATCAACAACTCTATCGATATTTTCATCAATTTTGTTTGAAAACACACTCATGTCAACTATCTTGAATTTTTTAGAACCATTATCCTCTTCATATGAAAGAGACATGCATTTATCAATTGATTTTTGAATTTCTGCCTTAACATCAAGATAGACAGTTCTGGTGTACATCATCATTGCATCCTTCTCAAACCCCAAATCAGAACCAAGGTCTGGAGTTGTGTATCTTGTCTCATGGTCGTTCTTCGACTGTTCAAAACGCTGAGCAATCATAGCAGTATCAAAATGTGAAAAAAATTCCACCAATGTTGAACTAGAATCCATAAGCTACCCAAACATGTTATTTTCACTCTCCGAACGAGATGATGTACGCATCAAACCTGACATCTCCCATTCCCTAAAGTATGCTGGAATCCATAATTTACGGAGATTAAACATATCTTCTAGCCACTTGTTGTTTTAAAGTTCAAACTCCTTTATAACAGAATCCCAAAGGATATCAAACTCCAAAGGACCAAGTTTGTCGGTCCACACAATCTTACACATCTTAGACTTGAACCCAGAGTTACAAACAGATGTGCTTACTTATTGATAGACAAAAAATAGGTTTGATGCAACGCCAATGAATATGAAGATGCGGTCTTAATAAAGTAGATGCAATAAAAAGGATGTGTGAATATATGTAGTCTTAATATACTAGATGCAATCGATAAGGAGATGTGTAATCCCAATGACTAAAAACATCAGAAGATGCAAAATGAAAATATGTATTTATAGAATAACATATAATTATGCAAATAAACAAAGAATATGCTAACCTTAGAGCTCACTTTCTGCATAATATGCCACATACAAAGCCTATGCCTTGCTTTCAAAAAGTGTTTTGAAATTGCAACTTTCATGGCTGGATCCTGATCAGTCAAAACCATAAGAGGTTCACGTGAAAAAGCTTTCTTAAAAGCCTTAACTAACCACTCATATGAATATGCATCTTCTTTGCTCAGTAGGCCACCACCAAAAGTTACACACTTTTTATGGTTATCAATACCAGTAAATGGAATAAAAACCATGTCATATCTGAAAAAAAATACACAAAATAAATATGTCAAAAAATCTATTAAAAGTTTAAAAAGATTATAAAATAACAACCTATATACTTACTTATTGGACCTGTAAGTAGCATCAAAAGACATAACATCACCAAATGCAGCATAGTTTCTTTTTGACTGATCATCAGCCCAGAACATTCCGCTTAACCGACCATCTGAGTCCAAAAAATAATCAAACGAAAAATCAACCAAGGATTCCATTCTCTTATGCATCAAATTAACAACCATTTGACAATCATATTGTCCAATGTATGCCAAAACATCGCGTTTGTAATTTTTACAATCCACTTTTGATGCTCCAACATTGTCAGGACCACCAGCTAGCTGTGATAGCACCCTATGTGAAACAACAGGCCCAATACCCGCATTACCCATCTTATGAATAAGTGTTTTCTTAGCAAAATCTAACTTACGAGCTGACTTCAAATGCTTTCTATAATCTGGATGCACCAACGGATGATTGTGATGATAATGAAAGAAATATATCTCATACTTGTTCTCGGCATTAATCTCTAAGCGTATAGATGCTTGACATCCAGTACGCTGAGAAGAGCTTTGTCTCGTAATTTTCGTTGAATGATTATCGAAATTATTGTTCAGCTCACTACCATTATTAAATTTATCATCGATAAGAAGCGTATCAGCTGGAATATTATCCTTCTTTTTTTTTCTTCTTTCCTTCCTTATTGCATACAAAATATTTAAGCTTGACGATTGAATCAGTATCCCCTCTCTTACCCTTAACACGCTTCTGCGTTGACTTCCTAACCTCAAAACCAGAAATTTTAGCATATTGCTTATAAAATTTATATGCTTCAGATAACGAATTAAATAACATTCCCATAACCGAAATTTTATCATCCGGAACGATGGGCAACCAGTTTCTTCTACCCGTTGGTGTAGATACCTCTTCTCCAATTATATATCTATCAGGGATTACCTCACAATCTGTAGAATTTTAAAAAAAGTTAACTAAAAATAATAGGTATATTCAATAACTATAGAAGGTTGAATAATGATATGATTAACAGAACGTAACAAAAATAAAATGATCAACGATATGGTCATACAAAACTAAAAAAAATTAACAAACAAAAAACATTTAATGTGCAATACTATAAGCTATTATTAAGACCCAGCAACATATTCGAGGACAACATTTTCATACAAAAATTAAAAATAATAACACCCAGTAAAAAACATTCAATATACAATACAAGAAGCTATAATTCAATATTAAAAAACCAAAATAATGAAAAGAAGAGAAGAACAAATTAATCATAGGAGGTAATTAATTACCATACGCAGACTCAATAATATCCTCAATGTTTGAAGCATCGTGACTTGAATTAGTCTCTTCCATTTGGCAGCTCCTTCTTGTAGATGAAAAATATTAATTAAAAAGTAAAAAAGAGAGAGATTGAATATGGTCTACCTAAGAACTAAAGCATGAAGATAATGGTTGCATTCAATCTTATTGATCCTGAGTTTTTGAATGAATATCGAGATACGTACGTTAAGTTGGCAATAGCATAAATGTGGTGGTTAATTAGGAAACATTTTAAATATATAATAGTTTCCTAATTGGGTGAAAAATAGATTTATAAAGAGACAAAAATACCCTTACAAGACTATTAATAATGATTGGTTAAGAGTTGTTCTCACCGTTCTCCGAATAAAAAGTGTTCTTATTTGATCCTGCCTATATATATATATATATATATATATATATATATATATATTCAGATTCGATTTAGGTGTGTGTTGAGGATTCGACTGCGTAATTAGAATTTGGCTTGAGGATTTCGACGGGAACGCGTGGCATTCAGCTAAAGGGTTGAGTTGTTGATTAATTCCTAGGATCGGCCTTAGGATGGTTTGACCTAGGGGTGTGAGTGTCGTTTAATTCAACGATCTAAACTCAGTATATTTTCGGTAGGCGTGTTGTAGGTTCTAATGACGGGAATAGTTAAGCTAATATTCAAGGACTAATACTGAACGAGTTGTGTCGACAATCAGGTGAGTTACCCTAACTTACTTCCGTTTCCCGCAATGCGTAGTGGTATATGATGTGAAGTTCTTGATACGTGAAATAAAATTGTTGATATGTGTTATATGTGTTTTACTATGATAAATGTTATGTGTATATTGTTATGTGATGTGAATGGATGATCGTGCCTCAGTGGCTGGTCGGGGATGTTGTACGATATCTAAAGGTGAGTATTCTTACTTATACTTTAAATAGAGATCCACGTGACATGCTATGTGATCTTATGATTTGATATGTTTCTAGACCGCACACTTCGGTGTCGGGTATGTTAGACCGCATACTTCGGTATCGGGTATGTTTAGACTGACACTTCGGTGTCAGGTATGAGACTGTTACTTCAGTGACAGGTATGAGACCGACACTTCGGTGTCGGGTATGAGACCGTTGTGACGACAACGGGTTGGTAGACCGTTCACCACAGTGACGGGCGAGGCCCGAGATATATGATGTGATGATAACAGGATGTGATACCTGTGAGAGGGCAAGGCCCGAGCTATGTATTGTGTTGATACAGGTGGTAAGGTAGTGTAATTCACTAAGCTTTTAGCTTACCCGTTGTTGTTGATATACTTTCAGGTTCCTTTGGAATCGGTTGGGATGAGGCTCCGGCACAGACATTATTTTATTTAAAACGTTTCCGCAACTCGATTTAGTTTTAAAGACTTGTTACATTCGTCTGTAATTGTATTTTTGAACGCGTGATTGGTGTTTTATCTTATTTATTTATATTATAAAAAAAATTTAGGGCGTTACACATCTCACAAGTCCGGTGGAAACCAAAATGGGAATCAAGGTAAAGGTAAATAGCAGAACAAGCAGAGGCGATCCGAAATCAAAGAGTTTGGGGTCGAATCAGGGTAAATAGTGGTGTGTAACTTGTAAGTCTCATCACACGGGACCGTGCACACCACAGACTCGACGGTGTTTAAGATGTGATATCCTGATTATAACTATGCTCTTGTTTAATATGTATACATGTTGTTTCGGCGATCATCTTGGTGATTTCGGCTGGGCCTGTTGCTTAGGGATTTACAGTATCTGATCTTGATGTGCATTTGTTGTACTCAAAGGTGCTGGTATTGTTGTCCATGTTAGCAGGGCAACGGTAAACCTATGTTTTGGCCAACATATGGTTGTAGGTGGTTGCAACACCACCGGTTCTCTTGGTGATATGAGCTATGTGTTTGGGCATGTTTGCCTTGTATATGTTTAGATATCTGTTCCCTCACTTAGCTTTGTGCTAATTCCCCACTAGTTTATTTTGCAGATCCTGCGTGGTGAGTTTCTAAAAGGTGATGACTAGGATTATGGACAGACCACTACTCTGATGTCTGATATCTTTTATAAAGAGCATGTTTTTCTAATTAACACTGTAGTGGCATTTTGTAAATGTAAAACCGGACAAAGTTTATAATTATCTTTTGGTCTTAATGTAGTTATATGTAATTAGATTCCGCACGCAATATTATGTTTGTATTAAAAAGTACAGTGTTACAGAATGATCATTACATGCAACTTACCATTAATATATATAGGGTTTAAATCTAATGTGAATGGCTGAAGATTACGAACATTACGAACGCAATTAAAGGTGATGATGGAATTTTTGTTTATGCGCTCACAATAAAATTGTTGAGTGATATTGTCATATTTAGATATACATTTTAAGCTATATTTGTTTTATTTTAGCTTAATATTGCTCTTGAATAAGTCAAAAGATATTTAATATCTTTGATTTTTGGTTTTCAGGTATATATGTGGCTATGAAATTTTTTTTAGCAAAAACTTAAGAAAACGAAGAAATCAGAAAAGTTGCCCCCTCCGACACAAATCCACTATATTGATCATATATCCCTCGTAGGAACTCGGATTGAGTTAATTCAAGCAGCCACAGAAACTAGACTCAGAGGGCTACAATCTCACTTTTATGGTCAAATCGTGAAAATGCATGGTCGGGATGCGACGGTCAACACAATGCGATGCGTCCATGACGATTAGGGTAGATTTCCAAATTCAAAAGAAGTTGGATTATGCGATAAGTCTTTCTGACGCGACGCGTGATGTGACTCGTCCATCATATTTACCCTTATCTATATAAACAAACTTCCATATCGATTGGGAAAAAATTCCATTAGACTTTTACCTTCAATACAACTCTAAGAACACTCTAAAATCGATCCAAGGCAGATCTGAAGCTTGGAATTGAAGATCAAGGCTTACGAGTGAAGATTCAACGCTATAATCACAGATTTACACCGGTTTTTCATTCTTAACTCATATGTTTATGCTTTTGAACGATTCTAGTATGTTTATCATGATGATTATGGGCTAGAACTTTTGTTTTCCTCCCTAGAGGAGATGAAACCTTGTAAAGTTGTTTGATTTCAATAAACTAAGATGTTTAATCTCATATATTTTTTTCATGTAAAACATAACCAAAGATAGAAACTTTCATGTGTGTGCAATTGCATATGATGATATTTGTATGTTAATTGGAAGATTTAATGACAAAAACAATTAATAAAGGTGATATTTTGTATGTTAATTGGAATATTTAATGATAAAAACAATTAATAAAGGTTAAGTCTTTCTTGATTCGAATCAAATAGATCGACTAATTATGCTTTTAACTGATCTCTTGACCATATGATTAGTAGATTGGCATGATTACAGGGTTGGATGTTCTGACCATGAAGTCTAATCACAATAGAAATCGGTATATTATGTTAAATTGTCCGCTGCACGTATTTAATTGAAATCATTTAACTTGAAAAGGTGAAATCGAGCCTAGGAAGGGTAATTTATTTATTTTGATAGTTAAATCCGATAAAGTCTTTTGCTTTCCAATTTCTTTGGTTTGTTTTTAATGTTTTCCTAGGTTGCTAGTGATAAAAGGTTGATTATAAGTGAAAGTTCCCAAAATTCCCCTTTTATTTGCTTTATTTGCTTTTTAGTAGTTTCTTAATAGTTTAATATTTAATTAGTACAGTTATAATCAAAATTATGTTCGTTTCCCAAGTGTTCGACACTCATACTTATTTTAACTATACTATAATATGATGAGGTCATTTTGTCTATTTGCGTTGTAGTCGCGCTTAATAATTCGGATTTTATAAATTTAAAACTGGAACGCTATACACACATCATTGATAGTGCTTTAGCTGCTAATCATTTACGCTCCATGGCGAAGCACTCATTCTTTAATTATCGTATTTATAAACACACCAGTACTATGCGCCGTTTAGTGCATGATTTTGAAAACCGGACTTGTTATTAAACTGGACATCCTGCCGATTTATTGGTTCAATAACCGGTCAAACCAATCCCACAAACTAGAAAACATTATTACAAACTTTAAGTATCATAAGATGGAATGTCAGTAGTTAATTATTGAATAATTAAAATCTAAACATATTCAAATTTTGAGCACTCTTAATAACATGATCACTTAAAAAGTAATAAAAATTTAAACGGTAATAGAGAAAAAAAAAGTAAAGAATTATTATAGTAGAGAAAAGGAGGTAGTAATGAATGAAGGAATCATGTGTACAACCTTAAAAAATGGTTTATCCCACATCGGACATGGGAATAAAAAGAAAGGTCGAAGTGGGCTTATAAAAGAAAATAATAGGACGAAGTTCGATTGTACTCAGCTGTTCTAAGTTCTTTGTCAAGGCTGTGATAGCCGGTTTTGTCCGCTTCATCCGGTTCACTGCGTTTTTTTCCGTTTTGGCCAACACGGGTATTTCTTACTCGTTTAGTTATAGACGAATTCACGGTTTTACTTGAACCAATAGCCTGACCTGTTACTGTTTGCACCGGTTCGACCAACCTGTCAATTTTGGTTTTCAAGTACAATGTTGCAACGAATTCAAAGCATTAATTCCAGAATATCCTTTCAACAAAGAAATCTCTTAGATGCTCTTTTAAATAAAAATAGAATTATTAAGGTTGATGTGACCTTGGAAATATAGTTACCCAAATCATAATGTAAGAAACGAGGATTTAGACTCTGGCAAAAATCCAAAAGAGTATTTGATGGCCTCCCGGCAAAAAATAATATGAATTGCATGAAAGAAGTTGAAAAATACTAAACTTACAATAAAATATATATCAAATACAATAATTTCATACAAAACTTTAATGATATCCAAGGATGCTTCTTGAGTTTCCTAAATGGCCAACTACCTAAGCGGTACTTTCTTTGAAGACTGGTTCCCTCCAGGAACTCATATGATGCTTAGAGATGAAAATATAAAAAAATAAAATTTTATTGATATATATAGGGATCCGGATAAATCCAGAGTAGATAGCTCTTCTTACATTGCTAGAACCCTATATGGGTTTTTACTCACTCATGCTAAAATATGCTATTACAAGGGATGATAGATGAGAGATATATTTTTTAGATAATAAGAAAGTTATTGAGGAAACTCAAGACACTTTCGAGATCAGTTTTAGAGAAAATGAAAATGGTTATTAAAAATACAATCTTTTTTTATCATTGATCCTATTATCTACTAACACCATTTTTAATTACAGACGATTTAACGGTTTTACTTGAGCCGATAGCCTGACCTGTTACTGGTTGCACCGGTTCAACCAACCTGTCCATTTTGGTTTTCAAATACAATGCTGTAATGATTGTACATATATAAACGAATTTTATTGTACTCGTAGTAGCTACCTACGATTAAGAAAGAGATTCGGTCAGAATCTGAGGTGTAGCATGGAGGCTAACGGTTCACACGTGTCCCTAGAACTCAACACCTGTCATCCTATATCTCAAATCACTCGGCAACTCGGATCTCTTGCTCATACCGAATTACGTACATACTTTTTCTTTCTTAAAAAATTAACACCTTACAAGCCATCCATCCTGTTAAACGAAGAAAATTAAGAACTTTGATTACTTTCGATCGATCATGTGTTCAGCTACAGACGGCAGCAGAGTAGAAAAGAATGAAATCTCACCAGGAAAACCGATGTCTGTAGGACAACAAATTGTTGACAAAGGTGCTCAAATATTGCAGTTTTTCAAACCCTTCAATCAGATGAGTCAACATGCTTCTACTTTTGCTATCTACAGCCATGACATTGCTCGTCAAACGAATTAACATTTGATGCATAAACTAACAAAACTAATTGTGGAAACAGAAGAAAGTAAGGATGAAGAAACTTGTGCTGATAGTGTAAAGGCCAATTATACACGCCTTCTCTTGAACAAGGTAAAGTTGTTCGATGTGCAATGCAGGTCGGGTATTTTTGATCCGGCATCAATACCGATAAATCCGATGCTTTTCCCACTTGTACCTATCACAAACATAATTCTTTAAAGACTTGTACCATACGTAGCTAGATCGAAAACAATACAATCTCTCTTATATCATTTTACCATCAAGCAACTTACATGTGGTTGTAAATCTACGGGCTTGTGTATCGGTCTTTGGTTGTCAGGTGTGTCCCTATGTTGTCGATAAGTAAGGCGGAATGAAGTATTTTTGAGAATGAGAATGTAGAGATTGTTGTCTTTGGTAGTGATACTGCTCTATTGTAGATGTTCCGGCGGGAAAGGCTGCTGGGGCGTGTGGTCAACGTCTTGGGAGTACCTATTGATGGAGACTTCAGCCTAACGGGAATGAGCAAGGACGAAATGACAAGATGAGGTGCCCTGGGCACCCCCTTTAGAAAGAAGGGTCGAAGTTTTTGGGCTTGTAGAACCATGGTTGTGTAATACCCTCTTTGTTGGGAGAGAAAAGTATTTAAAGATCTTCTATGTTCATTTGGATGCTTAGCTTCGCTATAAGTAACCAAATAAAAAGTATACATCTTCTATTATATACAACAAGCAATATTCACTCTCATTACAACATGGCATAGAGGAGGCAGAGTTGTAAATTAAGTGTAGATAATCATATCTTTACTTATAGATAGAGATTGCTTTCTGAAAAGACTTGACAACGTAGGCAAAGAAAAATATAATACAATACAATAAGTCAAAGATATTAAATTATACATGTACACCAGGATATACTAACACTAATGTAGTTAACTAGTGGTTAGTCTACCTGTGTTTCTTATCAGGTTAAAATATTTTTCAATAAAGTTTGATTAGATTATTTATGTACTATTATTTACTTAAAAAACCCAAAAAAGAAAAAATTTAATATCACGTACGCAAAAATGTTAAATTGAATTTAGATACAAAACTTAAAACAATTGAATCACTTGAACTTTTTTAAAGTAATTTAGCTTCCGTGTATCTTAAAATTGCGTGAAATATTTAAATAATGAGAGCCTATTTCACTCCTATCAAAATAAAATAAAATCCAACGTTTAAGACCCTAAAATAACTCAAAAACTTATATGGATAATTGGATTATCGAAAAACTGAAGTTCACAAAAATAAGAAGTAGATGTAGATGATGGAGAACATTTTCGAGATAAAAATGTATCGGTTATGAGAGACCCACATTCAATGATTTTGGTTTGAGGGATAAATAGTAGTATTATAAAAATAATTCTAAATAAATAGTTTAGTTGGCAATATACAACTATAACAATATGTAATAAAAAACAATACTTTATACTAATAGTAATAATATAGCATAAACAACCCATTAAAAAAACCATATATTATAAAAGTTAACAAAAAAGAAAGTTGAATCAGCCATGAGTTGAACCCGGGGCTCCTACAACATCTGACAACTGCTTTGATAGTTCAGCCGGACTGCTTTCGAGTAATTCTTTTGAAAGTATAAATTGTTTTTTATTTTGTAAAAGGACAAAAAAATTCCTTTTCCTTTTAATTGTAAGGTTATATAATTAAATCCTTAATCATTTCAAATGTTACGTTTAATTTCTTAGTTAGATGTTAATATATAAAAACTAAATTCAACCTTTATCTTTGGCCCTATGTTGCCAAGTGCAAAACCCACTTCTACCTAACCCCAATCATGTCAATAGAAGCTCCTAAATAGATAATAGATAATATATAAGGGTTTAGGTGACTAAATTGCATCATACTTTCTTAAAAATATTGATACAGGTAACTTATTTTTTTATAACCTAAATAGATTATCTACTTTGTGATCACTTGTAAAAGTAGTGATCTGATTTTTCGAATTACTTCCATCATTTGATCATCAGTAAAGCTTTGTCTTGTGATCGGAATTCTTTCTTGTAGTTATGTTGGAGTTTGATCCGCCTTTTGTCTTCGTTATTGCCAGATTTAAAGAATACAACAACAATGTAGCTTTCTTTAAAGCTCACAATTAATGATGGTTTACAGGAGGTTGATATAATAACCTCTAGAAAGAAATTCCAATTTATTACAAATCAAACTTACTTTAACAGTTTATTATAAATTTTAAAAAATATATTACATACATTTTTAAAAAGTAGGAGGATATTGTATGACCTAATCATTAAATAAAATTTGGTTGAAATTAACATATCTAAATGATATTCTAGAAAGTTTATTTTAATAATTCTTACGTATTTCTTTGCTTTGAAACATGCATCTTAAATATTTGTTTTACAAATTTAATGATATTTTAGAGTTTAATAGAAGCTTGTGGTACTTTTCATATCAGGTAACATATTAAACCAATTATAGGAACTTAATACGAAGATATCTTTATTACTATATAATAAATTTATGTTTCTCTCTTCTCAAATTTTTTAAACTACTTAAATTTAAGTAGTTCAAACAATCATGCACAATGTACAATCTTCAAATTATTAAGTCTAATTAATTCCAACACTTCTTTTTATCTAAATTAATTTCATTCATTCAATATTTAACCATTTCACTCTTCTAATTTACTTTAACTTTTTATTTATAATATTCTCCACTAACACACTCTCTCATACAAACACAATTATACACACACATCAACATAATTTCCAAATTCTTATTAACTTTTCTCTCGTTATTTCTAAAATATAAATCTTTTTTATTATTTTAATGTTTTTTAGAATTTTTTTTAAAATTAATAAAATAAACGATACAAATATAAATTTTTTTGAAAAAAAGGGCATGTTGCTGGAAACTTTTTCGTGACATTGAATCGCTCGAATAATATATCATTACATTCTTGAAAATGACATATTACAAAGAAAAAACTATTGCCGCCACAGTATTGCGCGGGTACGCTGCTAGTAAATAACGTACTGATAAAAAACGTACATCATTATTTAATATGTAATTAACCCGCACCATATATTGCACAAAATCAGATGTATTTTTTTTAATATTTAGTAAATAAATAATGATAATAATACCTTAAATTATACTCCATATATAAGCAAAAGATAAGAGGTTGTTTAATCTTGAGAATCACAAGAATATTCGATTGGTTCATTTTAGAGCGAAGGGTCGCTAAGCATGTTTCTGGTTTTGGAATAGTGTCCCTTTTTAAAAGATTGTGGGTTCATATCCTGTTATAGATAACAGAGTAGATTTAGAAGTATGTTTAGTGTGTGAGTTTACTCAAAATATATACTAGCATGATAGCCGCAAAATGTGTCGGTATCAAATACTTTTTACTCGATAACTTATCCGTTTTCGGTATTCACATAATACGGTAATAAGAAATAACATTTCCTTGGTAAAATGTTTATTTTCTTTATCTTTTTTATTTTTTATTTTTCTATTCTCAATCAACTCTTTATAGTTTTAAAATAAATTTGAGAAAAATTAAATAAGAAAAAAGATCTCTACTTATAAAATAGGGTAAATTGCATATAAATGTAGAGTGTAAATTAGTAATTTTAAACTATTTAAGTTTAGAAATTAATAAAATAGCATACACTAATTTAAAACTATTGATTATATATATGAGCTATTTAAAAAGATTATTGTATGATAGAATACTTAAAATTAAAGTTTGATTAAAAAAATAGTTTTTAATAATTCAGTTAATATATACTGATTTGATTTTGTTAATATGAAATGTTTAATTATTAAAATAGAATATAAGAATCATATTAACTCTATTTTAATAGTTCTTTCATATCATTGTTTCCATTTTGTTTATATAATAGGAATTTTGTAATTTCAAAATACTTAAAATTTAAAAGATTAAGCAAAAGGTTTAAAAGCTTTATAATAGAGTATAAATATACATAAAACCGTTTCTTCTTCAAAACAAGCTAAAAATTCTCTCTCTATAAAATCTATCATTTATATCTATAAAGTATTCTTCTTATTATCAAACACAAAAAAATGTCATTAAAATCTATTTCATCTACTTCATGTTCTTCATTATCTTCCGAAGAATAACCAAACACGAAATATAAAATGATTTATGAAACGTTTGTACGAGCGGCTTTATACATTGAAACGTATAATAATCTACATTTAGATTTGGTAGAGCATATGTAACACCGTAAAACACATTAATCACAACGGAAGCATTGCAATAGAAAATGGTAAAGATAGCAACACCCACAAACTTAAAACCAATGTTGTTCAATAACACAATATATCGTTTCGTGTTACAAAATGAGATATAAAACATGGCTCATCGTTTTCAAAATATAATATCAGAGCGACAGTCAAACTTTCCTTGTACAAACAAACACCTACCGAAGCTCATCAAAAACCTACAACAGAGAGTTAGGTGGGCAGTTAGCACAAAACTAAGTGAATGGAAATCAAGCCACAAGCAACAATTAGCAGAACAACAATGATAACAAGAACGGGTAACCACAAATATATCAGAGGACTGGCGGCTCCGCCGAACCTACGACCAATTGCCGCCCAAAGCAATGATCTACCGATAGCCTTCTGCTAACTGGCACAGTTAAATCCCTTCCGTTACAACGAATGCAACAGAAGATCTAGAACCATTCATCCAGAAGCATCTAGCCCAGCCCAATACACAAGTTTAGCTGACCTCTAACACAAACATCATGAGCACAATTTCATGCCTTGATACTCATATCTTGGACTCGAATGCATAGTCATTAAAATAACCAGTCAAACAATCATGTCAGATAAAATAGTCTATCACATGGTTAATCATAACAATTCAAGTAACAAAAACGGTTACAACTAATACCACCAGTGAGTTAAAGTCCACTCACCTCGTATCCAAACAACAATCAACTCAGTTAACTAAATTACTGAGCCTTTGAAAGCCCGGAGAACACAATAACATACATATTAGTTTTCTATCCATAATGATATTCTTGAATATAATTACATCAATACTTATTAACATCATGTTATACATACGTATAACCATTAAACATAAAATAAAGAAAGGAAACTAAACATATATACATACATACAAACTCACAATCGAACTATCGCACACACACATACACACACAAACTGACAATCGAATACCACACACACACACAATCAATCGATCATGCACACACACACATTCACGGTCGAATACCACACACATACACACACACAATCGATCATGCACACACACTCACACACTCACGGTCGAATACCACACACACACAATCGATCATGCATACACATACACACACTCACACTCACATAATCGATTGGATACATATATACACATACATAACCACATAACCGATCCTCATTTCTTTCCTTCTTCCATTCGAGTGCCAATACACACACATCAAACTAATCAATTTCAGCCCACAGAATTAAACATATTAATATTTGATCAAAGCAAACATGTCAATTAAGTCAAAGAAAAGATAAAATTGTTTCCTTCAAGACTACACCTCATCATCCTCTTCCATTAAAATACTAATTAACTCATATAATCAATCTTCATATTTCATCAAGAACACATGCATAAGCATGTTAATTTCCTGAAATTTAAATTTCTAAACTTACTTTAGAACATACTTTTTCTTCACAAAGCCCTATCAATTATCAAGAAACATGTTATCAACCTTTATGAACACTTATAATCATTTAGAAACCTTTAAACACATAAAACCCACTTATCAAGCTATTCCAAGAACTCAAGCATGGTGATTCTTACTAAACTTTGGCATGATAACAACTTGAATCATGTATAAGTAACAATGAATATCATACTACCTTGATTTGAAATTATTCAACACTTAAAATCAAGATGAAAGATTCAAGTTGCAAGTTGACTTGTAAACTCTGTCTCAAAACACCATGGAGTACACACACACACACACACAAAATGAACTAAACTTCACCATGAAAGATACTAAATGATAAATTGTTTGCAGGGATAGTATACACATGTCATCACATCCATGGACACTATGAGTCATTAAAGGCTGCACACCCATCTAATGAACCAGAAAACAATACGATGCGTGTAAAGATTATAATTAACAGCTGTTTAATTATAGAAAAAGAAAAAAATAATAAATAGATATTTATTATTAAAAAAAGAGAATATTAAATATTAGTTAAATATTTAATAAATAAAGTTTGGTTGGAAAAATATTAATTAATAGTTAATTAATTAATATTTAAACTAGAGGGGTTGCTTTTGTCTAAAGATCAAAGTTGTTGGTCAATGGACCGAGCTTAAGGTCCAAAGGCTTTCTCCATTTAAATGTATATTTAAATGGGATTAAACCTAGTTAATCATTATTAGAAAACAAAAAAAGGCTAAAAAAAAAACACCTCCTCTCTCTTGCTCTCTCTCGGCCGAAACACACCACCACCGAATCGATGGTTGACGGCAGGTCACTAGGCGGCGCCCTGCGGTGGTCGGCAGCCACCTCCGGCGGTGTCCTGCGGTGGCACTATTTCCGGCGATCGAACCCTAGGTCGAGGCAATCCCTTTGCGGCGGCTTCCCTTCTAGGCGGCGGTAGGGTGGGCCAAAAGCCGGCGGCTTTTGGCGGTTTACACACACACGCGGGACTTTTCTCTCGGGTATTGTTTGAAATGCGGTCTAGCAGCCAGTTTCAAGGGTGCAGTAGCTATGTATCTCCCTTCAGCAGTTTCAGGGTATATTTTCTATCTTTTAGACAATAACTGATATGGGACATATATAATTCATGATAGATATGTTTTGTATGATTATCGTTCGTGTTTCCTCACTTGATTCTGTTGGGATCCTGGGAATTGGATTTGCAAGTTTATTTTTCGTTGTGCATATTTGTACCCTGTAAATCGCTACAATGGTATCAGAGCCTGCTTCTAGGTTAGGTGGGGAACAAGTTTATCATAGTTTATATTATGTATATATATATATATATATATATATATATGCGAAAATTAGTACTGTGGTTAAGATCAAGATTCTGATCTGTTACCTGATTAATTTTCCAATTCTGCTGATTAAATATATTTTATATATTTGTGTGAAATGTTTGTTTCTGGTTTAAGGATCAAGTTTAGATCTTTTTACCATTAAAGTTTCCAGTTTATTGTTTATATATATTGTTTATATATATTGACTGCGTGAAACTTGGTATTTGGTCAAAGGTCAAGGTTTATGACTTTTAACCAATTAAAGTTTCCAGATTATCTGTTTTACATTTATTATGTGAGAAACTTTTGTTTTTGGTAAAAGGTCAAAGTTTTGACTTTTAACCGGATAAAGTTTCCAGTTTACATGTTTTATCTATATCTGTATAAATTTTGTGTGAAACTTGAGGTTATTAAAAGTTCAAAGTTCTTGTGTTTTTAAATCAAGTTTCCAGCTTTATGATTATGTATTTAATAATATTGACGTTTAACCTTGTGGTATATTTGTTTTTATCCAGTTTGAGATATTTAACAAAAAAGGCCCAGTTTTAGGCCCAGTTTGTGGTCCAGATTGAATGTTGAGGATTAACACAAAACCAGTCTGTGTTTTTGTGTTAAATATTTAAGTTTGAATCTACCCGGAATTATATATGTGTATGATGGTTTATAATGCATGTACTATTATTTAATTTTCCGTACGTAATTGGATGTTTATTACTTTTAAGCTAAACACCTAAAACCTAGTGGATCATCTTGTGGTTGTTTACTTTATTGTTTGTGGTTGGTTTTACATTTATTTTTTTTATCTGGTGTGGGGAGGCCTGCGTGCCACTTCTAACCCCTATTCAATTTTGTAAACGTACTAGTTTTAGCGGGCCTGCGTGCCTCTGAATTATTATGTAATAGGGCACTAGTTTATCAACTTTTTTAATAGGTTAGTTTGATATTTGTAAATGTAATATTGGAGCTAGTCAAGACAAGAATCAAGACAAGGATCAAGACAAGGAGAGAGAGGATGCCATGGATGCTGGAGCTAGTAGGAGCATCAACATCAAATTCATGCCATGTGTATTGTTTATGATCCACTTAGGGTTTGACCACAGGGGTACTTAATTTTAATTAAGTACTAGTGATGGTTAAAAGGCGTTATGTGTGTTGGCCTATTATTATTGCTATTATTAATTGCGTGGTTCTGTTTAATAATTATTATATAGTGCACGCTCGTCATTAAAACCATATACATATATAAAGGATATTTTAAGATGAAAAGTTTTTTCACTTAAAAAGGTTATAAGTTTTACAAGTTTTGTAAAACGGTTAAAACTGGAAATAGTTTTTGAAACAAATTAACCCTTTCAAATTCTTAGACCAGTAGTGCTACCCATCTAATGGTACACCTTTCCTGCTACCGGTACCTTGGTGTGTTGTCGTGCCCAAACCGTGCGCACTGGGTTCAAACTGACGTGGGGAGGGGGTGAAAGACTTGCGATTCCGTAATGTGACGGGCCAGAGTTCACCCCGTCTTAGATGGTGAGGTCTATTTTGGTGATTCCCTGATGTGACGGGCCCAAAGTGCACTTAGGAGGACTAAATATGTACGAATTGTTGTTTAATTCAATGTCCTAAAGATATAAAAGTCATGTTTTGGTTTAAACACGATCGGTAAGGTTTATACCCACCAGAAATAGCACGGGGTCGGTGTTGTCGTGCCCAAACCGTGCACGGGAACGTGAGAAATATGAGTCCTATTCTAAAATATATTTATTTAAAGGGTTATAAATTATTTTAGAGGAATTAAATTACTGAAATGTTTATTTCCTGCTATTTATTGTAGATGTCGATATTATATGTTTTACCATTTTACACAGCCGAGGAGTCTCTTAGCCTCTTCATGAGAAAGTGGAAGCTTTCAAGTCCAAACTTTATGGTTTGGAAGCTGCACTTTAGGAACATCCTAAGGGCACATAGAAGGCTGTACAAAGTAGATAAATCTCCACTGGCACGACCTAACTATTCTGCTCAGGATGAAGAGTATGATACATATTACAAGTATCTGTCTGATAAATCTAACGTCATGTTAATTCTGATACTCTCCACAGAGTCTGAGTTTTTGGATGAACTAAAGAATAAGTCGGTGTTTGAGGATGTGCAGGATCTAGAGGAGCACTTTAAGGACATTGAGCGCTATGGACGCATTCTGCTCATGAAGGATATTCTTTCACAGAAGATGAAAGAAAGCCAGTTATTAAGTGATCATCTCATTAATTGGAGAAGGCTTTTTGATTGCTTGATGATTCTGGGATCACAAGTCAGTGAGTGTGAACTTGTGATGCTCTTGGTCGGTACCCTAACTGACCGCTATCAAGCAGAGGTAGTGGACAAGTTTGGTGAACTAGATACACCAGTAGTTGGTATGCACGAGTTCTAAATGTGCATAGATGACCAGGTGTACCCGGACCCCTTTGATGCAATAGTAGTTGAGTCAATGGAGGAAGACAACTGGATTGATGAGCTACTAGACGTTTGTTGCCCAGTTTGCGGTAGCAAGGATATTTGTGAGCACTCACTCGACATTGGTCAGCTGGACGTCGGTTCTACCGACGAGTCAGGTATCTTTATCATAGATTGCGTAGTTACTTCATTTGAATCATGGGTACTTGATACCGGATGTGGTCATTGTTAGAAATATGCCCACTAATCATGGGTACTTGATACCGAATCATTGGTATAGACCGCTGCTGATGATGTATGGGCCTATTGGGTCATATACCGGGGACTAACCTGACAACAACTAAAGTAAAGGGACCAAAATTGACAAAAGACAAAAGTTGACATCGCAGGCCGCGATAGCGCCGCTAACATTAAGGGGTTACCGCCGCTAACCCGCAAGAGTTAGCGCCGCTATTGCTGCATGTACTTTGTGTCATATCACTGACAGGCCGCGATAGCGCTGTTAGATTATGTGCAGAGATAGATAACATGTATCATCGTGTCCAATACTATGTGACACTAAAGGATCACACCGCTGCACACCCAATTAGAACCTTTTGGATTTTACCTGTTTGTGTACGACAATAATTAATAGTTTAATTAATTATTGAGAAAAGAGAAAAATAATAAAAGTTATTTATTATTTAAAAGGAGAAGTTGATATTTAGTTTTAAATATTAACGGGACCAATTAATTAATAGTTATTAATTAATTAGAAAGGTCAAGGGTATTTTCTGTAATTGATTAATAGTTTAATTAAAGTTGGGCTTTAATTAAACGGGCTTGGGCCTATTAAAGGTTTGTTATATATAAACCTCATTTAAGCCTCATTTAATCACAAGTTAATCACAAAACAAGAAATAACCCTAAACCTCTCCTTCTCTCTCTCACTCGGCGGCTCCCTCTCTCTCTCTCTCTCTCTCTCGTGGAGTTCGACGGCGGCGGTAAGCCGAGGACCAACCACCAAGCGGCGGTGGTCACCGGCAACGGATACACACACACACGGGTCTCGATTTTGATCCAAGGTTTAATCTTTAGGCGGTCTAGCAGCCAGTTCGAGGTGGTGCAGTAGCGGCGGATAACCTGCAGCTGTCTAGAGGCTTGAAGAAAGTTTTTTTTTTGACATCAAAGGTATAACTTTCTAACCCTCTCTCTCTTTTAGTTTCTGTACATGTTATATGAGATCACTGGAGGGGGTTTTATTCCGCTGTGCATGTTTTTATACCCTACAAAACCCTTCAGTGGTATCAGAGCCACTTCTAACCTCGTAGGAGACTAGGTAGGTTTCTTTTTATTCTGATGAAATATGATTCTGTTTTATCCAGAAAGAAATTTTTTTGATCATCCAAGTAAATAGAATTCAAGTTTATGATTTCTATTGGATTAGATTAATTAGTTTTTGGATAAATAGATTGTTAGATTTAATTTTTAATTAAATCTGGTCTTTTATTTATTGTTGTTATTTGCAATAACCGAGAGCATCAACACCACCCTAATCGGCGGCGGTCTCAAGTCTGGGATGGCAGTCGCTGGCTGCCGATGATCGGCGGCGGTCTGCGGTGGTTGTGGGGGTACGCGGCGCGGAGAGCGACGCGGTTAGCAGCCCAGTTAGCGGCGCTAACTGTGTGGTGGGCTTCGGCCTAGAGAACCATGACCCAGGAGGCCTGCGGCCCAGTTTGGGTTTAGCGGCTAGGGTTAGCGGCGCTAAAGGCTCTTTTGGGCCTCGGCCCAGTTTTTGTTTCCCGGTCCGATTACAATCAATGACCAAGTTTAAATTTTTGGCCCAGCTCGCGGTTCAGATATTTGTGGTCAATATTAAATTGAAATACAGTTGTTATTTTAATTTAAGGTTTAAATATTATATTTGAGTTTTTGATTAATTATCAAAGTATAAAACTTGAAATATATATTTATTGCAAATAAAGGAAAAACAATATAGGGGTTTTAACAGGTTGTTAAAATCAATAATTTTCATCAAGATGAATAATTAGAAATCAGTTGCTTTACTTTCATGTATTAGTTTAATACATGTTTGGGATGTCATAGCCGAGCCCTAGACCTTGTGGATTGTTTTTTTTTCTCGCACTTGTTGTTGTGATTGGTTTTATTATTCTATGGTGTGGGAGGCCTGCGTGCCACTTACAACCCCTATTCTATTTTGTAAAAGTACTAGAATTAACGGGCCTGCGTGCCTTTGATCATCTCTTGTAATTTTATATTTTTTAGTTTTTAGAATAGAATAAATTATTAGAATAAATATGAAGCTGATACAAGAACCAAGAACCAAGGAGCAGGAAGCAGGATTGGATGCTGGAGCAAGTGGGAGCTTCAGAATGCCATGCCATGTGTGTTGTGTATTTCCACTTAGGTTTTGACCGTCGGGTTTTTCGTGTGGCTCACGAAACCGACATTAGTTAAGGGCAAGGCTAAGGTATAGTTGTTTGTGGTTGTTTTATTTCTTTACATATTATATATATATGTGTGGTTGTGATTAACACGATGAAATAAAACAAGGGTTTTAATAATAGTTAATTATTAAACAGATGTTTTAAAAAGAAAACTGGCACTAAAGTTTTTCTCGTCAAAAACATGGAAATCCTTTTTAGAAAAATCTTAGATCAGTGTGCTACCCACCTAATGGTGTACCCTTGCTGTTAAACGGTACTCGGGTGTCGGAAGTGCCCAAACCTTGTGCATCCGGGTTCAAACCATTAGCAAGGGGCATGAAAGATTCTACGATAATCGGGAGTCCCGGCCAGAATTCATGCTGTCTTAGGTGGTGCGATCTATTTTGGTGATAATCGGGAGTCCCGACCCAAAATGCACTAGAGGGACTAAACATGCACGGTTCTCGTAATCGATGTCCCACGGATCTAGGAGTCGTGTCCAGCTAGGATACGATTGGTATAGTTTTTACCTACCAGAAATAGCATTGTCCCGGTGGGAAGTGCCCAAACCTTGCATCGGGAAATGTGAAATATAGATCCTAGTCTAATAATTTTTGTTAAAAGGTAATAATTATTAGAAGATATAATCATTACTGAATCGGTTTTATCTTTATCTTTTTCTGTAGATGTCTATTATATCTGTTATTCTGTTTTATTCACCAAGAGAATCTCTAAATCTCATCACTAGCAAGTGGAAGCTTTCGGGTCCAAACTTTGTTATTTGGAAGATGCATCTGAAAAATGTTTTGGATGCACAGGGAAAGCTTCACATCATTGAGATATTGCCTCTAGAACGACCAGGAGTAGATGCCCAGGATAGTGAGTATGACACTTACTATTAGTATCTGGCTGATGAATCTGATGTTATGTCGATTCTAGTTCTCACCGCATCATCCGAGTTTACGGACGATCTCCGTGAGAAGTCATCTTATGAAGTTGTTCAAGGACTGGAGCAGAAGTTCAAGTTTAATGAACGGATATGTCGTATGCTATTAATGAGGGAAATCCTTTCAGCCAAGATGAAAGAAAGTCAGCCTATTAGCGATCATCTCATTAATATGAGAAGGCTCTTGGATTGCTATGAGAGCTTGGGGTCAAAATCAAAACCACATGAGCTAGTTATGCTCTTGTTCGGTTCCTTGTCGGACTACTACCAGAAAAGAGTAATGTATGTCCTCGGTGATTTTGAGATGACTGTCGCAGGGTTGCACGAAATCCACATGTGCATTAGCGACGAGTTGAACCCAAAGCAGCTAGAGTCACCAGTTGTGGACCCTATGCAGGAGGATGACTGGCTGGAAGAACTTGGAGAAATTTGTTGCCCAGACTGTGGTAGCAAGGATTCATGCGAGCACTCACTCGACATAGATCAGCTGGACATTGGTTCGCCCAATGATACATGTATCTTTATGATAGATTGTCTTATTACTTCTTATGAATCATGGGTATTGGATACCGGATGTGGTAATCACATATGCAATCATTTGCAGGGATTCAAGAGAAGTAAGAAACTGAGACAAGGAGATATGGACCTGCGGGTAGGCGAAGGCTCCATGGTTGGTGCTGAAGCTGTAGGGACATATTGTCTTAGTTTGCCCTCGGGCATGGTCTTAGAACTAGAACCTTGTTATTATGTTCCAAGACTAATTAAAAATGTTATCTCGTTCAATTTGCTAATAGACTGTGGATTTGCTTATGTTTTTAATGAAAAGTCCATTTCTTGTTTTAAAAACGATGTTTTCTATTTTAAAGCTACTCCAGAAAATGGTCTATATACGCTAAATTTAGATAACAATGACATCTATCATATAAGTAAGAGATCCAAGAGTAACTTGAATCAAACTTACCTCTGGCATTGTCGTTTAGGACACATAAAAAAGAAATGCATAGAGAAGCTCCGAGATGACGGAATTCTAGAACCATTTGACTTGGAGTCATATGATGTTTGTGAATCTTGTTTGTCTGGTAAAATGACAAAGCAGCCTTTCAACAGTGAGAATGAAAGGGCCAGCGAGTTATTAGGGATTATACACACATATGTGTGCGGAGCCTTTACTCCGGAGGCTAGAGGAGGATACCGGTATTTCATAACCTTTACTGACGACTACAGTAGGTTCGGTTATGTCTACCTCATGAGACTTAAATCTGAAAGTTTTGACAAGTTCAAACAGTTTCAGAATGAGGTGCAAAATCAGCTGGACAAGAAGATAAAGTCGCTTCGGTCGGATCGAGGTGGCGAATATCTGAGTCAGGAATTCGACGATCATTTGAAGGAATGTGGGATTGTTTCACAACTCACACCTCCGTATACACCTCAGATGAATGGTGTATCATAAAGGAGGAATCGTACAGTGCTTGACATGGTACGATCAATGATGAGTCGAAGTTCACTGCCATTGTCGTTTTGGGGACACGCACTCGAGACAGCAGCGTTCATACTGAACCGGGTTCCAACCAAATCGGTTGAAAAGACACCGTTCGAGGTATGGACGGGGAAAAAGCCTAAAATGTCTTTTCTAAAGGTTTGGGGATGTGAGGTGTATGTTAAGAGAACATTCACGGATAAACTCAATCCCAAATCAGATAAGTGTATCTTCGTGGGCTATCCCAAGGAAACCATGGGATACTATTTCTACAACTCAGATGAGAACAAAGTTTTTGTTGCTCGTAAAGGGGTATTCTTGGAGGAGAAGTTTCTTAACTCAGGAACTCCAAGAAAAGAAATAGAACTTCAAGAAATTGAAGAGGAGGAGATTACACCACCACCAATAGCTGAACCTGTAGTTCAACAGAGAATTGTTGAACCTCAACCCGAGTCTGTGGTTGAGGAAGAGATGCAAACACAAGACCTTCGCAGGTCTAGTAGGCCTCGTATTGAGCCAGATAGGTATCTAGGATTCCTAGTTGCTCAAGACGAATGGGATCTTTTAGAACCCACCACCTACCAAGACGCTGCCTCAGGTTTAGAATCTGAGAAATGGCTAGAAGCCATGAAGGCAGAGATGCAATCCATGTATGACAACCAAGTTTGGGAGTTAGTGGATTTGCCTCAACACAGAAAAGCTGTTGGGTGCAAATGGGTCTTCAAAAAGAAGACAGACATGGATGGAAAGGTGCATACTTCTAAAGCAAGGCTAGTGGCAAAAGGTTTCATGCAAACTCATGGCGTTGACTATGATGAAACTTTTTCCCCAGTGGCAATGCTTAAGACTATTAGGATTCTTATGGCCATATCAGCATATTTTGACTATGAGATATGGCAGATGGATGTCAAAACCGCTTTCCTTAACGGGAAACTGACAGAGGATGTATATATGATACAACCGGATGGTTTTGCAGATCCAAAGAACCCTAATAAAGTGTGCAAGTTGCTTAAATCCATTTATGGACTAAAGCAAGCATCTAGGAGCTGGAACATACACTTTGATGAGCGCCTCAAAGAGTTTGGTTTTACCAAAAGTGAGTTCGAGTTGTGTGTTTACACTAAATTCAGTGGGAGCGCGGTAACCTTCCTAGTCTTGTATGTAGACGACATAATGTTAATAGAAAACAACATACCAGTATTACAAGGAGTAAAATCCTGGTTAGGTAAATGTTTCCAGATGAAAGATTTGGGAGAAGCTGCTTATATACTGGGTATAATCTATAGGAATAGATCTAAGCGGCTTATCGGAATTATTTAAAGTACTTATATTGACAAAGTCATGAAAAGATTCAAGATGGATGGATCCAAGAAAGGATTTATTCCTATGCAATCTGGCGCGATTTTGAGCAAGGCTCAATGTCGTGTGTCCAGTCAAGATCAGGACAAGATGAAATTGATACCATATGCCTCGGCAGTTGGTTCGATTATGTATGCCATGCTATGTACTAGACCCGATGTTGCCTATTCTATCAGTGTCACGAGTAGATATCAGCAAAATCCTGGTGAAGCTCATTGGGTGGCCGTCAAGAATATTCTCAAGTATCTGAGAAGGACGAAAGACATATTCCTAGTATATGGAGGTTCGATGTATGAGCTCAGTGTAACTGGTTACACTGATGCTAGTTTCCAGACCGACAGAGATGACTTCAGGTCGCAGTCAGGATTTGTCTTTACCCTAAACGGAGGAGCCAAACAGGACATAAATTATTACTTAGCTTTTGAAATAAAAAAGACATATTCATTAATATCAAATAGTGAATTCCAAACAAACATTAAAAGTCACGCTAAAAAGGTTAATAAAAATTCACCAAACTGTTCCATATAAAAAATAAGCTAATGTAAATTAGATGCAGAAGTACTAGCACCACCCTGTTCTCCGTTTCTCCTTTCAATATCATCCTTTTTACGTGTCGGGCATCCACGGGTATTATGTTCCTTGAGACCACAATATGAACACGTTCTTCTCTTAACCACTTTTTGTGCCATTGCTTTTTCACGAGAGCTTTGTATCCTCTTACGTAAACTGCTTCCCTTGTTTCTAATATTTTCAGGAGCTTGAGCTTCTATCTCTTTGGGTTGTTCAACACCTACCATAGCACATATAAAGTCTTTATTTCCAATTGAAGGTGATGGACCATCAAAAGCTTCCATATCCTCAAGTATTTCCTGCTGCTTCTTTAAAAAAGCAATTAATTTCTCCTTGTCTCCGACAATACGACTAATACATGCATCTACATTGTATTGAATCTCACGAATCAATTCAACATTGTTCATTCCATCACTAGAGTAGTCATGATTGACACGACTTTGGGGCACCACATCTCTCGTCCAACGCTTACAAATATATTTGTTTGGAAAACGTTCAACATTGCATATCCGTAACACATAAAAAATATGCCGACACAAAAGCCTAAATCGCTCATATCTTCTACAAGAACAGTAAATCTCATCAATCGAGCTGTTGAAAATAACCTGAAACGTATATGAAACGAATAAAAAAATATATATATATAAAAGCACTAGATGTAATGAACAATATACATGGACTAATTAAAAATATATCATGAAATCAAAATTAACATACCTCGTTGTGAGTAGGGAAAAACTCATCAAATAAATCAGGATCAACAACTCTATCGATATTTTCATCAATTTTGTTTGAAAACACACTCATGTCAACTATCTTGAATTTTTTAGAACCATTATCCTCTTCATATGAAAGAGACATGCATTTATCAATTGATTTTTGAATTTCTGCCTTAACATCAAGATAGACAGTTCTGGTGTACATCATCATTGCATCCTTCTCAAACCCCAAATCAGAACCAAGGTCTGGAGTTGTGTATCTTGTCTCATGGTCGTTCTTCGACTGTTCAAAACGCTGAGCAATCATAGCAGTATCAAAATGTGAAAAAAATTCCACCAATGTTGAACTAGAATCCATAAGCTACCCAAACATGTTATTTTCACTCTCCGAACGAGATGATGTACGCATCAAACCTGACATCTCCCATTCCCTAAAGTATGCTGGAATCCATAATTTACGGAGATTAAACATATCTTCTAGCCACTTGTTGTTTTAAAGTTCAAACTCCTTTATAACAGAATCCCAAAGGATATCAAACTCCAAAGGACCAAGTTTGTCGGTCCACACAATCTTACACATCTTAGACTTGAACCCAGAGTTACAAACAGATGTGCTTACTTATTGATAGACAAAAAATAGGTTTGATGCAACGCCAATGAATATGAAGATGCGGTCTTAATAAAGTAGATGCAATAAAAAGGATGTGTGAATATATGTAGTCTTAATATACTAGATGCAATCGATAAGGAGATGTGTAATCCCAATGACTAAAAACATCAGAAGATGCAAAATGAAAATATGTATTTATAGAATAACATATAATTATGCAAATAAACAAAGAATATGCTAACCTTAGAGCTCACTTTCTGCATAATATGCCACATACAAAGCCTATGCCTTGCTTTCAAAAAGTGTTTTGAAATTGCAACTTTCATGGCTGGATCCTGATCAGTCAAAACCATAAGAGGTTCACGTGAAAAAGCTTTCTTAAAAGCCTTAACTAACCACTCATATGAATATGCATCTTCTTTGCTCAGTAGGCCACCACCAAAAGTTACACACTTTTTATGGTTATCAATACCAGTAAATGGAATAAAAACCATGTCATATCTGAAAAAAATACACAAAATAAATATGTCAAAAAATCTATTAAAAGTTTAAAAAGATTATAAAATAACAACCTATATACTTACTTATTGGACCTGTAAGTAGCATCAAAAGACATAACATCACCAAATGCAGCATAGTTTCTTTTTGACTGATCATCAACCCAGAACATTCCGCTTAACCGACCATCTGAGTCCAAAAAATAATCAAACGAAAAATCAACCACGGATTCCATTCTCTTATGCATCAAATTAACAACCATTTGACAATCATATTGTCCAATGTATGCCAAAACATCGCGTTTGTAATTTTTACAATCCACTTTTGATGCTCCAACATTGTCAGGACCACCAGCTAGCTGTGATAGCACCCTATGTGAAACAACAGGCCCAATACCCGCATTACCCATCTTATGAATAAGTGTTTTCTTAGCAAAATCTAACTTACGAGCTGACTTCAAATGCTTTCTATAATCTGGATGCACCAACGGATGATTGTGATGATAATGAAAGAAATATATCTCATACTTGTTCTCGGCATTAATCTCTAAGCGTATAGATGCTTGACATCCAGTACGCTGAGAAGAGCTTTGTCTCGTAATTTTCGTTGAAAGATTATCGAAATTATTGTTCAGCTCACTACCATTATTAAATTTATCATCGATAAGAAGCGTATCAGCTGGAATATTATCCTTCTTTTTTTTTCTTCTTTCCTTCCTTATTGCATACAAAATATTTAAGCTTGACGATTGAATCAGTATCCCCTCTCTTACCCTTAACACGCTTCTGCGTTGACTTCCTAACCTCAAAACCAGAAATTTTAGCATATTGCTTATAAAATTTATATGCTTCAGATAACGAATTAAATAACATTCCCATAACCGAAATTTTATCATCCGGAACGATGGGCAACCAGTTTCTTCTACCCGTTGGTGTAGATACCTCTTCTCCAATTATATATCTATCAGGGATTACCTCACAATCTGTAGAATTTTAAAAAAAGTTAACTAAAAATAATAGGTATATTCAATAACTATAGAAGGTTGAATAATGATATGATTAACAGAACGTAACAAAAATAAAATGATCAACGATATGGTCATACAAAACTAAAAAAAATTAACAAACAAAAAACATTTAATGTGCAATACTATAAGCTATTATTAAGACCCAACAACATATTCGAGGACAACATTTTCATACAAAAATTAAAAATAATAACACCCAGTAAAAAACATTCAATATACAATACAAGAAGCTATAATTCAATATTAAAAAACCAAAATAATGAAAAGAAGAGAAGAACAAATTAATCATAGGAGGTAATTAATTACCATACGCAGACTCAATAATATCCTCAATGTTTGAAGCATCATGACTTGAATTAGTCTCTTCCATTTGGCAGCTCCTTCTTGTAGATGAAAAATATTAATTAAAAAGTAAAAAAGAGAGAGATTGAATATGGTCTACCTAAGAACTAAAGCATGAAGATAATGGTTGCATTCAATCTTATTGATCCTGAGTTTTTGAATGAATATCGAGATACGTACGTTAAGTTGGCAATAGCATAAATGTGGTGGTTAATTAGGAAACATTTTAAATATATAATAGTTTCCTAATTGGGTGAAAAATAGATTTATAAAGAGACAAAAATACCCTTACAAGACTATTAATAATGATTGGTTAAGAGTTGTTCTCACCGTTCTCCGAATAAAAAGTGTTCTTATTTGATCCTGCCTATATATATATATATATATATATTCAGATTCGATTTAGGTGTGTGTTGAGGATTCGACTGCGTAATTAGAATTTGGCTTGAGGATTTCGACGGGAACGCGTGGCATTCAGCTAAAGGGTTGAGTTGTTGATTAATTCCTAGGATCGGCCTTAGGATGGTTTGACCTAGGGGTGTGAGTGTCGTTTAATTCAACGATCTAAACTCAGTATATTTTCGGTAGGCGTGTTGTAGGTTCTAATGACGGGAATAGTTAAGCTAATATTCAAGGACTAATACTGAACGAGTTGTGTCGACAATCAGGTGAGTTACCCTAACTTACTTCCGTTTCCCGCAATGCGTAGTGGTATATGATGTGAAGTTCTTGATACGTGAAATAAAATTGTTGATATGTGTTATATGTGTTTTACTATGATAAATGTTATGTGTATATTGTTATGTGATGTGAATGGATGATCGTGCCTCAGTGGCTGGTCGGGGATGTTGTACGATATCTAAAGGTGAGTATTCTTACTTATACTTTAAATAGAGATCCACGTGACATGCTATGTGATCTTATGATTTGATATGTTTCTAGACCGCACACTTCGGTGTCGGGTATGTTAGACCGCATACTTCGGTATCGGGTATGTTTAGACTGACACTTCGGTGTCAGGTATGAGACTGTTACTTCAGTGACAGGTATGAGACCGACACTTCGGTGTCGGGTATGAGACCGTTGTGACGACAACGGGTTGGTAGACCGTTCACCACAGTGACGGGCGAGGCCCGAGATATATGATGTGATGATAACAGGATGTGATACCTGTGAGAGGGCAAGGCCCGAGCTATGTATTGTGTTGATACAGGTGGTAAGGTAGTGTAATTCACTAAGCTTTTAGCTTACCCGTTGTTGTTGATATACTTTCAGGTTCCTTTGGAATCGGTTGGGATGAGGCTCCGGCACAGACATTATTTTATTTAAAACGTTTCCGCAACTCGATTTAGTTTTAAAGACTTGTTACATTCGTCTGTAATTGTATTTTTGAACGCGTGATTGGTGTTTTATCTTATTTATTTATATTATAAAAAAAATTTGGGGCGTTACACATCTCACAAGTCCGGTGGAAACCAAAATGGGAATCAAGGTAAAGGTAAATAGCAGAACAAGCAGAGGCGATCCGAAATCAAAGAGTTTGGGGTCGAATCAGGGTAAATAGTGGCGTGTAACTTGTAAGTCTCATCACACGGGACCGTGCACACCACAGACTCGACGGTGTTTAAGATGTGATATCCTGATTATAACTATGCTCTTGTTTAATATGTATACATGTTGTTTCGGCGATCATCTTGGTGATTTCGGCTGGGCCTGTTGCTTAGGGATTTACAGTATCTGATCTTGATGTGCATTTGTTGTACTCAAAGGTGCTGGTATTGTTGTCCATGTTAGCAGGGCAACGGTAAACCTATGTTTTGGCCAACATATGGTTGTAGGTGGTTGCAACACCGCCGGTTCTCTTGGTGATATGAGCTATGTGTTTGGGCATGTTTGCCTTGTATATGTTTAGATATCTGTTCCCTCACTTAGCTTTGTGCTAATTCCCCACTAGTTTATTTTGCAGATCCTGCGTGGTGAGTTTCTAAAAGGTGATGACTAGGATTATGGACAGACCACTACTCTGATGTCTGATATCTTTTATAAAGAGCATGTTTTTCTAATTAACACTGTAGTGGCATTTTGTAAATGTAAAACCGGACAAAGTTTATAATTATCTTTTGGTCTTAATGTAGTTATATGTAATTAGATTCCGCACGCAATATTATGTTTGTATTAAAAAGTACAGTGTTACAGAATGATCATTACATGCAACTTACCATTAATATATATAGGGTTTAAATCTAATGTGAATGGCGGAAGATTACGAACATTACGAACGCAATTAAAGGTGATGATGGAATTTTTGTTTATGCGCTCACAATAAAATTGTTGAGTGATATTGTCATATTTAGATATACATTTTAAGCTATATTTGTTTTATTTTAGCTTAATATTGCTCTTGAATAAGTCAAAAGATATTTAATATCTTTGATTTTTGGTTTTCAGGTATATATGTGGCTATGAAATTTTTTTTAGCAAAAACTTAAGAAAACGAAGAAATCAGAAAAGTTGCCCCCTCCGACACAAATCCACTATATTGATCATATATCCCTCGTACGAACTCGGATTGAGTTAATTCAAGCAGCCACAGAAACTAGACTCAGAGGGCTACAATCTCACTTTTATGGTCAAATCGTGAAAATGCATGGTCGGGATGCGACGGTCAACACAATGCGATGCGTCCATGACGATTAGGGTAGATTTCCAAATTCAAAAGAAGTTGGATTATGCGATAAGTCTTTCTGACGCGACGCGTGATGTGACTCGTCCATCATATTTACCCTTATCTATATAAACAAACTTCCATATCGATTGGGAAAAAATTCCATTAGACTTTTACCTTCAATACAACTCTAAGAACACTCTAAAATCGATCCAAGGCAGATCTGAAGCTTGGAATTGAAGATCAAGGCTTACGAGTGAAGATTCAACGCTATAATCACAGATTTACACCGGTTTTTCATTCTTAACTCATATGTTTATGCTTTTGAACGATTCTAGTATGTTTATCATGATGATTATGGGCTAGAACTTTTGTTTTCCTCCCTAGAGGAGATGAAACCTTGTAAAGTTGTTTGATTTCAATAAACTAAGATGTTTAATCTCATATATTTTTTTCATGTAAAACATAACCAAAGATAGAAACTTTCATGTGTGTGCAATTGCATATGATGATATTTGTATGTTAATTGGAAGATTTAATGACAAAAACAATTAATAAAGGTGATATTTTGTATGTTAATTGGAATATTTAATGATAAAAACAATTAATAAAGGTTAAGTCTTTCTTGATTCGAATCAAATAGATCGACTAATTATGCTTTTAACTGATCTCTTGACCATATGATTAGTAGATTGGCATGATTACAGGGTTGGATGTTCTGACCATGAAGTCTAATCACAATAGAAATCGGTATATTATGTTAAATTGTCCGCTGCACGTATTTAATTGAAATCATTTAACTTGAAAAGGTGAAATCGAGCCTAGGAAGGGTAATTTATTTATTTTGATAGTTAAATCCGATAAAGTCTTTTGCTTTCCAATTTCTTTGGTTTGTTTTTAATGTTTTCCTAGGTTGCTAGTGATAAAAGGTTGATTATAAGTGAAAGTTCCCAAAATTCCCCTTTTATTTGCTTTATTTGCTTTTTAGTAGTTTCTTAATAGTTTAATATTTAATTAGTACAGTTATAATCAAAATTATGTTCGTTTCCCAAGTGTTCGACACTCATACTTATTTTAACTATACTATAATATGATGAGGTCATTTTGTCTATTTGCGTTGTAGTCGCGCTTAATAATTCGGATTTTATAAATTTAAAACTGGAACGCTATACACACATCATTGATAGTGCTTTAGCTGCTAATCATTTACGCTCCATGGCGAAGCACTCATTCTTTAATTATCGTATTTATAAACACACCAGTACTATGCGCCGTTTAGTGCATGATTTTGAAAACCGGACTTGTTATTAAACTGGACATCCTGCCGATTTATTGGTTCAATAACCGGTCAAACCAATCCCACAAACTAGAAAACATTATTACAAACTTTAAGTATCATAAGATGGAATGTCAGTAGTTAATTATTGAATAATTAAAATCTAAACATATTCAAATTTTGAGCACTCTTAATAACATGATCACTTAAAAAGTAATAAAAATTTAAACGGTAATAGAGAAAAAAAAAGTAAAGAATTATTATAGTAGAGAAAAGGAGGTAGTAATGAATGAAGGAATCATGTGTACAACCTTAAAAAATGGTTTATCCCACATCGGACATGGGAATAAAAAGAAAGGTCGAAGTGGGCTTATAAAAGAAAATAATAGGACGAAGTTCGATTGTACTCAGCTGTTCTAAGTTCTTTGTCAAGGCTGTGATAGCCGGTTTTGTCCGCTTCATCCGGTTCACTGCGTTTTTTTCCGTTTTGGCCAACACGGGTATTTCTTACTCGTTTAGTTATAGACGAATTCACGGTTTTACTTGAACCAATAGCCTGACCTGTTACTGTTTGCACCGGTTCGACCAACCTGTCAATTTTGGTTTTCAAGTACAATGTTGCAACGAATTCAAAGCATTAATTCCAGAATATCCTTTCAACAAAGAAATCTCTTAGATGCTCTTTTAAATAAAAATAGAATTATTAAGGTTGATGTGACCTTGGAAATATAGTTACCCAAATCATAATGTAAGAAACGAGGATTTAGACTCTGGCAAAAATCCAAAAGAGTATTTGATGGCCTCCCGGCAAAAAATAATATGAATTGCATGAAAGAAGTTGAAAAATACTAAACTTACAATAAAATATATATCAAATACAATAATTTCATACAAAACTTTAATGATATCCAAGGATGCTTCTTGAGTTTCCTAAATGGCCAACTACCTAAGCGGTACTTTCTTTGAAGACTGGTTCCCTCCAGGAACTCATATGATGCTTAGAGATGAAAATATAAAAAAATAAAATTTTATTGATATATATAGGGATCCGGATAAATCCAGAGTAGATAGCTCTTCTTACATTGCTAGAACCCTATATGGGTTTTTACTCACTCATGCTAAAATATGCTATTACAAGGGATGATAGATGAGAGATATATTTTTTAGATAATAAGAAAGTTATTGAGGAAACTCAAGACACTTTCGAGATCAGTTTTAGAGAAAATGAAAATGGTTATTAAAAATACAATCTTTTTTTATCATTGATCCTATTATCTACTAACACCATTTTTAATTACAGACGATTTAACGGTTTTACTTGAGCCGATAGCCTGACCTGTTACTGGTTGCACCGGTTCAACCAACCTGTCCATTTTGGTTTTCAAATACAATGCTGTAATGATTGTACATATATAAACGAATTTTATTGTACTCGTAGTAGCTACCTACGATTAAGAAAGAGATTCGGTCAGAATCTGAGGTGTAGCATGGAGGCTAACGGTTCACACGTGTCCCTAGAACTCAACACCTGTCATCCTATATCTCAAATCACTCGGCAACTCGGATCTCTTGCTCATACCGAATTACGTACATACTTTTTCTTTCTTAAAAAATTAACACCTTACAAGCCATCCATCCTGTTAAACGAAGAAAATTAAGAACTTTGATTACTTTCGATCGATCATGTGTTCAGCTACAGACGGCAGCAGAGTAGAAAAGAATGAAATCTCACCAGGAAAACCGATGTCTGTAGGACAACAAATTGTTGACAAAGGTGCTCAAATATTGCAGTTTTTCAAACCCTTCAATCAGATGAGTCAACATGCTTCTACTTTTGCTATCTACAGCCATGACATTGCTCGTCAAACGAATTAACATTTGATGCATAAACTAACAAAACTAATTGTGGAAACAGAAGAAAGTAAGGATGAAGAAACTTGTGCTGATAGTGTAAAGGCCAATTATACACGCCTTCTCTTGAACAAGGTAAAGTTGTTCGATGTGCAATGCAGGTCGGGTATTTTTGATCCGGCATCAATACCGATAAATCCGATGCTTTTCCCACTTGTACCTATCACAAACATAATTCTTTAAAGACTTGTACCATACGTAGCTAGATCGAAAACAATACAATCTCTCTTATATCATTTTACCATCAAGCAACTTACATGTGGTTGTAAATCTACGGGCTTGTGTATCGGTCTTTGGTTGTCAGGTGTGTCCCTATGTTGTCGATAAGTAAGGCGGAATGAAGTATTTTTGAGAATGAGAATGTAGAGATTGTTGTCTTTGGTAGTGATACTGCTCTATTGTAGATGTTCCGGCGGGAAAGGCTGCTGGGGCGTGTGGTCAACGTCTTGGGAGTACCTATTGATGGAGACTTCAGCCTAACGGGAATGAGCAAGGACGAAATGACAAGATGAGGTGCCCTGGGCACCCCCTTTAGAAAGAAGGGTCGAAGTTTTTGGGCTTGTAGAACCATGGTTGTGTAATACCCTCTTTGTTGGGAGAGAAAAGTATTTAAAGATCTTCTATGTTCATTTGGATGCTTAGCTTCGCTATAAGTAACCAAATAAAAAGTATACATCTTCTATTATATACAACAAGCAATATTCACTCTCATTACAACATGGCATAGAGGAGGCAGAGTTGTAAATTAAGTGTAGATAATCATATCTTTACTTATAGATAGAGATTGCTTTCTGAAAAGACTTGACAACGTAGGCAAAGAAAAATATAATACAATACAATAAGTCAAAGATATTAAATTATACATGTACACCAGGATATACTAACACTAATGTAGTTAACTAGTGGTTAGTCTACCTGTGTTTCTTATCAGGTTAAAATATTTTTCAATAAAGTTTGATTAGATTATTTATGTACTATTATTTACTTAAAAAACCCAAAAAAGAAAAAATTTAATATCACGTACGCAAAAATGTTAAATTGAATTTAGATACAAAACTTAAAACAATTGAATCACTTGAACTTTTTTAAAGTAATTTAGCTTCCGTGTATCTTAAAATTGCGTGAAATATTTAAATAATGAGAGCCTATTTCACTCCTATCAAAATAAAATAAAATCCAACGTTTAAGACCCTAAAATAACTCAAAAACTTATATGGATAATTGGATTATCGAAAAACTGAAGTTCACAAAAATAAGAAGTAGATGTAGATGATGGAGAACATTTTCGAGATAAAAATGTATCGGTTATGAGAGACCCACATTCAATGATTTTGGTTTGAGGGATAAATAGTAGTATTATAAAAATAATTCTAAATAAATAGTTTAGTTGGCAATATACAACTATAACAATATGTAATAAAAAACAATACTTTATACTAATAGTAATAATATAGCATAAACAACCCATTAAAAAAACCATATATTATAAAAGTTAACAAAAAAGAAAGTTGAATCAGCCATGAGTTGAACCCGGGGCTCCTACAACATCTGACAACTGCTTTGATAGTTCAGCCGGACTGCTTTCGAGTAATTCTTTTGAAAGTATAAATTGTTTTTTATTTTGTAAAAGGACAAAAAAATTCCTTTTCCTTTTAATTGTAAGGTTATATAATTAAATCCTTAATCATTTCAAATGTTACGTTTAATTTCTTAGTTAGATGTTAATATATAAAAACTAAATTCAACCTTTATCTTTGGCCCTATGTTGCCAAGTGCAAAACCCACTTCTACCTAACCCCAATCATGTCAATAGAAGCTCCTAAATAGATAATAGATAATATATAAGGGTTTAGGTGACTAAATTGCATCATACTTTCTTAAAAATATTGATACAGGTAACTTATTTTTTTATAACCTAAATAGATTATCTACTTTGTGATCACTTGTAAAAGTAGTGATCTGATTTTTCGAATTACTTCCATCATTTGATCATCAGTAAAGCTTTGTCTTGTGATCGGAATTCTTTCTTGTAGTTATGTTGGAGTTTGATCCGCCTTTTGTCTTCGTTGTTGCCAGATTTAAAGAATACAACAACAATGTAGCTTTCTTTAAAGCTCACAATTAATGATGGTTTACAGGAGGTTGATATAATAACCTCTAGAAAGAAATTCCAATTTATTACAAATCAAACTTACCTTAACAGTTTATTATAAATTTTAAAAAATATATTACATACATTTAGAAAAAGTAGGAGGATATTGTATGACCTAATCATTAAATAAAATTTGGTTGAAATTAACATATCTAAATGATATTCTAGAAAGTTTATTTTAATAATTCTTACGTATTTCTTTGCTTTGAAACATGCATCTTAAATATTTGTTTTACAAATTTAATGATATTTTAGAGTTTAATAGAAGCTTGTGGTACTTTTCATATCAGGTAACATATTAAACCAATTATAGGAACTTAATACGAAGATATCTTTATTACTATACAATAAATTTATATTTCTCTCTTCTCAAATTTTTTAAACTACTTAAATTTAAGTAGTTCAAACAATCATGCACAATGTACAATCTTCAAATTATTAAGTCTAATTAATTCCAACACTTCTTTTTATCTAAATTAATTTCATTCATTCAATATTTAACCATTTCACTCTTCTAATTTACTTTAACTTTTTATTTATAATATTCTCCACTAACACACTCTCTCATACAAACACAATTATACACACACATCAACATAATTTCCAAATTCTTATTAACTTTTCTCTCGTTATTTCTAAAATATAAATCTTTTTTATTATTTTAATGTTTTTTAGAATTTTTTTTAAAATTAATAAAATAAACGATACAAATATAAATTTTTTTGAAAAAAAGGGCATGTTGCTGGAAACTTTTTCGTGACATTGAATCGCTCAAATAATATTTCATTACATTCTTGAAAATGACATATTACAAAGCAAAAACTATTGCCGCCACAGTATTGCGCGGGTACGCTGCTAGTAAATAACGTACTGATAAAAAACGTACATCATTATTTAATATGTAATTAACCCGCACCATATATTGCACAAAATCAGATGTATTTTTTTTAATATTTAGTAAATAAATAATGATAATAATACCTTAAATTATACTCCATATATAAGCAAAAGATAAGAGGTTGTTTAATCTTGAGAATCACAAGAATATTCGATTGGTTCATTTTAGAGCGAAGGGTCGCTAAGCATGTTTCTGGTTTTGGAATAGTGTCCCTTTTTAAAAGATTGTGGGTTCATATCCTGTTATAGATAATAGAGTAGATTTAGAAGTATGTTTAGTGTGTGAGTTTACTCAAAATATAAACTAGCATGATACACTAGTACAAAACACACTTTTAACCCCGGTTATTTTAGACTTTTAACCCCGGTTTTGAGGGGGGGGCTGAATGGGGGGGCGACTAAAGGTACCCATTCAACCCCGGTTAAATAACCGGGGCTAAAAGCCCCTTTAACCCCGGTTAAACAACCAGGTCCAAATGGGATTTCAAACCAGGTCTAAAGATACTTTCTACCCCGGTTTTTTAGCTAAAAAACCGGGGCTGAATATCAGTAAAAAAACAAAAAAAAAATTATACAATAAATTTCCTGAGTTTTTGTTCATTTACAAATAAAAATCAACACAATTAATTACATAACAATATCTTTATACTAAATAAACATTACTACCATTACAAAAAAAAATATTAAGAAACCTAAAAAGTCTTGAATTCCCGTCGTAACTAAAAGAAAAATACAAAAACAGTCTTTTAATTAAGGTGCGTAAATAACAAATAGTTTCATACCTGTTGAGCACTTGCAAATGGAAAAAGCCAAAAGCAAACAGAAACTCTCGATTACAGATTGTGCAAACGATGCAAATCACGACTTCACGTAACTATGCAAATATGAATCTCAGTAAAAGCAAACACCAAAGTACCAAACAGAAACACGAAACAGAAACATGAGTCTAGATACAAACCTGTTTCAGCAGTTCTCCACTTGCAATTTCTAATTAACGACGAGTGATGACTGATATACGCTAAGTGTCCACTAGACATTGACATGGTATGGAAGTTAGGATCGTGTTTAGTACCATTTAGAAGCTCCTTAGTGAATAAAAATATGGAAATTTATTAGAGGCTATAATGAGGGAATAGAAACCTTGTCCAACAGTGAAGGTAAATCTACTTACAATGAAACAACTCAGAAAATTCAGACCTATTCCACCAAGCATACCTGACAACCTAGAATGAGATCCGAAGACATGTATGTCAGGCTATAATAATCAATGAAACCTGATTTACACTGGTATGAAGATGTCAGTTTAAATCCTTCTTTCCATGCTTCTAATATTGATTTCACGGTCCTAAATATCGTTCTTAAGCATATGTCAATAGACTATGTATATCTTTATATCACATAATATACAACATTAGTAAAAAACGCAAAAAACTGCACAGATAATGATTCTGAGAAATAGGAAGGAGTATAAACAAGACCTGAACCGATCAAAAAGGCAGTGAGGAGATTCCCAGTCAATGTTATTAAGTTTCACATATCAGCTTTGAACAACATTAATGGGATAGTGAAAGGTAGTATGAAGTTCATCACGACAGAGTAAGCACGTGCTTCATGAGGAATAATGCCCATATTACTGGCTGCAAGACCTAACAAGATGCTCACTAATGCAGCACTAATCATCTTACCGAACTTGGTTCTCTCAGACCTTTAATTAGATATTCACACATAAGCATGCCATTTAGTTCAACTTGATCTTTTTTTCCCAAAATAATGACAAAACTCTTATCAAAATAACCAAATTTAGCATTTGAATAGAAAGCATCCAACAGCCAACATGTAATATAGGGAAAAGACCAAACAGAAACACAATCTGCTATGCAAATGTTCAAAAATCGCAATTGTGCGAGTGCAAGAACTCTGATAAAATGATAAGTTAATATCATGTTACTAGTTACGGACCTGTTCTGCTGTTTAGGTCACGGCAATGCTGAAAGCCTAATTATGCTGTTGTTTTTCGTGCTACAGATTTGGTTCCTGTTCGCGGTGATTAGCTATGGTTTGTCTCCAGGTGGTTGTTGCGCAATCTGTTTCTCAGCACTTGTGCGTAGCACCACGTATAGGGGAGATGTATTGATGCTGATATGTGATACATAGTACATAGTGTGAGTTATTATCCGAGAGGGCTGATGATACTAACTTGCGAATACGTGTTTTATCATGGCAGATACATTAAACAAACAATTTTCTATGAGTAATTATAAACCAGTTCTAACAACCTTCGAACAACAGAGATAACAAAATCTAAATCTTGAACAATAGGGGATCTTTAGTAATTCAAAACCTTCATCAACAAAGAACAATAATAATGAAATCGGAACAAAGAAAGTTACCAAAATAGCTTCAGCAGTTCGAAACCTTGAACAACCTTCTAGACCAAATCTGTTGCTTCTAATAATCGAACAACCAGGTCGAAAAAACAACCTTAACATCACTCGACAAAAACATAAGCCGATTTAGGGATTTAGGACTCAAATAAGAAGGATAATCAAATTAGAACCCTAGAAAGTATTTTAGAAACTAAAAACATAATCAAATAAGAATCTTATAAGAGATTAGGGATACTAACAATCAAAAACCTTCTGTAACTAAAGTAGGCTAACAAGAAAAGTAAAAAGTAGAAAACTTGCCATCTAACCACTTCAAAGTGGTGTTGTCGACGTAAGACGGCGGCGATGGTGTTGTCATTGGAGATGGAGGCAAGCGATGGTTGTGAAAGGGAGAAAACCTAGAAGGAAGGTTTGAGAAATGAAAGAAACGAAGAAGAGAGGGAATTTTCATACGGGGGAAAAGAAATTTCAAGAACAATTGCACCCGGTTATATAATAATTAGCAGGGGTAAAATGTTTTAAACTTTTAGTCCCGGTTAGTTTATAAAAAACCGGGTTTGATTCCTTTTTTACACCCGGTTTCTTAATTAAGAACCGGGGTTAAAAGTTTTGGAATTTTTAGCCCCGGTTATTTAGTAAAAAACCGGGGTTGAATCTTTTTCCACCAGTTTCAGCGCTCATTTTATGGCTTTAGCCCCGTTTTTCTTTAAATTTATACAAAACCGGGGCTAGAAATAGGGGGCTAAAACTAGTATATAGCCGCAAAATGTGTCGGTATCAAATACTTTTTACTCGATAACTTATCCGTTTTCGGTATTCACATAATACGGTAATAAGAAATAACATTTCCTTGGTAAAATGTTTATTTTCTTTATCTTTTTTATTTTTTATTTTTCTATTCTCAATCAACTCTTTATAGTTTTAAAATAAATTTGAGAAAAATTAAATAAGAAAAAAGATCTCTACTTATAAAATAGGGTAAATTGCATATAAATGTAGAGTGTAAATTAGTAATTTTAAACTATTTAAGTTTAGAAATTAATAAAATAGCATACACTAATTTAAAACTATTGATTATATATATGAGCTATTTAAAAAGATTATATATTCTGAATTTATGATACGTACATAAAATAATTTATTGTATGATAGAATACTTAAAATTAAAGTTTGATTAAAAAAATAGTTTTTAATAATTCAGTTAATATATACTGATTTGATTTTGTTAATATGAAATGTTTAATTATTAAAATAGAATATAAGAATCATATTAACTCTATTTTAATAGTTCTTTCATATCATTGTTTCCATTTTGTTTATATAATAGGAATTTTGTAATTTCAAAATACTTAAAATTTAAAAGATTAAGCAAAAGGTTTAAAAGCTTTATAATAGAGTATAAATATACATAAAACCGTTTCTTCTTCAAAACAAGCTAAAAATTCTCTCTCTATAAAATCTATCATTTATATCTATAAAGTATTCTTCTTATTATCAAACACAAAAAAATGTCATTAAAATCTATTTCATCTACTTCATGTTCTTCATTATCTTCCGAAGAATAACCAAACACGAAATATAAAATGATTTATGAAACGTTTGTACGAGCGGCTTTATATATTGAAACGTATAATAATCTACATTTAGATTTGGTAGAGCATATGTAACACCGTAAAACACAAGCCTTTTTTAATCACATCGGAAGCATTGCAATAGAAAATGGTAAAGATAGCAACACCCACAAACTTAAAACCAATGTTGTTCGATAACACAATATATCGTTTCGTGTTACAAAATGAGATATAAAACATGGCTCATCGTTTTCAAAATATAATATCAGAGCGACAGTCAAACTTTCCTTGTACAAACAAACACCTACCGAAGCTCATCAAAAACCTACAACAGAGAGTTAGGTGGGCAGTTAGCACAAAACTAAGTGAATGGAAATCAAGCCACAAGCAACAATTAGCAGAACAACAATGATAACAAGAACAGGTAACCACAAATATATCAGAGGACTGGCGGCTCCGCCAAACCTACGACCAATTGCCGCCCAAAGCAATGATCTACCGATAGCCTTCTGCTAACTGGCACAGTTAAATCCCTTCCGTTACAACGAATGCAACAGAAGATCTAGAACCATTCATCCAGAAGCATCTAGCCCAGCCCAATACACAAGTTTAGCTGACCTCTGACACAAACATCATGAGCACAATTTCATGCCTTGATACTCATATCTTGGACTCGAATGCATAGTCATTAAAATAACCAGTCAAACAATCATGTCAGATAAAATAGTCTATCACATGGTTAATCATAACAATTCAAGTAACCAAAACGGTTACAACTAATACCACCAGTGAGTTAAAGTCCACTCACCTCGTATCCAAACAACAATCAACTCAGTTAACTAAATTACTGAGCCTTTGAAAGCCCGGAGAACACAATAACATACATATTAGTTTTCTATCCATAATGATATTCTTGAATATAATTACATCAATACTTATTAACATCATGTTATACATACGTATAACCATTAAACATAAAATAAAGAAAGGAAACTAAACATATATACATACATACAAACTCACAATCGAACTATCGCACACACACATACACACACAAACTGACAATCGAATACCACACACACACACACAATCAATCGATCATGCACACACACACACATTCACGGTCGAATACCACACACATACACACACACAATCGATCATGCACACACACTCACACACTTACGGTCGAATACCACACACACACAATCGATCATGCATACACATACACACACTCACACTCACATAATCGATTGGATACATATATATACATACATAACCACATAACCGATCCTCATTTCTTTCCTTCTTCCATTCAAGCGCCAATACACACACATCAAACTAATCAATTTCAGCCCACAGAATTAAACATATTAATATTTGATCAAAGCAAACATGTCAATTAAGTCAAAGAAAAGATAAAATTGTTTCCTTCAAGACTACACCTCATCATCCTCTTCCATTAAAATACTAATTAACTCATATAATCAATCTTCATATTTCATCAAGAACACATGCATAAGCATGTTAATTTCCTGAAATTTAAATTTCTAAACTTACTTTAGAACATACTTTTTCTTCACAAAGCCCTATCAATTATCAAGAAACATGTTATCAACCTTTATGAACACTTATAATCATTTAGAAACCTTTAAACACATAAAACCCACTTATCAAGCTATTCCAAGAACTCAAGCATGGTGATTCTTACTAAACTTTGGCATGATAACAACTTGAATCATGTATAAGTAACAATGAATATCATACTACCTTGATTTGAAATTATTCAACACTTAAAATCAAGATGAAAGATTCAAGTTGCAAGTTGACTTGTAAACTCTGTCTCAAAACACCATGGAGTACACACACACACACAAAATGAACTAAACTTCACCATGAAAGATACTAAATGATAAATTGTTTGAAGGGATAGTATACACATGTCATCACATCCATGGACACTATGAGTCATTAAAGGCTGCACACCCATCTAATGAACCAGAAAACAATACGATGCGTGTAAAGATTATAATTAACAGCTGTTTAATTATAGAAAAAGAGAAAAATAATAAATAGATATTTATTATTAAAAAAAGAGAATATTAAATATTAGTTAAATATTTAATAAATAAAGTTTGGTTGAAAAAATATTAATTAATAGTTAATTAATTAATATTTAAACTAGAGGGGTTGCTTTTGTCTAAAGATCAAAGTTGTTGGTCAATGGATCGAGCTTAAGGTCCAAAGGCTTACTCCATTTAAATGTATATTTAAATGGGATTAAACCTAGTTAATCATTATTAGAAAACAAAAAAAGGCTACAAAAAAAACACCTCCTCTCTCTTGCTCTCTCTCGGCCGAAACCCACCACCACCGAATCGATGGTTGACGGCAGGTCACTCGGCGGCGCCCTGCGGTGGTCGGCAGCCACCTCCGGCGGTGTCCTGCGGTGGCACTATTTCCGGCGATCGAACCTTAGGTCGAGGCAATCCCTTTGCGGCGGCTTCCCTTCTAGGCGGTGGTAGGGTGGGCCAAAAGCCGGCGGCTTTTGGCGGTTTACACACACACGCGGGACTTTTCTCTCGGGTATTGTTTGAAATGCGGTCTAGCAGCCAGTTTCAAGGGTGCAGTAGCTATGTATCTCCCTTCAGCAGTTTCAGGGTATATTTTCTATCTTTTAGACAATAACTGATATGGGACATATATAATTCATGATAGATATGTTTTGTATGATTATCGTTCGTGTTTCCTCACCTGATTCTGTTGGGATCCTGGGAATTGGATTTGCAAGTTTATTTTTCGTTGTGCATATTTGTACCCTGTAAATCGCTACAATGGTATCAGAGCCTGCTTCTAGGTTCGGTGGGGAACAAGTTTATCATAGTTTATATTATGTATATATATATATATATATATATATATGCGAAAATTAGTACTGTGGTTAAGATCAAGGTTCTGATCTGTTACCTGATTAATTTTCCAATTCTGCTGATTAAATATATTTTATATATTTGTGTGAAATGTTTGTTTCTGGTTTAAGGATCAAGTTTAGATCTTTTTACCATTAAAGTTTCCAGTTTATTGTTTATATATATTGACTGAGTGAAACTTGGTATTTGGTCAAAGGTCAAGGTTTATGACTTTTAACCAATTAAAGTTTCCAGATTATCTGTTTTTATTATTTATACATTTATTATGTGAGAAACTTTTGTTTTTGGTAAAAGGTCAAAGTTTTGACTTTTAACCGGATAAAGTTTCCAGTTTACATGTTTTATCTATATCTGTATAAATTTTGTGTGAAACTTGAGGTTATTAAAAGTTCAAAGTTCTTGTGTTTTTAAATCAAGTTTCCAGCTTTATGATTATGTATTTAATAATATTGACGTTTAACCTTGTGGTATATTTGTTTTTATCCAGTTTGAGATATTTAACAAAAAAGGTCCAGTTTTAGGCCCAGTTTGTGGTCCAGATTGAATGTTGAGGATTAACACAAAACCAGTCTGTGTTTTTGTGTTAAAGATTTAAGTTTGAATCTACCCGGAATTATATATGTGTATGATGGTTTATAATGCATGTACTATTATTTAATTTTCCGTACGTAATTGGATGTTTATTACTTTTAAGCTAAACACCTAAAACCTAGTGGATCATCTTGTGGTTGTTTACTTTATTGTTTGTGGTTGGTTTTACATTTATTTTTTTTATCTGGTGTGGGGAGGCCTGCGTGCCACTTACAACCCCTATTCAATTTTGTAAACGTACTAGTTTTAGCGGGCCTGCGTGCCTTTGAATTATTATGTAATAGGGCACTAGTTTATCAGCTTTTTTAATAGGTTAGTTTGATATTTGTAAATGTAATATTGGAGCTAGTCAAGACAAGAATCAAGACAAGGATCAAGACAAGGAGAGAGAGGATGCCATGGATGCTGGAGCTAGTAGGAGCATCAACATCAAATTCATGCCATGTGTATTGTTTATGATCCACTTAGGGTTTGACCACAGGGGTACTTAATTTTAATTAAGTACTAGTGATGGTCAAAAGGCGTTATGTGAGTTGGCCTATTATTATTGCTATTATTAATTGCGTGGTTCTGTTTAATAATTATTATATAGTGCACGCTCGTCATTAAAACCATATACATATATAAAGGATATTTTAAGATGAAAAGTTTTTTCACTTAAAAAGGTTATAAGTTTTACAAGTTTTGTAAAACGGTTAAAACTGGCAATAGTTTTTGAAACAAATTAACCCTTTCAAATTCTTAGACCAGTAGTGCTACCCATCTAATGGTACACCTTTCCTGCTACCGGTACCTTGGTGTGTTGTCGTGCCCAAACCGTGCGCACTGGGGTTCAAACTGACGTGGGGAGGGGGTGAAAGACTTTGCGATTCCGTAATGTGACGGGCTAGAGTTCACCCCGTCTTAGATGGTGAGGTCTATTTTGGTGATTCCCTGATGTGACGGGCCCAAAGTGCACTTAGGAGGACTAAATATGTACGAATTGTTGTTTCATTCAATGTCCTAAAGATATAAAAGTCATGTTTTGGTTTAAACACGATCGGTAAGGTTTATACCCACCAGAAATAGCACGGGGTCGGTGTTGTCGTGCCCAAACCGTGCACCGGAACGTGAGAAATATGAGTCCTATTCTAAAATATATTTATTTAAAGGGTTATAAATTATTTTAGAGGAATTAAATTACTGAAATGTTTATTTCCTGCTATTTATTGTAGATGTCGATATTATATGTTTTACCATATTACACAGCCGAGGAGTCTCTTAGCCTCATCATGAGAAAGTGGAAGCTTTCAGGTCCAAACTTTATGGTTTGGAAGCTGCACTTTAGGAACATCCTAAGGGCACATAGAAGGCTGTACAAAGTAGATAAATCTCCACTGGCACGACCTAACTATTCTGCTCAGGATGAAGAGTATGATACATATTACAAGTATCTGTCTGATAAATCTAACATCATGTTAATTCTGATACTCTCCACAGAGTCTGAGTTTTTGGATGAACTAAAGAATAAGTCGGTGTTTGAGGATGTGCAGGATCTAGAGGAGCACTTTAAGGACATTGAGCGCTATGGACGCATTCTGCTCATGAAGGATATTCTTTCACAGAAGATGAAAGAAAGCCAGTTATTAAGTGATCATCTCATTAATTGGAGAAGGCTTTTTGATTGCTTGATGATTCTGGGATCACAAGTCAGTGAGTGTGAACTTGTGATGCTCTTGGTCGGTACCCTAACTGACCGCTATCAAGCATAGGTAGTGGACAAGTTTGGTGAACTAGATACACCAGTAGTTGGTATGCACGAGTTCTTAATGTTCATAGATGACCAGGTGTACCCGGACCCCTTTGATGCAATAGTAGTTGAGTCAATGGAGGAAGACAACTGGATTGATGAGCTACTAGACGTTTGTTGCCAGTTTGCGGTAGCAAGGATATTTGTGAGCACTCACTCGACATTGGTCAGCTGGACGTCGGTTCTACCGACGAGTCAGGTATCTTTATCATAGATTGCGTAGTTACTTCATTTGAATCATGGGTACTTGATACCGGATGTGGTCATTGTTAGAAATATGCCCACTAATGTACGTACGCCATATAGACCGCTGCTGATGATGTATGGGCCTATTGGGTCATATACCGGGGACTAACCTGACAACAACTAAAGTAAAGGGACCAAAATTGACAAAAGACAAAAGTTGACATCGCAGGCCGCGATAGCGCCGCTAACATTAAAGGGTTACCGCCGCTAACCCGCAAGAGTTAGCGCCGCTATTGCTGCATGTACTTTGTGTCATATCACTGACAGGCCGCGATAGCGCTGTTAGATTATGTGCAGAGATAGATAACATGTATCATCGTGTCCAATACTATGTGACACTAAAGGATCACACCGCTGCACACCCAATTAGAACCTTTTGGATTTTACCTGTTTGTGTACGACAATAATTAATAGTTTAATTAATTATTGAGAAAAGAGAAAAATAATAAAAGTTATTTATTATTTAAAAGGAGAAGTTGATATTTAGTTTTAAATATTAACGGGACCAATTAATTAATAGTTATTAATTAATTAGAAAGGTCAGTGGTATCAGAGCCACTTCTAACCTCGTAGGAGACTAGGTAGGTTTCTTTTTATTCTGATGAAATATGATTCTGTTTTATCCACAAAGAAATTTTTTTGATCATCCAAGTAAATAGAATTCAAGTTTATGATTTCTATTGGATTAGATTAATTAGTTTTTGGATAAATAGATTGTTAGATTTAATTTTTAATTAAATCTGGTCTTTTATTTATTGTTGTTATTTGCGATAACCGAGAGCATCAACACCACCCTAATCGGCGGCGGTCTCAAGTCTGGGATGGTAGTCGCTGGCTGCCGATGATCGGCGGCGGTCTGCGGTGGTTGTGGGGGTACGCGGCGCGGAGAGCGATGCGGTTAGCAGCCCAGTTAGCGGCGCTAACTGTGTGGTGGGCTTCGGCCCAGAGAACCATGACCCAGGAGGCCTGCGGCCCAGTTTGGGTTTAGCGGCTAGGGTTAGCGGCGCTAAAGGCTCTTTTGGGCCTCGGCCCAGTTTTTGTTTCCCGGTCCGATTACAATCAATGACCAAGTTTAAATTTTTGGCCCAGCTCGCGGTTCAGATATTTGTGGTCAATATTAAATTGAAATACAGTTGTTATTTTAATTTAAGGTTTAAATATTATATTTGAGTTTTTGATTAATTATCAAAGTATAAAACTTGAAATATATATTTATTGCAAATAAAGGAAAAACAATATAGGGGTTTTAACAGGTTGTTAAAATCAATAATTTTCATCAAGATGAATAATTAGAAATCAGTTGCTTTACTTTCATGTATTAGTTTAATACATGTTTGGGATGTCATAGCCGAGCCCTAGACCTTGTGGATTGTTTTTTTTTCTCGCACTTGTGGTTGTGATTGGTTTTATTATTCTATGGTGTGGGAGGCCTGCGTGCCACTTACAACCCCTATTCTATTTTGTAAAAGTACTAGAATTAACGGGCCTGCGTGCCTTTGATCATCTCTTGTAATTTTATATTTTTTAGTTTTTAGAATAGAATAAATTATTAGAATAAATATGAAGCTGATACAAGAACCAAGAACCAAGGAGCAGGAAGCAGGATTGGATGCTGGAGCAAGTGGGAGCTTCAGAATGCCATGCCATGTGTGTTGTGTATTTCCACTTAGGTTTTGACCGTCGGGTTTTTCGTGTGGCTCACGAAACCGACATTAGTTAAGGGCAAGGCTAAGGCATAGTTGTTTGTGGTTGTTTTATTTCTTTACATATTATATATATATGTGTGGTTGTAATTAACACGATGAAATAAAACAAGGGTTTTAATAATAGTTAATTATTAAACAGATGTTTTAAAAAGAAAACTGGCACTAAAGTTTTTCTCGTCAAAAACATGGAAATCCTTTTTAGAAAAATCTTAGATCAGTGTGCTACCCACCTAATGGTGTACCCTTGCTGTTAAACGGTACTCGGGTGTCGGAAGTGCCCAAACCTTGTGCATCCGGGTTCAAACCATTGCAGGAAGGGGCATGAAAGATTCTACGATAATCGGGAGTCCCGGCCAGAATTCATGCTGTCTTAGGTGGTGCGATCTATTTTGGTGATAATCGGGAGTCCCGGCCCAAAATGCACTAGAGGGACTAAACATGCACGGTTCTCGTAATCGATGTCCCACGGATCTAGGAGTCGTGTCCAGCTAGGATACGATTGGTAGAGTTTTTTCCTACCAGAAATAGCATTGTCCCGGTGGGAAGTGCCCAAACCTTGCATCGGGAAATGTGAAATATGGATCCTAGTCTAATAATTTTTGTTAAAAGGTAATAATTATTAGAAGATATAATAATTACTGAATCGGTTTTATCTTTATCTTTTTCTGTAGACGTCTATTATATCTGTTATTCTGTTTTATTCACCAAGAGAATCTCTAAGTCTCATCACTAGCAAGTGGAAGCTTTCGGGTCCAAACTTTGTTGTTTGGAAGATGCATCTGAAAAATGTTTTGGATGCACAGGGAAAGCTTCACATCATTGAGATATTGCCTCCAGAACGACCAGGAGTAGATGCCCAGGATAGTGAGTATGACACTTACTATTAGTATCTGGCTGATGAATCTGATGTTATGTCGATTCTAGTTCTCACCGCATCATCCGAGTTTACGGACGATCTCCATGAGAAGTCATCTTATGAAGTTGTTCAAGGACTGGAGCAGAAGTTCAAGTTTAATGAACGGATATGTCGTATGCTATTAATGAGGGAAATCCTTTCAGCCAAGATGAAAGAAAGTCAGCCTATTAGCGATCATCTCATTAATATGAGAAGGCTCTTGGATTGCTATGAGAGCTTGTGGTCAAAATCAAAACCACATGAGCTAGTTATGCTCTTGTTCGGTTCCTTGTCGGACTACTACCAGAAAAGAGTAATGTATGTCCTCGGTGATTTTGAGATGACTGTCGCAGGGTTGCACGAAATCCACATGTGCATTAGCGACGAGTTGAACCCAAAGCAGCTAGAGTCACCAGTTGTGGACCCTATGCAGGAGGATGACTGGCTGGAAGAACTTGGAGAAATTTGCTGCCCAGACTGTGGTAGCAAGGATTCATGCGAGCACTCACTCGACATAGATCAGCTGGACATTGGTTCGCCCAATGATACATGTATATTTATGATAGATTGTCTTATTACTTCTTATGAATCATGGGTATTGGATACCGGATGTGGTAATCACATATGCAATCATTTGCAGGGATTCAAGAGAAGTAAGAAACTGAGACAAGGAGATATGGACCTGCGGGTAGGCGAAGGCTCCATGGTTGGTGCTGAAGCTGTAGGGACATATTGTCTTAGTTTGCCCTCGGGCATGGTCTTAGAACTAGAACCTTGTTATTATGTTCCAAGACTAATTAAAAATGTTATCTCGTTCAATTTGCTAATAGACTGTGGATTTGCATATGTTTTTAATGAAAAGTCTATTTCTTGTTTTAAAAACGATGTTTTCTATTTTAAAGCTACTCCAGAAAATGGTCTATATACGCTAAATTTAGATAACAATGCCATCTATCATATAAGTAAGAGATCCAAGAGTAACTTGAATCAAACTTACCTCTGGCATTGTCGTTTAGGACACATAAAAAAGAAACGCATAGAGAAGCTCCGAGATGACGGAATTCTAGAACCATTTGACTTGGAGTCATATGATGTTTGTGAATCTTGTTTGTCTGGTAAAATGACAAAGCAGCCTTTCAACAGTGAGAATGAAAGGGCCAGCGAGTTATTAGGGATTATACACACATATGTGTGCGGAGCCTTTACTCCGGAGGCTAGAGGAGGATACCGGTATTTCATAACCTTTACTGACGACTACAGTAGGTTCGGTTATGTCTACCTCATGAGACTTAAATCTGAAAGTTTTGACAAGTTCAAACAGTTTCAGAATGAGGTGCAAAATCAGCTGGACAAGAAGATAAAGTCGCTTCGGTCGGATCGAGGTGGCGAATATCTGAGTCAGGAATTCGACGATCATTTGAAGGAATGTGGGATTGTTTCACAACTCACACCTCCGTATACACCTCAGATGAATGGTGTATCATAAAGGAGGAATCGTACAGTGCTTGACATGGTACGATCAATGATGAGTCGAAGTTCACTGCCATTGTCGTTTTGGGGACACGCACTCGAGACAGCAGCGTTCATACTGAACCGGGTTCCAACCAAATCGGTTGAAAAGACACCGTTCGAGGTATGGACGGGGAAAAAGCCCAAAATGTCTTTTCTAAAGGTTTGGGGATGTGAGGTGTATGTTAAGAGAACATTCACAAATAAACTCAATCCCAAATCAGATAAGTGTATCTTCGTGGGCTATCCCAAGGAAACCATGGGATACTATTTCTACAACTCAGATGAGAACAAAGTTTTTGTTGCTCGTAAAGGGGTATTCTTGGAGGAGAAGTTTCTTAACTCAGGAACTCCAAGAAAAGAAATTGAACTTCAAGAAATTGAAGAGGAGGAGATTACACCACCACCAATAGCTGAACCTGTAGTTCAACAGAGAATTGTTGAACCTCAACCCGAGTCTGTGGTTGAGGAAGAGATGCAAACACAAGACCTTCGCAGGTCTAGTAGGCCTCGTATTGAGCCAGATAGGTATCTAGGATTCCTAGTTGCTCAAGATGAATGGGATCTTTTAGAACCCACCACCTACCAAGACGCTGCCTCAGGTTTAGAATATGAGAAATGGCTAGAAGCCATGAAGGCAGAGATGCAATCCATGTATGACAACCAAGTTTGGGAGTTAGTGGATTTGCCTCAACACAGAAAAGCTGTTGGGTGCAAATGGGTCTTCAAAAAGAAGACAGACATGGATGGAAAGGTGCATACTTTTAAAGCAAGGATAGTGGCAAAAGGTTTCACGCAAACTCATGGCGTTGACTATGATGAAACTTTTTCCCCAGTGGCAATGCTTAAGACTATTAGGATTCTTATGGCCATATCAGCATATTTTGACTATGAGATATGGCAGATGGATGTCAAAACCGCTTTCCTTAACGGGAAACTGACAGAGGATGTATATATGATACAACCGGATGGTTTTGCAGATCCAAAGAACCCTAATAAAGTGTGCAAGTTGCTTAAATCCATTTATGGACTAAAGCAAGTATCTAGGAGCTGGAACATACACTTTGATGAGCGCCTCAAAGAGTTTGGTTTTACCAAAAGTGAGTTCGAGTCGTGTGTTTACACTAAATTCAGTGGGAGCGCGGTAACCTTTCTAGTCTTGTATGTAGACGACATAATGTTAATAGAAAACAACATACCAGTATTACAAGGAGTAAAATCCTGGTTAGGTAAATGTTTCCAGATGAAAGACTTGGGAGAAGCTGCTTATATACTGGGTATAATATATAGGAATAGATCTAAGCGGCTTATCGGAATTATTTAAAGTACTTATATTGACAAAGTCGTGAAAAGATTCAAGATGGATGGATCCAAGAAAGGATTTATTCCTATGCAATCTGGCTCGATTTTGAGCAAGGCTCAATGTCCTGTGTCCAGTCAAGATCAGGACAAGATGAAATTGATACCATATGCCTCGGCAGTTGGTTCGATTATGTATGCCATGCTATGTACTAGACCCGATGTTGCCTATTCTATCAGTGTCACGAGTAGATATCAGCAAAATCCTGGTGAAGCTCATTGGGTGGCCGTCAAGAATATTCTCAAGTATCTGAGAAGGACGAAAGACATATTCCTAGTATATGGAGGTTCGATGGATGAGCTCAGTGTAACTGGTTACACTGATGCTAGTTTCCAGACCGACAGAGATGACTTCAGGTCGCAGTCAGGATTTGTCTTTACCCTAAACGGAGGAGCCATATCTTGGAAGAGTCAGAAGCAAGATACAATAGCAGATTCTACTACAGAGGCAGAGTATATTGCGGCAAGTGATGCGGCAAAGGAAGCTGTCTGGCTGAAGAATTTTATCTCGGATCTTAGAGTTGTTGCCAGTATCTCTAGACCGATCGATATATTCTGTGACAAATCAGGGGCTGTAGCGCAAGCTAAAGAGCCTAGAGATCATCAGCGGACTAGGCACGTACTCAGGAAATATCACCTCATCCGAGAGATAATTGGAAGAGATGATATTAGATTGCAAAAGATACCGACGGACGACAACGTTGTTGACCCGTTGACGAAACCGTTAGCTAGGGCTAAGCATGAGAGGCATGCGAGTTCTATAGGAATGCAGTACTTGGAACATAGCAGCTAGTTCGTGTTTTTTGATTATTACTATGGATGTAACTTGAAACCTTTTATTATGTATTTACATTTCATGGGATTGAAATAGGAGGTATTTGCATAATGTTTCGAAGTTGTCCATTTTTAGCATGTTTAACCTATCCATGACAAGTCAAGTTATGAATTGTCTAAATGCCCGTAGCTACTTAATGTAGTGGGAGCTACATTAGGGAGGTAACGCTATTATGGATATTTGATGATTTATTCGGATATGAATAAAAGCATAAGGTTGTGACCAAGTATTCATTGATATTTATCAGGGGATAAATATTGGGGTGATCCGCATCAAGTTTACTTCATGGAGCGTTAACATAAGTAAACTTGATAGGTTGTCCTTAGACCTGAGATATTTGGTTTGGGGCGTGGTAACTTCTGTACTTTAGCATGTTCTAATGTCACGCCGTAACAGGGTGATCATAAGGGGCTTGTCTAGGTGCAGCGGAAGCCATGTGCTCAAATTGCAAATAGTCAAGATGGAATTTGCACCTCTTTTTTAGGAGAGATATTTTCTGAGCTCCTCGACGATTAAGACTACTGAAAATGCGTGGCCGCGCTCGGTTAGAATGATAGTTATTCATTCGGGAAACCGTAACTGCAGAGTGTCAAAATCAGAGTCGAGAAAATCTGAGTATTAGATGAGATCCCTGCTCTATGTCAAATACTCACATTACGAAATATCACGATGCAAAAGGAAAAGCCTAGATAATCCAAGGTTTGGATTATATCTCTAGATGTAAGAGATCTCATAGTCTGGTTAACCTAAGTGTCTGGCTAGGGACCTCCTTAGGCCAACGATGTACAAGGAGTGTTACTTATCTTGCATAAGTGGGAGTCTGTTAGATTATGTGCAGAGATAGATAACATGTATCATCGTATCCAATACTATGTGACACTAAAGGATCACACCGCTGCACACCCAATTAGAACCTTTTGAATTTTACCTGTTTGTGTATGACAATAATTAATAGTTTAATTAATTATTGAGAAAAGAGAAAAATAATAAAAGTTATTTATTATTTAAAAGGAGAAGTTGATATTTAGTTTTAAATATTAACGGGACCAATTAATTAATAGTTATTAATTAATTAGAAAGGTCAAGGGTATTTTCTGTAATTGATTAATAGTTTAATTAAAGCTGGGCTTTAATTAAACGGGCTTGGGCCTATTAAAGGTTTGTTATATATAAACCTCATTTAAGCCTCATTTAATCACAAGTTAATCACAAAACAAGAAATAACCCTAAACCTCTCATTCTCTCTCTCTCACTAGGCGGCGCCCTCTCTCTCTCGTGGAGTTCGACGGCGGCGGTAAGCCGAGGACCAACCACCAAGCGGCGGTGGTCGACCGCAACGGATACACACACACACACGGGTCTCGATTTTGATCCAAGGTTTAATCCTTAGGCAGTCTAGCAGCCAGTTCGAGGTGGTGCAGTAGCGGTGGATAACCTGCAGCTGTCTAGAGGCTTGAAGAAAGTTTTTGTTTTGACATCAAAGGTATAACTTTCAAACCCTCTTCATCTTTTAGTTTCTGTACGAGTTAGATGAGATCACTGGAGGGGGTTTTATTCCGCTGTGCATGTTTTTATACCCTACAAAACCCTTCAAGCGCCGCTATCCTTTAGAGGTTAGCGCCGCTAACTCTTAATGGTTAGCGCCACTAACCCTGCATGTGCCTTTTGTCAAATCACCTCCCAAGCTGGCCAATCGATGTGTGACAACACAAAAGGCATTTGGCCGGTCATGAGGGGATATGTGAGGTCTGGAAACAGATTAGGAGGATGGTGAATTCATTTTTTGCACTCCATCATTTTTCTCTCTTTTGTTACTCACACTCAATACTCTCTTTGATGCTAAGAAGATCAAGAGAGAGTTTTTCAAGAGAGGATTCCAGATTTGGTCTCTATATGTGGCTGTTCCAGAAGTGGTATTCAAGTTGAAGTACCATGGAGGCTTGCTAACACTTGAGGTTGGCGTGTTACCGGGGTATACTTCAATAGTTGATCCGTGTTTTGTTCTTGGAGCATCACCACCACGAGACAAGAAGCTTTCTGGAGCTAAGGAGAAAGGTATAATCCTCTTTCTTCTTTGCATGTTGCTTTTCTTTACATAGAGTTTGGTCCTCTTTTGGGATTTCTTGTTTTTGTGCAGTTTTGTGTTGTACCTTGGGCTTTGAATCTTGTACCTTGCTTCCGTTGCTTGCCCACGAAATCCCAACAGTGGTATCAGAGCCACCTCTATGTTAGATTTGCACATGGTGGCCTGAAAAATCCCGAAATCGAAATGTTTATTTTCTGTTCGGACCGGGTTAGCGGCGCTAACCTCGAGTTAGCGGCGCTAACTCTTAAACTTAGCGGTGCTAACGCGCTGTTACAGATTTTGGCTTCAAGTTAAAAACAGTTTTGGTCTCGGGAATTTTTGGTCTTTTTGAGATTCTGGAAATTTGTTCTAGATTATTATTTGGTAATTTTGTTACCATTTTGTATGTTTGGTTGTATGTGGTTGATTTGAAATTGGTAAACCTTGCCTTTGACCTTGTGGTTTACTTTGTGTGTTTGGTTACAATTTGGTGATTTTAAATCACAATTGGGCTGTAATATTTATTAATTCAAGTTTGTTTGTAATAATATTGTGGCTTGCATGCCATTTCATTCATCCGCGTAATTTGTAATAGATAAAATAGGAAAATTGTGGCTTTGTTGGGAAATTTGCTAAATCATTGAAACTGTTGGACATGCAAAATAAAACTGTTAGAGTAATCAGTGAAAACAGTTGTATCTAACAGTTGTTGCAAGTTTTACAACTGTTAGTACAAAAGATCAGAACTGTTAGTTCAGTTATACACAACTGTTAGAAGACCTTAAAGTGAAGACTGTTAGAAGAAATTCAGAACTGTTTATTCAACAAACAGTTGCTGTTGAGCTATTAATGGAAAATGCTATCTTTGTGGATTTGAAGTATATCTTTATCAAGATTGAAGATTATCAAGATTATCTCGGAAGATAGAAGATTACCTAACTGTCAACTATTCAAGGAGGATCAAGAGCCTATATATACTAGTACTAGAATATTGCTTTACACGGCAATTCTACGCATTCATATTTCATTGTTAATTTGTTTTCTAAAAGTGTGTTGATCTCTAAGTTTCATAGAAACCTAAGAACAAGTTGTGTTCTTCGTCTAACAAAAGAGTTAGATTAGAGGTGTTGGCGAATATTGTAATCATCATTGGTTATTAATAAACATCTTGAGTTTGAAAGTATTTTCTTGTGTTGATTGTTGAATTGTTCTTGTGATAAAACCTTAAACATCAATTAAGTGTGATTCCGCAACTTCTTAGTTGATTGTGATCAAACTGAAAGATTATATTTAAACAACTCTGATTTAATTCTAAAAGGTAATTCTTGTTATTGATATTTGATAATATCCGATCCTGACAAGTGGTATCAGAGCCTTTTTCATTAAGGCTCCTTTGATCACTATTTGAAGGTTTTTCACAGATCTGTTTTGTTTTGTTATTTAAAGTGTGTCTAAATCTTCTCGTGTGTTTTTCATTCATATTACTGCAATGGAGTCTGTTGGATCTTTTGATAATACTGGATCTGGGTCAAACTTTAGAGTTCCCATGCTCAAACCAACTGAGTTTGAGATGTGGAAGCTAAGAATCAGGCAACATGTCCAATTAATGGACTATGCTGTTTGGGAAATCATAGAAAAGGACCCCTACCTATAGGATATCGCAAACAAAAGGATGTTTGATCACTTACCTATAGGACCACTACGTATTTGTAGGTTATGATTTTCTGCAAGGAGGCGGAACCCATACTGACTTGGGGGCATTGATGCTTTGCTAGAGGCCGCTCTTTGTCTGTGGTTACATGGGTACGGTGTATTATGTGCAAGTGGGAGTTTGTTAGAAATATGCCCACTAATGTACGTACGCCATATAGACCGCTGCTGATGATGTATGGGCTTATTGGGTTATACACCGGGGACTAACCTCTTACCAACTAAAGTAAAGGGACCAAAATTGACAAAAGACAAAAGTTGACATCGCAGGCCGCGATAGCGCCGCTAACATTAAGGGGTTAGCGCTGCTAACTCGCAAGAGTTAGCGCCGCTACGTCTGCATGTACTTTGTGTCATATCACTGACAGGCCGCGATAGCGCCGCTATCCTTAAGAGGTTAGCGCCGCTAACTCTTAATGGTTAGCGCCACTAACCCTGCATGTGCCTTTCGTTAAATCACCTCCCAAGCTGGCCAATCGATGTGTGACAACACAAAAGGCTTTTGGCCGGTCATGAGGGGATATGTGAGGTCGGGAAACAGATTACGAGGATGGTGAATTCATTTTTTGCACTCCATCCTTTTTCTCTCTTTTGTTACTTACACTCAATACTCTCTTTGATGCTAAGAAGATCAAGAGAGAGTTTTTCAAGAAAGGATTCCAGATTTGGTCTCTATATGTGGCTGTTCCAAAAGTGGTATTCAAGTTGAAGTACCATGGAGGATTGCCGGAACTTGAGGTTGGTGTGTTACCGGGGAATACTTCAATAGTTGATCCGTGTTTTGTTCTTGGAGCATCACCACCACGAGACAAGAAGCTTTCTGGAGCTAAGGAGAAAGGTATAATCCTCTTTCTTTTTTGCATGTTGCTTTTCTTTACATAGAGTTTGGTCCTCTTTTGGGATTTCTTGTTTTTGTGCAATTTTGTGTCGACCTTGGGCTTTAAATCTTGTACATTGCTTCCGTTGCTTGCCCACGAAATCCCAACAGTCATCACATTTGCAATCATTTGCAGGGATTCAAGAGAAGTAGGAAACTATGGATGGGGGACATGGACCTACGGGTAGGCGAATGCTCCATCATTGGTGCTGAAGCTGTAGGAACCTATTGTCTCAGGCTACCTTCAGGATTAATCATAGAACTAGAGAATTGTTTTTATGTTCCTAGATTGATTAAAAATGTAATCTCGTACGATTAATTAATAGACAGTGATTTTAACTATTAGTCGTTAGGGAAAACAATTTTGTGCTTTAAAGATGATTTATTCTATTTTAAAGCAAGTTCCCAAAATGGTCTATACATAATAAATCTAGAAGATGACAAGGAAATCAATCATATAAGTAAGAGGTCAAAGAACACTTTGAACCAGACTTACCTTTGGCATTGTCGGCTCGGACATATAAATAAGAAACGGATAAAGCAACTTCATGGAGATGGAGTTCAAGGGCCATTTGATCTTGAATCAATTGACAATTATGAATCTTGTTTGTCCGGCAAGATGACAAAGAAACCTTTCGACAGCTTGAATGAAAGGTCAAAGGAATTGCTAGGAATTATATACACAGATGTGTGTGGTCCTTTCAGTCAATAAGCCAGGAGAGGATACCGGTACTTCATTACCTTTACTGAGGATTTCAGTAGGTATGGTTAAGTGTATCTGATGAGACACAAGTCTGAAAGTTTTGATTTCTTCAAACAATTTCAGAATGAAGTATAGAACCAGCTTGACAAGATGATAAAGTTGCTTCAGTCTGACTGGGTGGTGAATATCTAAGTCAAAAGTTTGACGATCATCTAAAGGAATGTGAAATTGTTTTACAACTCACACCTCCCTATACGTCATTGTAGAATGGTGTATCAGAAAGGAGAAATAGATCCTTGCTTGACATGGTTCGGTCTGTGATGAGTCAAACTAGTAACCAATGTCGTTCTGGGGTCATTTACTCGAAACGGCTGCTTTTATGCTGAACCGAGTTCCAATTAAGTCTGTGTAAAAAGAAAGACACCGTTCGAGTTAGGGAAAAAGCCCAAATTGTCTTTCATAAAGATTTGGGGTTGTGAGGCGTTCGTTAAACGACCATACTCGGATAAACTCAAACCCAAATCGGATAAGTGTATCTTCGTGGGTTATTCTAAGGAAACCTTAGGGTGCTATTTCTACAATCCCGATGAGAACAAAGTTTTTGTTGCTCGGTCAGGGACATTTCTAGAGGATAAGTTTCTAAGTTTAGAAACTTCTAGAAAAGAAATAGATCTTCAAGAAGTTGATGAGGATGATGTTATACCTCTTCCATTTGTGGAACCCGTAAGTCAACAAAGAATTGTTGAATCCCAACCCGAGTCTGTGGTTGAGAAATATGTGGAAACACAAGACCTTCGCAGGTCTAGTAGAATTCAGACAGTAAGTCTGACAAATGGCAGTAAGTCTGACAAATGGCTAGAGGCCATGAAGGCAGAGATGCAATCCATGTATGACAACCAAGTTTGGGAGTTAGTAGACTTGCCACAACACAGTAAAGCTGTTGGGTGCAAGTGGGTCTTCAAGAAGAAGACCGACATGGAAGGAAATGTGCATACTTTTAAAGCTAGGCCTGTTGCAAAAGGTTACACTCAGACTCAAGGTATTGATTATGATGAAACCTTTTCGCCAGTAGCCATGCTTAAGTCTATTAGGATTCTTATGGCCATATCTACATACTTCAATTATGAGATAAGGCAAATGGATGTCAAAACCGCTTTCCTTAACGGGAAACTAACTAAGGATGTGTATATGGCACAACCGGACGGTTTTAAGGATTCCAAGAATCCAGGTAAAGTATGCAAGTTGCTAAAATCCATTTATGGATTAAAGCAAGCATCTAGAAGCTGGAACTTGCATTTTGATGAGTGCATCAAAGAGTTTGGTTTTACCAAAAGCGAGTTCGAGTCCTGTGTTTACACGAAGTTCAGTGGGAGTGTAGAAATATTTTTGGTCCTGTTTGTGGATAACATACTGATCATAGGAAACGATGTACCAGCATTACAAGGAGTAAAATCCTGGTTAGGTAAATGTTCCAGATGAAGGACCTAGGAGAAGCCGCATACATACTTGGTATTAAGATCCATAGAGATAGATCTAGGCGGCTGATCGGACTTAGTCAAAGTACATACATAGATAAAGTGTTGAAACGCTTTAAGATGGAAGATTCCAAGAAAGGATTCATCCCTATGAGATCTGGTATACCATTGAGAAAGGCTCAATGCCCTACTTCTCCAGAAGAGTAGAAGAGGATGAAATCGGTTCCTTATGCTTTGGAAGTAGGATCGATTATGTATGCCATGTTATGTACTAGGCCCATTGTTGCTTACTCCATAAGCCTTACGAGTAGATATAAGCAAAATCCGGGTGAACCCCATTAGGTGGCTGTCAAGAACATTCTCAAGTATTTGAGAAGGACAAAGGATATGTTCTTGGTCTTTGGTGGAAACATGGATGAAATCAGTGTGACTGGTTACACAGATGCGAGCTTCTAGACAGACAAAGATGACTTTAAGTCACAGTCAGGGTTTGTTTTTACCCAAAACGGTGGAGCTATATCTTGGAAAAGCCAGAAGCAAGATACTATAGCAGATTCAACTACAGAGGCTGAGTACATTGTGGCAAATGATGCGGCAAAGGAAGTGGTTTGGCTGCAGAATTTTATCTCGGATCTAAGAGTTATTGCCAGTATCTCTAGACCGATTGATATAATTTGTGATAACATGGGAGCTTTGGTGCAAGCGAAAGAACCAAGAGATCACCAGCAGACCAGACACGTACTTAGAAAGTATCACATCATCCGAGATATCATCGGAATGGGAGATGTGAGAATATGCAAGATACCAACACAGGACAACATTACTGATCCATTGACCAAGGTGCTAGCAAGAGAAAAGCATGAGAAACATGCTAGTTCCATAGGAATGCAGTATATGGGACCTAGCCCCTAGTTTTTCAGTATTTAATTATAACTGTATGGATTGAGATTTAAACTTTATGATTATGTATAAAACATTTCTGCGTGATGGAAATAGGAGGTTTAATATAATCTTTTAAATTTCTCTATACTTTTAGCATATTTATTCATCCATGATACACAACTCTTGCTATATCAAAATTGCTCCGTAGCTACCTGATGCAGTGAGAGCCACATAAGGGAGTTACTAACGCTATTATAAATACTTGATGGATTATTCGGGTAGAGAATAACAACACAAGTTATGTAACCAATTTTTTTATATATATTTGTCAGAGGTACAAATATTGGAGGTGATCCGCATCAGTCTAACTTCGTGGAGCGAATGACATGAGTTAGATGATTGGTTGTCCTTAGACCTGAGATGTTTGGTTTGGGGCACGAGGACTTCTGTACTTTGGAACGTTCTAACGTTGCGCCGTAACTGGGTAGCAATAACGGGCGTATCTGGGTGCAGCGGAAGACGTGTGCTCAAATGCAAGCAGTCAAAATGGGATTTGCACCTTGAAGGTTGAGACTAAATGAAATGCGTGGCCGCGCTCGGATAGAATGACGGACATCATTTGGTAACTATGTAACTGCAGTTAATCGAAATCAGAAGTCGAGAAACATAATCTGGATTTTTAGGTTAGATCACATGGTCCATGTCTGAAATCCACATTACGGGATATCGTGATGCAAAAAGAATAGCCGGGTAATCTAAGTAGGTGATTACAGAATCTCTGGACATAAGAGAACTGATATATATGTTTTTGCACATATATTCTGTGCCGAAAAGTCCAATTATTAACCCCATTCTGAGGTGAATTGTCTGTTTTATGAACTAATATGCTTTATATTCACCATGCAGGCTTAAAAGAACAAAAGCTGAGAAACTTGGATAAAACGCGAGAAAAACCGAAGAAAACCGATAAAGTAGTGAAAACACCCCCTTACGGCCGCAAGTAATGGCTTGCGGTCGCAAGCCTTAACCCACCAATAATTGGTGCGAATCTTCGAGCTTTGCGATGTCAGGTCTCGAGACTTTAAATCGGTAAGAATCTTTGACTTTGTGGTCCCTTGCGGCCGCAAGGGATATGCTTATGGCCGCAAGGAATCCCCATGCTGCAGCCTATTTAAACAGCATTCTACATTCAATTGAAAAGAGAGCCTGGAGAGATAGTTTTGGCAGACGACTTTGGTAGAGCTTATGGTTGGTTATTACACATAAAACACCTTACTTCCAGTACCATAAACACTTTAAATCCATACCTCATCCATATCAAAGGTGAAGACCAAAGATTGGAGGCTTGGAACATCAAGTGGAAGCTAGGAAGTTGCAAGTCAAAGTACACAATAGCTTGGTATACTCTTTCCATAATCTGATTTCCATCATGTATTCGTTTATTCTAGTTATTTTTGTGCTCATTGTAATGGATAACTAAGTAATTTCATTTGGGCCAAGATGATTCTTGGCTAGTTATGGCAAAATAATGTTAGTTTGACTTTTATGTTGACTTGATATACTCAAGCTTGTTTCATTCGTAATCACAGTATATTTAATCATGTTTGTGAGTGTAATATGATCCATTTCATGTGGTTATATGTTTAGAAAACTTCTGCATGTTAAAATCACATGGATACACAAGATTGCTTTGTTGACTTTTTGATAAATCATGTTAAGTTATTGCTAGAAATAGTATCATATGCATGGTTATGGTCTTGAAGGCATTTTTGCAACATGACATGGATCACTCCAGGTCTGTCCATGTTGGTCACTTTGCTCACAATATGGTTTTATGAATATCTTAGCATGTTAGATGAAAGTCTAGGTCCTTTGACTTTGGTTATGGGTCAAACAAGCTATAATTTGTATGTAGAATTCATAATCTGTTTTTGGGTATGATAAATACTGAAATGAACTCATATTAATGCCATATAGATTCTGTCCTAAGAGTCCATAGTGCATACTCACATGTGTTATGCTTGAAATGTGTTAATTCGGCTAGAGATAGTGTTTTAACATGATTATATATTTAGAATGCATGTGGCTTAATCTTGAATCCTATTGAGTGGTTTGAGTGTTGCTGAGTTCATGTGTTTAGAATACCCATTTGCATGCTCCTATGATCTGTGACGAAAATCTAGGTTGTATGAGTTGTTGGATTTCTTTGTACAAAAAATGGGGCAGACTGTCAGAAAAGCCTTACAGCCGCAAGCAGACATGCTTGCGGCCATAAGCCATGTTTTTTACAATCTTTACTTGTGGCCGCAAGTAGATATACTTGCGACCGCAAGCCCCTCTGTTTCTGTCAGCATGTTGTTTTTTATCGTACGCGCAGTTTTTAACCATTTTGACACCTTTTTGGGTTCTGATAACTACTGGATATATTATCTGAAAAGATGTATGTTTATGTAGTTTCATTTTTATACAACTAGGTGAATTTGTGGTTAAGTTATAGTCTTATTTTGTATCAAATGTGAAGACATGGATACAATATGCTTACTTGTCATGTTTGAATGTTTAGATCAGATTCTTGAAAACTCAAGTAATGATTTGTTTCATGATAACATGATTAGTTTAAAAGTAGAATAGCATGCTCCGTACTTAAATTACATCTATGTCAAGTCTTCATAATTGTTCAACTATTGTAGTTTTTGCCATGACTAGTTAGGATGATTCAATGGCCCGAATGAACCTTTGCCTTATTGGTCCGCCATTCTGTATCTTCATTCCTTTATCTGTAGTTTATTCTTAGTCTAATTTCCTCACTTCCCAAGTTATTAATTGATCAAATGCCAATGATGATAAAGTACGAATAGCTCTCAATCCCTGTGGTTCGACACTCGGTCTTACCTAGCCTATACTACTCCTGGCCAGGTCATACTTGCCTGAGTCGTGTGTAGTGTCCGCTTTGTGATATCGTTTACTTTATAAATTTAAAACTCAGTGCGCGGAATAGCACATACCATGTTTCTGGTGCCGCTGCCGGGGACTGGCAATATTTGGAAATATCTAATTGACAAATTGACCCTTCCTTTTACTTCATAATTACTTACTTTAGTTTAGGTGTGCCTGACTATTGTAGTTGCTACTTTCCTTACCCTCTTTCTCGTCACCTGAACCAAATCGTGTGTTCCGACAACGCAAGAAGCTTCTATCAAGAGCAAGATTGTTTACAAACTCAAACTTCTTTGTCCGAAATACACAATTCAAAACTGTTTGACTAAGTAGTGTCTAGAATAACTGTATTGGGTGGGTTGTTGGATTTTCAAAAGGTTTTAAACCGAAAGGTGCCGAAAGGATCCTGCCCTCCAATCGACTTGCCTGGCCACTCTGTTTAGCAGTAAAATCTCATAAAGCTTTAAAGCTGACTCGTTTTTTGTCTTCCGAAATTGTTAATCCTTTTTCTGACCCTGAACGAGAATTTCGTCGTCGTCTGCGAAACTCACGCGGAAGGACAAAAATGGATGAAAATCCACCTCCGCCTCCTAACAGAACAATCGGTGAGTACGCACGACCCGATCTAAATACAATTCATCAAAGTGTTGTCAGACCTGCCATTACAGCAAATAACTTTGAGATAAAACCAAATGTAATTCAAATGGTTCAAAACTCCGTACAATTTTACGGGTTACCAATTGAAGATCCAAATGAGCATATCTCAAGTTTTTTAGAAATCTGCGATACTTTCAAGATCAATGGTGTCTCCAATGATGCCATTCATTTTCGTCTTTTCCCATTTTCCTTAAAAGATAAAGCCAAACTCTGACTAAATTCTCTTCCTGCTTCGTCCATTACTACATGGAACGACTTGGCCGAAAAATTTATTTTTAAATATTTTCCGCCTTCCAAGACGACCAAATTGCGAAATGATATATCGTCTTTCAGTCAGCAAGAAGGAGAATCACTTTACGCCACATGGGAAAGATACAAGGATCTTCTGAGAAGATGCCTTCATTATGGATTACCCCCGTGGCTAGAAGTTCATACTTTTTACAACGGTTTGTCCAATGAAGTTCGTCAAATGATAGACGCAGCCGCAGGAGGAGCTCTTACCAGCAAAACCCCAACGATAGCATTTGAACTCATTGAGGAGATGGCTATGAATAACTATCAATGGCAATCTCCGAGAGTTACTCAACCTAAGATATTGGGGACAAGTTCAGCTGATCCTGTCAAACTTCTATCTTCTCAAGTTAAGGCACTAACGAAAAAGATTGAGAATTTGAGTGTCAACTCAATTCAAAGTCTTTGTGACCTTTGTGGGGGACCTCATGTAAGTGAAAATTGTCTAACAGGCAATGTCTACGCTTCTGAAGAGGAAGTAAACTTCATAAACTCTCAAAGAACTCAGCAGGATGCATTCAATTATAATCTACCATACCATCCAAGTAACATAAATCACCCTAATTTCAGTTACAGAAATGCATCTACAGGATTGAATCCATCACCTCCTGGATTCTCTCACAACAGGCCATCGTTTCAACCAAACAAACCTTATCAAAATCAAGGTCAACAAATTCAGCCTCAACCATATCCTAGAAATCAAAATCAGCAAATCAATCTCAGTACGATTTCCAACAAAATTTCAAGTACGTAAAGCCTTCTTGAAAAATATGTGTCTCTTTCGGAGACCCGTTTCAATCAGGTTGAGACTGATATCTGGAGTTATAATGCCATTTTGAAATCATTGGAAAATCAAATCGGGCAGATCTCCCAAACTATTTCTAAAAGACCACCTGGCCACCTGCCGAGTACCACGAATAAAAATCCTAAGGCGCAGGTGCAGGCAATCACTTTAAGGAGTGGAACCACGATGGTACCTCCTCTAATTCCTTCAGAAACATCACCTGAAAAATCCAAAATCAATGATTCATCCGAAGGTCCTTCCACTTCAGGATCTTCAGAAGAACAGATTCCAACCGAGGATCCTAACAAGGCACTATCCAGACCATGTCCAGAAAGTACCACGCATGTTAGACCTCCGGTCCCAAAATTTCAGCCTAATATTCCTTACCCCAAAAGGTTGGAAAAGCAAAAAACGGAAGAAGAATATAAAAAGTGTTGGGGTTTCATGAACACCGCAGCGGAAGCAATAGACATGAATAAAGAAGCATAAAAGCTAGAAACCCCAAGAATGGACCAAGAACTCTATAACTACAATATACAACATGTAAAAGAGAAGGATAAGAAATGTACCCTCTTCAATCTACTGGAACTTTTGAAAAGAAAACAAGCAAGCTTTCTCTCTACCGAAGTCCACCCCAAGTTTGTTTGATCCGCAAATACTAGTATGCCAAGTTGTGATCTTCAAGACTTGAAATCACTCTTTGGAACAACCACAAATACCAAGAAATCACTAAAGACACTTATGATTTTCTGGAGAAGATCAAGAACATCTAAGAACCCTAAGGAAAGTGTTCTTGAGAGAGAGAGAGAAAAAAACCAAATGACTACTTGATTATCTTTTTCACTTCCTTGACAAGTGAAAGACCTATAAGACTTTTATCACCAATTCAGCAGATATGCCTGGCCACAAAGTCGTGCATGCCATTCCTAGATGTCACATAAGTCAATAACTTGTTCCAAGCAATAACCAAAAAGTCAAGTTTCTGTCAGACGGTTTACGCGTCGCGGAAACCATAAGGTTACGCGACTTGGAAATAGTGTTTCCAGAATATTTATTTCTCTCTTCCTATTGCAGGTTGTCGGGATCAATCCTTGGCGTGTGACCCAATAGGCTCGTGTATCATCAGTAGCATTACTAATATATGTGTGTCAGTGTGCATACTCCAACAAACTCCCACTTGCACATGACACAACATATCGATAAGTAACACAGACAGAAAGCAGCCTCTAGCAAAGCATCTCTGCCACCCAAGTCAATGCGAGTTATTTCATCCCTAGACATGGTTAAATGTCAATCTCCAGATCATTCACCATTATGTTTCTCGATCTTGATTGATGGTGACTCAAAAAATAGTTGCAATCAATTAAATAACATTGCAACTTGAGCATGACCATGCATTTTACGTCAGCTCTCAATCATCGAGGGGCCCATGGATATCTCTCTAAAATTAGAGGTGAATCCCTTTGACTACATTTCTCAGCTACATACACCATACTTTACATAAAGGCTCCCTTTATAACAGCCAGCTACGAACTGCGCTTGAAAGCAATCAAAGCAAAGCAGGTCCATGTTTTGGAACACATGTATCTTTAGTCTAAGGACGAAATGATATTATCATCCTGAGTTACTCATGACAGAAACCATGAAGTAACCTCAGGTTTGGGTCATCCAGTCACTTGACCAAGTCAAGCACAGGCGAAGTGTTGCGTCTTTTTTATCTAATCCATTATTAGATAGCGACCAACCACTTCCCTCAGTCTTATCTCAAACTTCCTCCCCATGATGAATGACCGACTGTGGATATTACAATGTAAAAACATTCTGGGAAGTGTTAAACATGCTAAGATGGAACACAGTAAGGATTCATAAAATATTCGCCCTAGGCGCATCATTAAATCACATTTAATAATCAATATAATATGAAATACAATACCGCTTAATGTTCCCAAAAGTCTATTACAAATCAAACATTAAACCAAATCACACACTCAAGCCAAGTCACTAGCTAGTCTAACACCTATTGACCTGGTGTGAGAATCATGTACAGCTTGTGACAACGGCTTAGTAAACGGATCAGCTAAATTGCCTTCCGATGTTACTCTGCTAATGGCAATTTCACCACTCTCTATCACATCTCTGATGAAATGGTATTTCCGAGGAATGTGCCTCGTACGTTTGTGTAACACTGTACTTTTTAAACATATAATTTACTGCACGCGGAAGCTAATTACATATAATTATCTTAATTACATAATATATACAAAAAGATTTAACTTGTTTGATGTACAAAGACCTTTACAGTGTTAATACAAAAACATGCTCTAACAAAAACTTGACATCAGAGAATTGGTCCGTCCATATTCCCAGCCCAAAAGCATCAAGCTCACCAAAGAGTATCTGCAAAACAATCTAGTGGGGAATTAGCACAAAGCTAAGTGAGGGAACAAATATCTAAACATACACAACGCAAATATGCCTAAACCCAAATATGGCAGGAGCATTCGTCAAACCAAATGGCATCACCAAGAATTCGTAATGACCATATCGAGTATGAAAAGCAGTCTTAGGAATATCCTCCTCTGCTACTCTTACCTGATGATAACCAGATCGTAGATCAATCTTTAAAAAGTAAGAAGTCCTTTGCAACTGATCAAACAAATCATCGATTCTGGGCAACGGGTACTTGTTCTTGATGGTCCTCTTATTCAGATCCCTGTAATCAATACACATACGAATAGTTCCATCTTTCTTCTTCACAAACAGTACTGGTGCACCCCACGGCGAAGAACTCGGGCGAATAAACCCCTTATCTAACAATTCCTGGATCTGAGTCATCATCTCTCGGATCTCCGAAGGAGCTAAACGATAAGGAGCTTTCGCAATCGGTGTGGTACCCGGTACCAATTCTATCTTATACTCGACATCCCGAATGTGCGGTAACCCTGGCGAATCATCTGGAAATACCTCTGGATATTCGGAAAGAACACGAACATCGGTAACAGGTCGCTTCCCTTTCTTCACAACAGAGGTGTATGCAAGAAAAGACGCACACCCTTTGGCTAGAGATTTTCTAGCCTTCATATACGAGATGATTGGAAAAAAAGATCGAGATCTATCCCCACGAGCCACGACATGCGACCCGTCATCCAAAGGAATAGTAATCAGCTTCTTATGGCACTGGATACTAGCCCTATGGAGACTTAACCAATCCATGCCTAATACGAAGTCAAACCCCGGTGTAGGCATCAGCAAACAGTCTACAGGAAAACTAGTACCATCAATGTCTATAGACACCCCAGTCACATAAGAAGTTACAGGAACTATCTTACCATATGCTATCTCTACTTCTAAAGGAGTAGTAACCACAGAAGCAGGCAGTTTCAATTTATCACACAAAGATATAGATATAAACGATCTATTTGCACCAGAGTCAAATAACACACGGGCAGGCACAGAGGTTACAATAAACATACCCGTGATCACATCACTGTCATCAGCAGCCTCTGTAACAGTCATCTTGAAGGCTCTCCCTTCCGCAGAAGGTGCAACCTTTCTCTTCTGACCTGCAGAAGACGATCCCCCGACATTGGCTACTCCCTGCCCCGTCCTCCTTTACCTCGGTTTTGTGCAAGCCCCAGCTCTATGACCCTCTTCGTGACAGTTCCAGCAAAAATTTGTTTTAAACTGACTGATGGTTCGTGGCCAAATCTACCACAACGCAAACATCGTTTCGTCTGTGATGTGCACGGACCAGTATGACTAGCATTGCAGGGTTTACACCACGGCTTGTTCTGAATAAACCCTGAACCTTTTGATTTCTGATCACCCCGATTCTGGTTATTCTGCCACTTGCCCTTGTTTCCACTCTGATTTCCACTGGACTTGTGAGACGACCCTTTCTCACGATTCATTCTCTCCCAAGCTTTCATGTCACCCTCAGCAGCTCGTGCAACAGTAAACGCTTGCACCAAAGATGTTACCATCCGTGTGTTACCCCGATACTCAGGCAACAATGCTTGAACAAAATGATCTATCTGTGATGGTTCATCAGGTACCCACTGCTTAGCAAATCTCAACTTCTCGTTAAACTTCGCAATCAGCTCATCCACTGACATCTTGTCATCCTGAGCTAGATCCATGAACTCCCGCTTCACCTTAGCTAAATCATAAGTATTACAGAATTGCTCGCAGAACTTGGTTTGAAATTGAACCCAAGTAACAAAATTCATAACTTCCCTGGATAGATGAGCAGTTAGAGAATCCCACCAGGTTGCAGCTTGACCCTTCAACCTCCGAGTTGCAAAATTAACCCTATCGGACTCCTCACAATTGCAGACATCCAAAGCCTTCACCATCTCCCTTAACCAGTTCAAAGTATCACTTGGATTTGAGCTTCCAGAATACTCAGGTGGTTGGCAACCCAGGAAATCCTTGTATTGCCATTTTTGTTTAAAGCCTCCATGATTTGGGTTCCAAGGAATGAAAAAGTTCTACTGTTGTGGTTGGTGCTGTTGTTGGGGTTGTGATACAGGTGGTATAGTAACGAATGGTAAAGAACCAAATGGTGTTGACACTGTATTGAAGGGTGCAGCAGAGTAAACATGAGGTGGTATCGACTGAGTAAATACAGCTGATTCTCGAGGCATATGAATAGTTTGTGTTTGCTGTGAGAACTGAGTCTGTTGATGTTGCTGTTCCAATTCCTGAACCCGATCCCTCAAAGATTGCAGAGTATCTTCCAATTGTAACACATAGGCTTGTTGATCAGATTCATCGTTGTGGGAAGTACCGGCTCTGTGGTACTGCTCATTGACTGCAGTGGAGGACTGGTGATTTCTTCCGGGGGACGCAGGGGTAGTTGTCTGGTTCACGTTTTCAGCCATTTTCTATGCTATACACAACATCTAACCAATTGTTAGATATAATCCGTTAGTTTCAACACACTAACTACTCTCAAAGCTACACTACTAATTACCCACCCTGGGAATACTGGACTGACCAGAGCCTCGGTTCGAGTATTGCACAAATCATTCATGCAATCCTCAAACCGGGCTCTGATACCAATTTGTAACACTGTACTTTTTAAACATATAATTTACTGCACGTGGAAGCTAATTACATATAATTATCTTAATTACATAATATATACATAAAGATTTAACTTGTTTGATTAGCACAAAGCTAAGTGAGGGAACAAATATCTAAACATACACAAGACAAATATGCCTAAACCCAAATAGCTCATGAATCCCAGGAGAACCGGCGGTGTTGCAAGCACCTACAACCAAGGTCGGCCAAAACCAAGGTTTACCGACAGCCCTGCTAAAATGGACCACAGTATCAGCTCCCTTGAGTACCACAATTGTACATCAAGATTAGATACTGTAAATCCCCCAAGCAAAGGCCCAACATCAAACTGATCTCCAAATTAACATGTATATACAATCCAAACAAGAGCATTCCAAATAGGATATGATATCCTGTATATCCGAAGATATAAATCCACTCACCACAGTCTGCACTGTAGAATCCCACTCAGTTGACTAAATTCACTGAGTCTTCTCAGTTCCTGAGATTGAAGTAACCCAAATCAGTATTTAATTCATAATACTGATCCAAAATAGATATCATATCTAACCATATTAATCATGTATGTGTACATATACCTATATACATTTATCATACATAAAATCCAAATAGACATACAATTCTTATTTATCTTTAAATTATCAAATCCGATTAAGTTCAAATCCGATTGAAGTCAGATCCCGAGTAGATGATCAAATCCGATTGAATCATAAACCAAATCCGAGCAAAGGCATAATCCGAGTAAAGGTCCAATTCCGATAAATTAAATTCCGAGTAAATAGGATTCCGAGTAAAGTATTAAGGCATTCCACATATTTTAGTCGGATTCCGAGTAAAAGTACAATTCCGAGTAAAGTATTAAGGCATTCCACAGATTTTAGTCGGATTCCGAGTAAAAGTACAATTCCGAGTAAATAGTTAAGGCATCACTGATAATTTAGTCGGATTCTGACACAATCCAAATTCGATAAAAGAGTTGCAAGTGTTTAGTCGGATTTCATCAATTCCGAGTAAAATTCAATCGGATTCCGACTCATTCATACTTCAAATCCGACAGATTCATAATTTCATCCCCAAATCCAATTTCTAACTTAAATCACTACGGATTTTAAGCATGCAAGTTATATATGTTTCCAGTAATCATTCTAAACATATAAATAACATGTATAGATCATAATTTCTAACATGCATTCATCTTAATATCATCAAATCATCAAGAAACAATCGGAATTCATATATATATATGCAAAACCGAATACAAACAATAATTAACAGTTACATTTCAGTAATCTAACCTTATGATTCTGATTCTCAGTTATCAATTTAAGCATGCAAGATTTAAGTTTGATTTTCTTTTCTTTCCTCAATCTTCTTCTCGGCCGAGAGCAACAAAGCACACACACACACACACACACTATGTCTCACTTGAAAGAAAATAAGGTATGGGTGGTGAAGTTGGTGAATACATGGCGTGACCAACCCAACCAAGGACATCTCCTCATCATTTTATTTTATTAAATTAATTATCAATTCAAATTAAAATAATAAAATAAACCAATAAAACAAACAACTATTAAATAACATATAATAGTAAGTAAAACTCATAATTAACTATAACTCCCAAGATTAATTAATTTAATTACCTTAATTAATCTAGGCCGGTTGAGAGGGTGTTACAAATCTACCCCCCTTAAGAAGATTCCGTCCTCGGAATCTCATCGCTCTAAAACAAGGAAGGATACCGGCTTCTCATATCTGCTTCAGTCTCCCAAGTCAAGTCTGAACCTAAACTGTGTTTCCACTTAACCAAAACCATGGGTATCTGTTTCTTTCTCAATTTTGTGACTTTACGATCCAGTAGCTCAACTGGTTTCTCAATGAGTTTCTGATTTAAATCCACACAAAGATCCTGTATCGGAAGAACCAGCGTCTGATCCTCTACATTACATTTGCGCAAATAACATACATTGAAGGTATCATGAATACCTGCTAATTCATCAGGAAGATCCAAAGCAACTGCCTGATCGTTAACCACTCGTCTGATTTTGAAAGGACCAATGTAACGGGGAGCCAACTTCCCGCGTTTACCAAATTTGATTACACCCTTCCAAGGAGATACTTTCAAATAAACCATTCCCCCCTCGACAAACGATACTGGTCGACGTCGCGGATCAGCATACATTTTCTCTCGATCCCTTGCAGCCTTTAATTTCTCACGAGCAATAGCTACCTTATCAGCTGTCATCTGCACGATATCCGGCCCTGCATATTGCTTTTCCCCGGCTTCTAACCAACAAGTCGGAGTTCTACAAGTACGACCATACAATATCTCATTCAGAGGCATACCAATACTGGAGTGGTAGGAATTGTTGTAAGCAAATTCAACCAAAGGCAAATGTGAATCCCATGAACCCCCAAACTCTAACACACATGCCTAAGCATATCTTCTAGCGTCTGAATAGTTCTTTCTGATTGACCATCTGTCTGCGGATGATAAGCTGTACTCAAATTTATCCGGGACCCCAATTCTTGTTGCAGTCTATTCCAGAAGTTAGATACAAACCTCGAATCTCTATCCGAAACAATGGACAATGGAACTCCATGTCTAGATACTATCTCATCAATGTACAATTGAGCAAGTTTACTTAAAGGTGCAGTTTCAGCAGTAGCAAGAAAATGTGCACTCTTGGTCAATCTATCGACTATAACCCAAATCGTATCATGACCTTTCTGAGTTCGTGGAAGTTTAGTTACAAAATCCATCGGAATATTATCCCACTTCTACTCAGGTATCTCCAACTGTTTCAATGATCCGTACGGTTTCTGATGTTCAGCTTTAACTTGAGCACAAATGTGACACATCCCAACAAATTTCGCAATATCTGTTTTCATTGTCGACCACCAATATCGATTCTTTAAATCAAGGTACATTTTTGTACTACCTGGATGTATCGACAATCTAGACTTATGAGCCTCATTTAGAATTAAATCCCTCAAGCAACCAAACTTTGGTACCCAAACACGTGCATGATAAACCCTCAAACCACGCGAGTCAGAAGTTAACTCATGTTGTAGTTTAACCATTTGTTCATCCTTCAGATTTTCATCTTTCAAAGTTTCAAATTGAGCAACCAGAAGTTGATCCACTAAATCCGACTTGATTTCCAATCGCATAAATTTTATAGTATCCGAAGATCCCTTTCTGCTGAGTGCATCTGCAACTACATTAGCCTTTCCAGGATGATACTGAATATCACAATCATAATCTTTGATCAGTTCTAACCAACGACGATGTCTCATATTCAATTACTTCTGAGTGAACACATACTGCAGACTCTTGTGATCAGTGCAGATAATACATTTGGTTCCATACAGGTAGTGTCGCCACAGTTTCAAAGCAAATACCACTGCTGCTAACTCCAAATCATGAGTCGGGTAATTTCTTTCATTCGGTTTCAACTGTCTCGAAGCATACGCAATTACCTTACCCCTCTGCATTAGAACACAACCCAACCCAGCATGCGAAGCATCACAATAAACAACAAAGTCTTCTGAACCCTCTGGCAACGAAAGAACAGGAGCTTGACACAATAACTGTTTCAACGTATGAAAAGCACTCTCCTGAGTTGAACCCAACTGGAACGAAACATCTTTTCGGGTTAACTTGGTCAATGGACCAGCAAGCTTAGAAAAATCTTTGATAAATCTGCGATAATAACCCGCCAATCCAAGAAAACTCTTTATTTCAGTTGGTGTGTTCGGAGCACTCCAATTCATCACTGCTTCAATCTTGGACGGATCTACCTTGATACCTCCTTGACAAATCACATGCCCTAGAAATAGAACTTCTCGCAACCAAAATTCACATTTTGAAAACTTAGCATAAAATTTGTTTTTTTAGAATCTCCAAAACCTGCCTCAGGTGCTGATCATGCTCATCCTCTGTCTTTGAATACACCAGAATATCGTCGATGAACACAATATTAAACTTATCTAGAAAAGGTCTGCACACGATTCATTAAATCCATAAATATGGCAGGAGCATTCGTCAAACCAAATGGCATCACCAAGAATTCATAATGACCATATCGAGTACGAAAAGCAGTCTTAGGAATATCCTCCTCTGCTACTCTGACCTGATGATAACCAGATCGTAGATCAATCTTTGAAAAGTAAGAAGCCCCTTCCAACTGATCAAACAAATCATCGATTCTGGGCAACGGATACTTGTTCTTGATGGTCCTCTTATTCAGATCCCTGTAATCAATACACATACGAAGAGTTCCATCTTTCTTCTTCACAAACAGTACTGGTGCACCCCACGGCGAAGAACTCGGGCGAATAAACCCCTTGTCTAACAATTCCTGGATCTGAGTCATCATCTCTCGGATCTCCGAAGGAGCTAAACGATATGGAGCTTTTGCAATCGGTGTGGTACCCGATACCAATTCTATATTATACTCGACATCCCGAACGGGCGGTAACCCTGGCAGATCATCTGGAAATACCTCTGGATATTCGGAAACAACACGAACATCGGTAACAACTCGCTTCTCTTTCTTCACATCAACGGCGTATGCCAGAAAAGATGCACACCCTTTGGCTAGAGATTTTCTAGCCTTCATATACGAGATGAATGGGAAAGAAGATCGAGATCTATCCCCACGAGCCACGACATGCGACCCGTCAGCCAAAGGAATAGTAATCAGTTTCTTATGGCACTGGATACTAGCCCTATGGAGACTTAACCAATCCATGCCTAATACTAAGTCAAACCCCGGTATAGGCATCAGCAAACAGTCTACAGGAAAACTAGTACCATCAATGTCTATAGACACCCCGGTCACATAAGAAGTTACAAGAACTATCTTACCATCTGCTATCTCTACTTCTAAAGGAGTAGTAACCACAGAAGCAGGCAGTTTCAATTTATCACACAAAGATATAGATATAAACGATCTATTTGCACCAGAGTCAAATAACACACGGGCAGGCACAGAGTTTACAATAAACATACCCGTGATCACATCACTGTCATCAGCAGCCTCTGTAACAGTCATCTTGAAGGCTCTCCCTTCCGCAGAAGGTGCAACCTTTCTCTTCTGACCTGCAGAAGACGATCCCCCGACATTGGCTACCCCCTGCCCCGTCCCCCTTTACCTCGGTTTTGTGCAAGCCCTAGCTCTATGACCCTCTTCGTGACAGTTGCAACAAACATTTGTTTTAAACTGACAGACTGATGGTTCGTGGCCAAATCCACCACAATGCAAACATCGTTTCTGTTGGTGCATAATTGTAAATCCCTAGTTCTTATCAATCCAATACATACATGTTTACTTGAAATGTTAATTCAAATGTGTTTTGATTAATGGTTTACATGTTTATATATTCTAACTGTTTCCTTATATTTGTTTTAAGCTTACAAGTACTTAGTCATGTGTTGATTTGTGTTTGGAAGTTTAAGTTTAAGTGAAGGTTACCACGTGCGTGATGAAGCTCACTACGTGCGTAGTGGAGCTCACTACGTGCGTGGTGAGGTAGACGATTAATGTTTAATTAATTATTATTAAAACACCCGGTACGTGCGTACTGGATTGACTATGTACGTATTGCAGAGCATTACGTGCGTAGTTGAAATAAATTAAGGAAGTGACGGTTTACACTCAAATACGCGTTTTCCATACTATAAATACGTATTAACCTCGTATTAGCGCGGGGGAATGATCGATAATCACCGGTAATCGTCCGTAATCGACCTTAAGCCTTCGTGAGCCTTCGTAATCGTACGTATAACCTCGATAAACGCGAACTTAGTGTTATTCTCGAATCCAAGGGCAGCCTTAAGCATTCTGTGTGAGTTCTTAGAGTTGTTCTTGATCCTACTCTGTGTGTTCTTCATGTTAACTGTGTGCCGGACACCTAAGCAGATCTTAGAATCCTTATGAGGTTTAGGAAATAGATATTCTGCACTATTTCTCATCCTAGATCAGTCCTAGCATTAGGGTGTTTTAGTTTAGAACCCCCACGGTCCTACAAAGTGGTATCAGAGCCTTGTGCTTTGATTGATTACTTTTCCTTAGGTTTCGTGATCTAGGTGTCGTTTTGGTCATTTAGGTGTTTTTGTTTTGTCGTTTTCTAAGTGTTTCTTCGTACGTATAATCGTCAACAGGGCGTTTTTGGGTCAAAAAGTTTATGTTTTTACGTTAAAAGGTCTGAACTGTTGAAGGTTAGTCGTTCGAAGTGACTCTCACTACGTGCGTACTACCTAGCAGTTCGTACGGAGTGTGTCTTAGTGTTCTAGAATTTTCTAAATTGTTGAAGGTTATTCGTGCATGGTACCCCTTACTACGTGCGTATCACCTTTCAGGTCGTGCGTAGTGCTTCTTAGCGTCCTAGAATTTTCAGTTACCCGTGTTCTGTCCGTGTGTGGTGCGTCTTCGACACGTGCGTAGTGCTCGCTACTTCGCACGTATTAAATCTTTGTGTTAAATATTTTCTTGCCAAACAAGTTTTTCAACACGTACGTACTGAATTCATTTCATGCGTACTAAATTTCCATTCCGTGCGTACCTGAGTCTGTGTGACAGTATTCCTAGCCTTTAGATGCGTGCGTAGTGTGTGGTCATCTCGTGCGTATTGAGTATCTATTCCGTGCGTACATCAGTAAGTGTGAGTGTTTGTTTGTTAAAATGTCTGACATGAGTGCTATGGCTGCCAAACAAACTATAACTGCATTAAGTAACCTTATAATGGACAATGAACAAGGAGGTATTAACAAAGTACCTCGACTGTTAACCATGGAAGACTACCCATTCTGGAAACCACGTTTTGAGATATTTATCGATGGGGTTGATCCACGGTTGCACATGGCCATCTCTGCTGATTATATAGTGCCTAAAGGTGAGGGGAATATCGAAGTTCCCTATGAACAGATGAGTGACGATCAGAGGAAGGCTTATGATGCTGAGAAGAAAGCCTACTCTTATCTGATCCAAGCTATTCCTAATGAGATCTTCCACCAGTTCCGACGGTATAGAACGTCACGTTCCTTGTGGAATGCGCTACAAAAGAGGAACGAGGGGAATGCATCTCTGAAAGAGCTCAAGGCCTCACAGTTGAGAAAGGAGTTTGACAACTTCACCTCATACGTGAATGAAAAGCTTCCAGATCTGATCAACAGATACAACCATCTTCTCAGTGAAATGGATAGTTTGGGAGTGCAGATTTTAGAAAGACAACAAGTGGAGACTTTGTCCAAGGCACTACCCAAAAGCTGGAGGCCGTTCATCATGATTCTGAAAAATGGTGAAGGTTTTTAGGGCATGGATCTAAATGATTTCATAACTAAGCTAAAAGAGCATGAACAGGAGGAGCAAAATCTAGACAGATTGAGCAACTATGTGCAGAATCCCTCATTATACTATACTGAACCCATTGCTTCTCCAGTCACTTCATCAAATGCTCCGTTGCAGACAGCCTTTACCTCAAACGTCTGTTCTTCAAGCAAGTATGCTCCTGAAGCTACAAGTGGACCACCATATTCGGCTCCTTCAAGCAAAACGTCTATGCCATCATTAAACACACAACATTTCAAGCATGGCAGCACTGAAGAAGTAAAGGAGCATATGGGAATGCTTAGTGCTTTGGTCTCTTCGTATGATGATCTTCTGAAGGGTAAAATTGGAAATGCCTATTTGACTCAAGAAGACAATGAGCAGATTGACAATGATGAAATGGAGAGACAGGACCTTTTATGGTCCTATGCCAACCTTGTGAGGAGAGCAAAAGCTTTGGTTAAACGAACAGGGATGCAGATTACAGCGACTAAGGATACAAAGCTGGGCTTCGACAAATCAGCTGTAACCTGTTACAACTGTGGCGAAAAGGGTCATTTTGCGAGAGAATGTGAGAAACCAAAGAACTCAGGACCCAAGTATTCCTTCAGGACATCTCCTGGAAAATCTTCAACTACCACTACTCCACAGAAAGCTGAAACATCCCATGAGGGATCATCTAAAGTGATGGTAGTTGTTCAGAAAGATGAGGGGATAGACTGGTCAGTACACTTTCAAGATAATGATGCTTTCGAAGTTGCTGAGACCAACCTGGCTAGTGTTCAAGATCTGAAGGATGATTCACAATCTGAAGCAGATAGTGTGCAGGAAGCTGATGATGAATTTGTTGCCAGTAAGGAAGACTCGGTGATGCCTACTGATGAGTACAATGTCAAACCAGTTTCAGTGCCAGCTGCTGAACCAACGCCAGTGATAGTTCAAACTAAATCAGAAGATCTTAAGGCGTGCATGACTGGCAAACCTGCTGATTCAAAGGTAAGTAACAATTCTGGCATTCCTTGTGCTTCGTGCAATGACTATGTGCAAAATATTTTATCTTTGAAATCTCAAGTCAGTGATCTTACCTCTAAATTGCTTGAAAATTCAATCATTAAAGGTAGGGAAAACACACTAAAATATAAAATTGAAAGCCAGAACAAATAGATTAGAGAACTAGAGGTAGCATTGCTAAACAAACAGGATGCCATAGTTTTCTACATCAATCAGATAGATACACTGAAGCGAGACCTTGCTAGTTCTAAGGTAGATTATGAGACTCTCAATCAGAAACTGAAAAGTTATTCAACTTCATCTTATCTATTTGAGCACATAATCGACCGGAGACCTCAAGGTTCCGATTCAGAAAAAGACAAACAGGCATATACTAAATGTCCACCACCAGTGTTAAACCAACTGGTGCAAACAGATGTCTTTACTGAAGCTGACCAACTTCCTTCCAAGGTTGATGCACCGTCTGCTTCAACCTCAAAACCTGATTTAAAAATGAAGGGAGTAGTTGGTGAGCCTCAGATGAAAGAGGTCAAACAAGAAGAAAAGCCTGAATCTGGTATGAGAAAACTTCTAGGCAATTCTTCTGGACAAGGCACGATAATGAAAAATGTGCAAGCAGCACTCCGAACCATAGAAAAGCAGGGTGCAAAGTCTCCTGCAACCCGTCCTTATGAGGAAGTTAAAATTTTTCCAAAACAATGTGGTTTAGGAGTATAGTCAAAATGTCAAGTTGAGCAGAAAGTGCCACATAATCCTGCAAAACATCAGTCAAACAGGATTTGTTATGTGTGCAGGAGACCTGGTCACCTCAGTTATGAGTGTGATCAGCAACAACAGAGCTGCAGGGGGAAAGTTGATTCTTCTGAAAATTTTCAGAAAAATAAAACGTTTAATCAAAATAATCAAAAATCAACTGACCATCATCAGCTCAAAAGGATTGTTGGGGAAACATCTAGTAAACCCAAAAGGTCCGAGGTTAGTCAGATGGGGAAGGAACCACTTCATAAGGTGATTAACGCTTCTAGTGTGTATCACAAGGCTTCTCCCCGTCAAGACTTAAAATGGACCAACAAACGTAAAGTCAAAATGTTAAATAGTTCAGATACCAATGCAAACTTCAAAGCTACTGGTATTTGGATTAACATGCCAATTGTTGGAGAAGATGGGAAACCCATGACCATTCGGGCTTGGGTTCCTAATGCTAAGTAACTTTTTACTCTTTGTGCAGGGTGCCCAGGTTCTTGTTCTTAGTGAATGAAAACGGGATGAAAACCAAGTGTGAGGTCGTCTCTGATGATGCAACTTAATGTTTTTTCCTCGTATATGTGCCTGTGTGGCTATTTTCTGTGTGTTTATTTTCTGTGTCTGTGTGTCTTTGTTCTTGGTATTTATTTCTTTTAGTATTTTAGGGGGAGATAGGTGCAACATAGAAAATTCAAAAAAATCAGAAAAACATAGAAAATAAAAAAAAATCAGAAAAACATAGAAAATACAAAAAAATCAGAAAAACATAGAAAATACAAAAAAAATCAGAAAAACATAGAAAATACAAAAAAAAATTAGAAAAACATAGAAAATACAAAAATAATCAGAAAAACAAAAATGAGAAGTTGATCCAACTCAAATGGAAAATGATGGTACACTGGCTTTCAATACAAAGTATGTCTAGTAAAATTAGGACTGAAGGCATTTACATATTCTTGAGAAAACTGTCTGAAAAATTTAGTTAAATCAGATAAGAAACAGATGGCATGTAAGACATATGATGAGAGTCTAGGCTGATAAGTGGTTGTGCATGTGGAAATTCATCAAAGATTCAAACTATCGAGACATTCCAAGTCTACAAGTCAATAACAGTTGAGACTAACTTAGTCTGGTGCACACACCTGTTACCATGCCAAATGTGTTAGATGACAATGAGCAAAATGTAAAAAGAGGGTGAAAAATTGACCCCAATCTGAGATGTCAAAAGAAATAGATACATTGATCTATTAGTGTTGAATTGTCAAAGAGCATAAAATGCAGTGACAAAAGCTCAACAGAAAGATCTGTTAGTGTTGAATTGTTAAAGAGCATAAAATGCAGTGACAAAAGCTCAACAGAAATTATCAAAAGAGGTGAAAAATTGACCTCCATGTCAAAGAGCATAAAATGCGTTGACAAAATCACAAAGCACATAAGCATGGTGGTTGGGTATTCAAGTTGTGCATCCTACTGAGTGAGTCAAAACACTGTGAGATTTTAGAAGAGATAGTCTTAACCATGTACTCAGTTCTAGATAATCAGAAAATGTTGAAATCAAATTTGTCATTATCTAAGGAAAGTTAGATTGACAAACAGAAATTGAGGGAGTATGTTTGTGCCTAAGGTTCTGAAATGAATGATAACTAAGTATAGATATGCTGGTACTGATTCCATCTTGGAACCTTCTCACAAAAAGATTTAATTTCAGTAATTTAATTTTTGCAAATCTCTTTAGTGTTTTCATTTCTGTCTCTTAGTTTTTAAGATTTAATTTGTTAACAGTCTGTTTTCTGTTTCTTTTATTCCGAAAAATACAAAATTTTTTTTGGTGTATTCTAGTTTCTTGTAGTGTGTTTTTATGTTATTCTTTAGGTTTTCTCGTTTCGCTTTGATGTGTTTAGATGCTTATTAGTGGTCTTGAAGTTACTGACTGTTTATTGCTGAGTGCAGTATTAACAGTATCAAGATTCACATGTGAGGATTTCAGATCATGTGTAATGGAGCCACTGCGCACGAGTTACAACTTACCACGTGAGTAGTGCAGGTAAGGTTATTTTGGTTTGCTCAGTGCAATTTTTGTTGATAGAACTAGGTCTTAGGGGGAGTTTTTTGGTGCATAATTGTAAATCCCTAGTTCTTATCAATCCAATACATACATGTTTACTTGAAATGTTAATTCAAATGTGTTTTGATTAATGGTTTACATGTTTATATATTCTAAGTGTTTCCTTATATTTGTTTTAAGCTTACAAGTACTTAGTCATGTGTTGATTTGTGTTTGGAAGTTTAAGTATAAGTGAAGGTTACCACGTGCGTGATGAAGCTCACTACGTGCGTAGTGGAGCTCACTACGTGCGTGGTGAGGTAGACGATTAATGTTTAATTAATTATTATTAAAACACCCGGTACGTGCGTACTGGATTGACTACGTACATATTGCAGAGCATTACGTGCATAGTTGAAATAAATTAAGGAAGTGACGGTTTACACTCAAATACGCGTTTTCCATACTATAAATACGTATTAATCTCGTATTAGCGTGGGGGAATGATCGATAATCACCGGTAATCGTCCGTAATCGACCTTAAGCCTTCGTGAGCCTTCGTAATCGTACGTATAACCTCGATAAACGCGAACTTAGTGTTATTCTCGAATCGAAGGGCAGCCTTAAGCATTCTGTGTGAGTTCTTAGAGTTGTTCTTGATCCTACTCTGTGTGTTTTTCGTGTTAACTGTGTGCCGGACACCTAAGCAGATCTTAGAATCCTTATGAGGTTTGGGAAATAGATATTCCGCACTATTTCTCATCCTAGATCAGTCCTAGCATTAGGGTGTTTTAGTTTAGAACCCCCACGGTCCTACAGTTTCGTCTGTGATGTGCACGGACCAGTATGACTAGCATTGCAGGGTTTACACTACGGCTTGTTCTGAATAAACCCTAAACCTTTTGATTTCTGATCACCCCGATTCTGGTTATTCTGCAACTTGCCCTTGTTTCCACTCTGATTTCCACCGGACTTGTGAGACGACCATTTCTCACGATTCATTCTCTTCCGAGCTTTCATGTCACCCTCAGCAGCTCGTGCAACAGTAAACGCCTGCCCAACGTTGTTGCCATCCGGGTGTTACCCCGATACTCAGGCAACAGTGCTTGAACAAAATGATCTATCTGTGATGGTTCATCAGGTACCCACTGCTTAGCAAATCTCAACTTCTCGTTAAACTTCGCAATCAGCTCATCCACTGACATCTTGTCATCCTGAGCTAGATCCATGAACTCCCGCTTCAGCTTAGCTAAATCATAAGTATGACAAAATTGCTCGCAGAACTTGGTTTGAAATTGATCCCAAGTAACAGAATTCATAACTTCCCTGGATAGATGAGCAGTTAGAGAATCCCACCAGGTTACAGCTTGACCCTTCAACCTCCGAGTTGCAAAATTAACCCTATCGGACTCCTTACAATTGTAGGCATCTAAAGCCTTCACCATCTCCCTTAACCAGTTCAAAGTATTACTTGGATTTTAGCTTCCAGAATACTCAGGTGGTTGGCAACCCATGAAATCCTTGTATTGCCCTTTTTGTTTAAAGCCTCCTTGATTTGGGTACCAAGGAATGAAAAAGTTACGCTGTTGTGGTTGGTGCTGTTGTTGGGGTTATGATACAGGTGGTATAGTAACGAATGGTAAAGAACCAAATGGTGTTAACACTGTATTGAAGGGTGCAGCAGAGTAAACAGGAGGTGGTATCGACTGGGTAAATACAGCTGATTCTCGAGGCATATGAATAGTATGTGTTTGCTGTGAGAACTGAGTCTGCTGATGTTACTGTTCCAATTCCTGAACCCGATCCCTCAAAGATTGCAGAGTATCTTCCAATTGTAACACATAGTCTTGTTGATCAGATTCATCGATGTGGGAAGTACCGGCTCTGTGGTGCTGCTCATTGACTGCAGTGGAGGACTAGTGATTTCTTCCGGGGGACGCAGGGGTAATTGTCTGGTTCACATTATCAGCCATTTTCTATGCTATACACAATATCTCACCAATTGTTAGATATAATCCGTTAGTTTAAACATACTAACTACTCTCAAAGCTACACTACTAATTACCCACCCTGGGAATAGTGGACTGACCAGAGCCTCGGTTCGAGTATTGCACAAATTATTCATGCAAATCCTCAAACCGGGCTCTGATACCAATTTCAAACACTGTACTTTTTAAACATATAATTTACTGCACGCGGAAGCTAATTACATATAATTATCTTAATTACATAATATATACAAATAGATTTAACTTGTTTGATGTACAAAGACCTTTACAGTGTTAATACAAAAACAGGCTCTAACAAAAACTTGACATCAGAGAATTGGTCCGTCCATATTCCCAGCCCAAAAGCATCAAGCTCACCAAAGAGTATATGCAAAACAATCTAGTGTGGAATTAGCACAAAGCTAAGTGAGGGAACAAATATCTAAACATACACAAGACAAATATGCCTAAACCCAAATAGCTCATGAATCCCAGGAGAACCGGCGGTGTTGCAAGCACCTACAACCAAGGTCGGCCAAAACCAAGGTTTATCGATAGCCCTGCTAAAATGGACCACAGTATCAGCCCCCTTGAGTTAGGGCTGTCAATGGGTTGGATCGGATCGGATCGGTTAAAGATCTGATCTGACCCGCTGATCCATTTAATTGGATTTGGATCTGATCCAATAAGAATGAGATCCATTTAGTTGGATTTGGATCGGATCAATAATTAATAGATCATGACCCGGAGCGACCCATTTAATATTATTAATTTAATTTTATTTATATAATAAATATATCAAATAACTCTTCCACCCCCACCCCACACCACCCAACCCCACCCTACCCCACCTCACCCCCACCCCCACCCCACCCTACCCTACTCACCCTACCCCTACCCCACCCTACCCTACCCACCCTACCCTACCTACCCCCACCCTACACCACCCTACCCACCCCACCCCCACCCCACCTTACCCCCTACCCATACCCACCCCACCCCCACCCCACCCCACCCTACCCTACCTCCACCACACCCTACCCACCTACCCCACCCCACCCCACCCCACCCCCTACCCTACCTACCCACCCTACCCCACCACACCCTACCCACCCTAACCTACCCCACCCACCCCACCCCACCCACCCCACCACACCCCACCCACCATTACCCTACCCCACCCTACCCTACCCCACCCCATCCCACCCCACCCCTACCCACCATTACCCTACCCCACCATACCCCCACCCTACCCCTACCCTACCCAACCCACCCTACCCCTACTCTACCCCACCCCACTCTACCCCTACCCAACCCCACCCCACCACACCCCACCCCACCCCTCCCCACCCTACCCCACCCTATCCGTCGGTGGCGGTGGTGGTCGGCGGCGGTGGTCTGTGGCGGTCGGCGGCGGCGGTGGTGGCGGTGGTCGGCGGCGGCGGTGGTGGCGGTGGTCGGCGGCGGAGGTGGGCGGTGGCGGGGGCGGCGGTGGTGGCGGTGGTCGGCGGCGGCGGTGGTGGTCGGCGGCGGCGGCATAGGTGGTGGCGGTGGGCGGTGGTCGGCGGCGGCGGCGGTCGGCGGCGGTGGCGGCTGTGGTCGGCGGCGGCGGCGGTGGTCGGCGGCGGTGGCGTCGGTCGGCGGCGGTGAGCGGCGGTGGCGGCGGCGGTGGTCTGTGGCGGCGGGCGGCGGCGGTGGTGGCGGTGGTCGGCGGCGGCGGTGGTGGCGGTGGTCGGTGGCGGCGGTGGCGGCGGTGGTCGGCGGCGGTGGAGGTGGCGGCGGTGGTGGCGGTGGTCGGCGGCGGCGGTGGTCGGTGGCGGCGGTGGCGGCGGTGGTTGGCGGCGGTGGAGGTGGCGGCGGTGGTGGCGGTGGTCGGCGGCGGCGTTGGTGGCGGTGGCGGCGGTGGTCGGCGGCGGCGGTGGGCGGTGGAGGTGGCGGCGGTGGGCGGTGGTCGGCGGTCGGCGACGGTGGCGGCGGTGGGCGGCGGTGGTGGTAGGCGGCGGTGGGCGGCGGCGGCGGTGGGCGATGGAGGTGGCGGCGGTGGGCGGCGGTGGTGGTAAGCGGCGGTGGGGGCGGTAGTGGTCGGCAGCGGTGGTGGCGGTGGTCGGCGGCGGTGGTGGTCGGCGTTGTTGGTGACGGTGGTGGCGGATTTTTTGATATTAAATGGATCGACCCAGACAGATCTTGGATCGATCCATGTAGTGATCTATTTAAATGGATCGGCCCATTGGATCTCTTATTGGATCAATGGATCGGATTTTTTGACTCGTTGGATCATTTAAATGGAGCAGATCGGATCGGATCTAGATCATGATCCGATCCATTGACAGCCCTACCTTGAGTACCACAATTGTACATCAAGATCAGATACTGTAAATCCCCCAAGCAACAGGCCAAACATCAAACTGATCTCCAAATTATCATGTATATACAATCCAAACAAGAGCATTCCAAATAGGATATGATATCCTGTATATCCGAAGATATAAATCCACTCACCACAGTCTGCACTGTAGAATCCCACTCAGTTGACTAAATTCACTGAGTCTTCTCAGTTCCTGAGATTGAAGTAACCCAAATCAGTATTTATTTCATAATACTGATCCAAAATATATATCATATCTAACCATATTAATCATGTATGTGTACATATACCTATATACATTTATCATACATAATATCCAAATAAACATACAATTCTTATTTATCTTTAAATTATCAAATCCGACTAAGTTCAAATCCGATTGAAGTCAGATCCCGAGTAGATGATCAAATCCGATTGAATCATAAACCAAATCCGAGCAAAGGCATAATCCGAGTAAAGGTCCAATTCCGATAAACTAAATTCCATGTAAATAGGATTCCGAGTAAAGTATTAAGGCATTCCACAGATTTTAGTCGGATTCCGAGTAAAAGTACAATTCCGAGTAAAGTATTAAGGCATTCCACATATTTTAGTCGGATTCCGAGTAAAAGTACAATTCCGAGTAAATAGTTAAGGCATCACTGATAATTTAGTCGGATTCCGACACAATCCAAATCCGATAAAAGAGTTGCAAGTGTTTAGTCGGATTTCATCAATTCCGAGTAAAGTTCTATCGGATTCCGACTCATTCATACTTCAAATCCGACAGATTCATAATTTCATCCCCAAATCCAATTTCTAACTTAAATCACTACTGATTTTAAGCATGCAAGTTTTATATGTTTCCAGTAATCATTCTAAACATATAAATAACATGTATAGATCATAATTTCTAACATGCATTCATCTTAATATCATCAAATAATCAAGAAACAATCGGAATTCATACATATACATGCAAAACCGAATACAAACAATAATTAACAATTACATTTCAGTAATCTAACCTTATGATTCTGATTCTCAGTTATCAATTTAATCATGCAAGATTGAAGTTTGATTTTCTTTTCTTTCATACTTCTCCTTCTCGGCCGAGAGCAACAAAGCACATACACACACACTATGTCTCACTTGAAAGATCGGCAGTAGTCCTTATCAGTTTGGAAGCTTGCCTCAGAGTAACCATGCACTCTAAGCTCTTCCTTACCACCATAGACCAAAAACATCTCCTTTGTCCTCCGAAGATACTTGAGAATGTTCTTTACGGCCTTCCAGTGAGCTTGCCATGGATTAGCCTGATATCTGCTCGTCATGCTCAAGGCACACGATACATCAGGACGAGTGCATAGCATGGCATACATGATTGATCCTACTGCCGAGGCGTAAGGAACCCTTTTCATTACGTCAAGTTCCTCTTTGGAACTAGGACTTTGAGCCTTGCTCAATGTCACTCCATGCATCATAGGGTTGTTACCCCTTTTTGAGTCCTCCATCTTGAATCGATTCAAGACTTTGTCCACATATACACTTTGGCAAAGCCCTATAAGCCTTTTAGATCTATTTCTATAGATCTTGATGCCCAAGATATACACCGCCTCTCCCAAGTCTTTCATTGAGAAACAACTCCCAAGAAAAGATTTTACCTCTTTTAAAGTTAGGATGTTGTTACCGATGAGTAGAATATCATCTACATATAAGACAAGAAATACTACAGCGCTCCCACTAGCCCTGACATATACGCATGGCTCATCCTTGCTTTTCGAAAATCCAAACGTTTTGATTTTTCATCAAAGCATAGGTTCCAGCTTCGAGATGCTTTCTTAAGCTCATAAATGGACTTCATCAGTCTACAGACTCTATTAGGATACTCAGGATGTACAAAACGCCCAGGTTGTGTCATAAACACCTCTTCATTTAGCTTCCCGTTAAGGAAGGCGGTTTTTACATCCATTTGCCATATCTCATAGTCATAAAATGAAGCTATGGCCATGAGTATTCTAATAGACTTCAACATAGCTACTGGTGAGAAAGTTTCATCATAGTCAATACCATGAGTTTGAGTGAAACACTTTGCCACCAGTCGAGCTTTGAAGGTATCTATAGATCCATCCACGACGGTCTTATTTTTGAAGACCCATTTACACCATACTGTCTTAAACCCGGGTGTAGGATCAACCAATTCCCAAACTTGGTTATACGACATGGATTGCATCTCACTCTCCATTGCTTCCTTCCACCTAGCAGACTCATTGCCCACAACGGCTTCCCGGTAGTTGGTGGGTTCATCATGATCCACCAATAAGTCACTGCCCTCAGATATGAGAAACCCATATCTCTTTGGCTCATGATGTGGTCTACCAGACCTACGAGGAATTAATGGAGTGTTGTCAGGTACCGACGCAATTTCTTGCTCGGTTTCAACCACTTCGGGTTGAGTGCTAGTGCCGACATTAGTCCCTTCTTCCATGGGTTCTTGAATTTCTTCAAGATCAATCCTCTTACCTCCGGATTGTATGGATATCAGTTCCCTTTCAAGGAAAACTGCCCTTCTTGCAATAAACACTTTGTTTTCAGAAGGTTTATAAAATAAATATCTCATAGCTCCAGATGGATACCCTATGAAATAACACCTTTCTGACCTTGGTTCAAGTTTGTCCTCTACCTCTCGTCTCACGAAGGCAGGACATCCCCAAACTTTAAGATATGCAAATTTTGGAGCTACTCCATGCCATATCTCATAAGGTGTCTTTTTGACTTTCTTAGTCGGTACGAGGTTAAGGATCCTTGCCGCCGACTGAATAGCATACCCCCAAAAACTAATGGGTACTTCCGTGCGACTCATCATCGATCGGACCATGTCTAATAGTGTCCGATTCCTCTGCTCGGCGACACCATTCAATTGTGGCGTCCTAGGAGGAGTTAGTTGTGAAATGATCCCACAACTAGCTAGATGATCACGGAACTCCGAGCTCAAGTAATCAGCTCCCCTATCAGAGCGAAGTATCTTGATAGTTTTGCCCAATTGATTCTGGACTTCGTTTTGGAATGTCTTAAAAACATCAAAGGTCTCAGACTTATACCTAATCAAGTAGACATATCCATATCTACTAAAGTCATTAGTAAATGTAACGAAGTATCTTGAGTTATTCTTTGTAACATACTTGAATGGACCACATACATCCGTATGGATTATATCCAACAAGTCTTTACCCCTTTCACCCATACCGGTAAAGGGTGACTTAGTCATCTTTCCTAATAAACAAGACTTGCATACTTCATTTGACCCAAGGTCAAATGATTCCAAGATCCCATCCAATTGGAGCTTGGTGATGCGTTTCTTGTTAATATGGCCAAGACGACTATGCCATAAGTAAAACTTATCCAAACCATTTTTGGATCCAGAATCAATGTTGATGATTGTTCTATTATTTTCTATGTATGCATCAGCTTCATATATACCACGACATGGATAAGCTTTAAAATAACAAACACCAATTTTAAACATGAAATATTACCATTTTCAAAAGAAAATACATATCCATCGTCATACAAAGCATGAAAAGAAATAATATTTCTCGCCACAACTGGCGAATAACATACATTCTTCAAAATAATAGAGTGGCTGGATTTGAAATTAAGTTCCAGAATTCCTTGTTCTAATACTGGGACAACTTGCTTGTTTCCCATGATTAGTTCCAGCTCTCAATCTCTCAACCTTCTACTACTTCTTAGCACCTGTATAATGTTACAAACGTGTGTGCCACAGCCGGTATCTAAAACCCAGCTGTTAGATGTAGAAGTATGATGGAGTTCAATCACGAATGTACCTGAAGTAGAAGTACCTGAGCCCGAAGCTCGCAGCTTCTTGAGACTTTCTAGGTACTTTGGGCAGCTACGGCGCATGTGCCCCTTGACCCCACAGAAAAAACAAACCGCCTCCTTTGGAGTCTTAGCTTGAGGGATTAAACCCTTTTGCTTTGGCTCTAGGGCAGGGTTCGGCTTGGGAGCCCCAACCTTACCTTTACCTTTACCCTTCGGGGTAGATGCCGGTTTCTTCCTCTTCTTGGAAACACCATCCTTGATGGCCAAGACAGGAACGGAACAGGAGCGGAGGATTTTTGCTTGGTCATGTTGGACTCAGTTGTCCTCAACATACCATGCAATTCCATTATGGTTTTCTTCATTCTATGCATATGATAACTCACAACGAATTGATCATATGATGTTGGAAGAGACCGGAGGATTATATCCACCGCCATCTCCTTCCCAATGGAAAATCCAAGCCGCTCCAAGCGCTCGACTAGTGCCTTCATCTTGAGCACGTGGAGGCTTATGTTCCCGCCCTCCTGCAGCCTGCAATAAAGTAGATCATTTAAACAACCATACCGTTCTTGCTTTCTTGTTGTTGGAACATTTCCTTCAACTCAAGCATCATGTCATAGGCACTCAGACGTTCCATTTGCCTTTGAAGCTCATGACTCATTGTGCTTAGCATTAGGCAAGTGATCTCGGTGATGTCTTTTAGACGCTTTTCATAAGCGTCCTTAACGGACCTACTTGCGTTGGCAGCAGGGACCTCAAGGATGGTTTACTCAATGATGGCCAACTTATCTTCATGTCGAAGGACAATGCGTAATTGCCTTGACCAATCCATAAAGTAGGTCCCATCAAGTTTTTCTTTTTCAAGAAAAACCCTTAGCGAAATGTTGGTGGTGTTGGTGTTGCTAATTGATGCCATCTATTAAAGCAAAGTAGATTTTGGTTAGTTAGATTGAAATCCTCATTAAAAATAATTACCCTAAGTTTTTAATAAAACAATAATTTTAACAAGGACTAAGAACCTTATTTCACCTTGCACCGTGACGGGTTTTCCGCGGATCACGTGGCAAAGCTATTTAGGCCGGCATCAATAGACCGATTGCAATCCATTATTACAACTCTTAGTTTCTTGCAGGATCCTACAAGAAAACCATTGTTTCTAGTTTGGCATGTTTGATCCCTCCATACCATTTGGAAATTAATACTTTGAATAATTTCGGCTAGAGCTCGACCATCACTCAAAATATTATTTTGAAATCGTAAATCAACCATCAAGATACACGGTGGTACTCTAGCCCAATGGTCGACTCGGCTAGAGCTCGACAATCGACCTTGCGAGTTGCCACACACACCTTCCACACAGTCCATACAAAAGTCAACTCGGCTAGAGCTCGACAATCAACTTTGCACGGCTAGATTCGGGTGGTGTCATCTTATGGGTGGTATGCAATTTACATTTAGAAAATGGGATTTAGTTTTCCGGTTTAAAAAACCATTTTAGTTTGATTAACAAAAAGTGACAAAAACCATTTTTGTTTTCACTACAGAATATAAACCAGTTTTATATCCTATTTGTTAATCAAGTGTGCGAGCGAGAGTTTGTTAAACCATTGTTAAAAAACTCTTGAGTTTTATTGTCAAAAATTGTCTAGCATGTAATCCTATAATCCATGCATTAACAATAAATAATAAAAAAAACCACACGCAAAAAATAAGATTGGTAACCATGCACCTAAAACCTATGCGTTTTCCCGTTAGCCACTACGGAAAAACGAAGTCATCTAAGGACATTTCCTTGACTTGGATATGCTCCCACTAAACCCGCTACCTCCATTGGGCCTCTTGATTTCGTGTTTGCCAAGACGTCACTCCTTGACTCCCGATGGTTGCCTCCATATTAATTTTACATAGAAAATGAAATAAATGACATACAAGCCACAAATCCTATTTTCTAGTATAAAATACATAACATGGAATTTAAATGGCATGCAAGCCACAAAATAATTTACATACCAAATAAATTAAATAAATTAATTATTACATACCATGTGAACTAGAGAGAATATGGTTTACACCTTTGAAAACACCTAGTTCATTCATTCATTATGCTCAAAACCTTAACTATTACAATAGTCATATCCCTATATCTCCATGAGTATATTACATAGAAACTCTTATTTCTATACAATTTATGAATTTACATTCTCCCCCTTTGTATTGAAATAGGAGTGTAAACGCCGGTAACCTAGGGCATGGGCATCCTCCCTTAGGTTATATAAGCAGTTTAGGATGTAGCGATTTTCACCATAAGCATCAATCTGGCACAATGTTTAATCTTGAGCATCTGACAGCGGAAGCATAAACACTTTTGATGTGTAGGGAAGAATCTTCTTTTTGTCTCCCCCTAGAATGTAACTCAGATTGTTCCCATGTCTTCATAAGTTTGATAATCTTGACTCCCCCTAGACATGATATAGACTGATGTTTCTTTCTATCTCTCCCCCGTGGTAGACACAATAATTTTTCAATATGTTCTTTTACTCCCCTTCAACAACTGAATCAACAATGTAAATTTTCTTCACTTTTTATTCTCCCCCTCATGATGATTATAATACTTTATGAGCATATAAAAGACATCACCATGAGATTAAGTAGTAACAGACATGAAAGAGAGGAGGGGAGGATCCTACATATTCAAGTAAAAAAGATCGCCACTTGTTGTATGACATGAATAGATACTTGAACCACTCTTGATCGTTGAGGAGTGGTAATGATTTGATCTGAATTCTTGAAGATTTATAACTCTGTGTTGGATGTAATCTGATATTGGAGATTAATGTTGTCAAGTAAATCTCCCAGTACCGTGTAATCAGCCTTGACCGGATCACCGCAAGTCCCAAAAAGATTTTGGAAGACATACGGGTGCAAATGAACTTGGGTACACATAAGTGGGTAGGTGACTTTGATGTAATAATCAGTGAGTTGGATTCATCCTTATTCAAGAGCACCAAAAGATTGATATGCAGTGAGCATTCGCATGTAATACAAAATCTTCTCAAAAACCCGAAGTAATTTGATTTTGGTCAAACCTTCAACCAATTTCACCAATAATGTGATATGGGTCTTTAGAAATGACTGATAAAAGATAACCAAGATTCAAAAGAAACAAAGAATGGATGGCCAAAATCTGGTTTTGAGACAAAAAATTGGTGACACTAAGAAAGAAGAACCAATAATCAGTTAGGAAAGGGTAGGATGACTAGACATCAGGAGTACTAGGAATTAAGCACCTGGTTCACGGGAAAACAAAATAAGACCCAAATCTTGAAACATCAGAATGATAACTGAAACTTTGAGAACTCCTGACTCAACCAAAAAACCCAAACACTTGTCTTAGGAATCAAGGTGACAAGATAATTCAGTCAGAACAACGACGGGGGTTCGGGGGTAGCACCCCTGATAGTGGGGTCCAAGGGGAGCAACCCCTGGCGGGGTCCAAGGGGCAGAGCATAAAAATCTAAAAATCTCGGAAAATGAGTGTAAAACCGGATGATCAGAATGTGTGTAAAACCGGATAAATTGAAAACCGGATACACCAAAAACCGGACAATGTGTATACTAGAAAACCGATCATCTTTCAAAAACGGATAGCTTGAAAACCGAATAGCTTGAAAACTGAACGATAATCCATGTGAAAAACCGAATATCTCAAAAACCGATCAACTGAAAAAACCGCACAAAGAAAACCGATCACTTTCGTTCGGTTTTCAGAAAACCGATCACTTTTCTTCGGTTTTTTTCATAAAACCGGATAATTCAAACTCAAAACCGAATGCTTTAACACTGTAAAACCGTATGCTTCAATTCGACCCGCTCAAATATAAAAAAATCTTGAAATTTGCTCAAATCAGAAAATTTCTTGCCCAGATCCGTTCATATACCCCCGAAATACACTTCTTAATCAATAATGATCATTAACATCAACCATATGAACCTATTTGATCGTATTTTCATCAAACTTTCGAAAACTCAAAACCTCACAAATCTTCAAATTGATGTCTGATTTGTGTTCAAATCGATGTTTATTTGATTTGCATTTGTTCTATCACCAAATTCGAAAATATATAAATCCTAATATCATCAAAATCAAGATAAAATGATGAATCTGCCCAAAACCTCGATAAACAGTAACTTTTCTTCAAATCTTCAAAAATCTCGAAATTATTTACTGAATTGCAGATCAAATCACACTCCGTAGACTCTGATACCACTTGTTAGGCCTTGATAAGAAGTGATTCAAGTATCAATGTATGATAGATGAAGGTTTCATATGTTGAACTAGAGAGAATATGGGTTACACCTTTGAAAACACCTAGTTCTTTCATTCATTATGCTCAAAACCTTAACTATTACAATAGTCATATCCCTATATATACTTTGAGTATATTACATACAAACTCCTATTTCTATACAATTTATGAATTTACATGAGGAGTTCTTACTGAGGAGAAATTTTGTAATATTCCTTTTTGTTCACAAAAGCCTTCTAGAGTTGAGTTTCTGAACTCAGTCCCATGATCACTTCTGAGTTGCTTAACAGACTTACCTATTTGAAACTCTTCCTGTTTGATAAAACTTATTATCTCCAGGGCAGCTTCACTTTTGGCTTTAAGGAATATTACCCAAGTGAATCTAGAGAACTCATCTACTATCACCAGGGTGTACTTTTTGCCACTTAGGCTTGGAGTACTTATGGGTCCAAACAGATCCATGTGCAACATATGCAATGGGTCTGTTATTGAAAAGTTTTGCTTTGACTTGAAAGACCCTTTGTGATGTTTTCCTTGTTCACAAGCTGAGCACATTTTGTCTTTGACAAATGTGATCTTTGGCAATCCAGAGACTAACTCATTATTGGATAGCATATTTATATTCTTGAAATTTAAATATGATAGCCTTTTATGCCACAGCTAACTCAGCTTAGAAACAGATTAGGAATATAAGCAGGTTTCAGTATTGGGATCAGCAAAATTGAGATCAAGTAGATACACATCTCTCTCCCTCTTTGCTATTAGCATGGGCTTACCCTTTGCATTTTATATTATTCCTGCTTTCTTCCTAAAATGTAACAACATTGTCTTCATCACATAATTGACTGATACTTATCAGATTGTGTTTAAGACCTTTACCATATGCAACTTTCTGGATAGTCACCTTGCCAGCATGCATCTTCCCATATCCTTTAGTTGTTCCATGGGAGTTATCACTAAATGTTACTTTAGGACCTTCATCTTCCTGGAATTCACTTAGAAGTCCTTTCCACCCTGTCATGTGCCTTGAGCATCCACCGTTCAAGTACCATTTACTTGAACCCTACACATGAAAAGAAAACTAAACATATTAGTTTTGTTTGGGAACCCAATTTGTATTAGGTTTAGATGATGAGCACTTAGCGGTTTCATCTTGTGGAACTGAGTGGTTAGCTTGAGCACGTTTTGAGACCTGTGTAGACTGATCAGCTTGCTCCTTCTCAGGCCCCTACAAGAAACTTGGCGATTTCCGACTGCCAAATCCGTCTGAAATCCGTCGAAAATCGGCGTTTCAGACGGATTTCAGACGGAATTGGTCCCTTGAAAAAAGGGGCCTCGTAAATCGGTTTCCGACAGATTTCCGACAGAATTTTCCGACGGATTTCCGACGGAGCCGTTTTCAGACGGTTTTCCGACAGACCTATTTTAGATGGATTTGCGACTGACTTATTTCAGACGGATTTCAGACGGATTTCAGACGGAAGCGTTTTAGACGGATTTCAGATGGAAGCGTTTGAGACGGATTTCAGACGGAAGTGTTTGAGACGGATTTCAGACGAATTCCATTTTCAGACGAATTTCCGATGGTGTTTTTAGACCGAAGTTCGACGGTATTTTTAGACGGATTTCCGATGGACCCGTCGTAAATCCGTCGGAAAGTATATTTTCTTTTTAAAAATAAGTTTTGGACAAATATTACTTTTATCCATTTTTTCCTGTATCAAAACACAATTCAAAACCCAAAATACTGCTATTACAAGCTTCATCCAAAACATTACATTGCTACAAGCTTCGTCCAAAATATTATTTTGCTACAAGCTTCGTAAACAAATATCCAGGATATACATCAAAGTTTCAAAATAGTTGCGATCTTGACAAGTGATTACAGAATACAACCAAAATAAAAAGTTTAAGAAGATGACGGTGTATAATTTATAAACTTCATCATACTAGCAATTTTTTCATTCCTTACCGACGGATTTCCGACGGCCTTTTCATAAAATCGCTTATTTTAAGAGTTTTGGACACATTTCTTCACACGTTAACATACATATACGTATATATGTGTATTTCCCTTAAAATATATAATAAATTCGTTCGTTACGCACACTCGTACGTATACGTACCTATTTAAACGTCGTTATACTTAAACACTTTTATATGTAACTATACATGGATACGTATACGAGTACGTGTTTTGAGTCATGTAAATGAACATTAATACACATTAACACTCTTATTTTAAGGTTGTGTAAAATTGTATAGAAAATCATGGTGTTAAACACTTAAAAAATACAAAAAATCAATTCGTCCGTCGCCTTTTCATAAAATCGCTTATTTTAAGACTTTTGGACACATTTCTTCACACGTTAACATACATATACGTATATATGTGTATTTCCCTTAAAATATATAATAAATTCGTTCGTTACGCACACTCGTACGTATACGTACCTATTTAAACGTCGTTATACTTAAACACTTTTATATGTAACTATACATGGATACGTATACGGATACGTGTTTTGAGTCATGTAAATGAACATTAATACACATTAACACTCTTATTTTAAGGTTGTGTACAATTATATAGAAAATCATGTTGTTAAACACTTAAAAAATACAAAAAATCAATTCGTCCGTCGGAAATTTCCGACGGATTACCGACGGCCTTTTCATAAAATCGCTTATTTTAAGAGTTTTGGACACCTTTCTTCACACGTTAACATACATATACGTATATATGTGTATTTCCCTTAAAATATATAATAAATTCCTTCGTTACGAACACTCATACGTATACGTACCTATTTAAACGTCGTTATACTTAAACACTTTTATATGTAACTATACATGGATACGTATACGAGTACGTGTTTCGAGTCATGTAAATGGACATTAATACACATTAACACTCTTATTTTAAGGTTGTGTACAATTTCCGACGGATTTCCGACGACCTTTTCATAAAATCCGTTAGTTTAAGAGTTTTCGACGTGTTTTCTCACCCGTTAACATACATATATGGATTTGTATGTATTACCCTTAAAATATATAATAAATTAGTTCGTTACATAAACTCTTCATATACGTACATATTTATACGCCGTAATACTTAAACAATTTTATACGAAACTTTACATGGATATGTATACGAGTACGTGTTTCAAGTCATGTAAATGGACATTTATACACATTAACACTATTATTTTAAGGTTATGTACAATTGTATAGAAAATCATGGTGATAAACACTTAAAAAATGCAAAAAGACTATCTACCGTCGGAAATCTAACGGAAATTTCCGATGGATTTCCGACGACTTGCTTTCATCACAAATTCGTCTCTAATCCGTCGGTAACTTCAACCACTTCAGAAGGTTTTCCGACGAATCACCTCCCATCGCAAATTCCGTCTGAAATCTGTCGGTAATTTCAATCACTTCCGACGGATTTCCGACGACTTGTCTTCTGTCGGAAATTTCGTCTGAAATCTGTCGCTAATTCGCCGGAGGTGGGTTCCGACCCAAATCCGTCTGTAATCGGTCGGGAAATTTCCGACGGATTTCGTTTGTCAGAAAATTCCGTCGGAAATAGGAGTTTTTCTAGTAGTGTTAAGATTTCACTTTCACAGTCCTTGGCCTCATGTCCTCTACCTCCACACTTGTAGCATTTCCTTCTACCAATGACTAGAAGGGGTAGGTTATCCGATAATCCTTTTGAGAACTTGCTCTCAGTTTTGGGATTATAGGATGTGGATAATTTCGCAAGTTTCTTTGCAAGCTGATTCACCTTATGCTCATTGACTTTGGACTTACCTTTGTCAGATGTAGGTTTATTATCCTTTTGATCAGAAGTTTGACTAACAAACTTCTTTTCATTGACTTTGGACTTACCATTGTCATGTTTTCTGGATATACTAGTTTCAACAGCTTTGGACTTACCACTGTTGAGTTCTTTGGACTTACCAATTTCAACAACTTTGGACTTACCATTGTTGTGATACGACCTCTGACTTACAGTTGTCTTCCTATTCTTGAACTTCTCTCTGAACCAGATAGAGAGTGCTGTCTTTTGAAAGGATTTGGATTCAACCTTTCAATAACAGATGTTCTTTGAATAGGCTGAGTGCCTAATCTATCATGCACAGACTTACTATGCTATTTAGATGTTGAACACTCATTCCCATGATCCTTTGCCTTTACAAACTTATTGTATTTGAGGCTTGGATCATGTCTCTTTTTGGAGGTTGACTTTTGAGACTCAATCAGTTGTCTATCTTCCTCTGAATATGTACTTGCTATCTCATCATCATCAGCTGCATAAGTTGCGGATTGATAGTTAGCTCCAAGTACAGCCTTTACCTGTTTAGGGATCTTCTGGTTGATGCACTGTTCAGCAAGCCTTGATGACTTACACCAGGATTCAGTGACCTTCTGAAGTTGGTCAGCTTTATCCTTGGCTTCCTGAAATTCTTCACTTAGAATTTTATTAATGTGTCTTTGATATTCAAGATCACATTGTGCTTTCTTTCCAGCAATTATGAGAGTTTGATTTTTCTTAATCTCATTCTTGAGCTTAGTAATTTCAGCTTTGAGGTCAGCTTGAGACTTAAGGCTGGTCTTAAAGTCGTTTAACAAATAACCAAATGTAAGACCTTTTTCTTCATTGGTGTAAGAGTTGAAATTACTAACCTTGTACATGGAGGAAGGATCCAAGTCTAGTTTGCTGTTTTCCTCAGCTTCCTTCATGTCAGCTTCAAAAGTTGATTCAGACAGAACATAATCAACTTCATCTAATTCAAAATCTTCATCTTCTTGAGCTATCACACACCTGTCATCATCATCTGAGGTGGATGTTTTTGTATCCCAAATTTCAGCATAAAGTCCTTTTCCATTGCGCTTGTCTTCAGGCTTTCCTTTCTTGAGCTGAGTATATTTCTTTTTATACTTATCAGGTTTATAAGCATTCTTGTCAGCTACTAAAGCTGTTTCATCTTTCTTTAATCTGCACTCAGCAGCATTGTGTCCCTTCTTCTAACAGTTGTAGCACACAACTTTCTTGGGATCAAAAGAACTCTTTCCTTTGCCCCTGTCAGATCTTCCTTTTCCCCTCTGAATTCTTCTCAGTTTTCTAGCAAGCATAGCCATTTGTTTAGTGATAGTCTGAACATCATCAGTATCACTTGAGTCTGAGTCTGAGTGGTCAGCTTGAGAGTCTGACTCAGTCTCAGATTCAACAATGAAGGCTTTTGAACTCTTTTTCTTTCTTTCTGCAACTAATGCAATTTCATGTTTGTCAAGAGAGTCCTTCATTTGTTGTTTAGAAGATTTCATGTGTTCTGTGATTTGTTCATGATTAAGAAATAACCCATATATGGACTGTAGGTTATACATGTGTAATGTACCTCCAACCCTTAGTGCTACAGTCACTTCATTGAATTTCTCTGGCAACACATCCAGAAGTTTTAGCACTAGGTCAACTTTATCCTTTTTAATGCCTACACTTAGTAGGTCATTAATAAAGCAGTGAAACCTTGTGAACAAATCAGGCAAGGTTTCATTCTTCTTGGAAAAGAAGTTTTCATAGGATCTGTTAAGATGATTCTTCTTTTGCTGCTTGACCAGATATGTGCCCTCATATGTAATACTCACAGTATCCCAGATCTCTTTTGAAGTTTGACACCCAGTCACAGTATGCAAGATCTGATTAGTCAGGGCATTTGCTAGAACACTCTTTGCTTTGTCATCCAGAGAATGCAATTTCCAATCCTCTTCAGTCCAGAATGCCAAAGGCTTCTTCACTTCCAATTCAGTCTTGTCAGGAGACTTATCACTGCCAGCAGCAGGAATCTTGGGGATGATTGGTCCACGAGTTATGACATCATACATCCTGATGTCAATGGACTTAAGGAAGAGCATGGCTTTAAATTTCCACATAGGATAATCAGATCCATCAAATATGGGACATCCTTTAGCAGCCATCTGAGGAAAGTTTGAAGAATTGTTGCTTGTCGACATATTATACTTTCTCAGAATCTTGAACTTCAACTTATGAATATTTCAGCCTACTCTGATACCAGTTGTTGGTCCCTTGGTGAGAGTATCAACAAGCAAGTAATGTGTAGAAGGGGGGTTGAATACACTTTTTGCGGAAAATTGAACAAATCAATAAAAAAGTGTTACACTAATCAAACGACATGAAATCGAATGCTTTCATTAATAAGAAGATGATTACAGGAACAATCAAGTAAGCAACACTTGATATGTAAACACCTAATGTAAATCAAATCTCTCAATCTCTCAAACTTTGCTATCTATAATCAACTTATGATTATAGATACAAAATGACTCTCTAAACATGATTTATTCACAGATTGGATACTTACCAACTTCACAACAGACGTGATGATCAAACACACGAACAATGTTGGCAATCTGTGAATTTCTTGATCACATTGAGCTTACAAACGGTGTATCAAGATTCATAACACCTACGATGAATAGATTGAGGTGAGATTAGAGTCTGGTTCGGTACCTCTAAACTTATCAGGAGATAAGTATTTATAATCCTATTCCTACGAATCCTAACAAACTAGAACTTATTCTAATCTGCTAACAAACTAACGGATAACTCGGAATCTTGAATCTTGAATCTTCTATCTTGAGTCTTCAATCTTCAATCTTGATTATGGAATATTCTTATCCATGCCGTAGATATAGAGAGTAATAGGAATTTAAAACAAATTTAAATTCTCTTAAACTGAATTCTTTAGTCGGGCTGAGTTACCCAGCTTGAAACTCATCAAGCTGAGTCCTTCAAGAAGTCATAAGAGTTAGCTATAACTTACTTAGCAACTCTGTTGAGCTGACTCAGTCTGTTGGTCAAATGATCTCATCAGTGGAAATTTGATGAGACAAAGTTAAGTTTGTAAGATATGTTCTAAATATAACTTAAACATAATTGTGAGGCTTGATTAGACTGAGCACTTATAGCGTTTCAGACTGAGCATAAGCTGAATGTAAGATGAGCATATATTCGATCAGCTTAGACTATATCTTAGTAAGATTATCATTGTGTCTGATAAGCTGTGTATGTCACCTAAGATATATGTTGAGTATTCAGCTTGATTTGTTTCGTGCTGAGTGACTCAGCGTATAGATTGGGTCAGCTCAATAGAGTTGCTAAGTAAGTTCTATCTAACTCTTACGACTACCAAGGATGAGTTAATCATTATACGTGTTAGTACATGTTTGTTTTCGGGTTTGCTCTCGAAGAACTCAGCTTGATGAGTTTCAAGCTGAGTAACTCAGTCCGACTAAAGAAGTCAGTTTAAGAGAATTTAAATATGTTTTAAATTCTTTTTATCTCTCTATATTTACGGCAAGGATAAGAAGATTCCAGAATCAAGATTGAAGATTGAAGGCTCAAGATAGAAGATTCAAGATTCAAGATTCCGGGTTATCCGTTAGTTTGTTAGCAGATTAGGATAAGTTCTAGTTTGTTAGGATCCGTAGGAACAGGATTATAAATACTTATCTTCTGATAAGTTTTAGAGGTACGACTATTCAACGAGTTACATAGCCAAACTCAGTTTCACCTCAACCCATTGATCGTATGTGTTACGAATCTTGACTCACTGATTGTAAGTTCAACGTGATCAAGAAACTCAGATTGCCAATTGTTCGTGTGTTCGAATCTTCAGATCTGTTGTAAAGTTGGTAAGTATTCAATCTGTGATTAAATCCTGTTTAGAGAGTCGTCTTGTATCTATAACCATAAGTTGATTATAGATAGCAAACTTTGAAAGATTGAGAGATTTGATTTACATTAGGTGTTTACATATCAAGTGTTGCTTACTTGATTGTTTCTGTAATCATCTTCTTATTAATGAAAAGCAAAGCATTCGATTGTTTGTGGTTTGATGTGTGTATAAAATTATTTTTGATTTGTTCAATTTTCCGCAGAACGTGTGTTCAACCCCCTTCTACACATTACTTGCTTGTTGATACTCTCACCAAGGGACCAACAACTGGTATCAGAGCAGGCTGAACGATTTCATAAGTTAAAAGTTCAAGATTCTGAGAAAGTATACATTGTCGATAAGCAACAATTCATTAAACTTTCCTCAGATGTCTGCTAAGGGTTGTCCCATATTCGATGGATCTGACTATCCTATGTGGAAATTCAGAGCCATGCTTTTCCTCAAGTGCATTGACAATCGTAGGTACGATGTCATCACTAAAGGACCAATCATCCCCAAGATTCCTGTTGTTGTCAGTGATACGTCTACTGACAAAATTGAAAAGGAAGTAAAGAAGCCTGTTGCATCCTGGACTGATGAAGATTGAAAACTGTATTCTCTGGATGACAAGGCAAAGAGTGTTCTGGCTAATGTCCTGACCAATGAGATCTTGCACACTGTGACTGAGTGTCAATCTGCAAAAGAGATATGGGATACTCTGAGTATTACATATGAGGGCACAGATCTGGTTAAGAAGCAGAAGAAGAATCATATGAAAAGATCCTATGAAAACTTCTTCTCTAAGAAAAAGGAAACCTTGGCTGATGTGTTTACTAGGTTTCACTGCTTGATTAATGACCTTCTAGGTGTAGGCATTAAAAAGAATGAAGCTAACCTAGTGCTAAAATTTCTGGATGTGTTACCAGAAAAGTTCAATGAAGTAACTACAGCACTATGGGCTGGAGGAACATTACAAATGTATAACCTACAATCCATCTATGGGTTTTTGCTCAATGATGAACATATCACAGAGCACAAGAGAACTTCTCAACAACAACTGAAGGATTCTTTTGATAAAAGTGATGTTGCATTAATTGCACAGAAAAAGAAGAAAAGTTCAAAAGCCTTGGTTGTTGAATCTGAGACTGAGTCAGACTCTCAAGCTGACCACTCAGACTCAGACTCAAGTGATGCTGATGATGTTCAGACTATCACGGAGCAAATGACCATGCTAGCCAGACGTTAGAGAAGAGCTCAAAGGGGAAGAGTAAGATCTGACAGGGGTAAAGGAAAGAGTTGTTTTGATCCCAAGAAAGCTGTCTGCTTCAATTGTCAGAGGAAGGGACACATTGTTGCTGATTGTAGATCAAAGAAGGATGAATTAGCTTCAGTAGCTGATAAGAATGCTTACAGAGCAGATAAGTACAAAAAGAAGTATACTCAGCTCAAGAAAGGAAAGCCTGAAGAAAAGTCCAATGCAAAAGGACTCTATGCTGAAACTTGGGATACAGAATCATCTACCTCAGATGATGATGACAAGTGTCCGATGGCTCAAGAAGATGAAGAGTTTGAAATAGATGAGGATGATTACGGTTTGTCTGAATCAACTTTTGAAGCTGACATGAAGGAAGCTGTGGAAAACAACAAACTTGGTGGTTGGGATCCTTCCTCCATGTACAAGGTTAGTAATTTCAACTCTTACACCAATGAATAAAAAGGTCTTGCTTTCGATTATCTGTTAAATGATTTCAAGACCAGCCTTAAGTCTCAAAAAGACCTCAAAGCTGAGATAGCTAAACTGAAAGATGAGATTAAGGAAAATTAATCTCCCATTGATGTTGGTAAGAAGGCACAATGTGATCTTGAATGTCTAAGACACATAAATAAACTTCTAAGTGTAGAACTTTAGGAAGCCAAAGTTAAAGCTGACCAACTTCAAAGGTCACTGAATCATGGTGTAAGTCATCAAGGCTTGCTGAAAAGTGTATCAACCAACAAATTCCTAAACACGTACAAGCTGTACTTGAAGATGACTATCAATCCGCAGCTTATGCAGCTGATGATGATGAGATAGCAAGTATAGATTCTGAGGAAGATAGACAACTGATTGAGTCTCAGAAGTCAGCTTCAGAAAAGAAACATGATCCATGCCTAAAATACATTATGTTTGTAAAGGCAAAAGATCATGGAAATGAGTGTTTAACATCTAAACAGCATAGTAAGTCTATGCAGGACAGATTAGGCACTCAGCCTATTCAAAGAACTTCGGACATAGAAATGCTTAACCCAAATCCTTTCAAAAGATAACACTCTCTATCTGGCTCAGAGAGAAGTTACACGAATAGGAAGACCACTGTAAGTCAGAGCTCACATCACAACAATGGTAAGTCCAAAGTTGTTTACATTGGTAAGTCCAAAGAGCTCAATAGTGGTAAGTCCAAGACTGTTGAAACTGGTAAGTCCAGAAAACATGACAATGGTAAGTCCAAAGTCATTGAAAAGAAGTTTGTTGGTCAAGCTTCTAATCAAAAGGATAATAAACGAAGATATGACAAAGGTAAGTCCAAAGTAAATGAATATCAGGTGAATTAACTTGCTAAGAAAGTTGAGAAGTTATCCACCAATAATCCTAAAGCTGATGATAAGTTCCCTAAAGGATTACCGAATGATTTATCTCCTGTAGTCATTAGTAGAAGAAGATGCTACAAGTGTAGAGGTAGAAGTCATGAGGCTAAGGACTGTGAAATTGAAATCTTAAGGCCTAAAAAGGGACAAGCTAATCAGTCTATACAGGACTCAGCACCTGCTCAAGCTGACCAGTCAGTTCCACAAGATGAAGCTGCTAAGTACTCATCAACTGAACCCACTATGAAGTGGGTTCCCAAACAAAGATAATGTGTTTAGTTTTCTTATCATGTGCAGGGTTCAAGTAAATGGTACTTGGATAGTGGATGTTCAAGGCACATAACTAGGTGGAAAGGACTTCTTATTGATTACCAGGAAGATAAAGGTCCTAAAGTAACATTTGGTGATAACTCCCATGGAAGGACTAAAGGTTATGGGAATATGCATGCTTGCAAGGTGACTTTCCAGAAGGTTGCTTATGTCAAGGGTCTAAAACACAATCTGTTAAGTATAAGTCAGTTGTGTGATGAAGACAATATTGTTACTTTTGATAAGAAAGCAGGAACTATATATAATGCTAAGGGTAAGCCTGTATTAATAGCAAAAAGAGAAAGAGATGTGTATCTACTTGATCTTAAATCTGCTGATCCCTATACTGAAACATGCTTATATTCCCAATCTGTTCCTAAGCTGAGTTGGTTGTGGCATAAAAGATTATCACATTTAAATTTCAAGAATATAAATATGGTATCCAATAAAGATTTAGTCTCTGGATTACCAAAGATCACATTTGTCAAGGACAAATTGTGTTCATCTTGTTAACAAGGGAACCATCATAAAGGCTCCTTCAAATCAAAGAAAATTTTTTCAATAACAGACCCACTGCATATGTTGCATATGGATCTATTTGAACCCATAAGTACTCTAAGCCTAGTAGATGAGTTCTCACGATTCACCTGGGTAATATTCCGTAAAGCCAAAAGTGATGTTGCCCTGGAGATAATAAGTTTTATCAAACATGAAGAGTTGCAAAAAGGTAAGTCTATAAAGCAACTCAGAAGTGATCATGGGACTGAGTTCAGAAACTCAACCCTAGAAAAATTTTGTGAACAAAAAGGAATATTACAAAATTTCACCTCAGTCAGAACTCCTCAACAAAATGGAGTTGCTTAAAGGAGAAATAGAATCTTAATTGAGGCTGCTAGAAAAATACTATGTGAGGCAGGATTGAAACTCTATTTCTGGGATGAAGCTGTAAGTACAGCATGCTATACTCAGAATAGATCAATCATCGTCAAAAGACATGGCAAAACAGCATATGAGATGTATAAATCTAGAAAGCCCAATATAGGTTACTTCCATGACTTTGGTTCAAAATGTTATGTGCTGAATCAAAGAGATCAGCTTCATAAGTTGGAACCTAAAGCTGATCGTGGAATCTTTATTGGTTATTCCTCAATCTCTAAGTCTTACAGAGTGTATAACACCAGGAGAAAGGCTATAGAAGAATCAATTCATGTCTCATTGATGAAAACAGTTTTGATCAAGCTGATAAAAGACAAGCTGACTTGGTCAGTCTGAGTGAGCTTGAAAAGACTGAGGAAACCAGAATGTCAAATCCAATGTATGTCATGGATGATGACAGTGATGATGATGTGTGTTCATCTAAGAAATCATCACAAGCTCCGAGGGAATCCCAAGCTGAGAAATATGATGAGTTCATCAATCCCTTTGGAGCTGACGTTACTCAGACTGAAGATCTTAGTGATCAACAGTTTGATATCAATGCTGCAATTGAGACTGAGGATGTAAGTTCACCTCAGAGTTATCAATATCATTTAGATCCAGAACCACAATCTCCTACTACAACATTTAAATTCCTCAAAGACCATCCTCAAGATCAAATAATTGGTAATGTTCAAGAGAAAGTAATGACCAAATCGAAAGCAATTGCAAACTATGTTGCTTACTTTGGTTTCCTATCTCAAATGGAACCAAAGAAGATTGAAGAAGCCTTAGAGGATGAGGACTGGATTGAAGCTATGCAACAAGAATTAAATGAGTTTGAGAGAAACAAATTCTGGAGTCTTGTCCCAGCCCCCAAAGATCATACAATTATAGTCACTAAGTGGGTCTATAGAAACAAAATGGACAAGGATGGAGTGATTGTTAGTAACAAAGCCAGGCTGGTAGCACAAGGGTATAAACAAGAAAAAGGAATCGATTATGATGAGACCTTTGCCCCTGTTGCTAGAATTGAAGCCATCAGGTTGTTCTTAGCCTATGCAGCATATAAAGACTTCAAAGTCTATCAAATAGATGTGAAGAGTGCTTTCCTAAATGGAAAACTTCATGAGGAAGTCCATGTGAAACAACCTCCTGCCTTTGTTAGTTCAAAGTTTCGACATCATGTCTATAAGTTAGACAAGGCTTTGTATGGTCTTAAACAAGCTCCAAGAGCTTGGTATGATACCCTGTCCAACTATTTATTGTCAATGGACTTTACCAGAGGTAGTATAGATAAGACACTCTTTATTAAAAAGAGTAAAGGACAGGTGATTCTTGTACAAATCTATGTGGATGACATTATTTTTGGTTCTATAAATGAATCTCTGTGTGAATGGTTCTCTAAAATTATGTCAAAAAGGTACAAGATGAGTATGATGGGTGAAATGACATATTTCCTAGGCTTACAAATTCAACAAAAGCCTGATGGAATATTCATTAATCAAAGCAAGTATGTTCTTGATTTGATAAAAAAAATATGGTTTTGATTCTAGTTCAACCATGAAAACACCCATGTCTCAGATGGTAAGTCTGTATGTCAGTCTACTTATAGAGGAATGATTGGTTCACTCCTCTATTTGACAGCCAGTAGACCTGATATGATGTTTGCTACATGTGTTTGTGCAAGATATCAGGCAGATCCAAAGGTATACCAAATCTAGGCCTTTGGTATCCAAAGGACTCTGGATTTGAATTAGTTGGTTTTTCAGATGCTGACTACGCTGGGTGCAAGTTAGACAGAAAATCAACAATAGGAAGATGTCAAATGCTTGGAGGGAAGTTAGTAAGCTGGACTATTAAGAAACAGAACTCAGTGGCTACTTCAACTGCTGATGCTGAGTATGTTGCAGCAGGAAGCTGTTGTGCTCAAATCCTGTGGATGCAACATCAGCTTCAAGACTTTGGTATGAATTTTAGGAAAACTCCTATCTTCTGTGATAACCAAACTGCTATAGCCATCACTTACAATCCAATCTTCCACTCAAGAACCAAGCATATTGAAATAAGACATCACTTCATCAGGGACATCATGGAGAAAGGTAAAGTTGACATCAAATTTATCTCCACTAATGACCAATTGGCAGATATCTTTACAAAACCAATTGATGAAAAGAGGTTTATGTATCTGCTAAGTGAATTGGTTATGCTCAACCCCTAGCTAAGTGTCTAGAATTTGAGTCTCAGTTTGACAAAGACTAAGTGTCTTAAGCTGAGTGCACAGTTTATAAATAAGTTTTCATAAACTGAACATTTTGTCAAGCTGAATAATGAGTTCACATGTTTGGTAAGTCCCAAACATGTTTTAACTACTTAGTGTAGTTAAAATATAAGTTTGAGTCAGTCTCAAACATAAATGACTATGTGTCATTGATTCTGAGTTGTGTGCTCTACTCAAGCTGAGTATCAATCTAAAGCTGAGTGCTCAATTCAAGCTGAGTACTTGACTTACACTGAGTGATATGGTTACTCAGCTTGGTGTGTCCAAACTATGATTTAATTACTATGTGTTATTAATTCATGAGTCATTATGTATTTTAGTCGGTCTCAAATCACGTTTTATACCGATTGCGTATTGGTGTAATACAACAGTGTAAATAATATTATTGTAAGTCAATAATATTATGTGAAAAAATTAACCGTTGGGAGATGATAAGTTTCATCTCAATTACTATTATCTTGTGCCTTAAATTTGTTATGCGTAACGGATAAAAAGGGAATTCCAACGGTAATTTTCTCTTTCCACGGAAAGGTATATATAACGACCATAACCAATATTCAGAAGTTTACGCTTATATTTCTCATTCTTCAACTTCTACTATACACAAATATATTCCACAAAAACCTCTCCTTGCTTAATGCAATCAATCATTCAGATTAGAAATCCTAAATCGCTCTGTGCGAATTCTAAATCGCTTAGTGCGAATTCAAAATTTACTCAGTGTGAATTAACGAAATCAACGATGGACGGAACCATTCTCATTCTCAGTGATAGAATGGTAAGAGGTGCTCAGATGAAGAACAATGGTGTGCCGTTGATTCGAATCAACAATCAACGTGCTTGTCTCACAATTCCAGAGAGGAAACGAGGCAGAGGATATGAAATATGGGTGGACTACATTCGAAAATGCCCCTTGGCATTCACTTTTTCAGGACCACCACTCCATATCGTTCCACAACATCTGTTGGAGTTCTGGTATACTTGTACTTACGACCAGAACAGGGGAGAGATAACTGGCACTGTTCTAAATGAGGATAGAACAGTTGTCATTACTGTCCAGCGGCTAAAGGAAGTTCTTCAACTCCCTGCAAATGATGCGTTCGAAGCTGCTGTTACAAGACAAGTGGCAAGGTCTGTCCTACCCAACATGGGTTACCCACAAACAGAGGGTGTGATAAAGAAAGCCACTTTTACAACTGGATGGGGCTTCATGGTATCCACTGTGATACGTTCACTTGGCACTAAGATTGGAGGCTTGGATCAAGTCAACGAGTTCGAGATGCAGCTGTTCTATAACATGTATAATGCTAGAAATCTGAATTATGCACTGCTCATCTTCAACAAGCTCAAATCCTTGGTGGTGGAAGCTGAGTTGGGAGAACAGCATTATGAAGCTGGACAGGATGTGTTCCTTGCTCCAGCACTCAGCTCAAAGATGTTCAACAATGACATCTTTCTAGAGCAGGAAGGTCTGAGTGACCCAATGTGATGGATAGCTGAGAGAGCTTCATCTGCAAGTGAAGCTGAGGAGTCGGATCAAGGGGGAGCATCTGGAGCTGAACCAGATCATCGAGCTGAGCAGCCAGCTCAAGTTGAGCCTTCCTCTCCCTCTGGTTCTAAGTCATCTTCAGAGTCTGCATTCGTTGCCAGACCCAGACAAGGTATCGCTCCTTCTCTCTCAACCTATTCTCACTTTTCCTTTGGAGATAAGACTGTGGTAGACCCGACCCAGTCTAATCCATCTCGTCCACCTTCTTTTCAACTCCACTCTGAAGTCACCCCTAGTATGCCTACTGCTACTAGGGAGAATATCCAAACCTATACACGTAAAATTGCCAAAGGTGGTGCTACTTCTAAAGGCATCACTAGAGCTGAGATCACATTGTTCCCTCCCCAGGCAAGAGTTGAGGGGGAGACGCCTATTCTTAAGGTGTCAACCTCGAGGCTCATTTCAACCCTACAACCTTATCCAGTTTAAGGGGCCATCATTTGGTATTAGAGCCAAACTTGTTCTTTGGCTCGTGATTATTCGAAGACTACAAGCTTCATCACGATGATTTCAAGCTCAAGGTGAAGAAAAAGCTCTCGGTTCTTTAAAGTACAAAAACCCACGGTCTCTTCAAGAAAGGTTCGATTCCAAGAAGTTTACTAAGCAACAACCATTGATTCCCAAGGGTAGAACACATTCAAGGTATAAAAAATACTTGTTTTCTACCATTTCTTTGGGTTATTTCAAGGGTAACTACTCTTTTATAGAGCTTTCTTGAAGAAAAGATCAAACCGAGAAGTGTTTTATAAGTAAAAAAGTCTAATGGTTCATTAAATAACCACTTTTCGGCATTTAATTTTTTGGGTATTTGAACATTTAATGGTGTTCTTGACACTGGAAGTACAGTCTTGAAGAAGAAGAATTCGGTTTTTAATTTTTTAAAAGTATAATTTCTTCAAAGGTTAATTGTTGTACAAGGAAAATCAAGTACAACCCATACCAATCAAGGTACAAGTGGGTAAACACTATTCAGAGTAAGGTAATCAGATTTGATAGTGACTGACCCTATAAGCCGCATCCATGAGGTATGAGATTGGTATAGTGTGCGGCTTATAGATAACCTCCAAGCTAAAACTCCCAAGTGTTAATCAGCTATCAGCGGCATTGGGTCAATCGCATGCGATTCAGTGTTGTTCTATCAATCGCATTGACCTAATCCGTACGATTCAAAGGTTCTTGGTTGCTTGGTTCTCTAACACACCAAAGGCAGTCGCATTCGAATCCCTGACTTGATCAGTATTCGATTGACATTACTAACTGATTTGCTTCTAAGTGTTTCGTGCTACAACGAACAATCGCATTCTATTGGTGACTCATTTACTCACAACCAAGTCGTTACTATGTCCATTTGTCTTCAAGTGATATTATCAATCGCACAGAACCATTCGCACACCTTGAATCTATTGGACACGTGTTGAACTTTTGGGACTTAACTTATTGAACAAGAGCACAATCGAATCTTAAATTTTAAAATTTTAATTCAAAATTGAATTTAATCTAAACCGGATCTAATTCAAAGTTGAATTAGAATAACTTATTTCTATCTAATTCAAAGTTGAATTTAATCTTTACAAGATCTAATTCAAAGTTGAATTAAATTGACTTAATTCCTCAATCACCACCTTAAAGTTTAAAACAAGCTTGAAAAGAATCTTATTCTTAATAGTCAACAAAAGTTTTCGAACAATCAAATCATTAAAACAAGTAAACGATCATTTCTTACAAAACATTCATTATGTCAAGTTCAAATGAAATCATGTCCATTAGTACCGACACAAAACCTCCTATTCAGTTTCGAGGAGAATACAATGTTTGGAAAGGAAGGTTTATGGACTTCCTGGAGCACAATGAGGTATATGGGGAGAAAATGATAGAGTGTATCCACAATGGAAACACAAAGTATATGAAGGTTGTAGAAGCTGATCCAAACAAGAACCCTCCCATTGTCCGTCATGAAAGAGAGAAGACAACAGAGGAGCTAACAGCAAATGAAAAGGAAACCAAAAAGGCTGAACGATTGGCTAAGTACTATCTCAAGTAGGGACTCTCCTCAGAGATCTATACTAAGATAGATAGATTATCCACTGCCAAGGAGATATGGGATGAGATCAAGAAACAGTTACATGGCACTGAACAGGGAGAGTACATTAAGTGTACTCAATTCGTCAACAGTTACCATGACTTCAGTGTTCGAGAAAATGAGCTTCTTTCTGAAACATATGGTAGATTTTGCAAACTGCAAAATGAGATGAGGTCCAATCAAATCATCAGGACTGACTTAGATCTGAACTGCGTCTTTCTAAAGTCACTGGGTCCGTAATGGAAGGAATATGCCAGATTGTACAAGTAAATCAACAAGGATCTTACCACAGTCACCTTCCACAAAGTATTCGAAGACCTCAATCAGTACCAAGATGAAGTTCTAAAATCGCTCCCAAAACAGCCAGCTGCAGACCCTCTGGCCTTAGTTGCAGCAGAAAGGATTCCAAGAGAACCATCGTCAAGATCTGTAAAGTACAAACAAGTAATATTGAGTGAATCAGAACCTGATGATGATGATGAAGGCTCTGTTGAAGGTGCCATCCATGCTCTCTCGGTTGTTGGCAAGACTTTCCAAAACTGTTTTAACAAAACCAACAACAAACAAAGATTTACCTCTGGTTCCAGAAGACCAGAAAGGCTTGCTCCTGTTGACAAGCCCAGATTTCCAAGGGAAGAGAGGAAGGAGGAAAAGAAGACAGACCTAAAGTGCTACAACTGTGGGAGGTCTAGACACATGAGCAGGAACTGTCCACAAAAGTAGATCAAGGATGCTGAATACTATAGGCAGAAGTACCGCCTGTCAAAACAAAAGCAGGCTGGGAATGCACTTATGGTGGAAGAAGATCAGTTCCTGTAGGACACAGACTCCGAAAGTGATCTAGATGGTGAAGATCATGCACAGTTCTATCTGATGGCTACTGGTGAAGTAGGTGATAGGTATGAAGATGGTGGTGATGATCTCTCCGATGCTGAGGAGGAGATTTTGGAAATCGGAAAAGTACCTTCTATCTATAACTCTAATGTGGGATTTAATTTTGAACATATCCAAAACATATTAAACCGCATGAAAAAGTTAGAACACAAGGTGACAAAACTAACAAGTAAAAATCAAGTGTTAAAAGAGGTCATTCATACACAAGATAAATAGGCACAAAATGCAATTGAATAATTAGAAAAAGATATAAATGAAGCAAAGGTTCAATTAGCTGTGAAAGAATCTGAATTCCTAGAATTTACCAGATAAGACAAACATCATCAGGCACGATCTCAAAGCAGAGCGTGTTAGCGCCGAAAAGGATTCAGAAATTCTTAAAAATGAACAACGTGCTCTTTATTCAAAAATCAAAGAACTTGAAGACCTACTGATCAAACATGGGCAAAGTGAACAAACCATCTTTCTGTATAAAGAAAAGGAACACCCTTTTTCAAGGTCGACATTCGAAGGACTTGGTTTTGAAAACCCCAGTGTTCTAAGTAAGGTAACTGCCAAACAGTTTTATAATGCAAATTTATTTGGCGAAGGACTAACTCAATGAATGGTATTTGTTGATCATGAGGAAGAAAGACTTGAAGAAGATGTCAAGCAAACCCTTCATCTCAAAACTAAAATTCCCTTCAACTACTCTAACCTCAATGACTCATACTTCACTTACCCCCTTCCAACATTGAATTCTACTGTCACCACCCCAATATACACAGATGAGGAACTTTATGCTCCTGAAGTACCAAAACCCAAATTTCAATACATTCCCTACAAGAAATTGCAAAGAAGGTGTTAGTTCATTATAACAAGTGATTCAAGTAATATGTAGGATAGATGAAGGATTGCATATGTAGAACTAGAGAGAATGTGTAAAAACACCATAAGAACACTTAGCTCTTTATTTCATTGTGTGCAAAACCTTAGCTATTACAATAGCCATATCACTATATATACTCCATGAGTATATTACATAGAAACTCCTATTTCTATACAATTTATGAATTTACAATCTCCCCCTTTGTATTGAAATAGTAGTGTACACGCCAGTAACCTAAGTCTTCCTTAGATTATATAAGCAGTTTTGGATGTAGCGTCCCACCATATACATCAGTCTGAAACATTGTTTTATCTTGAGTCTTTGATAGGGGAAGCATAAACACTTTTGATGTGTTGGGAAGAATCTTTTTTTTGTCTCCCCCTACAATGTAGCTCATATAGTTTCCATGTCTTCATAAGTCTGATAATCTTGACTCCCCCTAGACATGATATAGACTGATGTTTCTTTTTCTCTCTCCCCCTTGAGTAGACACCCTCAACAACTGAATCAACAATGTAAAATTTTTCACTTTTTATTCTCCCCCTCATGATGATTATAATACTTTATGAGCATCATGCATAAAAGACATCACCATGGGATTCAGTTGCAAAAACATGGAAGAGGGGTGGGGAGGATCCTAGACTTCAAGTTAAAATAATCTTCAAACATTCCCTAACTTGAATAGATACTTGAACCACTCTTCATCGTTGAGGAGTTGTAAAGATTTGATCTGAATTCTTGAAGATTAATAAATCTTTGTTGGATGTAGTATGATATTGGAGAATAATGTTGTCAAGTAAGTCCTGTTGGAACACGGTATGGAGCAAAGCACAGTGGACTCGTGAGCGTGTCATCCTCTACGACCCCTTCACGACCTCTCACGACCCGTGAAGACTCCACAAGCCGTATGAGAGTCGTTGAGTCAAACGTGAGGGCAGTGGGCTTCACGACCCGTGGAGCATTCCTCACGGCCGTGAAGCCCTAAAATCAAACAATTTGATTTTTGGACCTTCTCTCTTTATCAGTAAGCTATCGGGATCAATCCTTGTTGTGTGACCCAACAGGCTCGAACTTCATCAGCAGTAACACCAACGTACTTGTGTCAGTGGGCAGACTCCAACAGACTCCCACTTGCACATGACACTACGTACCCAGAGGTATCACAGACGGTGAGCGTCCTCAAGCAAGGCATCCATGTCCCCAAGTCAGTACGAGGTATGTCATCCCATAGACAAGTACAAATTCACAACCCAAAGGTTTGAAATGACCCTTTAGATAAGTGATCAACCATCCTTTTGTTCGCGATATCCATGCGAAGGCGAGACATGGTACTAAGTCATTCTCAGTCCTTCACGATTATGTTTCTCGATCAAGATTGGTGGTGACGAAAATAAACAAGTTGCAATCGATTACCCAAATCATTGCACACTCGAGCATGGCCATGCATTTTGGTGTCAGCGCCCAATCATCGAGGGGCCCAGGGATATCTCTCTAACCAGAGGAACAAATTCCTTTGACTACATTGCCCACCACAGTGATCATACTCTGCCCAGCTACTCCCTTTATAACAGCCAGTTAGGGACTGCGTTTGAAAGCAACTAGATCAAAGCAAACCAAAGTGATGCAGAAACATGCATTTCCAGTATGAGGATGAACTGATATTATCACCCTGAATCACTCATGACAAGTACCACAAAGTGAATTCAGGTGTGGGTCGTCCAGTCACTTGAAACCTCTTTCAAGTACATGCGAAGTATTGCGTCCCTGTGTCCCAATCACCATTGGACACTTGACCAATCACTTCCCTCAGCCTTCATTCAGACTTTCTTCCCGTGAAGAATGACTGGCTGTGGATATTTAGAATGTAAACACATTCAGGGAAGAGGTAAAACATGCAAAGTTGGAACACAATAAGGCTTACTGAGAGTACCCGCTACACACGAATTACCAAACTCCTTTGATAATCGATACTAGCAGAAGCACAATATTGCTTAATGTTCCCAAGAGTAAAACATATCAAAACATGACTAAAACATACCCAAGCCAAGTTCATGCAGACCTTAGTATGACATTCATCACTAGACCGCCACTATAGCTCAGTAAACGGACCATCCACGATGTCATCCGTTTGTACTCTGACATTGACCATATCCCTACTGCAACCAACCACTTCCAAAGTGTGCGTTGATGGGATTTCGATCATTTGTCCAAGCCGTTATACCTTCATTTTTTCAAAAGAACCCAATAAGGTAAACAATGCTCGGGTTTCAAATTTAATTTGCATAAGCCATCGTACTCTCATTGTCTCAAAAGATCTCAATAGAGTCAGCGATGCTTAGTTCTTAGTGATCATATCCCTGCTACAACCAACCACTTCCAAAGTGTGCGTTGACGGGATTTTGATCATTTGTCCAAGCAGTTATACCTTCATTGTCTCAATAGAACCCAATAAGGCAAACAATGCTTGGTTCGCATAATTTAACGTGTATAAGCCATCGTACCCTCATTGTCTCAAAAGGACTCAATAGAGTCAATCGATGCTTTAAGAAACACGTAAATTAACAACACCATATTTAAAAGATTACAAACCCCAATCAAGATCGGCGGTTATCCTTTAAAGTAGAAGTCATCACAAGAGTAACAACTCACTTTAAGCTTCTTCTAATTACACACCACAAGAACATATACTCATATTTCTTGTATTCCATAAACTTCTTTGAATATCCCATATTTATTATGGACGCATAATTCTTAATTTACGCTTGTTGCCAAGCTACATTAAGACATTATCTCCAAAACATATAGCATGTTCTAGACATACCAAATAGGATTATAACAGCACTCCCACTAACTCTGGCATCTATCAAAGTTTCATCATTGCTTACTGAAAATCAAACACTTGATTTTCTTAGCAAAGATTCCAAAACTTAGATTTATTTTAAGCCCAAAAGGACTCCATATTTGTAGACTTCATAAGGATACTCAGGATGTAAAAGACCCTCGGACAGTGTTATGAGCACTTCCTCATATAATTCCTATAACGGAATGCTGTCTTTGCATCATACTGCCATAAAACGGCATAAGCATCCGCTTAAACTTCAACATAACTACTAGGAGAATGTCTTCATATGATTCCTACCTAATGATTAATCATCATGAAACCATTTATTACCAGTCAGTATTTGAAGTTATCTACAAACTTATCCATGCAGATCTCATTCCCGAAAGATCTATTTACACCATCAGGTCAAAACCTAGGTGTTGGATTAACCAAGTTAAAAACTTGAAAATCCAGCATGGAATGTATCTTATGTTATTACATTCCTCTTCTTAGCAGACTCAAGGACTCACTACAGCTTCCGGTAGTTGATGCATACATCACGTATCATCAATAAGTCATTGTCCTCAGATATAATAAATTATATTCTTCTGGTCTTATGACGACTCTTACCAGACAAATAAAGAAGTAATAACTTTATGCCAGATACTCCAACATAGCCATGTTGAGTTTCAATCATTTCTAATCGAATGCTAGTGTCAACATCAGGTCTTTTATTTAAATCTCACGTTCTTCCACTGGAATGCTTCAGTTATTCCTTTCCCTTTTCGAGTAACCAAACCCGGTTCTCAAAAGGATATGAAATGAATATCTGAAACTTAGAAGAACTATTAAATACATTATCATCCTCTAAGTTCATCCATCTCCCACTAAATGTAGACTGGATAACTCTGATCTATGAGATAGACAAGCAAAGAACTCTTTCTAGTCAAATCTCCTCAGATGCTAATTCGACCTTCTTTGTTGATTTAAAACAAGAACATTACCCGTCACTTCTCAAGTACACCTATCCAATAGGATACTTAAGTTTAATCCATCAAGGAGGAACCATAACAAATATTTTCCAATCTTCCACTCAGCGATCCATGTGAAACATGTATCTTAGGAGAAAGTGAATTATGAGTCAACCTCACAATTCTTATGATGGTTTAGGAATTCAGAATGTAGATGCTCAACATCTCACAAGATTTGAGTATCTTTGTTCCTTTTTCCCTCTTTATCATCAAATCTGTTAAGGGTGAATCGTGAACACCTCACAGGTTTCAGACACTCGTCTAACTAATTAGACTTACCCATTCCTTCTACCATCATCGGTAAAGGTAACAAATCATATATAGTTAATCCTTATGATTTTGCTTGAACGGTCTTTACACCAACGTGCAAACTTAAATCCAACAAGCTTTTATTCCTCTCACATTAACCAGTGAAGGATTTCTTAGTTATTTAGCCTTATAAGCAAGATTTACAATCAACAATTGACCCATGGTAAAAAGATTCCAAGTTCCTAACTACATGGAGCTTGGTGATGCAAGTCTTGTTTATATGGTTAAATCAACTATTTCATAAGGATAACAATTCCATAATCATTCATAATCATTCCATTACTTCCTTAAGAAAAAGCTTATTATAAATGCCTAGACATGAATAAACTTTGAAATAAATCTCGAAAACCCATAATAACATAATTCAAAGTAATATTCATCGTCATCAAAGGCATAAAAGATACAATTCTTCTTGCCACGCAGGGCATAAGACAAAGATCTAAACGAAGTAATAGTATAGCTGGACGGAATGGCAAGACTCTTCTTCCAATCCTTTTAGTTAGGGACAACCATCATGTTTCCCTCTCTAAGATCCAGCTCTCCATGCATCCATTACCTACTCCTGATAAACACCTGCACTTTGCAACAAACAAGTTTGTGACAAACGTGAGCGTTTTGACTAGCGTTCAAAACCCAGTCTTTAGAAGTAGAAGATCAATGGAGTTTGATCATGAATGTACCTAAAGATGATGAGCTAACGTTCTTCCGCTTTAGGATACTTAGCTCTTCCAGGCACTTAGGGCAGGCGTGACGGCGCCAATTTCCAATTTCTCCGCAAAAGTAGCAAACTACCCCATGTGGAACATCATCTTGAGGCACAATCTCATTGTCCTCCGACTCCATAGTTACGGATAGCCCAGTCATACAAGGCTTTCCTTTTGAGGTCAGTTTCTCCTTCTTGCTTACTTGTTTCCTAGTAGCCATAACGGATGTGGATGAGGCACGATCCTTCTCAACCATGTAAGACTGAACAACCTTCAAGGTGTATTGAAGTTCGATCAAGGATTTATCCAAATTGTCTTTGTGATAGTTCTTGACAAACTTCTCATAAGATGCGGGCAGGGACTGGAGGATCATATTCACCGCAATCTCCCTCCGTATTGGAAGTCCAAGTCTCTCCAATTGGTCCATGTATCCCTTCATCATAAGGAAATGGACACTTACATCCTCACCTTCCTGCATCCTACAACCGACCAAAGCCTTTATACACTTAAACCGTTCTTGTCTAACCTGCTATGGAAACATATCCTTTAGCCGGTTAATCATGTCATACGCACTCAATTGCTCAAGCTGCTGACGCAACTCAAAGCTCATAGTCGATAACATGAGACAAGAAATATCTTGTGTATCTCTAACACGCTTCTCAAAAGCATATCGAGTGGCCCAGTTCGCGTTGGTAGCAGGTGGCTCCGGAAAGGGTTCCTCAAGGATGTGTAACTTTGACTCGTGACGGAGGACAATCCTCAATACACGATACCAGTCAGCGAAGTTCACTCCTATGAGTCTCTCCCTTTCTAGGAATAATCGAAGTTTAAAGTTTGGTGTGGTGTCGTTAATGTTTGCCAACTATAAAAGAGTACACGTTTTAGTTAGTTCCGATATAATCCTCGTTAAAATAATTACCCAGCTGATTAAGAAAACCAAATTATCTTAACAAGGGCTAAGAACCTTATTTCACCCCAATCCATGACGGGTTTGCTTCGGATCACTTCATGGAGCTATTTAGGCCGGTAAACGCTTTACCAATTGCAATCCGAGATTACAACTCTTAGACACTTGCGGGATCCTAGGTACTCATAGCACCCGTTTGGCATGTTTGATCCCTTCCCTCACCGATTCCTCATTAATCCGCTTTGATAGCTCGGCTAGAGCTCGACAACTACCAAGGCGTATATAGTCTTGGAATTGTAAATCGACTGTCAAGATACACGGTGGTACTCTAGCCCAATCACCGGCTCGGTTTAAGCTCGACAACCGACCCTTGCGAGTTGCCACATGCACATTCCACACAGTTACGCAAAACCGACCTCGGCTAAAGCTCGACTGACCGATCTTGTTTCACTAGATTCGGGTGGTGTCATCTTACGGGAGGCGAGTGATTTACATTTTAGAAAAACGGGTTTTAGTTTTTCAAGTGGTCTTGTGGAGCACGAGGTTTGTAAACCAATTCAAAACTCTTGGTTTTATTATTTTGAAAAATTTTCAAGCGTGCGATGAACTAAACAACCACGCAAGAAAATAAACAAAACAACAACCACGCACAAGCAATATCTGGTGACATGCCCCTAAACCCTTTGCGCCTTCCCCGTGAGCCAAACGAGGAAAGCAAGGCCAAACTCAGGACATAACCACTTGGCCCAGCTGGAAGTGCTCCCACTGAATCCGTCATCTCCAATGAACCTCCGGATCCACCATAGCCGAGACGTCTTCTCCACGACTTTCGATGGTTGTCTTCGGTCTTCTTTTACAAATACATACAAAATATTTGAAAAGAAATGGCGTGCAAGCCGCGAAAGCTAATCTAACAATTACAGAGAATAGCAATCGGCATGCAAACCAAAATCAAGTACAAAATACAAGACTGAATAAATTTAATTATTACAAACCAATTGTGGTACAAACCACCAAATGAATGAATAATCAAATACAAACAAACAACCAACACATAGGTCTAATGGGCAAGGCATTACCGGATCAAACAACAACCACAAACAACAACACAGTGTGCCACAACAAAACCGTGTAGAAATATCCCAACTAGATTTGTTCCTAAACAACCTAAAACACTCAAGGCACAAAGTGAAAAAATCTTGTACGTATGCATTAGGAATTCCAAACATTTTGAAAAACCATATTCATACATACACAACACAAGTATATGCATGTGCGCGTTATCATGCCAAAACCGCCCGATACATATAAATATGCGAGTTAGGATATTATGGGGCTTTTCAAGTCCAAACAACTTTGGACGGATTCTGGAAAAACAGAATCGAGAGGAGGCTAAAACCGAAAAATTATTTTTCTTTTTCAAAAAGGACAAAAACACTGTTCACGACATCCTTCACGGCCTAGGAGCCTTCACGGCCTCTTACGGCCCGTGAAGCCCATGAGCTCCACGACTCTGACACAGTGAAAAAACCTTCACGACCAACACCCCACGAGACTGGTCATGAGCCTTCACGACCGTGAAGAACAAGCCTTCACGACATAGACTGTCGTTAGCCTTCACGACCGTGAAGAACAAGGCTTCACGACATGGACAGTCATGAGCCTTCACGACCGTGAAGAACAAGTCGTCACGACCCGTGAAGACCTTCTGGACAGAATGTCCATTTTCGGTTTTCAAGCCAAAAAAGTGCAATTTGTTTGTAGATTTGGCTCTGATACCACTGTTGGAACATGGTATGGAGCAAAGCACAGCGGAAGCAATATCAAAAGTATTAAAAACCGAACAAAATCGGGTCCATACATATTCCAAAGTGATGATCTTCTACAAAACACAATTGCAACTTAAAAGGAAACAAAGAGGGTAGAAAGTACTTTCTTACCATATCCATAAATCGGCTATAGCATGCAACAAACGAGATGTATCCGAGAACCTAAATGTGTCCTCCTCTATTGCATGATCCACACCAAGTTTGATCAATCCCCGTATGCTAGTACACCATCAAGAAGACATCCACATGATTCTTCTCTTCTAGAACAACCCTTGAATGATCTCCTCTTGTACCAACAAAACTTACATTACACTCAAGATCCTCTATCTAGTGTACATGTATGTGTATATTATGTATCTCTTGCAACAAGGTGCCAAGAGAGATGTTAGAGAGAGAGTTGATAATTCTCATACAAGCATGAATGAGTTCCAGACCCTAAACCCACTGTTTTGGCCGGAAACAAGAACCCTTATTCATTGGACCACGAAATGCCCCAATCAAATAAGAGATTTTCATGCAGATGGTCCTTCACGGCCTCTCATGGCCCGTGAAGACAAAAATGCGCCACCACTGGCCATAATCCTTCACGGCCTGTGCCGCGTCGAGTGACTCGTGAGGGCGTCATCCTCTACAACCCCTTCACGACCTCTCACGACCCGTGAAGACTCCACGAGCCGTATGAGAGTCGTTGAGTCAAACGTGAGGCAGTGGGCTTCACGACCCGTGGAGCATCCCTCATGGCCGTGAAGCCCTAAAATCAAACAATTTCATTTTTGGACCTTCTCTCTTTATCAGTAAGCTGTCGGGATCAATCCTTGGTGTGTGACCCAATAGGCTCGCACTTCATCAGCAGTAACACCAATGTACTTGTGTCAGTGGGCAGACTTCAACAATTCTCCCAATACCGTGTAATCAACCTTGACCAAATCACCGCAAGAAACAAAGATTTTGAAATACATACGGGTGCAAATGAACTTGGGAACACATAATAGGTTAGGTGACTTTGATATAATAATCAGTGAGTCGGATTCATCCTAATTCAAGAGCACCAAACGATTGACTTTGATATAATAATCAGTGAGTCGGATTGATATGCACGTGAGCAAGCGCGCATGTAATTCAAAATCCTCTCAAAAACCTGAAGTAATTTGATGTTGGTGAATTCTTCAAATAATTTCACCATTAAATTTTCACTTTGATTTCAAACCCGAAAATACACTTTTTTATTAAAAATCTTCAAAAATTCAACTTTTGTTGTTGAATTCAAAATCAAATCTTCACTTCTTTGGCTCTGATACCACTTGTTAGTCCATTATAAAAAGTGATTCAAGTAATATGTAGGATAGATGAAGGATTGCATATGTAGAACTAGAGAGAATGTGTAAAAACACCATGAAAACACATAGTTCTTTATTTCATTGTGTGCAAAACCTTAGCTATTACAATAGCCATATCCCTATATATATACTCCATGAGAATATTACATAGAAACTCCTATTTCTATACAATTTATAAATTTACACAAGGTTCCACACCTTGCAAGAGTTTTGCTACACACATCTTGTATTAGGAGACATTGCCAAAGCTTTCCACTCAGAAACCACACCTCAAACCATCAAATTTTCTAACCAATTACCTGAGCTTACATAATTAGCTCAGGAAAATGCAGTCCTCCACAAGCATATTACAAGCATTTTTAATAATGATGAAAAGATATTTGACAACTTGTGCAGGGAGAATACAGCATTGAAAGAACGCATCAGCCAGGTCAAGAAAGAGATGCAGGCTCCTACTCAATTCACTTTTTCTCCATACGCAGAACGAATTGAAGATTCTAAGAATGCGTCCACATCTTCCCAGAATGTCCAACTCACAATAAAATCTGTTAATAATGCTACATTGGTAACTTTAAAACAAAAACAGATTTTCAAATAGACACATACTTCCACTTCTAATCACATTTCTCGTATGCCCACTGATATACCTGAATCTTTAAAAGAAGCTGCAAGTCGATCACGACTCATTTCTAACATTTTAACTTCTGTTGCAGATGTGAAGGAGCTCGGGAGTGAAGAGCGTAAAATAAATACAACTTGGAAGAGGGTAATTCCTAGGTCATCTAGGAAATGTTCTAATTTTTGACAAACATGTGAACAACTTTTGATGTTTGATAAAGTCTGTAATCATTCAAGTTTACATGATACAACTGCCTCTTCAAAGTTTTGTATTAGTGATGGTTGTCCCCATGGTCACTGTGAATTTAATTGCGAGTATGATCAATTAAGATAACAAATCGGAATTAAACAATGTGAGGACTGGAAAGTTTTTCACGCTAATCAAATCAATGTTCCATTTATAAACTCTAAAGGGTTTATGTTAGAACTCAAAAAGTGAGGGTGTGTTATGTAACTTTCCCAAGGCTATATATGGCCTTGGTTCGATTTTCAATACAAGCTTTGCATTCATATTCTCACAAATATCAAGGTGTTTGTGTGTGTTCTTATTGCCATTCGCATTGCTTCATCCGTAAAGGGACAAACAAGTGGTATCAGAGCCAATTCTTCTTTGAAATTGGTTCTTGATTCAAGCTTCAATCATTTGCAATCATCATCTCAATCAAGTCAAGTACAAATGAAGAACTCTGCATCGATTTCAGCGCTGTGAAAGGTAATCTCTTCCTTTTTTCGTCTGGGTTCAAACATCTTGAAAACTGTGATTGTTTGATTGAAGAAACATGGCTCAATCATTGGTGATTCATTGATCAATCATTGCTGAAGAGGTAACTCATCTCCGATTGAAGCATCTTTGTTCACTACTCACTTGAAGGTTTGAAGTTTTATTTAAAATTTCATCATTATTCTTCTCCAATCATTGGAAAGATGAGTACAATTGATTAGAAAATTATTATTTACTGTACTTTGTGTCATAAATCGACAGTCACATCAACTGTTCTTGGGAAAGGTGAAGTTTGAAAAAATGGATGTTTCAGGTTGACGTCACTTTGGAATTTACGATTTTGAATTAGAGGTTTGTTTTTTAAATCAAACTATGTCTATCAAGGTCGCCAATCATTTTTGTGTAATTTGCAAGTTATTTGGAAAAGAATGATTGGATAATCATTGATTTCTGAAAGTTTGAAGTTTGAGCTGAAGAACACCAAGAACAATTCAGATCTGAGATTTCAATCTGTTGATTTGAAAAACACCTACGAAAAGGTGTTTGTGGGTGAAAGTTTGTTGTGATTGGAAAGTTTGTTACTGATCTGTAACAGACAAGTGTGCATACTGACTTGCTGCGATTACTGACCAACTGCGAATATAGAGGTCTGACCAAGTATTGAGTTGTGCAAGTGTTGATTTGTGACCAACTGATTTGTTCGCATTGTTCGCATTGACCCTGAAAGTTGACTTCGAATCTAGATACAATTCGAATCTAGTTAGACTACAATTAAAGTTACCAGTTACAAGTTTCTAGAAATAGAGGTTCGCATTCGAGATTCACATTCAAATTTTGAATTCGCATTCGAACATCTAGACTGCCTTCGGTTAGAAATTTTGCAAGTTGTATTTATTGGATATATTCGCACTTGATTACTTGAGTTCGCAGTGACCAAAGCTTGAAAACCAAAGCACAGTAGTTGGATTTTTTTTCAAGTGGAAAATTCGCATTCGAATTTTAATTCACATTCGATTTTTTGATTCGCATTCGATTGATAGTGTTAGCAGTATTCAGAGTTGGAAAAACAATTTATTAGATTTGCATCTCATTAAAGGATTCGCAGTCGATTTGACGATTCGCAATCGATTATTCAAAGTTTTATAATTTCAAAGAAAAACCGATCATGTCTAGTTCAAATGAGATGCTTGCGATTGACACTGATACAAAACCACCGGTTTTGTTTAGAAATGATTATCATGGATGGAAAGGAAGATTTATGGATTTTCTTGATCATAATGACACATATGGTGAAGCGATGAGGGATTGCATTGAAAATGGTAACAAACAATTTCTTAAGATCATTCCTACAATTCCTGGTAACAATCCGGAAATTACTGCTGAGAGACGAGAAAAATCATTTGATGAGCTCACTACTCAAGAGAAAGAAATCAAAAAGGCTGAAAGAATGGCAAAGTATTATCTCAAGCAAGGTTTATCATCTGAGATATATACCAAAGTGGATAGTCTTGAGACAGCTAAACAGATCTGGGATGAGCTGAAGAAACAACTTCAAGGTACTGAACAGGGTGAATACATCAAGAAGACTCAATTGGTGAATAGTTTCCATGACTTCTCTGCAAGGGAAAATGAACTGCTTCATGAAACTTACAGTCGTTTCTGCAGACTGTTAAATGAGTTGAGATCCAACAAGATACCCCGGTCAGATCTTGATCAGAACTGTGTCTTTCTAAAATCTCTGGGTAGTGAGTGGAATGAACATGTCAAGCTATACAAACATGTGAACAAAGAACTGACGCAAGTAACATTTCATAACATCTTCGAAGATCTGAATCAATATCAATCAGAAGTTTCAAAGTTTTCCTCTAAGGTGTCTCCTGCTGATCCTCTAGCTCTGGTAGCTGCTGACAAACATCCCAGAGAACACCTAAGATCAACAAAATTTAAACAAGTTGTGTTTAGTGAATCAGATCCTGAAGATTTAGATTCAGACTCTGTGGAAGCAGCTATCCAGACTTTGTCATTCGTAACTCAAACCTTCAAGAACCGGTTTAACAAGACCAACAACAAACAAATGTTCACTTCTGGATCACGGCGTCCTGAGAACTACAGGTCTACTGACAAACCAAGGTTTCAACGGGAAGAAAAGAAGGTGGAGAAAATAGGGGAGATGAAATGCTACAACTGTGGAGGATCAGGACATCTTATTCAAAATTGTCCTCAAAAGAAAACCAAAGATGCTGAGTACTACAAACAAAAATAACATCTATCGAAACAAAAAATGGCTGGAAAGGCTCTAATGGTTGAGGAAGATCAGTTCTTATCTGATACAAATTCTGATAGTGATATTGAGGCTGAAGAATATGCTCAATTCTGTTTTATGGGAAAGAATGGAGAGTCAGAAGAGGAGAACAACCCTACTTTTGACAAGTCTGATTCAGTGACAGATCAGGTAAATACTAACATTGATTTGCTTGCAGGTTTTAATAATGCCCATATTCAAACCATTCTTAAAAAGATGAAAAACCTAGAATCAAGTGTTAGAAATCTGAAAAGTAAAAACAAGTCTCTAAAACAAGTAATTCAAAGTCAAGATCAAGAGGCGCAGGGAATAATTGATCAACTTGAAAAAGATTTACAACTGTCAAAAGATCAATTGAAAACAACGAGCTCAAAACTTTCTGATTTGACAAATGAGGCACAAACCATCATTCACGATCTTAAAGCTGAACGTGTGAGTGCTGAAAAGGATCCTGAGATCCTTCAAACCAAAAATTCTGAATTGTTCACTAAAATAAACCAACTTGAAGATTTTATTATTAAAAGAAATCAAAGTGAACAAACAATTTTCTTACACAAACAGAAAGAAAGACCTTACAGTCGTTGGACGTTTGAAGGCTTAGGTTTTGACAATCCTCATGTACTTGATAAAGTCACGTGTAAAAAACTGTTCAATGTGGATCTGTTCAATCTGGGTCTTACTGCAAGAATGAAGTTTGTCGGCCAAGAAGAAGCACAAGCTGAGGAGGAGGTGAAAAGAAGTCTTCAAGAGCATGCAGAAATATCTTTTGATTACACTGCTTTTAATGCATCATATAACTCTGAATTTCCAACAACTTCAAGTTCCAAACACACTCCTTCTGTTTATACGAATGAAGAGTTGTATGCACCTTCTGTTTCAAAACCTTTGTTGGAGTATATTCCTACTCTTGAGTTAATCAATCGATTCTACACTCTTCAGGAATACTGCTTCACTTCTCAGATAATCATTGATATCTCTTCTTTGGTTCTCTCAGATCCATCAAATTCAGTTACTCTTCGTTCCACAGTTTCTGTCTCTTCCAATTCTGATTCTTCTCTTCATATTGAAATTTTCACTCTTTCACGACAAGTAGATGAATTAAAATTGGCAAATGAAGGTCTTCGCTCCAAGCTATCCCAAGTTCTGAAAAAGGATGAAGAAATCAGTGATAGACTGAGTGTGGAGAAATTTGAACTTAAAAGTCTAATCAAAAAGCTGAACTCAACTCCAAGCACAAATGAGGATTACGATGCTCAAGAATTTTTCTATCAACATTCAGATTTTTTATCCATGACAGATCATGCACCATCAACTGTAATACCATCAGTTCCACAAGTTGCTCACTCAGTTACACCAGTAACGACTGTTCCAACCTCAAGTGTTAAAAATAAATTAAAACAGGCTATTCACACATGCACTCACTCATCATCTCTGTCAAATGAGAAACCAGAATCTTCTGCTGCAGCTGTTCGTCGTCCTAGAGCAAAAACTAATCTGTTTGTTGTACCTGCAGATGTGAAGAAAGCAGACTTGAAGACTCAAATAAAAACCAAATGGAAAAGGGTCATACCTAAGTCAAATAGGATGTGTACCACATCTTCTTCAGTCTGTGAAAACATTTTAATGTTTAGGAAAACATGTTTATCTTTCAATGAAACGGAAAAGGTTGCTTTAAATATGTTTTGCATGAGTAATGGTTGTATGCATGGTCATTGTGAATACAAATGTGAATATGATCAACTCAGAAAATCCTTAGGAATCAAACCATGTGCTCATTGGTCCGATTTTTATGCACATCAAGTTATCTTTCCATTTTTGAATTCCAAAGGAGCTGTTTTACACATTTCAATCACCAAACGTGTTTAAACAAATCTCGCCGGTTGCTCACTGTACGTGAACTGCAAGCATATCAAAACCATGGGTATCAAGCACTTTATTCGGCATGGCTTGCACGAGAACAGGAACTCAAGCACAAATCACGTTCCACACACACATCAGTTTCAAAGTCCCCAACATGGGTGCAGAAGAGGTCTGTTTCTGTTGTATCCCACTTCTATCTGTTTATTGTCTGAAGCGTCATCTAACCTAACTTGGCAATGGCACATAAAGCTGTCTCATCTGAATTTCAAGACTATCAACAAATTGATCACCAATGATCTGGTCAGAGGCATGCCAAAGTTAAGGTTCAACAAGACTAATCTGTGTGCAGACTGTGCTAAATGCAAATTGCGGAAGTCATCTCATTTCAGTAAACAGGAGATGAGTACCACTAAGCCGCTTCAATTGTTACACATGGATTTGTGTGGTCCGATGAAATTTCAGTCTCGGAATGGGAAGAAGTATATCTTAGTCATGGTGGATGACTATTCAAGATATACTTGGGTCAAATTCTTGCGCTCCAAAGATGAAGCTGCTTCAATCATCATTACTTTCCTCAAGCAGCAACAAAATAAGAACAATCATAGTGTTGGTGCCATTAGATCTGATAATGGAACAGAATTCAAGAACCAAAATCTGAAAAGCTACTTTGACCTTGTGGGAATCACACATCAGTTTTCAGCAGCATACACACCTCAACTAAATGGTATGGTGGAACGTCGCAACCGAAGTCTGGTTGAAGCTGCTCACACAATGTTGTCCTATTCTGGACTCTCACCTTCCTTCTGGGCTAAAGCTATCAGCACTACCTGTTATACGCAGAATCGTTCTTTCATTCACAAACGTTTAAATAAAACTCCATATGAACTGGCAAATGAGATTGTACCTAATATCAAATATTTTCACATATTTGGTAATAGATGCTATGTACTTAATGAAAAAGCTAACCTAGGAAAATTTGCACCAAAAGCAGATGATGCAATTTTCCTTGGTTACTCACAAGTGTAAAAAACATATAGAGTTTTCAATCAAAGAACTAAAACTGTACAAGAAAGCATAAACGTTACATTTGATGATTCATTAAATGTCATTTCAGTTCCACCTGTACAATCAACAATCGCTTCTGAACATTTCCGTTCAGAACCGGGTCTTCAAATACAAGATACAAACATTGCAACCAGTTTAAATGATAATGATCTAGATTTTATGTTTGATATCTTTCACTCAGAATCTAATCATGTTCCAATTGTTTCCAGGACTGGACCCGTTCTTCAAGAGAGTGTTACTCTTACTTCTCCAACAGTAACAACATCAAATCCATTTATTGATTTTCCTCTTGAAGATACAACTTCTGGTTCTGTTACATGTCCTGCAGAGGTCACTCCAAATATGGAATTTGACAGTCCTCTATTTTCGATTCAGATCCAAATCTGTCTCCAGAAGCTGAGGAACAATTACCTTCATGGGAAATCTTCTTTCCTTCGGCTTCAACTCCCAACGACCCTAAATGGACGCGAAACCATCCTAAAGATCAAATTATTGGCAATCCCAATGATGGTGTTCGGACAAGATCTGTAACAGCAAATGAGTGTTTGTATTCAAATTTTTTTAGTATAATTGAACCCACAAAGGTCTCGGATGCACTAGATGATGCAGATTGGGTTATCGCCATGGAAGAAAAACTAAATCAATTTGATAGACTTGCAGTCTGGCGATTAGTGCCACTTCCGTATGGGAAATCTGTTGTCGGAACAAAGTGGATATTCAAAAATAAACGGGATTCTTATGGTGTAGTAGTCCGAAACAAAGCTCGACTTGTAGCCAAAGGCTATAATCAACAAGAAGGCATCGACTTTGATGAAACGTTTGCTCCAGTCGCAAGAATTGAAGCCATACGTCTTTTTCTAGCATATGCTGCAAGTCGGCGTTTCAAAGTTTATCAAATGGATGTGAAGACTGCTTATCTAAATGGTCTACTTAAGGAAGAAGTGTATGTCTCACAACCTGAAGGCTTTGTTAACCCTCGACACCCCAATCATGTATATATTTTGGATAAGGCATTGTATGGTTTAAAACAAGCACCTCGAGCTTGGTATGATGTCCTGTCCGAATATCTTCTTCAGGAGGGTTACACCAAAGGCACATCTGACACTACGCTATTCATAAAGGCTAGAGGCAAAGATAAATTTTAGTGCAAATCTATGTTAACGACATTATCTTTGGCTCAACCAACCCCAAGTATAGTGATGAATTCGCAAAGACAATGGCGAATAGATTTCAGATGAGCATGATGGGGGAAATGTCCTTTTCCTTGGTCTTCAAGTAAAGCAACTGAGCAATGGTATTTTTATCAGTCAATCAAAGTACATCAAAGACTTGCTCAAAAAGTATGACATGCTCACCTGCTCAGCACTGTCAACTCCTATGGCTGCCAAAACAAAGTTATCTGTTGATTTAGCTGGTCCAACTACAGATCAGAAGACATATAGGGGGATGATAGGTTCATTACTGTACTTGACGGCGAGCAGACCCGACATTATGTTTTCAACTTGCTTATGTGCTCGATTCCAAGCCAATCCCAGAGAGTCACATCTACTTGCAGTCAAGCGGATTTTTCGATATCTCAAAGGAACTATGGACCTAGGTTTGTGGTACCCTAGAGACTCAAATCTCGATTTGCATGCGTACTCTGATTCTGACTATGCTGGGTGCATAATAGATCGAAAGAGTACATCTGGCAGTGCGCATTTCTTGGGGGATCGTTTAGTCTGCTGGGCTTCGAAGAAACAGAACTGTGTATCTACATCCACTGCTGAAGCTGAATATGTTGCAGCTGCCATGTGTTGTTCGCAGTGTTTGTGGATCCGGACACAATTATCAGATTTTGGCCTTCAGTATGACAAGATTCCACTGTTCTGTGACTCGCAATCTGCCATTGCCATTTCATGCAATCCGGTACACCATTCTAAAACCAAACACATTGACATCAGATATCACTTTATTAAAGATAATGTGGAAAAAGGACTCATTGAACTCAGGTATGTTCATACTAATAATCAGTTGGCTGATTTATTTACTAAACCATTAGATGAAACTAGGTTTCTTGATTTAGTATCTAAGCTTGGCATGCTTAATATGCATGTATGACATACTCCTTCTGCTCTTTCCTTCTCTTTATTTTTTGTTTTTGAATTGGTATTACACAGTTTGTTCGTTTTGCAGGTCTTTATTCAAGAAAATCAGGGGGAGTGTCTATATCTTTCCACATACTGCATATGTGTAGGAGGAGAAATAAAGACATTTTAGAATACATGACTTTTTGTCACCCCCTCAATCTATATCTTTGAAAAATCTGAAACTTTTGATGCACAGATTGAGGGGGAGTTTAAAGAAAATAGGAAAGTTAAAAGAAATTAGAAAATTAAAAAAAAACGAATAGCATTCGAATTAAGAAAATTCGCATGCGAACTCAAAGTTTAAGTGCAATTCGCATGCGAATCACTCACACTGAACAATTCGCATTCGATCATTCGCATGTGAATCTTTCAAGTGGATTCATGTTCCTCTTTTGGCTAGACGTTCGCATGCAAATCCTTCTCTTAGCAATATTCGCATGCGAATCCTTCTCAAAGCAATATTCGCATGCGAATTCAACATTTGCATGCGAATTCTTTCACAGTTTCCAAGGGATATTGTCACCGCCTTAAAAGAACCAATCTATGACTGCCACGTGTCTAGTCCTTCACACTTTTTCCTTTATCCCCATAACTGATCATTTTCTTCGGTTTTTCATCTCTGCAACTTCGAATTTCTCTCTCACCGCCATTGTTACTCAAACTATCAAAATACCTTTAACCTCTGTCAAAATTTAAAATTTTTACATCATTCGCTTCGTATTCACAAGGTAAACAATCCGTGCGGTGGAAATTTCTTACTTTTGAGTTTTGAGTGGTATTTTTGGGTAAGAACAGTTCTAATCTACGAGGGTTTTCACGAACTGAAATTTCAACTTTTGACTATCCTTTTGACCTCGATTGCTACAGTTGCTTTGGTCAATGTCCCTTAGATTTTCACGAGGATTTTGGATATGTAAACAGAATTTTAAAATTCTAACTTTTGTTCTTCGTGTTCTTCGTAGCTATGAGTATACACTTCAAATTCGACTTTTGGTCTTTTACTAGGTGTTAGGGAAACTTTTTGCCTATACCTTAGTATAATAAAATTGTTTGTATACATGAAATCATTGTATTTTGAAGACCAAATTTCATTTTTCACTCATTGAAACAGGGTTTACACAATGAACATCTGAAAGTTAGGGTTTTTCTTCAAAATTTCAAAAGTTATTTTTTTTCAGGTGTCTTTGGTCAAAATGTGTCAACTTAGTATCAAAAGGACGAGTTTGATCTAAGTTTGATCATTTTTCATGAGTACTTAAGCTTGTTACTGTTAACTTGTATTTCCGATTTAACCTGCTTGAGTGTTTTGTGCAGATAAATGGCTAACATGGAAGGTGACTCCACATCACATGTTCATTCTGTGGCTCCTAACCAGCCTGCCCAAAACCCGATGAGCTTTTAATGCCTAGGGCAGAATTCCTATCTGTCACATCTCATGAAAACAACCAGTTTATAGACCTAGCCACCCTGAAAAACCCTAACCACCCAATTCTTACTGAAATCCTTCGTGTCCATCCTCTGAATCATGCCCTTACATATAATCTTGCTACCACTAGTACTCATATTCCAGAAGTGTATGCACAACAATTTTGGAAAACCTGCTATATCCATACCAATCCTTCTGAAAATCTTTCTATTAGGGCTGAGGTTGATGATTTTCGCCTTGTTATCACAGTAGATAGACTCAGGGAGATTTTTCACCTTCCTACGGCTGATAGCCGACCACCAGCAACTGAGTTTGATCCACTTCCTGATGATGAACTGTGCCTAGCTGCTATTCAATCCTTTGGTTACTCTGGTCCATTTGAAAAGAAAAGTCAATTCAGGAGAAGTAATTTGCACCCAATGTATAACATGTTCATGACAATCTTACAGAAATGCTTAACTGCCAAACACACGGGATATGAGCATCTAACAGAAAATCAAATGAGGACTTTTGTTGCTGCTGGAAATCACCTCCATGTGGATTATGCTCAATTACTCTTCAATGATATCAAAATCACAATTACACAGAAAAATAGTTTGAAGAAGGCAGCGGCCAAATTCTTACCTTATCTGAGATTCATTCCGATGATCATTCAGCACGTCATGGATGAAAACCTTGCAATTCCTCGACGAGTAGGTTCGCCTTGTATTGCCCCCAAAGCTTTTAATGTTATAAAACCTGCTATTCCTGTTCCATTACCAGATCCTCAACCATTTCCTATTTCCTTGCTGGATCTTTGTGCGCAAAATGACATAGTAGTCACATATAGGACGAGTGTAGGAATTCCTCCCCTGGTTAGACCAGAGCCGGTCCTACCTACCCAGGGAGAAGTAGCACCTCGTGAGGAGATAGAGAATATGACTAAGTTATCTACGGGAGATGCGGAAAGGGCTGTGCAGAGAGAAAATCTTGAGAGGGTGGTGAAGTTGGTGAAGTAGATACACATAGAGAGGGAGCAGCTACATTTGATCCAGCTGATATTCTTTACTATGTTGAGTCTCTAACTGTTCCAGCCAATGATCAATCTGATGCATCCACTGAACAAGTCAATCTTTCCAGCTCAGATTCTGATAGTACAGCTTCCGTCTCAAACACTATCACTACACCTCCTGTTCATATTTTGTCATCTCCTATCCGCACCCATGAAATTCCTATCACTCATACATCAGACAGTACTCCTTCCTATATGAGATTAACTGATCCTACTAAACAATCACCCTTTGTGAATGCTCCAGGTCTGAATATCATTTTAAATCCAACTCCCTCACAAGTGATAGTACCACAATTCACTCCAATAGTTCAAATTGCTCCTGAGCATGATCATGTACCATCTTTTGAAATTGCTTCTGTTTCCACTGACACTTCACCATTATCTCCAAATCAGTATGCTGGTTATGTTAATGAAGAAGAAGATGATGTGAGTAGTAGTTATGTTAGAAAAGAAAATGAGAGAGTTGAGAGTTCACTACCCCAAGAAAGCCGGGCAACCACATATACTATTAGACCTGACACTGTTAGGTCTGATATTGAAATAGACACGGCTATCCCAACCGTGCACATTCAAACCCCACCCATCCACTTAGCAGGTCCTCAAAGACCTTCTATTTCATTGCACAGGGATTTTGCACATAATCTACGACCATCTCCCTCGGAGATGGGACGTATTGAAACTAGAGGACAGCCTCCCTCGTCCTCGCCTAGTCTTTCAGAGCACATTGATTATCCGCGGATATCCGCATTTATTGATAGACACAAAGACACAATTGAAGCACTGGTTACACTGATCAAAAGTGTTCCCGGAACATCCCTAGGTAATACTATTGATAGTCTTATTCGAGGATGGGATGGAAATCCTACTGGAGTCAACCCCTCAACAGCTCCTTTAGGTGGGCCAGCCTCTGTGGCAGGACCCTCAACGGGTATCTCACGTGATACCCGGTATGTTACATAGTCTGAGCTTAACGATGCTATTAATCAAGTTGTGGCTCCTTTGCAGGCAAAACTGGATTCTATTGACTCGAAACTTGACAGGTGGTTCTCTGATGTTAATGCAAAATTCTCTGAGATCTCTGAAAGGTTGTGAGCAGTGGATGTTGCTTGCAAACCTAAAGCAGGTACACGAAAGCGTAGACGTGACGATCCTGATCCAGATGATCGCCCCGAGGGGGAGACACGAAGAAGGTTGTACATGAGTTCGAAGGATATTGTATCATTCACTCCGTCGAGTCAAAATTTTACACGAGAAGAGGGAAGTGGAGGTCAAGATAAGGATACTCAGGCCGATGATGTTCTTAAACAATAGATGGTTATCTTTGAACAGAGGTCTAATGTACATGAACAGGGGGAGATAGAACTAAACAGTGAACAAACTGAAGAAGTAACTCTTGAATCGGATATAGAGAATGTACAGGATTGGTATGGTGATGCTGGGATTGGAATGGAAGCTAATGAATGTTCAGATGAAATTGATAAAGAAATTGATGAGTATGTTACATCTGTAACAAATCCTGAAACTCAATATACACAAGTTGTTAGAAGGTTTGAGGATTATCTAGAACCAGCTGAGATTGAGAAACGAAGAAAAGGGAAGCAAAAGATGACTAGAGCTAAAATGAAAACTTTTGATATTTCAAAAGTTCTAAGTGGGGTAAACTATGAAGTCCATTCTGTTTTTCCACCCCCAACAGGACAGTTTCAAACATCTGCTACAGATCTACTTAGACAAAAACAACAAGAAGAATCAGCCAGAGAGTTTGTCATAAATACTGAATGGCCAGTGCCTCCAAATGTATTTGTGCCTCCTTCTCCTTCAGTGTATATAGGTACTCCATCTCTTGACAGAAGCAACATGTTTACGAGACTTGCAAGATTAAATCCAATCTGGAGGGATTATTTAGTGAATGGTCCATATCTCGAAGACAGAATTCAAGAAATTTATGTGAATGAAATTGAAACGAGGACACCTCCAGAGTTGAGACATTTAAATGAAAGTCAAGTAATAAGATATAAACACATGTTTGAAAGATTCAGAACTCCAAAAGAGCAGATCATCTCAGAATATCCGATTACAAAACTTCTCAATATCTACAGTGATGATGGATTTGGTCATACCATTGTTTGGTTCGAAGTAGAAAGGGCAAATGGTCAGAAGTTTACATTCAATGAGGCAGATCTAAGATATATTCAACTTCATGACATCAACTTCATCTATTTGTACATGTCGGAAAAACAAGGAAAGAAACCAAATGAGATGTTTGGCCGTTCTGCACTGATGAAATATATGAGAAAGTTAATGGAGTTTATTGAAGAGCATGGTATGCAACTGGCAGCTGAAAACAATCTTGTAAAAGTTAATGTGCTGAAACCTCAACAGAATCATCCTAACTTGGAGCAGATGGATTTAATAACTTTAGTTGATGCTGACCACAAGTTCTTCAACGGTGAACCAGGTGTCGTCTTTAGAAATTCAAGAAAAGAGAAAACATTTGTTCGTATGTGTGATCTCTTTGGTTATTCAGACGGCACGCTGAGAATATTATATAATAGTCTTCAAATAAAGAACGCAAATGCCGGAGCTTCCATCACTGATAAAGAGAGACAACTTGTTTGGCTTCATGTTGAAAAACTTATGAAAACACTGGAGAGCAGGTGGATCATCCGCAAATGGCAAAGATATTTTGGTTTACGCAATGCTGTTCCATAATTGTTTTTATCTTATGTAATTCAAAATATTTGTAATAGGCACACTCCTCACTTAGGGGGAGATTGTTAGAACTCAAAAAGTGAGGGTGTGTTATGTAACTTTGCCAAGGCTATATATGGCCTTGGTTCGATTTTCAATACAAGCTTTGCATTCATATTCTCACAAATATCAAGGTGTTTGTGTGTGTTCTTATTGCCATTCGCATTGCTTCATCTGTAAAGGGACAAACAGTTTATCATTCATCAGTGGATCACCACTCGTCAGTCACATGCACTCAAACGTTTAAACAAATCAAGACAATTACTGACGATTCAAGAACTGGAGGTCTACAGACGACAGGGTTATGATGCTTTCAAAAAGGTATGGATTTCTAAGGAAAAACAGCTGCATTCTCAAAAACGATCTCGCAATCCTCCTTCCAAACAAGCACAAGCAACTAAACCCAAGCCTTCATCCCATCAACGAGTAGTAAAACCTACTGCACCCAAGGCTCCGGTTCAGAAAAAACAGGTTGATGTGCCGAGGTCACAAATGAATCCTAAAACTTCCTCAAAAACATGGATTCGTAAACATAACGCTTCCGCAACTCTACCGAATCCTAAACCTCCAACCCCATCAACTTTCAAACCAACGGTGGTACCAAAACTCCCTTCTGAGCCAACTCTTTCTCAATCTATTCCTTCTCGACAAAAGATAAAACCCACATGGGTACCTAAGGATAGATCATTAGGAGTTTCACCACCACAAGAAGCAACAACCAATCCTCAACCAATTATAGGAACTAACAATCAAGGACCCATTCATATATGGGGACCTAAACGTGCTTTATTCTCTTTTTGCAGGCGCCTAACCTCTGGTACCTGGACTCTAGTTGCACCAAGCACATGACTGGCAACAAGAGTCTTCTAAAAAATTATGTTTCTAAGTACTCTGGGAATGTACGTTTTGGGAACGAAAATGTTGCACCAATAATGGGGTACGGAGACATAGAGAAGAAGCATATCAAAATCAAGAAAGTCTCCTATGTAGAAGGGTTGGGTCACAATCTGTTTAGTATCGGACAATTCTGTGATAAAGACTTGGAGGTAGTGCTCAAGGAGAACAAATGTTCAGTTCTAACTGAGAATGGAGATGAACTACTAGCAGGTTCAAGGAAATCTAACCTGTATTCCACTGATTTGGAAAATTACAACTCCCCTACCTCTGTGTGTCTACTGTCCGAAGCCTCATCGGATCTTACTTGGCAATGGCACCGAAAATTCTCTCATTTGAACTTTCAAAATATAAACAAACTAGTTAGAGGTGACTTGGTGAGAGGCATACCCAAGTTAAGATTTAAGAAGGATCATTTGTGTGCAGACTGTGAGAAGGGTAAAAAATTAAGAAGGCTTCCCACAAATCAAAACAAGTGTTCAACACTACCAAGCCTGTGGAACTACTGCACATGGATTTATGTGGTCCTATGAGGATTCAATCGAAGAGTGGGGAGAAGTATATCCTAGTCATGGTGGATGACTACTCTAGATATACTTGGGTCAAGTTTCTGCGATCAAAAGATGAAGCTACACCAACGATCATTTCCTTCTTCAAGCTACAGCAGAATAAGCACAGTCAGAGTGTTGTTTCCATACGTACAGACAATGGATCTGAATTCAAGAACAGTACTCTGAAGAGCTTTTGTGACCTTGTTAGGATCAACCATCAGTTCTCAGCTGTGTACACTCCACAACAAAATGGTGTCATAGAAAGACGAAATAGAACATTGGTTGAAGCAGCCCGTACCATGCTATCATACTCCGGGCTCCCACCTTCCTATTGGGCTGACGCAATCAGCACTGCCTGCTATACGCAGAACCGCTCTTTTATTAATAAACGCTTTAATAAAACTCCCTATGAACTGGCCAATGTCATTGTGCCTAATATCAAATACTTTCATGTCTTTAGTAATAGTTGCTTTGTGTTAAATGACAAGAATAATCTAGGAATGTTTGCTCCAAAAGCTGATGAAGCTATTTTCCTAGGTTATTCTATAGAGTAAAAAACATACAGAGTTTTAAACAAAAGAACAAAGAGCATTGTCGAAAGTATCAATGTAACATTTGATGATGCAGTAATGTTATAGATTTTCCACCTAAATCAACAGTAAACGTTTCTGAACATACCAGTTCAGGACCGGTGCTTCAAAATAAAGAATCAAACAATCCTTCCAGTTCGCATACTAACCTTGATTTTATGTTTGATTTCCTTAGATCTGAATCTTCTCCTATTTTACCTGACAACAGGAACAACACAGAAGCACAAGCAAGTGTTACTCTAACGGCTCCTACGGTCACTGAGAAGAATCCATTTGAAGATCTCTATGCAGAGGATTCTACATTTGTCTCTGTCACTCGTCCCCCTGTGACTTCTCAGATTCCTGACCCAGAGAGCCAACTGTGTTTGATTCAGATCCAAATTTCTCCTTATAAGATGAAGAGGAAGCACGACACTTACAAAATCTTATTCCTTCATCTTCTACTTCTCATGCAATAAAGTGGACCAGACATCACTCTGAAGCAGATATTATAGGAGACCCTTCTTTTGATGTTCAAACTCGTGCAGCAACAGCTAACGAATGCCAATATTCCGGTTTTCTGAGCATCATTGAACCCACCAAGACTTCTGAAGCATTACATGATCCGGATTTGGTAATTGCAATGTAGGAAGAGCTACACCAATTCCATCGTCTAAAAGTCTGGAGATTAGTTCCTCTTCCTTATGGTAAATCAGTTGTTGTAACTAAATGGGTGTTCAAGAACAAACGGGATTCGGATGGAGTGGTCGTTCTTAACAAAGCTAGATTGGTTGCTAAAGGGCACAATCAGCAAGAGGGCATTGACTATGATGAAATGTTTGCCCCCGTTGCTCGCTTTGAAGCTATCAGATTATTTCTTGCATATGCAGTCTCTCGAAGCTTCCGTGTCTTTCAAATGGATGTGCAGACATCTTTTCTCAATGGTGTTCTTAAATAAGAAGTCTATGTCTCACAACCTGAGGGCTTCAGCAACTCAAAATATCCAAATCATGTCTATATACTAGATAAGGCTTTGTACGGATTAAAGCAAGCTCCACGTGCATGGTATGATGTCCTATCTGAGTAATTGATTGGTAAAGGCTACTCCAAAGGAAAGACTGATACCACTCTATTCACAAAGACCAACGGCAGAGATAAAATATTGGTACAAATATATGTGGACGGTATCATCTTCGGGTCTACAAATCCAAAATACAGTGACGAGTTTGCTAAGATTATGACAAACAGATTTCAAACGAGTATGATGGGGGAGATGTCATTTTTCCTTGGACTCCAGGTGAAGCAGTTAAGTCATGGCAGTTTCATTTCCCAATCCAAGTACATCAAACTGTTGGGGTTCTATGTACACAGCGGAAGCAACAAGGTACAACATACAAAGCATAAAGTACAAGTAATCAAAGCATAAAACCCCAAACCATGGACCAAACTCTATAGCTAACTTAAGCAACATGAAAAACAGAAAGAGAAGAGGTTAAACCATGCTCCTTAGCTCCAGAAACGACTTGATGAAGAGATAAAGACAAGAACACCAAAGAAGGCTTCCTCTATTGAAGTCCACACCGGGTTTGTACCACCTCCTTGTACTAGCAAGCTCAAAGGATCTTCAAAGCCTTGAACTCTCTTGAGAACAGCCTACAACTTGCCAAAAACCGGACTTGTTTTCTGGTGCAAAAACTCACTCTAAAAGTTTAAAGAACTAAGTGGGTTTTCTTGTTAATTTGGCAAAAGCATCCAAAGGAAGGACAAAAGGTTCTCTTTTAAAGACCCCAGATGCCACTTGATCTCCCTTGGCCGTCCTGACTCTCCAGAAAAGGTCGCACATGCATTGGGCATGTGTGGAGGTTGAAATGACTAAAAGTTGCATGCAGACTATTAGAATTACTCGCCGCGGACTCGTAAGGTTCCGCGCCGCGGAAGATCCGCGTCGCGTGTCCTTAAGTATTCCGCATCGCGGTATTTTCCAGCTCACCAACTTTTCCATTTTGACACCATTGGCCCCTCCACTTAATAGGCCGTCGAGATAGTTCCCCGGTGTGTGACCCAATAGGCCCATACATTATCGGTAGTGATCTAAATGGCATACGTGTGTCAGCGGGCATACTCCAACAAACTCCCACTTGCACATGACACACCGTACCCATAAACCACAGACAAAGAGCGGCCTCTAATAAGGCATCTCCGCCCCCAACTCAGTATGGGTTTTTGTCAAAAACCAAATCCAGAATCAGTTACGAAATGGTCCTATAGATAAGTGATCATTTATCCCTTCGTTCGCGATATCCGTGTGAACACGAGACATGGTTAAATTTCAATCTCCAGATCGTTCACGATTATGTTTCTCAATCTCGATTGATGGTGACCCAAAAACTAGTTGCAATCGATCAAACATCATTGCATCTTGAGCATGGCCATGCATTTTACGTCAGCGATCAATCATCGAGGGGCCCAAGGATATCACTCTAAAACTAGAGGAACGAATCCCTTCGACTACATTGCTCCGCTACATACACCATACTTTACCTAAAACCTCCCTTTATAACAGCCAGTTACGAACTGCGTTTGAAAGCAATTAAGGCAAAGCAGATCCATGCTTTGGAACACATGTATCTCCAGTATAAGGAAAAATAATATTATCATCCTGACTTACTCGTGACAGAAACTATGAAGTAAGTTCAGGTGCGGGTCATCCAGTCACTTGGCCATTGCAAGCACAGGCGAAGTGTTGCGAGTGTTGCGTCTCTTTTATCTAATCCATTATTAGATAGCGACCAACCACTTCCCTCAGTCTTATCTCAAACTTCCTCCCCATGAAGAATGACCGACTGTAGACATTTAGAATGAAAAAGCATTCTGGGAAGTATTAAACATGCTAAGATGGAACACAGTAAGGATTCATAAAATATTCGCCCTCGGCATATCATTAAATCACATTTAATAATCAATATAGAATGAAATACAATACTGCTTAGCGTTCCCAAAGTACAAATACAAATCAAACATAAACCAAATATTACACTCAAACCAAGTCACTAGCGAATCTAACACCTATACCTCTAGTGTGAGAATCATGTACAGCTTGTGACAAGGGTTTAGTGAACGAATCAGCCAAATTGCCCTCCGATGCTACTCTGCTGATGGCAATATCACCACTCTCAATAACATCTCTGATGAAGTGATATTTGCGAGGAATGTGCCTCGTCCGCTTATGAGCCCTTGGTTCCTTAGCTAAAGCCACCGCACCCTCATTGTCACAAAAGATCTCAATAGGGTCGGATATGCTAGGAACCACTCCAAGGTCTTGGATGAACTTCTTCATCCATACCGCCTCTTTAGCTTCTTCACTAGCCGCAATGTACTCCGACTAGGTAGTTGAATCAGCTACGGTGTCTTGCTTGGAGCTCCTCCAACTTATAGCACCACCATTGAGAAGGAACACGAACCCCGATTGTGATCGGCAGTCGTCCTTATCAGTTTGGAAGCTCGCGTCAGAGTAACCATGTACTCTCAGCTCTTCCTTACCGCCATACACTAAGAACATCTCCTTGGTCCTCCGAAGATACTTGAGAATGTTCTTGACCGCAGTCCAATGGGCTTGCCCGGGATTAGCCTGATATCTACTCGTCATGCTCAAGGCACACGATACATAAGGACGAGTGCATAGCATGGCGTACATGATTGATCCCACTGCCGAAGCATACGGAACCCTCTTCATTACGTCAAGTTCCTCCTTGGAACTAGGACATTGAGACTTGCTCAAAGTCACTCCATGCAACATAGGGGTGTTACCCCTCTTAGAGTCCTCCATCTTGAATTGCTTCAAGACCTTGTCGACATATGCACTTTGGCTAAGCCCTATTAGCCTTTTAGATCTATCTCTATAGATCTTTATGCCCAAGATATACGCCGCATCTCCCAAGTCCTTCATAGAAAAACAACTCCCAAGAAAAGTCTTAACCTCTATCAAGGTTGGGACGTCGTTTCCAATAAGTAGAATATCACCTACATATAGGACAAGGAATACTATAGCGTTCCCACTAGCCCTGACATATACGCATGGTTCATTCTTGCTTTTCGAAAATCCAAACTCATTGATTTTCTCATCAAAGCACAGGTTCCAGCTACGAGATGCTTGTTTAAGTCCATAAATAGACTTCTTTAACTTGCAGACTCTATCAGGATACTCAGGATGTACAAAACCCTCGGGTTGTGTCATAAACACCTCTTCACTTAGCTTCCCGTTAAGGAAGGCGGTTTTTACATCCATTTGCCATATCTCATAATCATAAACGCAGCTATGGCCATGAGTATTCGGATAGACTTCAACATGGCCACTGGTGAAAAGGTTTCCTCATAGTCAATCCCATGAGTTTGCGTGAAACCCTTCGCCACCAGTCGGGCTTTGAAGGTATCTACAAATCCATCCATGCCGGTCTTCTTCTTGAAGACCCATTTACATCCCACTGTCTTACACTCGGGTGTAGGATCAAACAATTCCCATACTTGGTTATCCGACATGGATTGCATCTCACTCTCCATTGCTTCCTTCCACCTAGCAGACTCAGTGCCCGCTACGGCTTCCCGGTAGTTGGTCGGTTCATCATGATCCACCAATAAGTCATTGACCTTAGATATGAGAAACCCATATATCTCTGGCTCTTGACGTGGTCTACCGGACCTACGAGGAATTAAAGGAGTGTTGTCAGGTACCGACGCATCCTTTTGCTCGGTTTCAACCACTTCGGGTTGATTGCTAGTGCCGACACTTGTCCCTTCCCCATTGGGTTCTTGAATCTCTTCAAGATCAATCCTCTTACCCGATTGCATGGATATAAGTTCCCTTTCAAGGAACACAACCCTTCTCGCGATAAACACTTTGTTTTCGGAAGGTTTGTAGAATGTATATCCCATGCCTCCGGTTGGATACCCAATGAAGTAACACCTTTCAGACCTTGGTTCGAGTTTGTCCTCTACCTGTCGTCTCACGAAGGCAGGACATCCCCAAACCTTGAGATATGCTATCTTTGGAGCAACTCCATGCCACATCTCATAAGCTGTCTTTTGGACCTTCTTTGTCGGTACGAGGTTAAGGATCCTAACCGCCGACTCGAGAGCGTACCCCCAAAAGCTTATGGGTACTTCCGTGCGACTCATCATCGACCGGACCATGTCCAGCAATGTCCGATTCCTCCGCTCGGCGACACCATTCAATTGTGGCGTCCTAGGAGGAGTTAGTTGCGAAATAATCCCACAACTAACAAGGTTATCACGGAACTCCGAGCTCAAGTACTCGCCTCCCCTATCGGACCGAAGTACTTTGCTAGTCTTGCCCAATTGATTCTGGACTTCGTTTTTGAATGTCTTAAAGACCTCAAAGGCCTCAGACTTTTGCCTAATCAAGTAGACATATCCATATCTACTGAAATCATCAGTAAACGTAACGAAGTATCTTGAGTTGTTCCTTGTAACATGCTTGAACGGACCTCATACATCCGTATGCACTATTTCCAACAAGCATTTAGCCCTTTCACTCACACCGGTAAAGGGTGACTTAGTCATCTTGCCTAATAAACAGGATTCACATACTTCATTTGACCCGAGGTCAAAGGATTCCAAGATCCCATCCGATTGGAGCTTGGTGATGCGTTTCTTGTTTATATGGCCAAGACGACCATGCCATAAGGAAAACTTATCCAAACCATTTTTGGAACCAGAATCAATGTTCATGATTGCTCTATTATTTTCTATGTATGCATCGGCTTCGTACATACCACGACATGGATAAGCTTTAAAATAACAAACATCATTTTTAAAGCATAAGATAAAACCATTTTCAAATTTAAACAAATATCCATCGTCATACAAAGCATAAAATGATAAAATGTTCCTTGCCACTAGCGGCGAATAGCATACATCTTGCAAAATAATAGAAAAGCCGGTCTTGAAAGTAAGCTCTACACTTCCTTTCTCTAACACCGGGACAACCTCCTTGTTTCCCATTGTTAGCTCCAGCTCCCCATCTCTCAGCCTTCTACTTTCCTTTAGCACCTGCACCATATTACAAATGTGAGTGCCACAGCCGGTATCTAAAACCCAGCCATTAGATGTAGAAGTATGATGGAGTTCAATCACAAACGTACCTGAAGTAGAAGCGCCTACTCCCGAAGCTCGTTGCTTCTTTAGGCCTTCTAGGTACTTAGGGCAGCTCCGGCGCATGTGTCCCTTAGCCCCGCAGAAGAAGCAAATCGCCTCCTCCGGAATCTTAGCTTGAGGGATAGGTCCCTTCGGCTTCGGCTCCGGGGTAGGGTTCGGCTTGGGATCCCCAACCTTACCCTTGCCTTTCCCTTTCGGGGTAGAGGCCGGTTTCTTCCTCTTCTTGGACTCGCCCTCCTTGATGGCCAAGACGGGAACGGAGGTAGATGGCTTTTGCTTGGTCATGTTGGACTCAGCGGTCCGCAACATACCATGCAATTCCATGAGGGATTTGTCCATCCCGTGCATATGATAACTCACAACAAATTGATCATATGACGGTGGGAGAGACCGTAGAATCAAGTCTACCGCCATCTCTCTCGATATGGCAAATCCCAACCTCTCCAGGCGTTCCACCAACACTTTCATCTTTAGAACGTAGTGGGACACGTTCTCGCCCTCATGCAACCGGCAACCGAGAAGGTCATTGAGACAACCATACAGTTCTTGCTTGGCTTGTTATTGAAACATGTCCGACAACTCGAGCATCATGTCATAAGCACTCAAGCGCTCCATCGACTTTTGCAAGTCGGAGCTCATAGTGCTAAGCATGAGGCAAGTAACCTCGGTGATGTCTTTGAGGCGTCTCTCATAAGCCTCTCTAACGACCCTACTCGCGTTGGATGCAGGGACCTCGGGGATGGGTTCCTCAATGGTGGCCAACTTTTCCTCATGACGGAGGACAATCCGTTGTTGCCGTGACCAATCCATAAAATTGGTCCCATCGAGCTTATCCTTCTCGAGAAACACTCTTAAGGATATGTTTGACGTGGTGTGGTTGGTGCTAGTTGATGCCATCTATAATAAGCAAAGTAGATTTGGTTAGTTTGATTGAAATCCTCGTTAAAATAATTACCCCAAATGTTTAATGAAAAACAACTATTTTAACAAGGGCTAAGAACCTTATTTCACCTTGCACCGTGACGGGTTTTCCGCGGATCACGTGGCAAAGTTATTTAGGCCGGAAACCATTGACCGATTGCAATCGATTATTGCAACTCTTAGTTCCTTGCGGGATCCTACTTGACAACCATTGTGCCAAGTTTGGCATGTTTGATCCCTCCACACTAATCCCAAATTAATATTTTACATGACCTCGGCTAGAGCTAGACGACCATATGAAAGATTAATTTGAAATTGTAAATCAACCATCAAGATACACGGTGGTACTCTAGCCCAATGGTCGACTCGGCTAGAGCTCGACAATCGACCTTGCGAGTTGCCACACGCGCCTTCCACACTGCTCATGCAAAGGCAATCTCGGCTAGAGCTCGACGATCAACCCTTACACGACTAGATTTGGGCGGTGTCATCTTATGGGTGGTGTGCGATTTACATTTACAAAACGGGATTTAGTTTTCCGGTTAAAAAACCATTTTGAGTTTGATTAACAAAAAGTGACAAAAACCAAACGTTTTAACTAATCGGATACTAAACCAATTTTTAATCCGTTTGTTAATCAAGTGTGCGTGCGAGAGTTGTTAAACCATTTTTAAAACTCTTGGGTTTTATTATTTATCAAAAATTGTCTAGAATGCAGTAGTCCTACAACTCATGCATAAACAATATATAATAAAACCATCACACACATACATAAGGTTGGTAACCATGCCCCTAAAACCTATGTGTTTTTCCCGTGAGCCACTACGGGAAAAACAAGTCATCTAAGGACAAAAACTCCTTGACTTGGATGTGCTCCCACTAAACCCTCCACCTCCATTGGGCCTTCCGGATTTCGTGTTTGCCAAGACGTCACTCCATGGACTCCCAATGGTTGCTCCATATTACAATTACATAGAAAATTAAATAAATGGCAAGCAAGCCACAAATCCTATTTTCTAGTACAATTACATAATATGGAATATTTAAATGGCATGCAAGCCACAAAACAATTACATACAAAATAAATAAACAAATAAATTATTATTACAAACCATTGTGACACAAAGTCACCAAATGAATGAATAATAAAACATACAACCAAACATCCACAAGGTCTAGGGCATTTTTCTAGGGTTACCAACAAAACAGGTTCAATAGTGAACAACAACAACAACAAGATCAACATCCACAACATGGTGTACCACACAAAGCCATGTAGACTTATGTATAATGGTTAAGATTTTTACAAAAACACTCAAGGCACTAAAAATCCCATGTACTTATGCATTAGTAACACCAAACCATTTTTGATGAAACATATTCGTAAATACATTATGTAAGTATATGCATTTATTTATTTTCATGCCAAAATAATAATCCACATATAAATACATTAACCATTATACAAGGCAACTTCAAAAACTAAATTTTAATTTCTGGACAAAAAATCCAGAAACCAAAATCTAGTGCCAAAAACCCAAAAATAATTTTTATTTAAAAAAAACAAGGTTTAAAAACAGAATCTGTACAGTGATATTCCGCGCCGCGTAACCTCATGAGTTCCTCGCCGCGGAAATTGACGAACAGAAAACACTAAACTTTATTTTCGGGATATTCAGGCCACCATGTGCAAAAGTAGTATAGAGGTGGCTCTGATACCACTGTTGGGGTTCTATGTACACAGCGGAAGCAACAAGGTACAACATACAAAGCATAAAGTACAAGTAATCAAAGCATAAAACCCCAAACCATTGACCAAACTCTATAGCTAACTTAAGCAACATGAAAAACAGAAAGAGAAGAGGTTATACCCTGCTCCTTAGCTCCAGAAACGACTTGATGAAGAGATGAAGACAAGAACACCAAAGAAGGCTTCCTCTATTGAAGTCCACCCCGGGTTTGTACCACCTCCTTGTACTAGCAAGCTCAAAGGATCTTCAAAGCCTTGAACTCCCTTGAGAACAGCCTACAACTTGCCAAAAACCGGACTTATTTCTGGAGCAAAAACTCACTCTAAAAGTTTAAAGAACTAAGTGGGTTTTCTTGTTAATTTGGCAAAAGCATCCAAAGCAAGGACAAAAGGTTCTCTTTTAAAGACCCCAGATGCCACTTGATCTCCTTTGTCCGTCCTGACTCTCCAGAAAAGGTCGCACCTACATTGGGCATGTGTGGAGGTTGAAATGACTAAAAGTTGCATGCAGACTGTCAGAATTACGCGCCACGGACTCGTAAGGTTCCGCGCCGCGGAAGATCCGCGTCGCGTGTCCTTAAGTATTCCGCGTCGCGATATTTGCCAGCTCACCAACTTTTCCATTTTGACACCATTGGTCCCTCCACTTAATAGGCTGTCGAGATAGTTCCCCGGTGTGTGACCCAATAGGCCCATACATTATCGGTAGTGATCTAAATGGCATACGTGTGTCAGCGGGCATACTCCAACACAAAGATCTTCTCACGAAGTATGATATGATTAACTGCACACCTATATCCACTCCCATGGCTGCAAAGGCACAGCTGTCAGCAGATCTTGATGGTTCTCCAGTAAATCTCAAAACATACCATGGGATGATTGGATCGTTACTGTATCTCACTGCAAGTAGTCCAGAAATCATGTTCTCTACTTGTCTATGTGCCCGGTACCAAGCAAATCCCAAAGAGTCACATCTTCTAGCAGTTAAGCGGATCTTCAGATATCTTAAAGGGTCTATGGATCTTGGTCTGTGGTATCCCAAAGATTCAAATCTGGATCTCCATGCTTACTCAGATGCTAACTATGCCGGTTGCAAAATTGATAGGAAAAACACCTCTGGCAGTGCATACTTTATGGGTAATCGTTTAGTCTGCTGGGCCTCAAAGAAACAAAACTGCGTATCCATTTCCACATCTGAAGCTGAGTATATTGCTACTGGAATGTGTTGCTCTCAAAGTCTCGATATACGTACACAGTTATTAGAGTTTGGCCTAAGGTATGACAAAATTCCATTGCTATGCGATTCATAGTCTACAATAGCCATCTCCTACAATCCGGTACACCACTCTAAAACTAAACATATTGATATCCGTTATCACTTGATGAAAGATAACGTAGAGAAAGGTCTCATTGAGCTATAGTATGTTCCAACTGAAAATCAGCTAGCTGACTTGTTTACCAAACTATTAGACGAAAGTCGCTTTACTGAGTTGGTATCCAAGTTAGGCATGCTCAACTTGAAAATATAACATACTGTTGCTTCATTTTTCCTTTCTTTCCTTTTGTTTAGAGTAGGTATTATACTGTTTGTTTCTTGTGCAGATTACTGCTGCAACATACAAGGGGAGTGATTTTCTGGTTGTACACATGCTGCATATGTGTAGGGGGAGAAAATCATACACATAATGCCCATGTGTTGGGGGAGAAAAATACAATAGACACATTCCCTAAGATTTTGAACATTTTCAAAACCAGATGCAAAAGTCTAGGGGGAGTGTGTCAAACAAAAACTCAAATCAAGATATCTGGGGAAATCATTTTCTTAATTCTTAAAATCTAGATACTTTGAATTTTCAGAATATTTTCAAGGGTTGGGTTCGATTGAACACAATCGCAGACTATGCCTCTATCGCATGGGATTTTATGAACCCAACAAATAGAAATTTCTAAGTCTTGATTTACCAAGAAAGGTCAATCTCATGGGATACAAGTCATGAGCATGAACTGTGAACATAAGGCCAATCGCATGCGATTGAACACCAGTGATCAATAACATGCAATAGACTATAACATGCTACTATGAACCAAGTGTCAATAGCATACGATAGACAAACCAAAGAGGAATCGCATGCGATTCATCAGTGTTAGCATTTCAGATAGATTTCAAGGCCAATTGCATGGTTCTATCAGCCGCATAGAATTACCATGCGATTGCCTCTATAAGTCGGGTTCCTTACCAAGTATGGGTCCAATGAGAAGCTGACATGTGTCCCACTTACATCATAACCGTTCCATCCATCCCATCAGTCCATTCACCCAATTCAAAATTAAAAATTTCCTAAGTCGTCTCGTTTTTGGTTACTTGATTTCACGAATCCTCTCGTTACGCTACCAAAATTTACACTTTTAATCTCAAAATACTCGTGTTCATATAGGTAACCACTTGTATGGATTACATTTTGAAAATTTTGAATTAAACTAGTGATTTTTGGCCCTAGAACAGCCATTAGCGATAGCCCTTTACGAGACTTTGAATGGATTTTTGGGATACGAAACAAACTTGTTTGTTCAAACTAAGTTTGCGATGGGTGTTAGAAGCATATGGGGAACACTTTGGTGCAAAAATATCTCAAAAATCTCACAAAGTGTTCTCCGTGTTCTTGAGGTGTATGAACTTGTCCTTAAAATTCACTTTTTGATTCAAAAGAGGGTGTTATGATGATTTTTGGACTATGCATAAGTACTACAAAGTTGTTTGTTGCTATCTAATTGACATATTTCAAGTATTAAAACACTTTTTTATACTTAAAATCATCATGTACAAAATGAGGGTTTCAGAGTTAGGGTTTTATCACATTTTTCCAACTTGATAGTTTTGGTCAAAATTGGTCAACTTTGACTCATTCACTGAACTATGACCACTATTCAAAGATTTTACAAAGTTGAATGATGTATATTTGCATATCTCTATATCTTTGACTTAAACGTTTTATTTATGTGTGCAGATAAGATGGCTCAATTAATACTTCAGCTTGAGGAGATAATTCCCCAAGTTGAGTTCCTAAGCTCAAGGATTCATGACAACAACCATTACATTGACATTCACAAATTCAAAAATCCTACCTACCCCATTGTTACTAAAATCTTGAAAACGCATCCTTTAAATCACCTTCTGACATACAACCCATCAACCAATGGCACACATGTTCCTGAGCTCTATGTCCAACAATTCTAGAGAACATGTGATATCCGTACAAATGACAGGGGGCATGAAGTGATCCATGCCGAGGTTGACGAATACATAGTCGATATTCCTATCAATCGCCTCAGAACAATCTTCAGACTACCAAATGCTAACAGCAGGCCTCCGGCCACAGCTTTTAATGACATCCCAGACGAGGAGACTTGCCTTGTAGCAATTAGGCAATGGGATATGCTAGAGAGCTCACCAGGAAACACCAGTTTAAACGCACCAACCTGCATCCAAAATACAACACATTAATGACGGTGTTCCAGAGGTGTCTCACTCCAAAGCATTCAGGGTATGAATTTCCAACGGAGGATCAACTCAAAATCTTTGTGGCGGCTGCCAATCACTGACATGTAGATTATGCATTCCTGCTCTTCCAAGACATCAAAGGAACAATGCTAAGGAAAAATTCTCAGAAGAAGAAGGATAACAATTTTCTGCCGTACCAACGATTCATACCCATTATCGTCCAGTACCGGATGAATCACAATGCTGATATTCCCCGCCGAGCAGGTTTATCTTCTGTTACTCCTAAACTTTTCATTTTTATCAAACCTGCAACCCCGTCTAATATGCCTGTTCCCCAATCATTCCCTATATCACTCCTTGATTTATGTGAGCAGAACGAAATTGTTGTGAGTTATAGGGCGAGTGTAGGAATATCAGCACCGGCCATACCTACCAGGAAGGTGTAGTACCAGGTGAGGAGATAGAACCTAGGACTGAGACATCTATGGGAGATGCTGAGCGGGTCAAGTAGAGAGAAAATTTTGATGAGAGGGGTGGAGAAGATGGTGAAGGTGGAGAAACTAGAGATGGAGGGGATGCTTATAATCCCGCCACCGTTCATACCATAAGTCAATCTACTTCTCAAGCCACCTAAACCAAAACTATCCTTGAAGAACTTGGTCTTGACATGTCTAAGTCATCCAGTTCCCAATCTTCCAGTGCTGAGTCTGCCTCTCAACCAGGTGGCGACCCTTCTTTCGAACTAGTTCATTCTCCTATGGTCACCCCTGACAGACCAATAGAAGAACCTGCAGACAGCACCCCTTTCTTCATGAAACTCATTGACCCACACACAACTTCTCCTGACTTGACCCACACTGCTCAAACTGATACTGTCATTCCTCAAACAAATGGTCTTGTCATTACTCCGAACCCTCCTTCCCAAACTTCTGACATTCCTGTAGTTAAAAATGCAATAGTAGCTCCAGGCCATGACATGCTAGTTGTTACTCCAACTCAGGACTTGTCCTTTGAAATAGGCTCTATCACCCCTGATTCTTTATTATCCCCAAATCAATATGCAGGGTATGGTCCTGGTAGTGGTGAAGAAGGAGATAGTTTTTTAGTTATGAGTGCGAGTGAGAATGAGGAGGTGAGAAAAGAAAATGAGAGTGCTGAGGGACCCCTAGCCCCAGAAAGCCTGGAAGCCACATCTGCTATGGGACCTATCATTATTGGGTCTCGTATTGAACAAGTCACGGTTATCCCACCCGTGCGAAATTCAACCCCTCATAGCCACTACGGTGTCTCTCAACAGGTACCGTCTTCATTACACAGGGCTATAGCACATACTCTAGGTCGCTTCCAATTGGGAGTTACACCTATTGAAACAAGAGGACCGCCTCCCTCATCCTCGACTCCTTTCAATGCACAATTTGATATACCGTGGATTTCCACTTATCTTGACCAACACAGAATCATAATTGATGCACCGAGCTTGTATGTTAAACAAGTCTCCTCAACTTCTATAGATGGTACCTCTCAAGGTGTCATTCGAGGATTAGAAGGAAATCCTGCTGGAGCCTACATCCAAGCTGCTCCAGTAGGTGGTACTGCCTCTGTGGCTGGTACCTCAACCGGAAGTCTTCGTGATTCCGGGTTTGTTACAGTGCACAACTTCAAGATACAATTCAACAAGTTGTGGCACCTCTCCAACAACAATTAACAAATACAAATCAGAAGTTGGGTAGGATAGAAGCACTCCTTGCAGCAAGACCTCAAGCTCCTGAACCATAGCCACAACCTGATCCATCAAGCATGTTAGTGGATGCCCTCAAGAGCCTTCTTTAGGTCAAACTGCTTGAACAAAGACCCGAATCTGCTCATGACCAAGACCTTCTGACAACTTTTCGCAATGAACAACGGCCACAAGGAATCTCCTTGGACGATGGTCAAGAGTTTCACGAAGATGTTAATCGGAAGATTGACGGGGTGACAAAGGGGTTCTACACTAAAATGGAGAAGGCTACCGACAGACTGACTATACTTGAACAAACTTGTCAGGCTCAGGCTCAGAATAGCAAGAGGAGATTTGGATGATCAAGACCCTGATGATCAACCCGACGGGGAGAAAAGAAGAAGAATGTACATATCTTATCCCTCTGTGGCTGCAACAGTACCAGTTACTCGATTAAGTTCCTTATTATCTGTAGGTACTAGAAAGCAGTCAGCAGCAGAAACAACAACAAGTAGCTGATGAAGTTTATGAACAACAACTACGCAAAAATGCTGACAAACAAATTGTACTATATGTACCTCAGCAGGAAACTGAACGGAGGCCAATTAATCTGGAAGAAGGTGAAATACCTCAGGAGCAGTCCCATGTAGTTAAGATATATATAGTTTAAGTAAGTCTCAAACATAAACGACTAAGTATCATAGAGTCTAAGCTATGTGCTTAACTCAAGCTGTGTAATTGGTTCACACGCTTGGTAAGTTCTAAACATACATTAACTACTCAGTGTAGTTAAAATTATAAAGTTTGAGTAAGTCTCAAACAGTAATGACTAAGTGTAATTGAGCCTGAGTTGTATGCTCCACTCAAGCTGTGTGCTCATGTCAAGCTGAGTGCTTGACTTAGGATGAGTGTTTAGTTTCCTCAGCTTGGTGTGTTCAAACTATTATTTAACTACTAAGTGTCATTAATTCATATATCAATGTGTATTTGAGTCAGTCTCAAATCGCATCGTATACCAATTGTGTATTGATATAATATAATAGTGTTTATAATATTTTTGTAACTCATTAATATTATTTTACACTTGTATCCATTGGAATATGATGTGTTTCTACCCTATCACTGTTACATCAAGCCGTAATTTCTCCGCCATAACGGATAAAAAGGGATTCCAACGGTAACTTTTCTCTCTCCTCAGAAAGGTATATATACCGATCAAAACCGGTTTATAGAAGTTTATGCCTAAAATTCTGACTTCTCATCTTCTAAAATACCTTTCGCAAACACCTCTATTGCTCAGTGCATTCTTTCATTCATCTTCAAAACCCTAAATTGCTAAGTGCAGTTTTCGGCCCGCTCAGTGCGAATTCTAAGTTGCTCAGTGCTTTTTCAACCAATTACTCAGTGTAATTATACAATGGAAAGAATCACATTAGTTCTCGGTGATCAAATGGTTTGAGGTGCTCAGTTTAAGAACAAAGGAGTGCCGTTGATCAAAATCTACAATCAACGGGCCTGTTTTGCAATTCCTCCGAGGAAACAAGGTAGATGATATGAAATATGGGTGGATTACATCCGTAAATGGACCCTGGCATTCACTTTCTGTGGCGCACCACTCCACATTGTTCCTCAACACCTTTTGGAGTTCTGGTACACTTGTTCTTACGACCAGAATAGGGGAGAGATTACAGAGATTGTTCTCAATGGGGATGGAACAGGTGTCATTTCCGTGCAGCGGCTAAGGGACGTTCTTTAACTCCCTCAATCTGATGAATTCGATCCGGCTATCACGAGGCAGGTGGCTAGGTCTGTCCTACCCATAATTGGTCACCAGCAAACAGAGGGTGTTATCAAAAAGGCCACCTTTCCAACCAGCTGGGGTTTTATGGTGTCAACAGTGATTCGTTCGCTGGGAACCATGGTTGGAGGACTGGACTAAATAAACGAGTTCAAGATGCAGCTGCTGTACAACATGTGCTTGGCGAGGAATTTATACTATGCTCAGATCATCTTCAAGGAACTCAGGGTCCAAGTGATGAACACCACAAGGGATCTTCATGTACGTTTCATAAGGTACCTGTCCTTGGCATTTGAAGCCGAGCTGGGGACAACACTTTACGAAGCTGATCAGGATGTGTTCCTGTTTCCTACACTCAGCTCAAAGATGTTCAATAATGACATCTTCCCAGAGCAAGAGGGTCTGAGTGATCCCATGCTGCTGATAGCTGAGGCAGCTTCATCAGAAAGTGCAGCAGAGGGATCCAATCAAGGTTGAGCTTCCCAAGCTGATCCAGAGGTTCAAGATGAGCACTATGCGTAGGCTGAGCCAGCCAACATTGAAGCTACCACTAATAAGGTCTCCACTTTCTTCTTCTTCTCACTATTCTTCATCCACTTTTGGAGACAAGACTGCAGTAAACCCAACTCAGTCTAACCCATCTCCTCCACCTTTTATCCATCTTAAATCCCACTCTAAAGCCACCCCTAGTATGCCCACTGCTACTAGGGAGAAAATCCAAACCTCCACTAGAAAAACGGCCTAAGGTGGTGCTACTTCTAAAGGCATCATTGGAGCTGAGATCACATTGATCCCTCCACGGGCAGGATTTGAGGGGGAGACGCCTACTCTTCAGTGTCGACCTTGAGGCTCATTTCAACCCAAAAGCTTGAGCCGGGTGTGTTGTCTACTCATTCCACACTCTCTAGAGCCATGAGAGAGCTTGTTACTGTGCCTAAGCAGATACACTTAGGTAACATTGAAGAAATGACCAATCCCCAGGGTCAAGCACCCCCCTTCAAACCAATTAGCCAATCACCTACCCGTACACTTCATGTTTCTAGCTTAATTACTCCTTTTTACTTCTCACACCCACTTGCACGACCTATCAATGTGTCATCCCAAGACCAAGATGACTTACAGGGTCAAAACTATGGTGCAAATGAGTTTGAAGGTATACACCAACCCTTAGATGATGCACCTAAGTTCCAACCCTCTCAAGCTGACCTGGATGATTTAATGCAATTCTTTAAAAGTCAGTTTGACACCTTGCACCTCAAGAGAAAGAAAACTAAGAAGAATATGTTGATGATTCTAGATTCTCTGGATGAGGAGGTGCTGCGTTTAAAATCTCCTGTCGCTGCCCTTCAACAACAAAAGACTTCAACCCCTGTTGATGATGACAAAAGGGGGGAGAATGTTCAAAAGGCTCAAGTTGAGTCGGTCCAAGCTGAAGCCTTACTACTATTGGCAAAGGGAGCAGATCAGATTGAGGGGGAGAAAGAAATAGAGAAAGAAGCTGAGCTGACTGAGAAAGCAAAAGGAAAAAGACCAATAATGGTCAGCTCAGATGAATCAGAAACCCCTCAGCAGAAAAGATAAAAGATTATTCTAAGTGAATCAGCCTTAGATGAAGACTCTGCGGATAAAATGACACTACAAGAAAGAGTTTCTGTACTGGCAGTAAGGAGATTGAACAAGAAGATGCTGACCAGCTTGGGATATCTATCAATGAGTTAAGAATTAGACAATTGGATGCTAAAGCTATGTTAGTTGAAAAGAGAGAAGCAAGAGAACATGCCTGGGCTGAGCAAATCAAAAAGCAGAAGGAGGAATTAGCTAAACTCAAGCTGCCTATTGTGCCCAAGGAGGAAAAGGTAGAAGAACCTCTTGTTCAAGATCAACAAGAGGAGGAGAACATAACTTAATGTTATACAAAAACCTACTTCTCTTCTCACACTGATTCACTCAAGTTGAGTTCAGTTCAAGGAATTATCATTATGGAGTTCGTCTTAAAGAATGCTGAATCAAATTCTCTGGAGTTGGATCAACTCCATAAACTGGGATATGAAGAGTAGAAGCAAGTAGCCATTCTCATTAAGCTGATGGAAAAGTCCTCTGCCAGGAATCAAGTTAAAGATGAAATCTTAAGGCTACTTGCAAGAGCTGATGCGATTCAAATCATACCCAGGACTGAGATAGCTACCCTACTGACTTCTTTTCATAAATTTGGAAAGAAGAAGCAAACAAAGCCAACTGGATTAGCAAATATAGATAAGAACAGTCTTAACCTTCCTGAAGGCATGGAATTCAACGAAAATACCTATGTGGAAAAACCTCAGAAAGGAGTCATGTACTTGGATAGAAATGGTGTACAATGCTTTCAATCTGATGCAATTATCTATACATGTGGGGTATCACAAGTGTTTGCTCTGAGACAAATCGTGGAAAAGACTAAACAAACTGCAAGGTTCAGATACAGAATTAACAGAGGAATAAGATCACAGAAGGATCAGCTTCAACACTTACCTAATTTGCAAGAAATCCTTGAAGAGATTAACAAGGAGATCAAGGAGTTTGAAGAGCTGCATCCTGAATAGATTAGTTCTATTGTATAAATTAGATTAGTTCTAATTTTGTAAGCACTAAATGTGCATGATCTGAGTGATCAAAAATTTTGTATTATGATATGTTCAATTAATACAAGTATGAGTTTGATATGTTCAACTGTGTTATGATATGTTCATAATTATTAGTCTAATAAGTTCAGTTTGAATGAATAGTTGATTAGTTCTTATTCATTAATGTATTTAGTTGGTGTGTTCAACTTAAAGTTGGTATGTTCCACTTATAATTGATAAGTTCAATTAAAATTGATATGTTCAATTAATATTTAATTATTCAAATGTAAAATCTTAATAAGTTTGAGATTTAAAACATAATTCTGTTAAACAAACTTGAGAACTGTTTGGTGGTTTTGTCATCATCAAATAGGAGGAGTTTGTTGGGAAGATGATCTCATTAGTTGAGATTAGATGAGGCAAAGTTAAGTTTGTTAGATGTGTTCTAGATATAACTTAAACAGAATTATGAGGCTTGATCAGACTGAACACTTATAGTGTTTCAGACTGAGCATAAGCTGAATATAAGCTGAGCATATGTTCGATCAACTTATATTATATCTTAGTAGGATTATCACTAAGTGTGATAAGCTGTGTATGTCACCTAAGATATATTGAGCTTTCAGCTTGATGTGTTTCAAGCTGAGTGACTCAGCGTATATACTGAGTCAGCTCAACAGAGTTGCTAAATAAGTTCTAGCTAACTCTTAGGACTTCTAAGGATGAGTTTATTAATATACGTGTTAGTTCATGTTGGTTTTCGAGTTTGTCCTCGAAGAACTCAGCTTCATGAGTTTCAAGCAGAGTAACTCATTCCAAGCAACAAGTCAGCTTAAAGAAAATTTAAATATGTTTTAAATTTATCTCTTTAACTCTCTATATCAACGGGAAGGATAAGAAGACTCCAGAATCAATATTGAAGATTGAAGACTCAAGATAAGAAGATTCAAGATTCAAGATTCGGAGTTATCCGGTAGTTAGTTAGCAAATTAGGATTAGTCCAGTTTGTTAGGAACCATAGGAACATGATTATAAATACTTATCATCCAGATAAGTTTTGAGGTACGACGAATACGACTAAGTGTTGTAGAGCCAAATACCTCACCTCAACCATATGTTTTACGATTCTTGAATCACTGTTTGTCAGTTCAACGTGATCAAGATAATTACATATTGCCAAGCTATTCGTGTGTTCGAATACTCCATTTGTTGTGAGATTGGTAAGTTTTCAATCTGTGATCAAATCCTGTTTAGAGAGTCGTCCAGTATCTATAATCATAAGTTGATTATAGATAGCTAAGTTTGAAAGATTGAGAGATTTATATTAGGTGTTTAAATATCAAGAGTTGCTTACTTGATAAAGTCTGTAATCATCTTCTTATTAATGAAAAGCAAAGCATTCGATTGTGGTTTGATTTACTTTGTGTAACACTTTATTTTGATTTGTTCAATTTCCGCAGAAAGTGTATTCAACCCCCCTTCTACACATCTGTTGCTTGTTGTTATTCTCATCAAGGGACCAACATCAACACTTGATATGTAAACACCTAATATATATGAAATCTCTCACTCTCTCAAACATGCTATCTATAATCAACTTATGATTATAGATAGAAACTAGCTCTCTAAACAGGATTTATTCATAGATTGAATACTTACCAACTTGTCAGGATCGGATATTGCTTAATACCAAATAACAAGAATTATCTTTTAAATTAAAGTTGTTAAAAAGACAATATTTAGTTTTGATAACAATCAATTAAGAAGTTACGGAATCACACTTAATTAATTATAAAGGTTTTCAACACAAAACAATTCAATCAATAAACACAAAATACTACCAAACAAAGATGTTTATTAATAATCAATAACGATTACAATATTCATCTACACCTCCAATCTAACTTCTTATGTTAGACGAAGAACACAATTTGTTCTTAGGTTTCAACAGAAACTTAGAGGCTAAAACACTTTCTGAAAGTAAATAAGAATACGAATGAATGCAAATTAATACGAACAAGAGATCTATATGTTTAGTAACAATATTCTAATCGATTATTTATAGACTCTTGATCCTCCTTGATAAGTTGACAGTTAGGTAATCATCTATCTTCTGAGATAATCTTGATAATCTTCGACTTTGATAAAGATATACTTCAAATCCACAAAGATCGCATTTTCCATGAATAGCTCAACTGAAACTGTTTGTTGAATGAAACAGTTCTGGTCTTCTTCTAACAGTCTTCTCTTCAAGGTCTTCTAACAGTTGTAAACACTTGAACTAACTGTTCTGAACTTTGTACTAACAGTTGTAATGCTCACAGCAACTGTTAGTCACAACTGTTTTTCATACTTCACTTAACAGTTTTCAACTGTTTTCTCAAATTTCTTCTAACAGTTTTACCTTTGCATGTCCAACAGTTTCCATTACTTAGCAAATTTCCCAACACTTACCAACTTCACAACAGACGTGAAGATCGAACACACGAACTATGTTGGCAATCTGTGAATTTCTTGATCACGTTGAACACACAAACAATGTATCAAGACTCGTAACACATACGATGGTGAGGTTAGGTTGAGTTGTCCCCCTTAAACTGACTTCTTTTGTCAGACTGAGTTACTCAGCTTGAAACTCATCAAGCTTAGTCCTTTGAGAACAAACTTGAAATCAAACATGTACTAACATGTATAATGACTAACTCATCCTTAGAAGTCATAAGAGTTAGCTAAAACTTACTTAGCAACTCTGTTGAGCTTGAAACACTCAACTTGAAACGCATCAAGCTGAATACTCAACCTATACCTTAGGTGACATACATAGCTTATCAAACATATTGATAAACTAACTAAGATATAGTCTAAGCTGATAAACTATATGCTCAGCTTATGCTCAGTCTGAAACATTATAAGTGCTCAGCCTGATCAAGCTTCATAACTCTATTTTAGTTGTATTTAGAACATATCTTGCAAACTTAGCTTTGTCTCATCAAATGTTAACTGATAAGATCATTTGACCAACAATAGGTTACTTCCATGTCTTTGGTTCAAAATGTTATGTGCTGAATATAAGAGATCAGTTTCATAAGTTGGAACCAAAAACTGATCCTGTAATTTTTGTTGGTTACTCCTCAGTAACCAAATCTTACAGAGTATATAACTCAAGGGGAAAGATAATAGAAGAATCAATTCATGTCTCCTTTGATGAAGACAATGTTGATCAAGCTGACAAAGTTCAAGATGACTCAGTCAGTCTGAGTGAGCTTGAAAAGCCTAAGGAAACCAAAAGGTCTAATCCTATGTATGTTATAGATGATGAAGACATTGATGATGATCTTTCTACATCTAAAAGATCATCACAGCCTCCAACAGATTCTCCAGCTGAGAAAGAAGATGAGTTCTTTAATCCTTTTGGAGAGGATACTACTCAGACTGAAGATCTTAGTGATCAACGGTTTGATAACAATGCTTCAATTGAGACTGAGGATGTAGGTTCATCTCTTAGTCCTAAATATCAATCAAGCCTAGAACCACAATCTCTCACTACAACCTTTAAGTTCCTCAAAGAGCATCCTCAAGATCAAGTGATTGGTAACATTGAAGAAGGAGTGACCACCAGATCAAAGGCAACAACAAACTATGCTGCTTATTTTGGTTTCCTATCTCAAATGGAACCAAAGAAGACTGAAGAAGCGTTAGATGATGAAGACTGGATTAAAGGAATGCAGGAGGGATTGACTGAGTTTAAGAGAAATAAGATATGTAATCTCGTCCCAGCCCCCAAAGATCATACACTTATAGGCACTAAGTGAGTCTATAGAAACAAGATGGACAAGGATGGAGTGATTGTTAGGAAGAAAGCTAGGCTGGTAGAACAAGGGTATAGACAAAAGAAGGAATAGATTATGATGAGATATTTGCCCCTATTGCTAAGTCATTAGGCTGTTCCTAGCTTATGCAGCACATAAAGACTTCAAAGTCTATCAAATGGATGTGAAAAGTGCCTTTCTAAATGGAAAACTTCAGGAGGAAGTCTATGTGAAACAACCTCCTGGCTTTGTCAGTTCAAAGTATCCACATCATGTTTATAAGTTAAAAAAGGCTTAGTATGGTCTAAAACAAGCTCCAAGAGCTTGGTGTGATACACTATCCAAATATCTACTATCAATGGACTTCACCAGAGGTAGTATTGATAAGACACTCTTCATCAAAAAAAGTAAAGGACAAGTGATTCTTGTACAAATCTATGTGGATGACATTATCTTTGGTTCTATAAATGAATCTCTTTGTGAATGGTTCTCCCAAGCTATGTCAAAAAGGTACAAGATGAGTATGATGGGTGAAATGACATATTTCCTAGGCTAGATTCAACAAAAGCCTGATGGAATATTCCTAAATCAAAGCAAGTATGTTCTTGATTTGATAAAGAAATATGGTTTTGATTCTTGTTCAACCATGAAAACACCATGTCACCAGCTGTCAAGCTGAACAAGGACTCAGATGGAAAGTCTTTATGTCAGTCTACCTATAGAGGAATGATAGGTTCATTGCTTTATTTGACAGCTAGTAGACCTGATATAATGATTGCTATATGTGTTTGTGCAAGATATCAGGAAGATCCTAAGGAATCACATATTCAAGCTATGAAAAGGATCTTTAGGTACCTAAAAGGTACACCAAATCTAGGTCTTTGGTATCCAAAGGATTCTGGATTTGAATTGGTTGGATTTTCTGATGCTGACTATGCTTGGTGCAAATTAGACAGAAAACCACAACAGGAGGATGCCAAATGCTTGGAGGAAAGTTAGTAAGCTCGACAAGTAAGAAGCAGAATTCCGAGCATGCAACATCAGCTTCAAGACTTTGGTATGAATTTCAAGATAACTACTATTTTTTGTGATAACCAAAGTGCAATAGCCATAACATATAATCCAGTCTTCCACTCAAGAACAAAACATATATAAATTAGACATCACTTCATAAGAGACATCGTGGAAAGAGGTAAAGTTCACATTAATTATATCTCCACAAATGATAAACTAGCAGATATATTTACATAACCACTTGATGATATAAGGTTTTCTTATCTGCTATGTAAATTGGGTATGCTAAACCCTTAGATAAGTTTCTACAACTGAGTTTCAGCTTGATACAGACTATATGTCTTAAGCTGAGAGTACAGCTTATAGATATGTTACCATAAACTGTTTATTTAGTCAAGCTGAGTGATAAGTTTACATATTTGATTTGTTCCAAACATGGTTTAACTACTTAGTGTGGTTAAAATACAAGTTTGAGTTAGTCTCAAATAAAAAATGACTAAGTGTCATTGAATCTGAGATGTGTGCTCAACTCAAGCTGAGTGTTAATCTCAAGTTGAGTGATACAATCAAGCTGAGTGCTTGACTTATGCTCAGTGGTAAGTTTCCTCAGCTTGGTATATCCAAACCAAGTTTTAATTACCTTGTGTTATTAATTCATGCAAAATTATGTTTGACTCAGTCTCAAATTATACTGATTATGTATTGGTGTAATACAAAAGTATAAATAATGTTTTCAAGAGTATTATTTTACATAATTACCCGTTGGATATGATAAGTTTCACCTTTATTCCGGTTATCTCTATCTATTAGTTAGCTAGAGTAACGGATAAAAAGAGTCGTACAATGGTAACTTTGTAACACCGTAAAACTCAAGCCAATTTTTTTTATCACAGCGGATGTATTGCATCAGAAAATAGTATGGAATATCAACACCCATAAACTTAAAACCAATACTTTATCACAACACAGTATATCGTTTCGTGTTACAAAATAGTTCACAAAAATGGCTCATCGTTTCTCAAAAACCATTATATCAGAGCGACAGTCAAACTTCCCCTTTACAACAACAGCAGCAGCCTACCGAGCCCTCAAAACCTGCAACAGAGAGTTAGGGTGGGGAATTAGCACAAAGCTAAGTGAATGGAAATCAAGCCACAAGCAACAATTAGAAGAACCACAATGTTCACATGAACCAGTCGTCACAAATGTCTTGCAATAGGGCAACATCGGAACCCACAAAGGACCGGCGGCCCTGCCGAGCCTACGACCAAAGCTGGCCAAGCAATGATCTACCGATAGCCTTTAACAAACTAGCATAGTTAAATCCCCTCCATTACAATGAATGCAACAGATGATCTATAACCGTCATCCAAAACCATCTAGCCCAGCCCAATACCAAGCTTAGCTGATCTCTGCCACTACCATCAGGCACACAAGTTCTAACCTTGATATTGTCTATCAAACACTATCTCACAATCCATCATCAACCTTCCAATCCAACAATCGGTCAAACAATGATAGCAAACAAAATAGTTTATCACATGCTCGAACGTACACAAATTCAAGTTACTAAAACAGTTACAACTAACAACCACCAGTGAGTCAAAGTTCACTCACCTCGTATCCACACCGCAGTCCACTCAGTTACTAATTACTGAGCTTTTGAAAATCCAGAGAACATATAATCAACCGAATCAGTTCTCAACCCATAAATATATCCATAAATATATTTATATCAATTATTATATTATCATCATAATATAATCGCATAATCGATCTCATCTAACATCCCAATCTATCCTCATGCATACTAACATATTCTCACAATTTGATCCAAGTAAGCATATATGTTAATTATCATCGATAGGATTCATTTATAAATTAAATAGCTTCATCGATCTTGATACATAACTTCTTGGTTTTGTAATTATACCACACCTATCACATGTATACAAACCACATGCAATCGATAACTACATATATAAAGTTATCCTATCGCATACACACACCTCACATACACACCATCGCACAACACACTATCACATATACCATAAATTAATTCCAACACTTGCTAAACATATACTATCGCATATATATATATATATATATATATATATATATATATATATATATATATATATATATATATATATATATATATATATACGTTACTCAAGATTATCCAACACTTGCACTATAAAAATACAAGGTCTATAGCATGGATCTATAGCATGGGATATATAGAACAAGAAAACAAGGCTTATAGAACAAGGTCTATCGCATGGATCTGTAGCATGGGATCTATAGAACAAGAAAACAAGGCTTATAGAATCATATATTTAACTAAAAATTTATCCATGCTTCCTTTCTTCCATCTTCCTTACATAAACATATAATATACATTTTTATACAATCTAAGCAAGCAACCATGTCAAAGAAGTCAAGATAGAATTTATTCATTCCATAAACTTATCATCACTTTTAATATTAAATTCTATTAATAACTTTTCTCCAAGAACTTCTTTTACAATCAAACTTACGTACATACATTTTCAAGAACATATTGAAGAATTCAAGAACACACATGAAAAAGCACCTTAATCCAAAATTTCAATTTTCATATATACATACTTTAAATCATGATTTTAATTCATAAACTCATGAATCATCATAAAAACATATTTCTATTCTTCATGAATACTTAATAACACTTTGAAATCATGTTATTTAGTAACCATGCATATCATACTACCTTGATTTGTAATTATTCCACACTTAGAATCAAGATGAAATATCCAAGTATCAAGTTGTAGTAACTTTGTCTCTCAAAACACACCTTAGAAAACACACACTTGACATACACATAACTTACTCATGAAGTTATATTTAACCCTTCAATTTTCGGTCCCTTACTACTCACATACATATTTCAGTATTTAAAACGTTACGTTCGAATATACAGTTCATCACATAACCAACTAGTAACAATTAATTAATTTCTAATAAGAAATATATTCGGATTCCTTATTTAAAAACGAATCTAACGATACCATATAGGCATGCTTTTAAAACAAAAACTTAGCAAGTAAAAAGAAAACTCACTAAACGACTGGGCCCGGATTTAGGATGTTACAAATCTATCCCCCTCAAGAGGATTCCGTCCTCGGAATCGTGTCGCGATCAAACAACTGAGGGTAACGATTTCTCATATCAGCTTCAGTTTCCCAAGATAGATCCGAACCCAAACTATGTTTTCACTTGACTAACACCATAGGGATCTGTTTCATGCGAAGGTTGGTAACTTTACAATCCAATAGTTCCACCAGTTCTTCTACTAATCTTTTTATTCGATTCAACTTTCAGTTTGTGCACAGGAAGAATCTGACTCTCATCTTCAACTTTACACTTTCGCAGGTAACAGACGTTAAAGGTATCATGAATCCCTGCTAGTTCTGGAGGAAGATCAAGAGAAACTGTCTGATCGTTTTCCATTTTCCTGATCTTAAACGGACCGATATATCTCGGAGCTAATTTCCACGCTTACCAAAACGAATAACCCCTTTTCATGGTGAAACCTTCAAGTAAACCAGTTCATCAACTTCAAATGACACTGGACGACGACGGGGATCTGCATACATTTTATGTCGGTCTCTGGCGGCTTTCAGTTTATCTCTGGTAATAGAAACTTTTTCGGCCATCATCTGTACGATTTCAGGGCCCGCAAATTGCTTCTCACCTGCCTCTAACCAGCAAGTAGGAGTACGGCAACGACGACCGTAAAGCATTTCGTAAGGTGGCATTCCTATACTCGAGTGAACCTATCATATACAAATTCAATCAACGGTAAGTGCAAATCCCAAGATCCACCGTATTCAATCACACAAGCTCTTGACATATCCTCAAGAGTTTGAATCGTTCGTTCAGTCTGCTCGTCAGTTTGAGGATGATAAGTTGTACTCAAGTTGACACGCGTTCCCAATTGTCGTTGTAAACCGTTCCAGAAGTTAGAAATAAACCTGGAATCTCTGTAAAAAACAATCAATACATGAATACCGTGTCGAGAAACAATCTCATCTATGTACAACTGAGCTAATTTGCTGAGAGGAGCTTTTTCACTCATAGCTACAAAATGGGCACTCTTCGTCAGTCAATTGACAATTACCCAAATCGAATCATGATTTCGTTACGTTCGAGGAAGTTTAGTTACAAAATCCATCGTGATATGTTCCCATTTCCACTCTGGTATTTCTAACTCTACAACACCTTCAAGTCGTTATACATTTGGGTGTTACGAGAATAAACAGACGATGCGTATTTATGGGCTTCCGATAAAATTAACTGTTAAAGTTTTCCAAGCATAGGCACTCCAATATGTCAAAGTTCTCCAAGCACAGGAACTCAAATATTAGATTTGTAAGTCTTTAATCCTAAAAAATCATCAATTAAATCCTCTCTTTTCTAGGTCATAATCTCTGAATTTAAATCTTCATCCTTCAAGTTTCCAATCAAGTAAGTTTCAATTCATCCACTAAGTCAAGGAAAATTTCAATTCGCATAATTCGAACATTACTATTAACTCCCTTACAATTCAAAGCATAGGCTATCCCAGTAAATTTCCAGATTGATAAGGAATATCTCAATAATAATCTATGATAATTTCTATCCTCTATCTTTGCCACATATTCAACTCTTTCTGTGTAAACACACTATAAGTTCTCATAATCAGTACAAATCGCACACTTCGTTCATGTAAATGAGGTCTTCATAGTTTTAACACAAGATAACAATCGCAAGTTCCAATTCATATATTGGATAATTCTTTCCATGAGGTTAATCCGTCTCCAAGCATAGGCAACTATTTGATCCTGCTGTATCAACACACAACTGAAATTAGCAAATGTAACATAGCATTGCACTACAAAATTATGAAATCTATCAAGTAGTGTTAAGATAGGAGTCTGATCCAACAACAGTTCCAGAGTTTGAAACGCTTCCTTTCGGTCAGTATCGAAATTAAACATCGTCACGAGTTAGCTTTATCAATAGACTCACAATCTTAGAATAATCTTTATTAATTCCCTACTATTAACCTGCTTACCCTAGCAAACTCTTAGTCTCGGAAGACGACTTCGGTTCATTCCAATTCATCACAGTCTCAACTTTCGTAGGATCAACTTTAACTCCGTCAATATACACCACATGTCTCAGAATATACTTCTCGTAACTAAAATTCGCATTTAAATAATTTGCATAAAGTTGATCTTGTTTCAAAATTTCTAGAACTCATCTCAAGTGAACTCCATGTTCAGACTCAGTTTTCGAATAGTTGAAGATACATCCTTGCTGAACATGATTACAAACTAATCTAGTAACGGTCGACAAACCCGATTCATCAAATACATCAATTGCAGGAGCATTAATCACACCGAATAGCATATTAAAATTCGTAAATACTACATCTGGTACAAAAATCAATCATATCTTCTTCGAAAACATCTCTGTGTATTCTATATCCCTCAAGCATCAGAAACAAACTGCTCCTCTTTTCCAATCAAAATACAAATACATACATATCCAAAATGAGAAGACAAATCTTCAAAAGTCAAGATAAAACCCCCGACGTTCTTAACACTTATCCACACATATTACATCATGCAACATGTAATTCAATTATTCATAAAACAATTTCTCATGGTATTTAATAATCGTTCTAAATGGCTCAACTATCACATACTCAACATGATATTAATCTCATATATAAATATCAACAAAATTAACTAGTAAACGGTTATCATCAGTTATCTCTACTTCTAGTGAAACAGTCACATCAGAAGTAGTCATTCTCAAATCATCACATACATCCACATAAACACTAGAGCAATCAGCTCCATAATCAAATAATCATGCGTATAAGTATAAAGCTTAATAGAACATACCCGTCATATCATCTTCATTAGTAGCATTATTATCCGCGGATCTCTGAAATACTCTACCTTTAGGCGAAAGAGAATTCTTTCTCTTCTGTCCAACTGCTGACGAAGATTCCCCAACCTCTCCCGCTCCTGACTCAAACAAAATCTTCTTGTCAGCCATACATTCATTCCATCGATGACCTTCTTTCGGACAATTCCAGCGAACACTACGACGGAATGTACAATTCTTGAGTTCATGACCAAACATTCCACATCGAACACAGCGTACTGTTTCGGGTGTGCAAAGCTCAGTATGAAAGGACATGCACTTGCGACACCATTGTGATTCTTGATTTCCATGGTCCTGGCTGCTTTGCCCTCTCTGCTCATGTTGAACCCTATAATGTTCTAAACTCGACTCCCATTGAGAAGTCTTATCTCGATTTCTCTTATCTTTAGGCTTGACCTCATCTTCTAGCATTTGAATCGCATATTGTATTCTCAATTTATTCTCAGGGTTACATGCCTCCAAAACTTTTAACATTTCTCGCAAATAACTCAGAGTTACATTAAGATCTGGGATACCATGGTATTTAGACGATTGATAATCCAAAACTGGCCTATTATCGCAAAGTTGTGTAAATCTCATGTACGGATAAGAATAAACTCCCTGAGGTATAAAAGGATAGTACAATGGCTGCTGTGTCACTTATGACAGAATTGTAGTTGAAGGAGTAGCAGTCGAATATATTTGAGTTTGTTCATTCTGTATAAATTTTTGCTTTTCCAGACTACGAACAGTATCTCGAAGTTCCTGTATCTCATTTTCCAGTTTATGGATATATTCACACTGATCCGGTTTAGTTTCAATACCGTAAGCCATGACATAAGCAGGTGTTTCCATATTACTTGTTGTTAAAGTCCCAATTCTTGCTAGGGTCACATGAGTCTCTGTCGGGATCTCTTTGTCAGCCATATCTGTAATACTAACAACATCTCAACACTTATTAGATAAACCGTTAGTACACACATGCTAAGCACAACACACAGCAAATCCAAACACTCTAATTCCCCCAAAAGAAATGTTTGACCAATCTCGAGCCAAGATTTTGGAATTGAACACTCTAACCGTGCTGGCAATTCCAAACCAGGGCTCTAATACCAAACTTGTAACACCGTAAAACTCAAGCCAAATTTTTTTATCACAGCGGATGTATTGCATCAGAAAATAGTAAGGAATATCAACACCCACAAACTTAAAACCCATACAGTATCACAACACAGTATATCGTTTCGTGTTACAAAATATTTCAAAAAAATAGCTCATCGTTTCTCAAAAACTATAATATCAGAGCGACAGTCAAACTTCCCCTGTACAACAACAGCAGCAGCCTACAGAGCCCTCAAAACCTGCAACAGAGAGTTAGGGTGGGGAATTAGCACATAGCTAAGTGAATGGAAATAAAGCCACAAGCAACAATTAGCAGAACCACAATGTTCACATGAACCAGTCGTCACAAATGCCTTGCAATCGGGTAACATCGGAACCCACAAAGGACCCGCGGCCCAGCCGAGCCTACGAACAAAGCTGGCAAAGCAATGATCTACGGATAGCCTTCTGTAAACTGGCACAGTTAAATCCCCTCCGTTACAACGAATGCAACAGATGATCTATAACCGTCATCCAGAAGCATCTAGCCCAGCCCAATACCACGCTTAGCTGACCTTTGCCACAACCATCAGGCTCACAAGTTCTAGCCTTGATATTGCCTATCAAACACTTTCTCACAATCCATCATCAACCTTCCAATCCAACAATCGGTCAAACAATGATAGCAAACAAAACAGTTTATCGCATGCTCGAACGTACACAAATTCAAGTAACCAAAACAGATACAACTAACAACCACCAGAGAGTCAAAGTCCACTCACCTCGTATCCACACCGCAGTCCACTTAGTTACTAATTACTGAGCCTTTGAAATTCCTAAGAACATAAAATCAACCGAATCAGTTCTCAACCCATAAATATATCCATAAATATATTTATATCAATTATTATATTATCATCATAATATAATCGCATAATCGATCTCATCTAACATCACAATCTATCCTCATGCATAATAACATATTCTCACAATTTGATCCAAGTAAGCATATATGTTAATCATCATCGATAGGATTCATTTATAAATTAAATATCTTCATCGATCTTGATACATAACTTCATGGATTTATTATTATACCACACCTATCGCATGTATACAAACCACATGTAATCGATAACTACATATATAAATATATCCTATCGCATACACACACCTCACATACACACCATCGCACAACACACTGTCACATATACCATAAATTAATTTCTACACTTGCTACACATATACTATCACATACATATATATATATATATATATATATATATATATATATAGGGGAGGGTTCATGCGAAAACCGTTGTTAGTGCGAGAACCGCGAGAACCAATCTCAGCCGTTCCTTTAACATGGGAAGTATCATGGATGGAGAGCGTGGAGGGATAGAGTGTGGCAGGGTGTATGTGAGGAATTCATGGGTGGTCAATGACATTGAAGGAGGGAGAATTGGACGGCTTAAATTGGTTCTCGTGGTTCTCGCGCTAACAACGGTTCTCGCATGAACTTTTTCCTATATATATATATACACTAACACTCAAGATTATCCAACACTAGCATTATAAAAATACAAGGTCTATAGCATGGGATCTATAGAACAAGAAAACAAGGCTTATAAAAGAAGGTCTATAGCATGGATCTATATCATGGGATCTATAAAACAAGAAAACAAGGCTTATAGAATCATATACTTAACTAAAAATTTATCCATGCTTCCTTTCTTCCATCTTCCTTACACAAACATATAATATACATTTTTATACAATCTAAGCAAGCAACCATGTCAAAGAAGTCAAGATAGAATTTATTCATTCAATAAACTTATCATCACTTTTAATATTAAACTCTTTTAATATTAAATTCTTTTAATAACTTTTCTCCATTAACATCTTCTACAATCAAACTTACGTACATACATTTTCAAGAACATATTGAAGAATTCAAGAACACGCATGAAAAAGCACCTTAATCCAAAATTTCAATTTTCATATATACAAACTTTAAATCATGATTTTAATTCATAAACTCATGAATCATCATAAAAACATATTTCTATTCTTCATGAATACTTAATAACACTTTAAAATCCTTAAATAAATAAATCCCACTTTCAAGTTCAAATAAAAACTTCATCCATGATAACTCCATAAAATTAAGCATGGAAACAACTTGAAATCATGTTATTTAGTAACCATGAATATCATACTACCTTGATTTGTAATTATTCAACACTAAAAATCAAGATGAAAAATCCAAGTATCAAGTTGTAGTAACTTTCTCTCTCAAAACACACCTTAGATAACACACACTTAAGATGCACATAACTTACTCATGAAGTTATATACGTATTTTAGTATTTAAAATGTTACGTTCGAATATACAGTTCGTCACATAACCAACTAGTAACAATTAATTAATTTCTAATAAAAATATATTCGGAATCCTTATTTAAAAACGAATCTAACGATACCATATAGGCATGCTTTTAAAACAAACACTTAGCAATTAAAAATAAAACTCACTAAACGACTGGGCCCGGATTTTGGATGTTACAATCTTTTCTCTCTCCTCAATAAGGTACATATATCGATTATAACTGCCTTTCAGAAGTTTACGTCTATTTTCTCCCATCTTTCTACTTCTGCAATACTCTATATACCTTCTTCATTCACCTTAATTGCTAAGTGCAATCAAATCGTCTTCTTAACTTGAAATTCTATTCACTCTGTGCGACATCCGATTTTACTTAAATTGAATCAATTTCAAGCCTAAATATATATATAATGGACGGGATCATTCTAAACCTAAGTGACAGAATGGTGCGGGGTGTTGCAACAATGGAGTGCTGTTGATTAAAGTTAATATTCAACAAGCCTACCTTGCCATTCCTGTGCGAAAACAGGGCAAGGGATATGTAAAGTGGGTGAACCATCCTGCTACTCCAACTGAAGTTCTTAATTCCTTTACTTTAGAAGAACAAGATTTTGAGTCCAAGGGAAGGAGTAAGTCTCCACAGGTGTTGGAACCAATAGAAGAGATTGAAACTCCCCCATCGAGCATTCAGGAATTAAAAGAATTTATTGACGCTCAATTTGATATGTTTCACCTCAAGAGAAAGAAGAACAAAAGGAAGATTTATCAAAAGATTGAAAAGCTGACCAATGATGTCAGAAAACTTACATCTGAAGTTGCTGCTCAACAAAAACAGACTTCAACGCCTATTGATGATGACAACAAGGGGGAGAAAGTTCAAGAAGCTGAAGCTGAGTTAGTTCAAGCTGAATTAACAAAGGAAGTTGAGGCTGAGTTAGTTCTAGCAGAGGAACAAACTCAGATTGAGGGGGAGTTAGAAATTATGATTGAGAAAGAAAAATATTCAACAGAACCTGCAGCAAAGAAAAGAAAATTGGTAGAGGAATCTGAAAAGGAAGCTAACAGTGATTCTGATATTAAAGAAGACAAAGCCACAAGATTTATGATTGAACAGCTTGAAAAGGAAGAAGCTGATGAACTTGGCATATCTCTTGATGAGCTTAGAAAGAGAAGAGAAAAAGAGGAAAGGGATAAAGAAAAAGAAATTAAAAGAAAAGCCTTAGCTCAAGTTGAAGCTGATTATTTTGGTCCAATGCCTGATCCAATCCCATACACTGATGCAGACATCCAGGAATGCTATTTTAGAAGAAGCTACATCAAAGAAATCAAGAGTATGACTATGAGCAGATTCAATGGAGCCATCATTCTCACTTTCCTATTTGGTGATAAGTCAACAGTGGGAATGGACCTAAGATATGTTTATATGATGGGCTACATTGAATGGAAAAGGATCATACTAATGCTCAAGAAGTTTAAAAAGAGTCAAATCAAAGTAGAGATTAAAACTGAAGTCTCTAAGTTGATTTCTAGAGCTGAGGAGCTAAGATATGTTCCGGTTCCTGGTCTGCAATGGGAAAGCTTGTTTAATATACCCGAATGTGTGATATTTGAAGAGAACCAAATTACAGATACACCAGTTCAGGGAATTATGTTTAAGGATCAAGAAGGCAATCCTAGCTTCATCAAGCTTTCTGAGATTTGTTATCTAAAAGCTAAGGATGCCATAAGGATAAGAAGTTGTTGTGGTGATGAGAGCACGAATCATTTTTGAGATACAAACTGAATAAAATCATTCGAATGCAAAAGAATGAACTCAGAGGGAATGCAGAAGCTGAAAGGCTATTAGAAGAAATTAACAAAGAAATTATACTTTGGGAATTTCTACATCCGAAGTTCAAGAAATAAATATTAGATTAGTTCTAATATTAAAATTTTGTAAAATATTAGTTCTATTGTAATTATTAGATTAGTTCTAACATTTTGTAAGCACTAAGTGTGCATGATCTAAGTGATCATATTTTTGTATTCTGATATGTTCAAACTCAATGAATACAAGTATTATTATGATAAGTTCATATTTGTTAGTCTGATATGTTCAGCTTAAATGAAAAATATGATGAGTTCATGTTCATTAATATGATTGGTTGGTATGTTCAACTTGTAATTTATAAGTTCAATTAAAACTTGATTAGTTCAAAAGAAATGTTTGATGGTTTTGTCATCATCAAATAGGGGGAGTTTGTTGGTCAAATGATCTTATTAGTTAAGATTTCATGAGATAAAGTTAAGTTTGTATTATATGTTCTAAATACAACTTAAACATAATTATGAAGCTTGGTCAGACTTAGTACTTATAGTGTTTCAGACTGAACATAAGCTGAGTATAAGCTGAGCATTATAGTTGATCAGCTTAGAATATATCTTAGTCAGTTTATCTATATCTTTGCTAAGCTGTGTGTTACCTAAGGTATTGGTTAAATATTCAGGTTGATGTGTTTCAAGCTGAGTGACTCTACCATAAGGTTGAGTCAGCTTAACAGAGTTCCTAAGTTAGTTCTAGCTAACTCTTATGACTTTTAAGGATGAGTTAGTCATTACTCATGTTAGTACATGTTTGATATCGACCTAGTTCTTGATGAACTCAGCTAGATGTGTTTCAAGCTGAGTAACTCAGCCTGACGAAAGAAGTCAATTTAATAGAATTTAAATTTGTTTTAAATTATGGTATTCTCTATCTACGGTGCAGATAAGAAGATTCCAGAATCAAATTTTAAGATTGAAGATTCAAGATTCAAGATTCAAAATGTCAAGTTTATCTGTTAGTTTAAATTAACATATTAGGATATGTTCTAGTTTGTTAGGATACGTAAAATAGGATTATAAATACTAACCTCTTAATTAGTTTAGAGGTAACACCTCAAAATGTATGTGTTATTGTTGGTCCCTTGGTGAGAATAACCACAAGCAACAGATGTGTAGAAGGGGGTTGAATACACTTTCTGCGGAAATTGACCAAATCAAAATAAAGTGTTACACAAAGTAAATCAAACCACAATCGAATGCTTTGATTTTCATTAATAAGAAGATGATTACAGACTCTATCAAGTAAGCAACTCTTGATATGTAAACACCTAATATAAATCTCTCAATCTTTCAAACTTAGCTATCTATAATCAACTTATGATTATAGATACTGATGACTCTCTAAACAGGATTTAATCACAGATTGAAAACTTACCAATCTCACAACTAATGTGAGTATTCGAACACACGAATAGCTTGATAATCTGTGAATATCTTGATCACGTTGAACTGACAAACAATGATTCAAGAATCGTAACACATACGGTTGAGGTGAGGTATTTGGCTCTACAACACTTAGTTGTAATCGTCATTGTAGTTATTTCTGAGTCATACCTCTAAACTTATCAGGAGATAAGTATTTATAATCATGTGCCTACGGAATCTAACAAACTAAGACTCAGCCTAATTTGCTAACTAACTATCGGATAACTCAGAACCTTGAATCTTGAATCTTCTTATCTTGAGTCTTCAATATTCAATCTTGATTCTGAAGTCATCTTATCCTTCACGTAGATATAGAGAGTTAAAAAGATAAGTTTAGAACATATTTAAACTTTCTGTAGGTTGACTTCTTACTCGGACTGAGTTACTCAGCTTGAAACTCATCAAGCCAAGTTCTTCGAGAACAAACTCGAAAACCAACATGAACTAACACGTGTATTAATAAACTCATCCTTAGAAGTCCTAAGAGTTAGCTAGAACTTATTTAGCAACTTTGTTGAGCTGGCTCAGTAAATATGCTGAGTCACTCAGCTTGAAACACATCAAGCTGAAAGCTCAATATATCTTAGTTGACATTCACAGCTTATCACACATAGTGATAATCTTACTAAGATATAGTATAAGTTGATCGAACATATGCTCAGCTTATATTCAACTTATGCTCAGTCTGAAACACTGTACGTGTTCAGTCTGATCATGCCTCATAATTCTGTTTAAGTTATATATAGAACATATCCAACAAACTTAACTTTGTCTCATCAAATCTAAACTGATGAGATCATTTTCCCAACAAACTCCCCCTATTTGATGATGACAAAACCATCAAACAGTTATTTAGTTTGTTTAACAGAATTATGTTTTAAATCTTAAACTTATCAAGATTTTATATTTTAACTAATCAAATATCAATTGAACTTATCAATTTTATTTGAACTTATCAATTATAAGTGGAACAAACCAACTTTTAGTTGAACACAACAACCAAATATATCAATGAATAAGAACTAATCATTTATTCATTAAGCTGAACTTATCAAACTAATAATTATGAACATATCATAATACAGTTGAACATATCAAGCAAATATTTGTATTAATTAAACTTATCATAATACAAAATTTTTGATCACATAGATCATGCCCACTTAGTGCTTACAAAACATTAGAACTAGTCTAACTTTACAATAGAACTAATCTATTATCTTTTGAACTTAGGATGTAGAACCTCCCAAATAATGATTTCTCTGTTGATTTCTTCTAGGAGGCTTTAAGCTTCTTCATCCCCTCTAAGTTCTCTCTATTGCATTATGATGATCTTATTCAGCTTATACTTTACAAAATGATTTGAGCTATCACCACAGAAACTTCTTATATATATGGCATCCCTAGCTTTTAGATAACATATCTCACTCAGCTTAATAAAGCTGGGATTGCCTTCCTAATCCTTAAACATGAATCCCAGAACACGTGTATCAATACCTTGGTTTTCTTTAAACTCTACACCTTCAGGTATCTTGAATAAGCTCTCCCACTGCAGACCAGGAACTGGAACATATCTCTGCTCCTCAGCTCTATTAGTCAGCTTGGAAACTTCAGCAAAGATCTCTTTCTTGATTTGGCTTTTCTTGAACTTCTTGAGCATCATTAATATTTTCTGCCATTCTTGGTAACCCATCCTGTGAACAAATCTCAGGTCCATTCCCATTGTAGATTTATCATCAAATTCAAAATTGAGAATGATGGCTCCATTTATTCTGCTCAAAGTCATGCCTCTGATCTCATTGCTGGTGCTCCTTCTGAAATAGCACTATTGAATGTCCTCGTCTGTATATAGGATAGGATCAGATATCGGACCAGTATAATCATCCTCAGCTTGAGCTAAAGCTTTTATCAAATTTTCCTTTTCTTGATCCTGTGTTTCCTTCTCTTTCCTCTTTCTTAACTCAGCTAAAGAGATTTTAAGCTCATCTGCTTCTTCTTGCTCGAGCATCTCTATCAATTCTCTTGTAGCTTTCTCTTCTTCTGTTTCCTGCTCAGTCTCAGAAACATCTTCAGCCTCAGATTCAGATTATGATAATTTTTGTTTCTTGGCTGCAGGTTCATCTTCTTTTAATCCCAGCTCCCCTTCAGGCTGAGCTTGCCTCTCTGCTCCTTTTGACAATGCTAGTAGAGCTTCAGCTTGAACTAACTCAGCATCAGCTTTAGCTTGAGCCTTCTCCCCCTTTTTGTCATCATCAATAGGGGATGAAGTCTTCTGTTGTTAGAGTGCAACAACTGCAGAGGCAATCTCTTGAACATCTTGTAGGAGTTCAAGTACAACACAGAAACGCAACGGAAGCAAAGATTTACATAAAAAAAATTTGGACTCCATAGAATGGTATAAATTTGATACAATCATGCATGCAACCAAAACAAGCAACACAAGAGAAGAAATGGTGTTATACCTTCCTCCTTAGCTCCTTGCTACTGTGAGAAGGTTGTTTTTCAGATGGGATGAACCAAAACTTGAAGAAAATGCCTCCAAGCTCTTCTACCGAAGTTATACACCAAGAACACTCTACCTTGTGCTAGCAATGCAAGTCACCAAAAATCACCTCTTGATTTGATGCACTTGCTTCAGCCCTTGACTTCTGGAAACACTCACAAATCCTCCCAAGAACTCATCTTTGAAGCTTGAATGTGTATGGAAGTTAATATGGCAAAAGGTTCTAAAGCCTTCAAGGCATTATCCTTAGATGTTGCGAAATTTGCTAAGTCATTGAAACTGTTGGACATGCAAAGTAAAACTGTTAGAGTAATCAGTGAAAACAGTTGTAACTAACAGTTGTTGAAAGTTTTACAACTGTTAGTACAAAAGACCAGAACTGTTAGTTCAGTTTTACACAACTGTTAGAAGACCTTGAAGTAAAGACTGTTAGAAGAAATTCAGAACTGTTTATTCAACAAACAGTTGCTGTTGAGCTATTTATGGAAAATGCTATCTTTGTGGATTTGAAGTATATCTCTATCAAGTTTGAAGATTATCAAGATTATCTCGGAAGATAGAAAATTGCCTAACTGTCAGCTATTCAAGGAGAATCAAGAGCCTATATATACTAGAACTATTATATAGTTTTAGGTATCATAGCAATTCTACGCATTCGTACTTTATTGTTAATCTGTTTTTCTGAAAGTGTGTTGACCTCTAAGTTTCATAGAAACCTAAGAACAAGTTGTGTTCTTCGTCTAGCAAAAGAGTTAGATTAGAGGTGTTGATGAATATTGTAATCGTCATTGATTATTAATAAACATCTTGATTCTAAAAGTATTTTCTCGTGTTGATTATTGAATTGTTCTTGTGATTAAAACCTTAAACATCAATTAAGTGTGATCCCGCAACTTCTTAGTTGATTGTGATCAAACTGAAAGATTATCTTTAAACAACTCTGATTTAATTCTAAAGGTAAATCTTGTTATTGATATTTAGTAATATCCGATCCTGACAAGTGGTATCAGAGCCTTTTCAATAAGGTTTTTCACAGATCTGTTGTGTTTTGCTTTTTAAAGTTTGTCTAAATCTTCTCGTGTGTTTTTCATTCATATTACTGCAATGGATTCTGTTGGATCTTCTGATAATACTGGATCTGGGTCAAACTTTAGAGTTCCCATGCTTAAACCAACTGAGTTTGAGATGTGGAAGCTAAGAATCAAGCAACATGTCTAATTAATGGACTATGCTGTTTGGGAAATCATAGAAAAGGATCCCATTACTGTTGTTGATTTAGATGAAACAGGAAAACCAAAGAAGAAATCACCACCAAGAATAGATGCTGAGAAGAAAGAAAGGATGATTGAGATGAAAGCCCTTAGCATCCTTCAGATTGCTATTCCCAACGAATATCTGCATCAGTTCAAGAAGTTTGAAGATGCACATGAACTTTGGGTTGCATTAGAAAAGAAATTTGCAGGGAATGCTAGTTCCAAAAGGAACCAAAGGGACCTTCTTAAACAAGCTTATGAAAACTTTTCAAGTGGGAAGAATGAAAGTTTAACCCAACTTTTTGATAGGTTTTATAAGCTGGTCAGTCAACTTGAGAGTGCAAAAGTTAGATTAGAGCAAGATGAGATCAATAGAAAGTTCCTTAGGTCCTTGGGTGAAGAATGGACTGTCTATGCTGCACAATGGAGGACTAAAGACTCATTGGAAGATATAGAATTAGATGATCTATACAACAGTTTTGTTGTGTTTCAGGGAGAGATAGAGGGAAAGAGAAAGTCTATAGTCCCTAGTCACAATGCTGCTCTCCTTTCATCCTCAGGTATGGACTCAACCCATTCTTTATCTAATTCTGTTGATGTTGGTGCAGGTACCAGTTCTGCTGTTGAGTTAGATGTGAACACCCCTGATGCAGTGCTTGAAGCATTTCTTGCTCTGGCCTTAATCTGTTTGGCAAATAACCGTTCTTTTAACTTTTCCAAAATGATATTTGATGGCATGGTAAAACATCTTGGGACTAAGTATGGTCTCTTTTTGATGTATCCCCGATTTTTGCAGTTTTTACTAAACTCTTTAGTGCCAAATCTCAAAATGCATAAGAGGGTACTGATTCCCTCTGCTCATGTGGCCTCCACATTGAGCAAACTGTTGATTAATAGCAAGAATTTTTCTGGTGCCATAACTCCACCACTCTCTGCAATGGTGGAGTTTCTGTCAAGAAACAGAGCTGCCAGAGTTGAGCAAGAGGCCCACATCATTGCTACACCCACAACTTTGGTACCCCCAGCTCACGATACTCAAACAACTCAATCTGCTACTTTGATTCAAGCTACAACAAAAGCCTCCACTCTTATAACATTCAGAAAAAGAAAGAGAACTGTTGGTGCTCCTTCCACCACAGTGTCTAATGCCGAAGCTGTAAGCCCTGCACAGGAGCATTCTCCTGTGCAGGATATCCAAAGGGAACCCATTGTGCTGTCTCCCAGGCACACTGAGGAGGTGATCACCTCATGGGAGAGTGATCATGTGGTGTTTGAGGCTGACACTACTGTTTCATCCGCAAGGGGTGAGCATGACAGTGTCAACATCTTTAAGACCTCAGCCACGGCAACAGAAGCTGTTCTAACATCTTCTGGAAATCCCCAGTACCAAGAACAGAGGGGTACTGGTGTGGAATCTTCTAGGAATGACACACCAGTTATTTCTGCCAGTGATATGTTTACAGGGACAACACTCCCTGACATTGTTGGTGCATAATTGTGAATCCCTAGTTCTTATCAATCAAATACATACATGTTTACATAAAATATTAATTCAAATGTGTTTTGATTAATTGTTTGCATGTGTATATATTCTTAGTGATTCTTTGTGAATATCTTAAGCTTACAAGTACTCAATCATGTGTTGATGTGAGTTTGGAAGTTTAAGTCTGTGTGAAAGTTCATCACGTGAGTGATGTGTTCACTGCGTGCGTGGTGAGTCCACTACGTGCGTAGTGGATCTCAGTTCGCACGTGGTGGACAAGTCGGTTAAAAGGTAATTAATTAACATTAAAACATTGCAGGTCATGCGTATTGAACCAACTACGTACGCAGTGCATTGCACCACGTACGTAGTGAATATTCTACTCTATAAATACCGCCTAATCTCGCATTAGCGCGGGCAACTACGCATAATCGCATATACATTGACCTTATCCGACCTTAAGCCTACTAAATCGCGATTTTGACCTCATAATTCGTAATCTTAGTGATAAATACGAAAACCAAGGGCAGCCTTAAGCATCTCTGTGTGAGTTCTTAGTGTTTGTTCTTGTTTGAACTCTGTGTGTTTCTTAGTGTTACTGTGTGCCGGACACCTAAGCAGATCTTAGAATCCTTAGGAGGTTTGGGAAATAGAAATTCCGCACTATTTCTCATCCTAGATCAGTCCTAGCATTAGGGTGTTTTAATTTGGTTTAGAACCCCGTTCCCCAAGCGGTCCTACAAAGTGGTATCAGAGCCTTGTGCTTTGATTGATCACTTTTCCTTTAGGATTTCGTGATCTAGGTGTCGATTAGGCCTGTGTGTTTGTCCTTTTCGTCTTTTTAAACCGGTTAGTAGGTCGAAAATAGGTCGTTTTGTGTTAAAAAGGGTCGGTTTTTACGTCAACAACTTGATTTTTAACCGTGCGTAGTGAGCTCCCTGTGCGTGCGTAGTAAGCTTAGTGCGTGCGTAGTGGGTCGTAGATCTTCTAGACTCTTCGAGTGACTGTGTGTTCATTCCGTACGTAGTAGATCCCCAACGCGTGCGCAGTGCCTCCAGTACGTACGTGTTGAATCTGTGTGTTATTTTACTTCATCCGTGCGTAGTGTGTGGTCTTCGTGCGTATTAAAGTCTGTGTGTCTTCGTGTCAGTTCGCATTGAGTATTACCCACTACGTGCGTATTGTGTCCTGTCCGTGCGTAGTACTGTGTGCTTCATATGTAGTGCTTCGTGTTCGTGCGTAGTAGCTCCCACTCCGTGTGTGTTGAATCTGTGTGGTCTATCAAATCCTAATTTCAGTCTGTGTGTTCTCAGCTCTTGATTACTGAAATAGCATCAAAACAGACAACAGTTTTAAATAACTTATTGCTAGACAGTGAAATGGGGAGTGCCAATAAAGTACCTAAACTGTTAACCATGGAAGACTATCCTATGTGGAAGCCCAGGTTCGAAATATTCCTCGATGGCCTTGACTGTAGACTTCGGAGGGCAATAAACACCGATTATATGGTTCCCAAGGGGGAGGGAAATATTGAAACCCCCTATGATGGAATGACTGTTGAACAGAAAAGCAGTCATGATGCAGAGAAGAAGGCCTATGCTCAATTAATCCAGGCGATTCCTAATGAGATCTTCCATCAATTCAGAAGATATAAAACTTCCCACAGCCTGTGGAGAGCACTAGTGAAGAGAAATGAGGGAAATGCCGCCCTCAAGGAATTGAAAGCAAGTCAATTGAGAAAGGAATTAGATCATTTCATGGCTACTAGAGATGAAAAAATTCCTTCTCTCATTACAAGATACAATCATCTTCTTAGTGAACTGGACAGTCTGGGTGTTACTGTTCCAGAGAAGCAGCAGGTGGAAATTTTGGCAAAAGCTTTGCCCAAGAGCTGGCGGCCATTTATTATGATATTGAAGAACAGTGGTGGTTTTGACGGGATGGATCTAAATGATTTCATCACCAAGTTGAAAGAGCAAGAGCAGGAGGAACAAAATTTGGATTCCATGTCCGGTTATCAACAAAATCCTTCTCTCTACTACTCTAGAACACCTGTATCATCATCCACTTCTTCAAATGCCCCCTTACAATCTGCCTATGTGATTAATGTAAATGATTCTGGCAGATCTACACCTGAAGCCTCATCTTCTGGGCCATCCTATACTGTGTCTACTTCTGGATTCAATGTCGAGCATTTCAAGTATGGGAGCGCAGATGAAGTAAAAGCACATATGAGCATGCTAAGTGAACTAGTTTCCTCTTATGATGATCTACTGAAGGGGAAGATTGGTAATGCTCATCTTACTCAAGAGGATTATGAGCAGATTGATGACGATGAGATGGAGAGACAAGATATCCTCTGGTCATATGCTAACTTAGTCAGGAGGGCGAAAGTATATGAGAAAAGAACAGGAAAGAAAATATCAGCTACAAAGGATACCAACCTTGGTTTTGATAAGTCTGCGGTAACATGCTATAATTGCGGTGAAAAAGGTCATTTCGCGAGAGAATGTGATAAGCCGAAGAGTGTGGGACCGAAGTATCCTTTTAAAACCAGTCCTGGCAGTAGATCATCTTCCTCTTCAACCATAAAGTCTGAATCAACTCCAAAACCGGCTAAGGCAATGGCAGTTGTTCAAAAGGACGAGGGAATTGACTGGTCAGTACAATTTGGGAATGATGGTGCTGATATTAATGTGGCAAATGTTCATGTGTTGAACGAAGATTCTCTATCCGAGACAGAAAGTTACTCAAGTGAGGAAGAATCAATTGCCAGCATTGATGATGAACCATCCTCGGTTCCAGCTGCAGAAAAGACACCAGTGAAAGTTCGTGCCAATGAGTCAAACCAAAAGGTGTGCAGTTGTGGTCAATCATCCAAGGAAAAGGTATGTACTTTTGGCTTACCTTGTGGTTCTTGTAATGATTATGTAAAACAGATAGTGTTCCAAAAGTCTACAATTTCCGAGCTTACATCTAAGTTAGACAAAAACCTGTTGATAAAAGAAAGAGAAACACAGTTGAAAGAAAAGAATGAAAGTTTAGGCAAACAGGTACATGAACTAGGTGTGGCTCTGTTAAATAAACAGGATGCTATAGTGTCTTACATAAATGAGATTGATAAGTTGAAACGAGACCTTGCTACTTCAAAGGTCGATTATGAGACTCTGAGTCAAAAACTCAAAAGTTATTCCACGTCTTCTTACTTATTTGAGTACATAATCGATCAGAGAGGTCAAGGTACTGATTCAGAAAAGAACAAAAAGCTTTACTCTAAATGTCCACCACCAGTGTTAAATCAACTGGTGAATGATGATATTCACTCTGAATCTGACCCACTACTCACAAAGGTTGATGAATCTTCTGCATCAACCCCAAAAGAGGATTTAAAGTTACACGAGAATGTGGGTGGGCCTCAGAAGAATGAGGTTCAGCAAGAAGAAATTAAAAAGGCTGAACCAGGAATGAGAGAACTGTTGGCAAGTTCTAATGTCAAAGATCCGTTGATGCATCGTATCCACGATGTCCTTCGGAAATTTGAAAAGGAGGGTGTAAAGTCTCCTGATACCCGTCCATACCAAGAGGTCAAAATCTTACCCAAACATCAAGGGTTACGGTATCGATCTCAAAGGATGTCGAAAGGTTCTGTAAAGCAATATCCAGACAGGATTTGCTATGTGTGCAGGAGACCTGGTCACCTCAGTTCCGAGTGTGATCAGCAGCCACATCAGCGTTGTAACAGGAAAGTTGAGACTTATCAAAAGAATAAAACGTTTACTAAAAACAATCAAAACTCAACTCTTCCAGTTCAGCATCAAAAGACAAACGGGGATACCATAAGAAAATCTAAAAATCCAGAAGTTGTCAGCAAAAGAAAATCTTCGCTCAATCAGACTTCTAAGTGGACTAACAAACTGTGTGTTCAAATGTCTAAGGATTCGAGTGACAGGTTCAGCAATGCTGCTGAGAAGACTGGAACTTGGATGAAACTTCCAGTGATTGGAGAAGACGGGAAACCCATGACTATTCGGGCTTGGGTTCCTAATGCTTTCTAATTCTTTCTTCTATGTGAAGGGTGTCAACCGCTATAATCAAGTGTGAGGTATTTGTGACTGTGTGTCTATTTTCTATGTGATTAAATTGTTCTTTTGTCTTTGGTTTTATTTCCTGTGTGTTTCTGCGTTTCTATTTTCTTAGGTTTTAGTGTCTTTAGTATTTTAGGGGGAGATAGTTCAGAAAACTTAGAAAATACAAAAAAAAATCAGAAAACTTAGAAAATACAAAAAAAAAATCAGAAAACTAAAAAAAAAAAAAAAAAATTCAGAAAAACAATAATGAGAAGTTGATCCAACTCAATTGGAAAATGATGGTACACTGGCTTTCAATACAAAATATATCTAGTAAAATTAGGACTAAAGGCATGTACATATTCTTGAAATAACTGTCTGAAAATTTGAGTCAAATCAGATAAGAAACAGATGGCGTGTAAGACATATGATGAGAGTCTAGGCTGATAAGTGGTTATGCATGTGGAAATCCATCAAAGATTCAAACTATCGAGACATTCCAAGTCTACAAGTCAATAACAGTTGAGACTAACTTAGTCTGGTGCACACACCTGTTACCATGCCTAATGTGTTAAATGACATTGAGCTATATGTAAAAGAGGGTGAAAAATTGACCCCAATTTTGAGAATGTCAAAAGAAATAGATACATTGATCTATCAATGTTGAATTGTCAAAGAGCATAAAATGCAGTGACAAAAGCTACATTGATCTATTAGTGTTGAATTGTCAAAGAGCATAAAATGCATTGACAAAAGCTCAGCAAGAAAAATGTCTGGAGAGGTGAAAAATTGACCTCCATGTCAAAGAGCATAAAATGCGTTGACAAATTAACATATCACATAAGCATGGTAGTTTAGGTAATCAAGTTGTGCATCTCACTGAGTAAATCAAAATACTGTGAGACTTTGAAAGAGATAGCCTTAATCATGTATCTAGTCTAGATAATCTAAAAATGTTGAAACAAAATATGTCGTTATCTAAGGAAAGTTAGGTAGATAGACAGAGTTTGAGAGAATATGTTTATGCCCAAGGTTCTGAAATGAATGATTAATGAGTATAGACGAGCTAGTACTGACTCCATACTGGAACCTTCTCACAAAAAGATTTAATTTTCAGGAATTTACTTCTTTTGCAATTTTATTCTGAGTTAATTTTTATTTTTAAGTCTTTAAATAGTTGAATTTAGATTTCCAAAAATAAGTTGTTGATAGTTTGCATTTTTTTATCTCGTTTCTGTTTAGAAAAATACAAAAAGAGTTCTAGTATGTTCTTAATCATTCTTAGTGTTTTGATTAGGGGGAGTTTGTTCTGTTTACATTTCATTCATCTCACTTTGATGTGTTTTGCTTAAATGTTTATAAGTGATCTTGAAGTTACTGACAGTTTATTGCTGAGTGCAGTACTAACAGTATTAAGGTTCACAGATGAGAAACTCATTACATGCGAAATGGAACCCCACTAAGTACGAGTAACAGCTCACTTCGTGCGTAGTGCAGGTAAGGGCATGACGAAAGGTATTCGTTTAACATTTTGCTGTATGAATTTTGCTTTGTGCAAATTTTTGCTGTGTGCATTTTTCTTTGTGCATGTTACTTTGTGGAATTTTTGCTTAGTGCAATTTTTGTTGATAGAACTAGGTCTTAGGGGGAGTTTGTTGGTGCATTATTGTGAATCCCTAGTTCTTATCAATCAAATACATACATGTTTACATAAAATATTAATTCAAATGTGTTTTGATTAATTGTTTGCATGTGTATATATTCTTAGTGATTCTTTGTGAATATCTTAAGCTTACAAGTACTCAATCATGTGTTGATGTGAGTTTGGAAGTTTAAGTCTGTGTGAAAGTTCATCACGTGAGTGATGTGTTCACTGCGTGCGTGGTGAGTCCACTACGTGCGTAGTGGATCTCAGTTCGCACGTGGTGGACAAGTCGGTTAAAAGGTAATTAATTAACATTAAAACATTGCAGATCATGCGTATTGAACCAACTACGCATAATCACATATACATTGACCTTATCCGACCTTAAGCCTACTAAATCGCGACTTTGACCTCATAATTCGTAATCTTAGTGATAAATGCGAAAACCAAGGGCAGCCTTAAGCATCTCTGTGTGAGTTCTTAGTGTTTGTTCTTGTTTCTACTCTGTGTGTTTCTTAGTGTTACTGTGTGCCGGACACCTAAGTAGATCTTAGAATCCTTAGGAGGTTTGGGAAATAGAAATTCCGCACTATTTCTCATCCTAGATCAGTCCTAGCATTAGGGTGTTTTAGTTTAGTTTAGAACCCCGTTCCCCAAGCGGTCCTACAGACATTGAGGCTAGTATGAAACAAAAGGCATTGACGGATTCAAATTTTGTACCATTCTTTGGGGCATACGTGTATTTGAAGAAGAGAAATTCTTTGCAATATAAGTTATTGGCAAAACATAATGAGCTTATCATTAAGCAAGACAAGCAAATTAAATTTTTGACCGAGTGTTTGACAAAGGCTAATACTGTGATCCAGTTTCATGATCAAGTGTTAAAACAGTTCTCTGCTGGTGCTAGACCCCCTCCAACTGTTCCAATCAAAAAGGGGGAGAAAACAGTTTTGCCACAAACAGTTGTACCTGCTCAACAACAAAAAGTTGCACCAAGTCATCCAACAGTTGCTGAGATTGTAAAGACAGTTGTTGAGAGTGCTCAAACAGTTGCTGAGCCTATAGAGAAAACAGTTGCAGCAAGTGAGAAAATAGTTGCACCAAGTGCTCAAACAGTTGTAGAAGAAAAATTGTCAGCAGTTGATAGAGTTTTGATTTATCAAATGATTATGTCTGGGGACTATCCAACTACTGAAGTTTTCGGATCTTGGTCAAAGGTGAAGCAAGATTATTTGATTGATGTGTGTGCTCAGACGTTAAATTGCAGTGCATTTCAGATGAAACAAAAGATTGAAGATGGATGGCTGGATGGTAAATCTTCATGTTTGAAACCTATTGCTCCAAAGCCAGGATTCAAAGGAATTAATATCTTTGAAAAAGTAGTGGAAAAGGAGATGCCTTCTGTGCAAGGTAAGGGTAAGGAGATTGTTGTGGAACTTCCCAAGTTAAAACTTTCAAAAGAACAACAAGAGGAGCGTGACCATGAGTTAGCTCAAAGGATGGCTGCTGAGTTTGAACTGCAAGAGAAGAAAGATCTTGAATTAGGTCAAAAGCTAGCTGCTGATTTTTCAAAAGAGATTGAGGAAGAAGAAAGTGCTAAGAAACTGGGTAAAGGAGTAAAAAGAAAGAAAGTTGAATGGAAGAAAACAGTTCCACCTCCCAAGCCAACAGTTGAGAAGGAAAAACAAACAGTTCAGCCTCAAACAGCAAAAGTAGGCATGGTAAAAACCTTTCTTCATGATAGACTCAGGGTAGAAGTTGAAGAAAGAATTGACAGATTAGAAGCAGAGCAGCTAGGCCAGAAATCCCACATTACTGAGTGGAGATTTGAACTGTTAAGATGGGAAACTGGAAAGAAAGGTGTTACTATTGTCAGAGAAGTGGAACCAATCGAAAGTTATACCAGCTTCTTACAACGGATGGATAGCATTACAAGAAGGGATGTTCAAGAGATGTATGATTATGGAATAAGTATGTATGAGAATGCAACACAGATTTAAGTAAGAGTGTTGATGAGGCATCTAAAAAGCATTTGCAATCCACTGGAGATAATACCTATTTTGATAAGTGATGTAGCCTTCCCAATAAGTTCTATAAAAGTATATGATAAGTCAAGAGTTTATCATATGGTAATAGGAAAGGGACAAACTCAGTGGTGTGATTTTGAATTTGTTGATCATGGTAAAGTAAAGCTGCTGAATATGTTAAATGCAAAGTTCTTTGGTCCTGCTGATATGAAGGATGATCTTATAAAAAGGAGAAAGGAAAGGTTGGAGCTCTTAAAGTCAAATCAAAAGTAATTTTTCTTTTTATGTTTTGATTGTAACAGTTTGACTTTGCATATTTAATGTAAATATTTTCTTTGATTATGTTAATTTTTCTGTGGTTGAACCCTATAAAACAAACAACTTAAGTGTATTGTTCAATACTTTAAGTTACGGGGAGATTGTTGGGAAATTTGCTAAGTCATTGAAACTGTTGGACATGCAAAGTAAAACTGTTAGAGTAATCAGTGAAAACAGTTGTAACTAACAGTTGTTGAATGTTTTACAACTGTTAGTACAAAAGATCAGAACTGTTAGTTCAGTTATACACAACTGTTAGAAGACCTTGAAGTGAAGACTGTTACAAGAAATTCAGAACTGTTTATTCAACAAACAGTTGCTGTTGAGCTATTTATGGAAAATGCTATCTTTGTGGATTTGAAGTATATCTCTATCAAGTTTGAAGATTATCAAGATTATCTCGGAAGATAGAAGATTGCCTAACTGTCAGCTATTCAAGGAGAATCAAGAGCCTGTATATACTAGAACTATTATATTGTTTTAGGTATCATAGCAATTCTACGCATTCGTACTTTATTGTTAATCTGTTTTTCTGAAAGTGTGTTGACATCTAAGTTTCATAGAAACCTAAGAACAAGTTGTGTTCTTCGTCTAGCAAAAGAGTTAGATTAGAGGTGTTGATGAATATTGTAATCGTCATTGATTATTAATAAACATCTTGATTCTAAAAGTATTTTCTCGTGTTGATTATTGAATTGTTCTTGTGATAAAAACCTTAAACATCAATTAAGTGTGATTCCGCAACTTCTTAGTTGATTGTGATCAAACTGAAAGATTATCTTTAAAGAACTCTGATTTAATTCTAAAGGTAATTCTTGTTATTGATATTTAGTAATATCCGATCCTGACATTATATAAATTCTTATGGAGACTTCTGGAACAGCTCTAGCCAGCCATTGCTTGAAATTTCATTGGACCACCAAGCCAAGGCCAATGAAATTCAAGTGCCACTTCGGTTTCCGGGCTTCACGACCCCTCCTGGCTCTTACGGCTCGTGAAGCTTAAAAACTCCACAGCCCGTGCCGTGTTTTTTACAAGTCGTAGAGGTATCCGTGGCGCATTTATCCTTCACGATCCCTTCACGGTCCGTGAAGGACCGTGAAGCCACTCTGGTCCACGAGCTATAATGCTCGTGTAAGGACTCGTTGGGACACCTTGCTTCATGACCCGTGGAGCATCCTTCACGGTCGTGAAGCCTAGGTCAACTGGAATTTGACCATTTTGACCGGCTGTTTTCACATAGGCCCGCACATCATCAGCAGTGATACGTCATACGTGTGTCAATGGGCATACTCCAACAGAGTCTCACTTGCACATGACGCACCGTATCCTTATGTATCACAGACAGAGAGCGGCCTCTAGCAAGACATCTCTGCTTCCAAATCAGTACGGGGTATGTCATCCCTGACAAGTACCAAATCTCAACCAAAAGGTGTGAGATGGTCCTATAGATAAGTGATCAATCATCCCTTTGTTCACGATATCCACGTGAAGGCGAGACATGGTACTAAGTCATTCTCAGTCCTTCACGATTATGTTTCTCGATCAACATTGGTGGTGACCAAAACATACGAGTTGCAATCGATTACTCAAATCACTGCACACTCGAGCACGGCCATGCATTTTGGTGTCAGCGCCCAATCATCGTGGGGCCCAGGGATATTTCTCAAAACAGAGGAACAAATTCATTTGACTACATTGCCCACCACAGTGATCATACTTTGCCCAACTGCTCCCTTTATAACAGCCAGTTACGGACTGTGTTTGAAAATAATTAGAACAAACAAACTAAAGTGATGCAGACACATGCATCTCTAGTCTGAGGATGAAATGATATTATCATCCTTATCCACTCATGACTAGTACCACAAAGTGAAGTCAGGTGTGGGTCGTCCAGTCACTTGAAACCCCTTTCAAGTACAGGCGAAGTATTGCGTCCCCGTGTCCCAATCACCATTGGACACATGACCAATCACTTCCCTCAGTCTTCTTTCAGACTTCCTTCCCATGAAGAATGACTGACTGTGGACATTTAGAATGTAAAACATTCAGGGAAGAATAAACATGCTAAGTTGGAACGCAGTAATGATTTAAAGTAGTATCCGCAACTTGTGCATTATCAAATCTCCATTTAATAATCGATAAGTACAATAAATACAATACTGCTCAATGTTCCCAAAAGGTAAATAGATCAAATACAATAAACAAACAATACAAGATACAAACTCAAACCAAATCGCTAGCAAATCTAATACCAATAGCACGGGTGTGGGCGTCGTGCTTTGCATGCGATAACGGTTTAGTGAACGGATCCGCTACGTTGCTATCCGTGTGTACTCTGCTGATGACAATATCTCCACTCTCGACCACGTCCCGGATATAATGATATTTCCACGGAATATGTCTCGTGCGTCGGTGAGATCTAGGTTCCTTTGCTAACGCAACCGCACCCTCGTTGTCACAGAAAACCTCAACAGGGTCGGAAATGCTAGGAACCACTCCCAGATCAAGGATGAACTTCCTCATCCATACAGCCTCCTTTGCAGCTTCACTTGCCGCAATGTACTCACACTCAGTCATGGAATCAGCCACCGTGTCTTGTTTGGAGATCCTCCAGGAGATAGCACCACCGCTTAACAGGAACACGAACCCCGATTGAGATCGGCAGTCATCCCTGTCGGTTTGTAAGCTGGCGTCAGAGTAACCAGTTACCCTCAGCTCCTCTTCCCCACCATATACTAAGAACATCTCCTTAGTCCTCCGAAGATACTTGAGAATGTTCTTCACCGCTGTCCAACGTGCCTCACCAGGGTTGGCTTGATATCTACTTGTCATACTTAATGCACAAGAGACATCAGGCCTAGTACATAGCATGGCGTACATGATCAAACCTATTGCCGAAGCATAAGGTACTCGCCTCATTACTTCCCGTTCCTCAGGGGAAGTCGGGCATTGAGTCTTACTCAATACAAAACCATGTGACATAGGTATGAACCCCTTCTTGGAGTCCTCCATCCTAAACCTCTTTAGGACCTTGTCAATATACGTACTTTGGCTCAAGCCTATCAACCTGCGGGATCTATCTCTATAGATTTTAATCCCAAGAATATAAGCTGCATCTCCCAGATCCATCATTAAGAAACAACTCCCTAGCCAGGCTTTTACACCTTGCAAAGTTGGGACGCCATTCCCAATTAGCAGAATATCATCTACATATAGGACCAGGAATACAACTATGCTCCCACTAGCCCTGATGTATACGCATGGCTCATCCTTGCTTTTAGAGAAGCCAAACTCTTTGACCTTCTCATCAAAGCACAGGTTCCAGCTCCGAGAGGCTTGCTTAAGCCCATAAATGGACTTCTTAAGCTTGCAGACATTATCCAGGAACTCAGGATGTACAAAACCTTTAGGCTGTGTCATATACACCTCCTATGACAGTGTTCCATTAAGGAACGCGGTTTTGACGTCCATCTGCCAAATTTCATAATCATGAAATGCGGCAATGGCCATGAGTATACGGATAGACTTCAACATAGCCACCGGAGAAAAGGTTTCCTCATAGTCTACACCATGAGTTTGTGTGAAACCCTTAGGTACCAGTCGGGCTTTGAAGGTGTCTATCTCGCCTTCTACGCCGATCTAGTTCTTGAAAACCCATTCCCGGTACTGGATCTACCAAGTCCCAAACCTGGTTATCGGCCATAGATTTAATCTCGGATTTCATTGCCTCTTTCCACTTGGCAGACTCAGGGCCCACCATAGCGTCCTGGTATTTGGTAGGTTCATCCGAAACAACTACCATGTCGGTGCCCTCAGATATGTTAAAACCATATATCTCTGGCTCATGCCGACTTCTACCAGATCTTCTTAGAGGTAACGGATCTAAATCATTATCTCCAGCATCATCATGCTGAGACTCAACCGTTGCTGGTTGTGAGCTAGTTCCAACATCAGGTTCTACATCGGTAGGCTCTCGAATTTCTTCGAGATCAACCTTGCTCCTACTAGTCCTCTTGGATACCAGCTCCCTTTCTAGGAAGACCACCCTTCGAGGAACAAACACCTTGTTCTCTGAAGGTTTGTAAATAAATATCCAATAGAACTAGCAGGATAACCAATGAAGATACACCTTTCGGTCCTAGGCTCCAACTTGTCCTCCACCTCACGTCTCACGTAGGCAGGACATCCCTAGACCTTTAAATATGAAATGGATGGAACCTTTCCATGCCACATTTCATACGGTGTTCGCTTAACCTTACTTGTTGGTACGAGGTTAAGGATCCTACCAGCCGTTTCGATGGCGTGACCCCAAAATATAATGGGAACTTCCGTGTGACACATCATAGACCGAACCATATCTAACAATGTTCGGTTCCTTCTCTCAACAACACCATTTAATTGAGGCGTTCTAGGAGGTGTTAATTGCGAGACAATCCCACAATCTCTAAGATGGTCTCGGAATTCGGAACTAAGAGACTGGAGACCTCTATCGGATCTAAGCATCTTAATCCTTTTCCCAAGTTGATTTTCTACTTCATTTTGATAAGTCCCAAACACCTCAATGGTTTCGGACTTTTGTCTCACCAAGTAGACATACCCATATCGACTATAATCATCAATAAAGGTTACGAAGTAGCGGGAGTGATCTCTAGTGGCATGATTGAATGGACCACACACATCAGTGTGAACGATATCCAACAAGTCTTTCGCCCTCTCACATTCACCGGTGAAGGGTGCTTTGGTCATCTTTCCCAATAAACAAGATTCGCATACTTCATTAGACCCGTGGTCAAATGATTTCAAGATCCCATCCGCTTGGAGCTTGGCGATACGTTTCTTGTTTATGTGGCCTAACCGACAATGCCAAAGAGACATTTTATCCAAAACACTTTTGGATCCCGAATCAACATTCATGATTGATCTATTGTTTCTCAAGCTTACGCTTGTTTCATATATGCTATGACATGGATATGCTTTGAAATAAAAGGACCCATTTTTATAACACAAAATAGAACCATTTTTAAATTCAAAATCAAATCCATCATCGTACAATGCATAAAGAGAAATAATGTTTCTTGCCACGCAGGGCGAATAACAAACATTAGATAAAACAATAGATAAGCCGGATTGAAAGGCAAGCTCCACACTTCCTATCTTCTCAACCGGGACAACCGCCTTGTTTCCCATGATGAGATCCAGCTCTCCACTTACCAGGTCCCTACTTCTTGTTAGTACCTGCACATTATGGAGTTCAATCATATACATACCGGAGGCAGCGGCACATTTAGATCTCAATCTCTTGAGCTCCTCCGTGTACTTGGGGCAACTACGCCGGTAGTGACCCTTTTCCCCTCAGAAGGAGCAGGTTGCCTCTTCTGGTTAGGTGGCATCAGCAGCCACTTGTTTCCCCTTCGCCTCCGGGGTTGGGTTAGGCTTTGGTGTTGCCACCTTGGCCTTCCCCTTCCCCTTACCCTTGGTGGACGAAGCGGGTTGCTTCCGCTTCTTGCCACCCTCATTGATCGTAAGGACGGCTGTGGAGGAAGATGGCTTCGTCTTGGCCATGTTAGACTCAGCGGTCTTCAATATGCCATGAAGCTCCATTATGGTCTTATCCATATTATGCATATTGAAATTCACAATGAAGGGCCCATAGGATGGAGGATTATTTCAACCGCCAACTCCTTCCCCATCGGGAACCCCAACTTCTCCACCTGATCCACATAGCCCTCTATACAAAGGACATGTGCACTCACATTGCCGCCCTCCTGCATCCGGCAACCAACGAAGGCCTTGATGCATTCGAACAACTCTTGCCTCGCTTGCATCTGGAACATGTCCTTCAGCTGCGTTATCATGTGATACGCACTCACAGTCTCGAATTGCCGTTGCAACTCGGGACTCATGGTCGTAAGCATGAGGCAGGTTACGTCATTTGTGTCCTTGACGCGCTTTTCATACGCGTCTCGGACAACCCTTGTTGCATTGGTAGCAGGGGGATCCGGAAGAGGAGACTCCAAGACCTCCATCTTCATTTCGTGGCGTAGGACAATTCTCAATGTCGTAAACCAGTCCATAAACTTCGGTCCTTGAAGTTCCTCCTTCTCAAGAAAAGGTCGTAGCGACATGTTTGCGGTGTTGGTGTTGGTGCTAGTAGATGCCATTCTACAAGCAGAATACGATGTTTGGTTAGTTTGACATATTAGAATCCTTGTTAAATAATTACCATCTTGTTTATAAAAACAAATTATATTAACAAGGGCCAAGAACCTCAAAGTACCCCAATTCATGACGGGTTTGCCGCGGATCACTTCATGGAGCTACTTAGGCCGGTAAACATTTTACCGATTGCAATCCGCTATCGCTACTCTTAGACACTTGCGGGATCCTAGGTACTCATAACACCCATTTGGCATGTTTGATCCCTCCACACCATTCCTCATTAATCCACCATGGTAGCTCGGTATGGGCACGACGACTACCAAGGCGTTTTAAGTCTTAGAATTGTAAATCGACCATCAAGAAACACAGTGGTACTCTAGCCAAATGACCGGCTCGGCTAAGCTCGACAACCGACCTTGCGAGTTGCCACACGCACCTTCCACACAGTTACAAAAAACCGATCTCGGCTAAGCTCGACGACCGATCTTGTTTCACTAGATTTGGGTGGTGTCATCTTATGGTTGGCGTGTGATTTACTTTTGAGAAAAACGGGGTTTTGATTTCTCCGGTTAAAACAAATTTTAACCAATTCTTGTTATGGCGCGCGAGGTTTGTTAACCACTTCAAAACTCTTGGTTTTAATTTATTTTGAAAATTTTTCAAGCTTGCGAAGAAACTAAACAACCAAGCAAGAAAAATCAAATAAATAAACAACCACGCATGTAAACATATACGGTAACGAGCCAACCCTATGCGTCTTGCCCGTGAGCCAAAAGGACAAGACTAAGTTATCTAAGGAGTAACTCCGAATGACTTGATACGTGCTCCTTCCACTTGATCCATTGCGTCTCCCACCGACCTCCGGATCCAAGATTGAGAAAAGACACCTCCTCCCGGTTCTTCTTTGGTTGTATTCGGTTCTCCTTTTACAATTTTACAAATTTAAAAGGAAATTGCGTGCAAGCCACGAAATATATTCTAAGCTAATTCTAATAATTACAAAGAATAAGAAATCGGCATGCAAGCCGTTAAATATTACAAACCGAATAAATTAATTAATTATTACAAACCAAATGTGGTACAAACCACCAAATGAATGAATAAATAATTACAACCAACCAAAACACATCACAAGGGTCTAATGGGCTCATTGTTACCGGATTTACAAATTACCACAACAAACATCACAAAACAACACGGTGTGCCACACCAAACCGTGTAAAAAAATATACCAACTAGATTTATTCCGAGACTACCTAAAACACTCAAGGCACAAATGAATAAATCTTATACGTATGTATTAGGAATTCCAAACACTTTGAAAATCCATATTCATACATACACAACACAAGTATATGCATGTGCGCGTTATCATGCCAAAACCGCCCGATACATATAAATATGTGACTTAGGATATTATGGGGTTTTCTAGATGGTCAAAAGACCAACTTAATCTACTGGAAAATCCAGAATATTGGCCAAATCATTTTTATAAAGTTTTTCTTTCAAAACGGGTCAAAAAACAATTTCCAGACGTCCTTCACGACCACTGACCTTCACGGCTTCTCACGGCCCGTGAAGCCAGTGCGTCTCACGACTCGTGAAAAATTTCAAATAACCCTTTTCACGACCCCAACCCCACACTGAAGTCGTGTAAGCTTCACGACCCGTGAAGATAAAACCTCCACGGCCCGTGATGGCCTTCTGGACAGAATGTCCTATCTTGCATAAAAATAATTTTCAGGCCAAAATGGTGCATGCAATGCGTCAAGATGGCTCTGATACCACTATAGGAGTTCAAGTACAACACAGAAACGCAACGGAAGCAACGATTTACATCAAACATTTTTATGGACTCCATAGAATGGTATAAACTTGATACAATCATGCATGCAACCAAAACAAGCAACACAAGAGAAGAAATGGTGTTATACCTTCCTCCTTAGCTCCTTGCTACTGTGAGAAGGTTGTTTTTCATATGGGATGAAACATAACATTTAGAAAACGCCTCCAAGCTCTTCTACGGAAGTTATACACCAAGAACACTCTACCTTGTGCTAGCAATGCAAGTCACCAACAATCACCTCTTGATTTGATGCACTTGCTTCAGCCTTTGACATCTGGAAACACTCACAAATCCTCACAAGAACTCTTCTTTGAAGCTTGAGTGTGTATGGAAGTTAAGATGGCAAAAGGTTCTAAAGCCTTCAAGGCATTATACTTATATAAAACCTTATAGAACCTTCTGGAACAGCTCTAGCCGGCCATTGCTTGAAATTTCATTGGACCACCAAGGCAAGGCCAATGAAATTCAAGTACCACTTCGGTTTCCGGGCTTCACGACCCCTCACGGGCTCTTACGACCCGTGAATCTTAAAAGCTCCACCGCCCGTGCCGTGTTTTTTACAAGTGGTAGAGGTATCCGTGCCACATTTATCCTTCACGATCCCTTCACGGTCCGTGAAGGACCGTGAAGCCACTCAGGTCCACGAGCCATAATGCTCGTGTAAGGACTCGTGGGGACACCTAGCTTCACGACCCGTGGAGCATCCTTCACGGTCGTGAAGCGTAGGTCAACTGGAATTTGACCATTTTGACCGGCTGTTTTCACATAGGGCTATTTGGGTAGAAGTTAGGTGTATGACCCAATAGGCCCGCACATCATCAGCAGTGATACGGCATACGTGTGTCAGTGGGCATACTCCAACACATCTTTCGTCAGCTTCTCAAGGCATTGATAAATCTTTCGTTTGTTCTTCTTCTACTTGAGATGGAACAGACCAAACTGAGCAGCAACATACTGCTTTATTTGTTCAATGCCTGATGAGGCAGATGGGTCAGGATGAGACTGGCTTTTGTTTTTGGACTCAGAAGGTATTGTGAGAGTCAAAAACATGAAGAGGTGAGTGTGTTGTGTTGGAGTCTGCCCACTGACACAAGTACATTGGTGTTACTGCTGATGAAGTGCGAGCCTATTGGGTCACACACCAAGGAATGATCCCGACATCTTACTGATAAAGAGAGAAGGTCCAAAAATCAAATTGTTTGATTTTGGGGCTTCACGGCCGTGAGGGATGCTCCATGGGTCGTGAAGCTCACTACCCTCACGAATGGCTCAATGACTTTTACACGGCTTGTGGAGTCTTCACGGGTTGTGAAGAGGTCGTGAGGTGTCGTGAAGGAGACGCCCTCACGAGTCACTCGAACGCGGCACGGGCTGTGCAGGACTATTGCCGGTCGTGGCGCATTTAGTCTTCACGGGCTCTTTACGGGCCGTGAGAGGCCGTGAAGGTTTGTCTGCATGAAATTCTTATTTCTGATTGGGCCATATTGTGGTCCAATAGAATAGAGGCTTCTACTCCGGCCAAAAGAGAGATCTAGAGGCTGGATCAGTGGAGAGCATACAAGGTCTTCACATTTTCGCACTCTCTCTTTTCTCTCTTTGGTACCTACATGCATTACACACAACTACACTAAGGTTTGGAGTTCTTGAGTGTTGTGTGACCGTTTTGGTGCAAGAGGAGAAACAAGTAGGCTGTTCTAGACGAGAAGAATCACGTGGATGTCTTCTTGAAAGGATTGCTAGCACTTTGGGATCGTGGTTACTTGGTGTGGATCAACGATAGAGGAGGATTCATTTGAGTTCTCGTGCATCCCGATTTGTCACTAGCTTCAGCCGATTTAGAGCAGTGGTAAGGAGGTTTTTTTTGTCCTTGTTGCTCTTTTAAGTTGCAATTTGAGCTTTGTAGAAATTATCACTTTGGAACATGTATGGACCCGTTTTGTACTATTTTTTGAAACTCTTGTTTTTGCTTCCGCTGGGTTTTGCTCCATACCGTGTTCCAACAGTGGTATCAGAGCCAAATCTACAAACAAATTGCACTTTTTTGGCTTGAAAACCGAAGATGGACATTCTGTCCAGAATGTCTTTACAGGTCGTGAAGGATTATTCTTCACGGTCGTGAAGGCTTACGACCAGTCTCGTGAAGATTTTTCTTCACGGTCGTGAAGGCTCACGACCAGTTACGTGGGGTGTTGGTCGTGAAGGTTTTTCACTGTGTTAGAGTCATGGAGCTCATGGGCTTCACGGGCCGTGAAAGGCCGTGAAGGCTCCTGGGTCGTGAAGGACGTTGTGAACAATGTTTTTTTCATTTTTGGTAAAAGAAAAATATTTTCGGTTTTAGCTCCTTTCGATTCTGTCTTTCCAGAATCTGTCCAAAGTGTTTAGATGTTGAAAAGCCCCATATTTGTCTTGATTCGTACATTTATATGTATTGGGTGATTTTTGGCATGAAATGCACACATGCATATACTTGTATTGTGTATATATGAATATGTATACTCAAAGTATTTGGGGTACTAATGCATATGTACAAGGATTGTTCACTTTGTGCCTTGAGTGTTTAGCTAGGTTTGAACAATCTTAATCAAGATACATTTTGCACGATTTTGTTGTGGCACACAGTGTTGTTGTTTGATCCGGTAACGCCTTGCCCATTAGACCTATGTGTTGGTTGTTTGGTTGTTTGGTTGTTTATTTGATTATTCATTCATTTGGTGGTTTGTACCATAATTGGTTTGTAATAATTAAATTTATTCGGTCTTGTATTTTGTACCTTTTGGCTTGCATGCCGTTTGCTATTCTTTGTAATTGTTAGATTAGCTTAGATTATCATTTCGCGGCTTGCACGCCGTTTCTTTTCAAATATTTTGTATGTATTTGTAAAAGAAGACCGAAGACAACCATCGAGGGTCATGAAGGAGACGTCTCGGCTATGGTGGATCCGGAGGTTCATTGGAGATGACGGATTTAGTGGGAGCACTTCCAGCTGGGCCAAGTGGCTGTGTCCTTAGTTTGGCCTTGCTTTCCTCGTTTGGCTCAAGGGGAAAGCGCATAGGGTTTAGGGGCATGTTACCAAATATTACTTGTGTGTGGTAGTGGTTTTGTTTAGTTTCTTGCGTGGTTGTTTAGTTTCTTCGCTCGCTTGAAAACTTTTCAAAATAATAAAACCAAGAGTTTTAATTGGTTTACAAACCTCGCGCGCCACAAGACCACTTTAAAAACAAAATCCTGTTTTTATCAAATGTAAATCACTCGCCTCCCGTAAGATGACACCACCCAAATCTAGTGAAATAAGATCTGTCGTCGAGCTTAGCCGAGATCGGTTTTGTGTAACTGTGTGGAAGGTGCGTGTGGAAAGTCACTAGGGTCGGTTGTCGAGCTTAGCCGAGCCGGCCATTGGGCTAGAGTACCACCGTGTATCTTGACGGTCGATTTACAATTCCAAGACTTAAAACGCCTTGGTAGTTGTCGTGCCCATACCGAGCTATCAAAGTGGATTAATGAGGAATCGGTGAGAGAAGGGATCAAACATGCCAAATGGGTGCTATGAGTACCTAGGATCCCGCAAGTGTCTAAGAGTTGTAATCTCGGATTGCAATTGGTAAAGCGTTTACCGGCCTAAGTAGCTCCATGAAGTGATCCGCGGCAAACCCGTCAAGGATTTGGGTACTTTGAGGTTCTTAGCCCTTGTTAAGATAATTTGGTTTTCTTAATCAGCTGGGTAATTATTTTAACGAGGATAATATCGAAACTAACTAAAACGTGTACTCTTTTATATATGGCAAATGTTAACGACACAACACCAAACTTTAAACTTCGATTATTCCTAGAAAAGGAGAGACTCATAGGAGTGAACTTCGCTGACTGGTATCGTGTATTGAGGATTGTCCTCCGTCACGAGTCAAAGTTGCACATCCTTGAGGAGCCCTTTCCGGAGCCACCTGCTACCAACGCGAACTGGGCCACTCGATACGCTTTTGAGAAGCGTGTTAGAGATATACAAGATATTCTTGTCTCATGTTATCGACTATAAGATTTGAGTTGCGTCAGCAGCTTGAGCAATTGAGTGCGTTTGACATGATAAACCGGCTAAAGGACATGTTCCCGCAGCAGGTTAGACAAGAACGGTTTGAGTGTATAAAGGCTTTGGTCGGTTGTAGGATGCAGGAAGGTGAGGATGTAAATGTCCATTTCCTTATGATGAAGGGATATATGGACCAATTGGAGAGACATGGACTTCCAATAGGGAGGGAGATTGTGGTGGATATGATCCTCCAGTCCCTGCCCACGTCTTATGAGAAGTTTGTCAAGAACTTTCACAAAGACAATTTGGATAAATCCTTGATCGAACTTCAAGACATGCTGAAGGCTGTACAGTCTTACATGGTTGAGAAGGATCATGTCTCATCCACATCCACTATGGCTACTAGGAAACAAGTAACCAAGAAGGAGAAACTGACCTCAAAAGGAAAGTCTAGTGTGACTAGGCTATCCGTAATTGTGGAGTCGGAGGACAATGAGATTGTGCCTCAAGATGATGTTCCACATGGGGTAGTTTGCTACTTTTGCGGAAAAATTGGAAATTGGTACCGTCACGCCTGCCCTAAGTGCCTGGAAGAGCTAAGTATCCTAAAGCGGAAGAACGTTAGCTCATCTTCAGGTACATTAATGATCAAACTCCATTGATCTTCTACTTCTAACAACTGAGTTTTGAACGCTAGTCAAAACGCTCACGTTTGTCACAAACTTGTTTGTTGCAAAGTGCAGGTGTTAATGAGAAGTAGGTAATGGATGCATGGAGAGCTGGATCTTAGAGAAGCGAAGCATGGTGCTTGTCCCTAACTAAAAGGATTGGAACAAGAGTCTTGCCATTCCATCCAGCTAAACTATTACTTAATTTAGATATTTGTCTTACGCCCTGCGTGACAAGAAGCATTGTATCTTATTTGCCTTTGATGACGATGAATATTACTTTGAATAACGTTATTGTGGGTTTTCGAGTTTTATTTCAAAGTCTATTCATGTCATGGCATTTGCAATAAGTGTTGCTTAAGAAGTGATGGATTAATTATGAATGATTATTGAATTGTTATCCTTATGAAATATTTGATTTAACCATATAAACAAAACTTGCATCACCAAGCTCCATGTGGTTAGGAACTTGGAATCTTTTGACCATGGGTCAATTGTTGATTGCAAATATTGCTTATAAGGCTAAATAACTAACATATCCTTCACTTGTGATTGTGAGAGGAATAAAGTCTTGTTGGATTTCGTTTGCACGTTTGTGTAAAGACCATTCAGGAAAATACATAAGGATTAACTATATGTGATTTGTTACCTTTACCGATGATGGTAGAAGGAATGGGTAAGTCTAATTTATTAGACGAATGTCTGAAACCTGAGAGGTATTCAAGACTCACCCTTAACAAATTAAAGATGAAGAGGGCAAAAGGGAATAAAGATACTCAAATCTTGTGAGATGTTGAGAATCTACATTCTAAACCATCATATGAATTGTGAGTTTGCCTCATAATTCACTTCTCCTAGGATACATGTTTTACATGGATCGCTGAGTGGAGGAATGGAACATATTGGTTATGGTTACGACTTGATGGATTAAACTTAAGTAACCTGCTGAAAGGTGTACTTGAGTAGTGGCGGGCAATGTTCTTGTTATAAATCAACAAAGATGGTCAAATTATCATCTAAGGATATTCGATTAGAAAGTGTTCTTTGCTTGTCGATCTCATAGATCAGAGTTATCCAGTCTACATTTAGTGGGAGATGGATGAACTTAAAGGATGCTAATGTATTTAATGGTTCTTCTGAGTTTCAGATATTCATTTCATAACCTTTTGAGAACTAGTTTGGTTGCTCGAAAAGGGAAATGAACAATTGAAGCATTCCAGTGGAAGAATGTGAGATTTAAATAAAAGACCTGATGTTGACACTAGCATTCAATCAGAAATGATCAAAACTCAACATGGCTATGTTGGAGTATCTTGCATAAAGTTATTACTTCTTCATATGTCTGGTAAAAGTCGTCATAAGACCAGAAGGGTATAATGTATTATATCTGAGGACGATGACATATTGATGATACGTGATGTATGCATCAACTACCGGAAGCTGTAGTGGGCCCTTGAGTCTGCTAAGAAGAGGAATGTAATAACATAAGATACATTCCATGCTGGATTTTCAAGTTTTGAACTTGGTTAATCCAACACCTAGGTTTTGACCTAACGGTGTATATAGATCTTTTGGATATAAGATCTACATGGATTAATTTGTAGATAACTTCAAATACTGACTGGATGGAATTGGTTTCATGATGATTGACCATTGGGTAGGAATCATATGAAGACATTCTCCCAGTAGTTATGTTGAAGTTTAAGGGGATGCTTATGCCGTGTTATGGCAGTATGATGCAAGGACCGCATTCCATTATAGGAATTTTATGAGGAAGTGTTCACAACACGGTCTGAGGGTCTCTTACATCCTGAGTATCCTTGTGAAGTCTACAAATATGGAGTCCTTTTGGACTCCGAGTAAATCTAAGTTTTGGAATCTTTTCTAAGGAAATCAAGTGTTTGAGTTTTCAGTAAGCAATGATGAAACTTGGATACATGCCAGAGCTAGTGGGAGCGCTGTTATTATCCTATTAGGTATGTCTAGAACATACTATATTTTGGAGATAATGTCTTGATTTAGATTGGCAACAAGTGTAAATTGAGAATTATGCGTCCATAATAAATATGGGATATTCAAAGAAGTTTATGGAAAACAAGAAATATGAGTATATGTTCTTGTGGTGATGTAATTAAAAGAAGCTTAAAGTGAGTTGCTACTCTTGTGATGGCTTCTACTTGAAAGGATAACCGCCGATCTTGATTGGGGTTTGTGATCCTTCTTAATATGGTGTTGTTAATTTGTGTGTTTCTTAAAGCGTCGTTGACTCTATTGGGTTCTTTTGAGGCAATGAGAGTACGATGACTTATACACACTAAACTTTGTGAATCAAGCATTGTTTACCTTATTGGGTTCCTTTGAAACAATGAAGGAATAACTGCTTGGACAAAATGATCAAAATCCCATCAACGCACACTTTGGAAGTGGTTGGTTGTAGTAGGGATATGATTACTGAGAATCAAGCATCGCTGACTCTATAGAGATCTTTGTGAAAACTATGAGGGTACGATGGCTTATGCACATTAAATTTGAGACCCGAGCGTTGTTTACCTTATTGGGTTCTTTTGAAACAATGAAGTTATAACAACTTGGATAAATGATCGAAATCCCATCAACGCACACTTTGGAAGTGGTTGGTTGCAGTAGGGATATGATCAATGCCAGAGTACACACGGATAACATCTTGGATGGTGATCCGTTTACTGAGCTATAGTGGCAGTCTAGTGATGAATGTCATACTAAGGTCTGCATGAACTTGGCTTGAGTGTGTTTTAGTCATGATTCGATATGTTTTACTCTTGGGAACGTTAAGCAATATTGTGCTTCTGCTTGTATCGATTATCAAAGGGGTTTGGTAATGTGCGTGTAGCGGGTACTTTCAGCAAGCCTTACTGTGTTCCAACTTTGCATGTTTTACCTCTTCCCTGTATATTTACATTCTAAATGTCCACAGCCAGTCATTCTTCACGGGAAGGAAGTATGAATGAAGGCTGAGGGAAGTGATTGGTCAAGTGTCCAATGGTGATTGGGACACAGGGACGCAATACTTCACCTGTACTTGAAAGGGGTTTCAAGTGACTGGACGACCCACACCTGAATTCACTTTGTGGTACTTGTCATGAGTAATTCAGGATGATAATATAAGTTCATCCTCATACTGGAGATGCATGTGTCTGCATCACTTTGGTTTGCTTTGCTCTAGTTGCTTTCAAACGCAGTCTGTAACTGGCTGTTATAAAGGGAGTAGCTGATCAGAGTATGATCACTGTGGTGGGCAATGTAGTTAAAGGAATTTGTTCCTCTGTTCAGAGAGATATCCCTGGGCCCCTCGATGATTGGGCGCTGACACCAAAATGCATGGCCGTGCTCGAGTGTGGAATGATTTGGGTAATCGATTGCAACTTGTTTATTTTGGTCACCACCAATCTCGATCGAGAAACATAATCGTGAAGGACTGAGAATGACTTAGTACCATGTCTCGTCTTCACATGGATATCGCGAACAAAAGGAAGGTTGATCACTAGGGCCATTTCAAACCTTTGGTTGTGAATTGGTACTTGTCTATGGGATGACATACCTCGTACTGACTTGGGGGCAGGGATGAGTTGCTAGAGGCCGCTCCCTGTCTGTGATACCTCTGGGTACGTTGTGTCATGTGCAAGTGGGAGTCTGTTGGAGTCTGCCTACTGACACAAGTACATTGGTGTTACTGCTGATGATGTGCGAGCCTATTGGGTCACACACCAAGGATTGATCCCGACAGCTTACTGATAAAGAGAGAAGGTCCAAAAATCAAATTGTTTGATTTTGGGGCTTCACGGTCATGAGGGATGCTCCACGGGTCGTGAAGCTCACTGCCCTCACAAATGGCTCAATGACTTTTACACGGCTCGTGGAGTCTTCACGGGTCTTGAAGAGGCCGTGAGGTGTTGTGAAGGAGACGCCCTCACGAGTCACTCGAACGCGGCACGGGCCGTGAAGGACTGTAGCCGGTCGTGGCGCATTTAGTCTTCACGGGCTCTTCACGGGCCGTGAGAGGCAGTGAAGGTCTGTCTGCATGAAATTCTTATTTCTGATTGGGCCATTCTATGGTTCAATAGAATAGAGGCTTCTACTCCGGCCAAAAGAGAGATCTAGAGGCAGGATCAGTGGAGAGCATGCAAGGGACTTCACATTTTCTCACTCTCTCTTTTCTCTCTTTGGTACCTACATGCATTACACACAACTACACTAAGGTTTGGAGTTCTTGAGTGTTGTGTGACCGTTTTGGTGCAAGAGGAGAAACAAGTAGGCTGTTCCAGAAGAGAAGAATCACGTGGATGTCTTCTTGAAAGGATTACTAGCACTTTGGGATCGTGGTTACTTGGTGTGGATCAACGATAGAGGAGGATTCACTTGAGTTCTCGTGCATCCCGATTTGTCACTAGCTTCAGCCGATTTAGAGCAATGGTAAGGAAGTTTTTTTTTTGTCCTTGTTGCTCTTTTAAGTTGGAATTTGAGCTTTGTAGAAATTATCACTTTGGAACATGTATGGACCCATTTTGTACGGTTTTTTGAAACTCTTGTTTTTGCTTCCGCTGTGTTTTGCTCCATACTGTGTTCCAACATGTGGGTGCATCATCAAAGAGTTGGTGTATACCCTCAAACTCATTTGCACCAGATTTTGGACCCTGTGAATCACCTTGATATGAAGATGAAACATTGACAGGTTGGGCGTGTGGGTGTGAGAAGTGAAGAGAAGTAATGGGGCTCGAGAGGTGAAGTATATGGGTAGTTGGTTGGCTAATTGACTTGGAGGGGGGTGAATGAGCCTGGGGATTGGTCATTTCTTCAATGTTACCTAAGTGTGTCTGCTTAGGCATGGTAATGGACTCTCTCATGGCACTGGAGAATGTGGGCTGAGTAGACACCACACCCGGTTTAGGCTGTTGGGTTGTAATAAGCCTCGAGGTTGACACCTTAAGAGTAGGCGTCTCCCCCTCAACTCCTGCCGGTGTAGGGATCAATGTGATCTCAGCTCCAGTGATGCTTTTAGAGGTGGTACCACCTTTGGCAGTTTTCGTAGTGTAGGTTTGGATATTCTCCCTAGCAGCAGTGAGCATACTAGGGGTGGCTTCAGAGTAGGAATTTAGATGGAATGAAGGTGGAGGTGATGTGTTAGAATGGGTTGGATTTACCATAGCCTTATCTCCAAAAGTAGATGGAGAATAATGAGAAAGTGGAGAGGTCTTACCAGAAGCAGCTTCAATATTTGCTGGTTCAGCCTAAGCAGAGTGCTTAGCTTGAACCTCGGTGTAAGCTTAGGAAGCTCCCCCTTGATTGAATCCCTCTTCTTCACTCTCTGATGAAGCTGCCTCAGCTATCAGTAGCATAGGCTCACTCAGACCCTCTTGCTCTGGGAAGATATCGTTATTGAACATCTTGGAGTTGAGTGTAGGAAACAGGAACACATCCTGATCAGCTTCATATAGTGCTGTCCCCAGGTCGGCTTCAAATGCCAAGGATAGGTACCTTATGAAGGGTACATGAAGATCCCTTGTGGTATTCATCACTTGGACCCTGAGTTCGTTGAAGATAAGCAAAGCATAGTCCAGATTTCGGGCAAAGTATATGTTGTATAGCAGCTGCATTTCGAACTCATTTACCTGGTCCAATCCTCCAACCTTGGTACCAAGTGAACGAATCATTGTGGAAAACATCAAATCCCAACTGGTTGGAAAGGTAGCCTTTTTGATAACACCCTCTGTCTGCGGGTGACCCTTTCTAGGTAGGACTGACCTTGCCACCTGCCTCGGGACAGCAGGCTCGAACTCATCAGATTGAGGGAGTTAAAGAACATCCCTTAGCCGCTGCACGGATAGGACCACTGTTCTATTGCCATCAAGAACAGTCCCTGTAATCTCTCCCCTGTTCTGGTCATACGTACATGTGTAACAGAACTCCAGTAGATGTTGAGGAACAATATGGAGAGGTGCGCCACAGAAGGCAAATTCCAGGGGGCATTTACGGATGTAAGCCACCCATACTTCATATCCTCTGCCTTGTTTCCTTGGAGGAATTGCAAGACAGGCCTGTTGATTGTTGACTTTAAGCCACGGCACTCCATTGTTCTTAAACTGAGCACCTCGAACCATTTGGTCACCGAGAACTAATGTGATTCCATCCATTTTGGATTAATTACACCGAGTAATTTGTAATTTGCACTAAGCGGTTCAGAAACTGCACTTAGCAATTTAGGGTTTGGAACGGACGAATGCACTAAGAAATTAAGGTGGTTGCAGAAGGTATTGTAGAAGGTGAGAAGTCAAAATTGTAGGGGTAAAATTCTCTAATCCGGTTATGAGCGGTATATATACCTTTCTGAGGAGAGAGAAAAGTTACCGTTAGAATCCCATTTCTATCTGTTACGCCGGAAAAATTACGGCTTGATGTAACAGTAAGAGGGTAGAAACACATCATCTTCCAACGGATACAAGTGTAAAATAATATTAGTGACCTACACAATTACGATTAACACTGTTGTATTACACTAATACCGAATTAGTATAATATGCGATTTGAGACTGACTCAAAGACGCAGAAACACATGAATCAATAACACTTAGTAATTAAAACATGGTTTTAGACATACAAAGTCTGAGTAGACTTATTACTCAGTTTATGTCAAGCAATCAGTTTGATTCAAGCACTCAGCTTGAGTTAAGCACTCAGCTTGAGTGGAGCACACAACATAGGCTTAATGACACCTAGTCATTTATGTTTAAGACTGACTTAAACATGAAATTTAGCTACAATAAGTAGGTAACATATGTTTGGAACTTACCAAACATGTGAACCAATCACACAGTTTGAGTTAGGCACATAGCAAGACTCAATGACACTTAGTCATTTATGTTTGAGACTTACTCAAACTATATCTTAACTACACTAAGCAGTTAAAATTTGTTTGGAACTTACCAAACGAGTGAACTCATAATTCAGCTTGACAGATTATACAGTTTATGAAAACTTATTTATAAATTGTGCACTCAGCTTAAGACACTTAGTCTCTGTCAAACTGAAAAACTCAGATTCTAGACACTTAGCTAGGGGTTGATCATACCCAATTCACTTAGCAGATACATAAACCTCTTCTCATCAAGTGGTTTAGTAAAGATATCTGCTAATTGGTCATCAGTGGAGATAAATTTAATGTCAACTTTACCTTTTTCCACGATGTCCCTTATGAAGTGATGTCTAATTTCAATGTGCTTGGTTCTTGAGTGGAAGACTGGATTGTAAGTTATGGCTATAGCACTTTGGTTATCATAGAAGATAGGGGTTTTCTTGAAACTCATACCAAAGTCTTGAAGCTGATGCTGCATCCATAGGATTTGAGCACAACTGCTTCCTGCTGCAACATATTCAGCTTCTGCAGTTGAAGTAGCCATTGAGTTCTGTTTCTTACTAGTCCAGCTGACTAACTTCCCTCCAAGCAGTTGACAACCTCCTGTTGTTGATTTTCTATATAACTTGCACCCAGCATAGCCAGCATCTGAAAAACCAACTAACTCAAATCCAGAGTCCTTTGAATACCAAAGACCTAGATTTGGAGTACCTTTAAGGTACCTAAAGATCCTTTTCACAGCTTGAACCTATCATTCCTCTAAAGGTAGACTGACACACAAACTTACCATCTGAGTCTTTACTCAGCTTGACAGCTGATGACATGGGTGTTCTCATGGTTGAACTAGAATCAAAACTATATTTCTTGATCAAATCAAGAACATACTTGCTATGATTGATGAATATTCCATCAGGCTTTTGTTGAATTTGTAGGCCTAAGAAATATGCCATCTCACCCATCATGCTCATCTTGTACTTTTGTGACATTATTTTGGAGAACCATTCACACAGAGATTCATTAGTAGAACCAAAGATAATGTCATCCACATAGATTTGTACAAGAATCATATGTCCTTTACTCTTTTTGATAAAGAGTGTCTTATCAATACTACCTCTGGTGAAATCCATTGATAGTAGATAAGTGGACAGTGTATCATACCAAGCTCTTGGAGCTTGTTTAAGACCATACAAAGCCTTATCTAACTTATAGACATGATGTGGAAACTTTGAACTGACAAAGCCAGGAGGTTGTTTCACATAGACTTCCTCCTGAAGTTTTCCATTTAGGAAACCACTCTTCTCATCCATTTGATAGACTTTAAATTTATTATATGCTGCATAAGCCAGGAATAGCCTTATGGCTTCAATTCTAGCAACAGGGGCAAAGTTCTCATCATAATCAATTCCTTCTTCTTGCTTATACCCTTGTGCTACTAGTCTGGCTTTGTTCCTAACTATCACTCCATCCTTGTCCATTTTATTTCTATAGACCCACTTAGTGCCTATAATTGAATGATCTTTGGGGGCAGGGACAAGTCTCAAGACCTTATTTCTCTCAAATTCATTCAATTCCTCTTGTATAGCTTCAATCCAATCCTCATCCTCTAAGGCCTCTTCAGTCTTCTTTGTTTCCATTTGAGATAGAAAACCAAAGTGGGCAGCATAGTTAGCTGTAGCCTTTGATCTGGTCATAACCCTTTCTTAGACATTTCCAATGATCTGATCTTGAGGATGGTCTTTGAGGAATTTGAATGTTGTAGTTGGAGAATCTTGTTCTGGATCTGAGTGATGTAGAGAGTCTTGAGGTAAACTTATCTCCTCAATCTCAACAGCAGCATTCTCAACAGACTGATGATCACTGAGCTCTTCAGTGTAAGTGACTTCAGCTCCAATCCTTGGAGCCTGTGATGATTTCTTTGATGAAGACACATCATCATCACTATCATCTCCCATGACATACATAGGATTTGAAATATTGGTTTCCTCTAGCTTTTCAAGCTCACTCAGACAAACCAAGTCAATTTGTCTTTTCTCAGCTTGATCAAGACTGTCTTCATCAAATGAGACATGAATTGATTCTTCTATGGCCTTTCTCCTCGTGTTTTATACTCTGTATGATTTGGAGATCGAGGAATAACCAACGAATATTCCAGGATCAACTTTGGGTTCCAACTTATGGAGCTGATCTCTTTGTTTCAACACGTAGCATTTTGAACCAAAGACATGGAAATAACCTATATTGGGCTTTCTAGACTTATACATCTCATATGATGTTTTACCATGTCTTTTGACAATGATTGATCTATTTTGAGTATAACAGGCTGTACTAACAGCTTCATCCCAAAAATAGAGTTTCAATCCTGCCTCACACAACATTGTTCTAGCAGCCTCAATTAGAGTTCTATTTCTCCTCTTAGCAACTCCATTTTGTTGGGGAGTCTGATAGATGAGAAATTTTTTAATATTACCTTTTGTTCATAGAAGCTTCCAAGGGTAGAGTTTCTGAACTCAGTCGCATGATCAGTTCTAAGTTGCTTTACAGACTTACCTTTCTGCAACTCTTCATGTTTGATAAAACTTATTATCTCCAGGGCAGCCTCTCTTTTGGCATTAAGGAATATTACCCAGGTGAATCATGAGAACTCATCTCCTATCACTAGTGTGTACTTCTTGCCACTTAGGCTTGGAGTACTTATGGGTCTAAACAGATCCATATGCAATATATGCAGTGGGTCTGTTATTGAAAAGTTTTGCTTTGATTTAAAAGACCATTTGTGGTGTTTCCCTTGTTCACAAGCTGAACACAATTTGTCCTTGACAAATGTGATCTTTGGAATAGATTGGGAATACAAACGGGTTTCAGTATAGGGATCAGCAGAGTTAGGATCGAGTAGATACACATCCCTTTCTCTTTTAGCTATTAATAGAGGTTTTCCCTTAGCATTATATATTGTTTCTGCTTTCTTCCTAAAAGTAACAATGTTGTCTTCATCACACAATTGGCTGATACTAATTAGATTGTGCTTAAGACCCTTGACACATGCTACCGCACCCTTGTTGTCACAGAAAATCTCAACAAGGTAGGCAATGCTAGGAACCACTCCCAGATCAAGGATGAACTTCCTCATCCATACAGCCTCCTTTGCAGCTTCACTTGCTGCAATGTACTCAGACTCGATCGTGGAATTAGCCACCGTGTCTTGTTTGGAGCTTCTCTAGGAGATAGCACCACCGTTTAACAGGAGCACGAACCCCGATTGAGATCGGCAGTCATCCCTGTCGGTTTGGAAGCTGGCGTCAGAGTAACCAGTTACCCTTAGCCCCTCTTCCCCACCATATATTAAGAACATCTCCTTAGTCCTTTGATGATACTTGAGAATGTTCTTCACCGCTGTCCAGTGTGCCTCACAGGGTTGGCTTGATATCTACTTGTCATACTCAATGTACAAGAGACATCAGGCCTAGTAAACAACATGGCGTACATGATCGAGCCTATTTCCGAAGCATAAGGTACTCGCATCATTACTTCCCGTTCCTCAGGGGAACTCGGGCATTGAGTCTTACTCAATACCAAGCAATGTGACATAGATATGAACCCCTTCTTTGAGTCCTCCATCCTAAACCTCTTTAGGACCTTGTCAATGTACGTACTTTGGCTCAAACCAATCAACCTGCGGGATCTATTCCTATAAATTTTAATCCCAAGAATATAAGCTGCATCTCCCAAATCCTTCATTGAGAAACAACTCCCTAGCCAGGTTTTTACACCATGCAAAAGTTGGGACGTCGTTCCCAATTAGCAGAATATCATCCACATAAAGGACCAGGAATACAACTATGCTCCCACTAGCCCTGATGTATACGCACGGCTCATCCTTGCTTTTAGAGAAGCCAAACTCTTTGACCTTCTCATCAAAGCACATGTTCCAGCTCCGAAAGGCTTTCTTTAGTCCATAGATGGACTTCTTAAGCTTGCAGACTTTGTCCGGAAACTCAGGATCTAGAAAACCCTCAAGTTGGGTCATATACACCTCCTCTGATAGTGTTCCATTAAGGAACGCGGTTTTGACGTCCATCTGCCATATTTCATAATCATAAAATGCGGCAATGGCCATGAGTATCCGTACAGACTTCAACATAGCCACCAGGTAAAAGGTTTCCTCATAGTCTACACCATGAGTTTGCGTGAAACCCTTAGCCACCAGTCGGGCTTTGAAGGTGTCTACCTCGCCATCTACACCGATCTTCTTCTTGAAGACCCATTTGCACCCGACGGGCTTACACCCCGGCACAGGATCTACCAAGTCCCAAACCTGGTTATCGGCCATATATTTAATCTCGGATTCCATTGCCTCTTTCCACTTAGCGGATTCAGGGCCCACCACAGCGTCCTGGTATTTGATAGGTTCATCAGAAACAACTACCATGTCGGTGCTCTCAGATATGTGAAAACCATATCTCTCTGGCTCATGCCTACTTCTACCAGATCTTCTTAGAGGTAACGGATCTACATCATTATCTCTAGCATCATCATGCTGAGACTCAACCGTCGCCGGTTGTGAGCTAGTTCTAACATGAAGTTCAACATCGGTAGGCTCACGAATTTCTTCAAGATCAACCTTGCTCCCACAAGCCCTCTTGGATACCAGCTCCCTCTCTTGGAAGACCGCCCTTCGAGCAACAAATACCTTGTTCTCCGAAGGTTTGTAAAACAAATATCCAATAGAACTAGTAGGATAAACAATGAAGAAACACCTTTCGGTCCTGGGCTCCAACTTGTCCTCCACCTCACATCTCACGTAGGCAGGACATCCCCAGACCTTTAAATATGAAATGGATGAAACCTTTCCATGCCACATTTCATACGGCGTTCTCTTAACCTTCTTTGTTGGTACGAGGTTAAGGATTCTACCAGCCGTCTCAATAGTGTAACCCCAAAATGTAATGGGAACTTCCATGTGACACATCATAGACCGAACCATATCCAACAATGTTCGGTTCCTCCTCTCGGAAACACCATTTAATTGAGGCATTCTAGGAGGTGTTAATTGCGAGACAATCCCACAATCTCTAAGATGGTCTCGTAATTTAGAACTAAGATACTCTCCACCTCTATCGGAACTAAGCATCTTAATCCTTTTCCCAAGTTGATTTTCTACTTCGTTTTGGTAAGTCCTAAACACCTCAAAGGTTTCGGACTTTTGTCTCACCAAGTAGACATACCCATATCGACTATATTCATCAATAAAGGTTACGAAGTAGCGGGAGTGATCTCTAGTGGCATGCTTGAATGGACCACACACATCCGTGTGAACGATATCCAACAAGTCTTTTGCCCTCTCACATTCACCAATGAAGGGTGCCTTGGTCATCTTGCGCAATAAACAAGATTCGAACACTTCATTAGACCCGTGGTCAAATGATTCCAAGATCCCATCCGTTTGGAGCTTGGCGATGCGTTTCTTGTTAATGTGGCCTAACCGACCATGCCAAAGTGACATTTTAGCCAAAACACTTTTGGATCCCGAATCAACATTCATGATTGATCTATTGTTTCTCAAGCTTACGCTTGTTTCATATATGCCATGACATGGAGATGCTTTGAAATAAAAAGAACCATCCTTATAAGACAAAATAGAACCATTTTTAAATTCAAAATCAAATCCATCGTCGTACAATGCATATAGAGAAATAATGTTTCTTACCACGCAGGGCGAATAACAAACATTAGATAAAACAAGAGATAAGCCGGATTGAAAGGCGAGCTCTACACTCCCAATCTTCTCTACAGGGACAACCGCCTTGTTTTCCATCATGAGATCCAGCTCCCCACTAACCAGGTCCCTACTTCTTGTTAGTACCTGAACATTATTACAAACGTGAGTACCAAACCCGCTATCAAACACCCAGGCGTTAGAGGTAGAAGTGTTATGGAGTTAATCATGTACATACCGGAGGCAGCGGCACCTTTAGATCTCAATCTCTTGAGCTCCTCCGTGTACTTGGGGAAACTATGCCGGTAGTGACCCTTTTCCCCGCAGAAGAAGCAGGTTGCCTCTTCCGGTGAGGTGGCAGCGGTAGCCACTTGTTTCCCCTTCGCCTCTGGGGTTGGGTTAGGCTTAGGCTTTGGTGATCCCAACTTGGCCTTCCCCTTTCCCTTCACTTTAGAGGCCGAAGCGGGTTGCTTCCGCTTCTTGCCACTCTCATTGATCATAAGGACGGCGGTGGAGGAAAATGGCTTCGTTTTGGCCATGTTAGACTCGGCAGTCTTCAACATTCCATGAAGCTCCATTATGGTTTTATCCATATTATGCATATGGAAATTCACAATGAAGGGCCCATAAGATGGAGGAAAGAATTGAAGGATTATTTCAACTGCCAACTCCTTCCCCATTGGGAAACCTAGCTTCTCCAATTGATCCACATAGCCCTTCATTTGAAGGACATGTGAACTCATGTTGCCGCCCTCCTGCATCCGGAAGCCAACGAAGGCTTTGATGCATTCATACAGCTCCTGCCTTGGTTGCATCTGGAACATGTCCTTCAGCTGAGTAATGATCTCATACGCACTCACAGTCTTGAATTGTAGTTGCAACTCGAGACTCATAGTCGTAAGCATCAGGCGGGTTACGTCATTAGTGTCCCTGACGCGCATCTCATACGCGTCTCGGACAGCCCTCGTTGCGTTGGTAACAGGGGCATCTGGAAGAGGAGACTCCAAGACCTCAAGCTTCATCTCATGGTGAAGTACAATTCTCAATGTCCTATACCAATCCATGAAGTTAGGTCCTTGAAGTTTCTCCTTCTCTAGGAAAGGACGTAGCGACATGTTCGCGGTGTTGGTGTTGGTGCTAGTAGATGCCATCTATAAGCAAAATACGAAGTTTGGTTAGTTTGACGTATTAAATCCTTGTTAAATAATTACCCACTTGTTTATAAAACAAATTATGTTAACAAGGGCCAAGGACCTAAAAGTACCCAGATCCATGATGGGTTTGCCGCGGATCACATCATGGAGCTACTTAGGCCGGTAAACACTTTACTGATTGCAATCCGTGATCGTAACTCTTAGACACTTGCGGGATCCTAGGTACTCATAGCACCCATTCAGCATGTTTGATCCCTCCACACCATTCCTCATTAATCCACCATGGTTGCTCGGTATGGGCACGACAACTACCAAGGCGTTTTATGTCTTGGAATTGTAAAACGACCATCAAGATACACGGTGGTACTCTAGCCCAATGGCCGGCTCGGCTAAGCTCGACAACCGACCCTTGCGATTTGCCACACGCATCTTACACACAGTAACACCAAACCAATCTTGGCTAAGCTCGACAACCGATCTTGTTTCACTAGATTCGGGTGGTGTCATCTTATGGTTGGCGTGTGATTTACTTTTATGAAAAACAGGACTTTTGTTTTTCCGGTCAAAAACAAATTTTAACCATTTCTTGTTGTGGTGCGCGAGGTTTGTTAACCAATTCACAACTCTTGGTTTTATTTATTTTGAAAAATTTTCAAGCTTGCGAATAACTAAACAACAAAGCAAGAAATACAAAATAAATTAAACACCCACGCATAGTAAATATATCCGGTAACGAGCCAACCCTATGCGTCTTGCCCGTGAGCCAACGAACAAGACTAAGTCATCTAAGGACAAACTCCAAATGACTTGATGCGTGCTCCTCCCACTTGATCCATTGTGTCTCCTACCGACCTCCGGACCCAAGATTGAGCAAAGACACGTCTTCCCGTTTCTTCTTTGGTTGTCTTCGGTTCTACTTTTACAAAATACAAATTTAAAAGGAAATGGCATGCAAGCCACGATAACTATTCTAAGCTAATGCTAACAATTACAAAGAATAGGAAATCGGCTTGCAAACCGTTAAATGTTACAAAACGAATAAATTACTTAATTATTACAAACCAAGTGTGCTAAAACCACCAAATGAAAGAATAAATAATTACATCCAACCAAAGCACATCACAAGGGGTCTAAAGGGCTCAATGTTACCGGATTTACAAACAACCACAACAAACAACACAAAACAACACGGTGTGCCACACCAAACCGTGTCAAAAATATCCCAACTAGATTTATTCCAAAACTACCTAAAACACTTAAGGCACAAATGAATAAATCTTGTACATATGCATTAGGATTCCAAACACTTTGAAAAACCATATTCATACATACACTACATAAGTATATGCACGTGCGCGTTATCATGCCAAAACTGCCCGATACATATAAATATGTGAGTTAGGATATTATGGGGTTTTCTAAATGGTCAAAAGACCAAAGCATAATTAATCGAAAAATTCCAGAAAATGGCCAAATCATTTTTATAAAATATTTCTTTCAAAATGGATCAAAAAACAATTTTTAGACATCCTTCATGACCACTGCCATTCACGATCTCTCACTGCCCGTGAAGGCAGTGAGTCTCACGACTCGTGAAAATTTCAAAAAACCCTTTTCACGAGCCCAACCCCACACTGAAGTCGTGTAGGCTTCACGACCCGTGAAGATAAAACCTCCACGGCCCGTGAAGGCCTCTGGACAGAATGCCCTGTTTTGCATAAAAATGATTTCCAGGCCAAAATGGTGCATGCAAGGCATCAAGATGGCTCTGATACCACTGTAGGAGTTCAAGTATATCACAAAAACGCAATGGAAGCAAAGATATAAGCAATTTACATCAACAATTTCTTGAACTCCATAGAATGGTATTAACTTGATACAACTTACATGCAACCAAAACAAACAAGAACAAGGGTAGAAATGGTGTTATACCTTTCTCCTAAGCTCCAAGCTATTGGAAGAAGGTTGTGTGTTGATGGGATGAACAAGATCTTGAAGAAAATGCCTCCAAGCTTCCTACCAATGTTATACACCAAAAACTCTACCCTTGTGCTAGCAAGAAATGAGTCACCAACAATCTCCTAAATATTTGTTGCACTCAAACAGCCCTCAAGATTCTGGAACACACACTTAACCTCACAAGAACACTCTCTTTGAAGCTCAAATGTGTGTATATGTTAAAGTGGCAAAAGGTCCTCAAGTTTCTAAGGCTTAAGCCTTTTATAAAACTACATGTAGCCTTCTGGAACCAATCTAGCCGGCCATCAACTTGATTCTTACTGGACCACAAAGAGCAAGCCAATGAGAATCAAGTGCCACTTAGTTTTTCGGGCTTCACGACCCCATACGGGCTCTAACGGCCCATGAAGTTTAAAAGCTTCACGGCCCGTGCCGTGTTTCTTCAAGTCGTAAGGGTATCCGTGGCGCATTTTATCCTTCACGATCCCTTAACGGCCCGTGAAGGACCGTGAAGCCACTCTGGTCCACGAGCCATAATGCTCATGTAAGGACTCGTGGGGACACCTTGCTTCACGACCCGTGGAGCATCCTTCACGGTCGTGAAGCCTCGGTCAACTGGAATTTAACCATTTTGACCAGCTATTTCCACTTAGGGCTATTTGGGTAGAAGTTAGGTGTATGACCCAATAGGCCCGCACATCATCGGCAGTTACTCGGCATAAGTGTGTCAGTGGGCATACTCCAACATATATATATATATATATATATATATATATATACACATTAACTTATGCTAATACTAAAACTCAACTGTTGGCTATATATATAAGTTAATGTGTATATATGTGTATATATATATATATATATATATATTCTTAGTCCAAATAGTTAAGTAGAAGCCCAAAGATAACAATAATAATGAAGGCCCACCAGTTCTTAACAAAAATCCCAATCTGACACACCACTTAAAGGCCCAAACAATTAAATAACCATTCTCTAATTTAATTAATGGACCAGCCCAAAGTTCCATTAACTAAATCAAAAGGCCCACCACTAACAAAACCCAAGGCCCACACCGTACTTCAAATAAACCCTAGGTGAACATGTTTCTCGGTCCCCCTTCATGCCCTGCTTTCCGGTTGTCATCTCCGGCCAGCCCTCGCCGGCAGCCAGCTCACACACACAACACATACACACCCCGTCACACACACACATACACTAACACCCACACACTCGCACACACACACACCGATGCATACATGTCACTGTCGCACACACACACTCGCACACCCTTCTCTCAAGTTTTCAAACCTAGGGTTAGATCTCATTTTCTAAATCTTCGAAACTCACGAGACTAATGGGTCTATCGAAGTTGCTAGGAGAGTTGGTGTTTATAAGAGCTCGAAAGAAATGGAAAGGAATTGATACCTGCTGGTGTCTCTTCGAACTACGGTGGTCGGCGATAGTAGACACGGCGGATCTCCGGTGGTTGGTGAGAACAGACAGGAACAATGGAGGCTACATAAAAAAACCCCGCCCTTGACTTCCTGAAATCCGGTGACAGCGGCGGTCGGCGAGTACAAACATGGACAATGATGGCGGTTGCTTTCTTCCCAAAATCCGGCGACTGTGGCGAGTGAACGGCGGAGCCCCGGTGGTCGGTGTACATCAGACGAGAAAACCCTCTTGGAAGCTATAGTGTTTCTCGAGTTGTGTGCTGCCCTAATATAATATATATATATATATATATATATATATATATATATATATATATATATACCTATTTTATTTTACATCCCCTTTTATTTTTAATCAAAGTAACAAGCCAAATAACATTAACTAAGCCCAATACTTTAACGTAGTTAAACTAAGGCCTACTTCCTATTAAGTCCACAAAAAATTAAGCCCAATATCATAATTAATAATCCAAATATCGGTCAATGCTTAATTCATCATTTTACTAAACATTTAAACTCAATAATAATTCAACATATAGAACCAATACTTAGGTGTTTAATACTCTAATACCTCTATAAAATCAGTGCCTACTTATTTGTAATGTTCAATGACTTAAATATATAATCCTCTTGATACTATGTCTGTTTAAGTTGTATTTAGATCATATCTTACAAAATTAACTTTGTCTCATCAAATCTTAACTAATAAGATCATTTGACCAACATCGTAAGCAAGTATAAAGTGTTACGGTCATGGAGTTCCTTGCGGCCATAAGGGTTGGACCTAGCCGGCGTAAGGATAATGGTTATGAGTTACTTGCAATAAAACAAAGAAGAGCCCTTACGGGCGAAATGGATACCCTTGCGGCCGTAAGGCATGTTTAAAGCCCTTGCGGCCGTAAGGCATGTTGTTAAAGCCCTTGCGGGCGTAAGCATCCTGCTTGTGGGAGCAAGCAGTTGGCCAGACTCCTTTGAGATAGTTATTATTGTATAGTTGTGACATATTAGGAAATTGATATTGTAGCAATGTAATGTCTTACAAGAAAAGGTTTCAGTAATTAGCAAAATGGAAAGGGTAATGCAGTATTCATTTATTGCTTGTAGGAAATAAGAGATGACGTATGCACTGTGATAAGAATGTGTTAGCATTGCGTGATGTGTAATTAATACTAAGGTGAGTGTACTTATCTTTAACCAGATTAGTATACGTATGTACACTACGTGAATAGTTTATGTTGGTCCCTTGGTTAGATAAACAACAAGCAAGTAAATGTGTAGAAGGGGGGGTTGTATACACTTTCTATGAAAAAATGAACAAATCAATAAAAAGTGTTACACAAATCAAAGCACATGATATGTAAACACCTAATGTAAATCAAATCTCTCAATCTCTCAAACTTGCTATCTATAATCAACTTATGATTATAGATACAGACTAACTCTCTAAACACGATTTATTCACAGATTGAATAATGTATCAAGATTCGTAACACATACGATGGTGAGATTAGATTGAGGTGTATCCTCTAAACTTATCAAGAGATAAGTATTTATAATCCTTTTCCTACGGATCCTAACAAACTAGAACTTATCCTAATCTGCTAACAAACTAACGGATAACCCGGAATCTTGAATCTTGAATATTTTATCTTGAGTCTTCAATCTTCAATCTTGATTCTGGAATCTTCTTATCCATACCGTAGATATAGAGAATTATAGAATTTAAAACATATTTAAATTCTCTTAAACTGACTTCTTTTGTCAGGCTGAGTTACTCAGCCGAAAACTCATCAAGCTGAGTTCTTCGAGAACCAACTCCAAATCAAACATTTACTAAATTGTATAATGACTAACCCATCCTTAGAATTCATAAGAGTTAGCTAGAACGTACGTAGCAACTCTGTTGAGTTGACTCAGTCTAGAAGCTGAGTCACCCAGCTCGAAACGCATCAAGCTGAATAATCAACCTATACCTTAGGTGACACACACAAGTGCTCTGTCTGCTCAGCTTATACTCAACTTATGCTCAGTCTGAGTTGATCAACTATATGCTCAGCTTATACTCAACTTATGCTCAGTCTGAAACACTATAAGTGCTCTGTCTGCTCAAGATTCATAATTCTGTTTAAGTTGTATTTAGAACATAACTTACAAACATAACTTTGTCTCATCAAATCTTAATTGATAAGATAATTTGACCAACAAACTCCCCCTATTTGGTGATGACAAAACCATCAAACAGTTTTTAAGTTTGTTGAACAAAATTATGTTTCAAATCTTAAACTTACTAAGATTTTATTTTTGAACTAATCAAATATTAATTGAACTTATCAATTTTAATTAAACATACCAATTATAAGTTGAACATACCAACCAATCATATTAATGAACACGAACTAATCAAATTGTTTATTCAAGCTAAACATATCAGACTAACAAATATGAACATTTCATACACATTTGAACATATCAAAATAATACTTGTATTCATTTAGTTGAACATATCAGAATACAAAATTTGATCACTTAGATTATGCACACTTGGTGCTTACAAATTATTAGAACTAATCTAATAATTTCAAAAGAGAACTAATCTATTACAAAAGTTATCTCTTGAACTCTGGATGCAGAACTTCCCAAAGTATAATTTCTCTGTTGATTCTTCTAATAACTTTTCAACTTCTGCATCTCCCCTGAGTTCCTTTTGTTGCATGCGAATGATCTTGTTCACCTTGTATCTCACAAAGTGATTTGCACTTTCATCATCACAGCAACTAGCTAGGATTGCCTGCCTGATCCTTAAACATGAATCCCTAAACTGGTGTCTCTGTAACTTGATTTCTTTGAATGTTACACCTTGAAGTACTTTCAATAAGCTTTACCATTACAGACCAGGACCCGGAACACATCTCAGCTCCTCAGCTCTAGAAATCAGCTTAGAGACTTCAGTTGTAATCTCTTGCTTGATTTGACTCCTTTTAAATTTCTTGAGCATCATTATTATTCTTTTCCACTCAATGTAGCCCATCCTGTGAACATACGTCAGGTCCATTCCCACTGTTGACTTATAGTCAAATTGGAAGGTGAGAATGATGGCTCCATTTATTCTGCTAAGAGTCATGCTCTTGATTTCCTTGTTCGTGCTTCTTCTGAAGTAGCATTCCTGGATGTCTACGTTTGAATATGGGATTGGATCAGGCTTTGGACCAGAATAGTCAACTTCAGCTTGAGCTACAGCTTTTCTTTCTTTTTATTTTTCTTGGTCCCTTACTTCCTTTTCTTTTCTCTTTCTTAGCTCATCAATAGATATCCCAAGCTCATCAGCTTCTTCTTGTTCGAGAATTTCAATCAGCAATCTTGTAGCTTTCTCTTCTTCAGTTTCGGATACACTGTCAGCTTCAGATTCAGATTCTACCACTTTTCTTCTTTTAGCTGCAGGTTCCTCTTTCATTATCTCTAACTCCCCCTAAATCTCAGCTTTCCTCTCTGCTCCTTTGGCTAGCACTAGTAAAGCCTCAGCCTTAGCTTGAACGGATTCAGCTCCAGCTACAGCTTGAACCTTCTCCCCCTTTTTGTCATCATCAATACGGTTTGAAGTCTGTGTTTGTGTTAGAGCAGCAACTGGAGATGTAAGCTCTTTGACATCATTGTTCAGTTTATCAATCCTCTAATAGATTTTTCGTTTGTTCTTCTTTCTCTTGATGTGGAGTAACCCAAACTGAGCTGCAATGTATGTCTTTAATTCTTGAATGCCTAAGGAGGTAGTTTCTTCCTGAGGAACCTGACTTCGGCCCTTAAACTCAAATTTTTGTTTCTTTGAAGTGTAAGAATCAAGGTCCTTAGGAGAGTATTTGGGTGTATCATCGAAGGGTTGGTGTATACCCTTAAATTTAATTGCACCAGAGGTTGGACCCTGTTACTAACCTTGGTATTTAGATAAATCATTGACAGGTTGTGCAGAAGAGTGTGAGAAGTGAAGAGAACGAGTTGGGCTCAAAATTTGGTGGTTGGCTTATCTGGTGAGTGGGGGGTAGTTGACTCTCGGGATTGGTCAAATCTTCAATGTTACCTGAGTGTGTCTGCTCAGGCACAGTAACAGGCTCTCTCATGGCTCTAGTGAGTGTGGGCTGAGTAGACACCACACCTTCGTTTGGCTTAAGGGTTTGAATGAGCCTTGAGGTTGGCACCTGAAGAGTAGGTGTCTCCCCCTCAAGTCCTGCCTTTGGAGGTATCAAAGTGATATTAGCTCCAGTTGTATCTTTAGGTGTAGCACCATTTTTGGCAGTCTTCTGAATATAGGTTTGGATATTTTTCTTGGTAGTAGTGGGCATACCAAGGATGGCATCAGATTGGAGAAGGTATATTAAGTATAGCAGAAGTTTAGAGATGATAGTAGGAAGCGTAAACTTCTGAAAGATGTCCCCAGCTCAGCTTCAAACACCAAGGAAAGGTACCTTGTAAAAGGAACATGAACATCCTTGTGGTCTTCATCACGTGGACCTTGAGTTCGTTAAAGATATGTAGTGCAGAATCCATAATTCGTGCAAAGTAGATGTTGTATAGCAGCTGGTCCAGTCCTCCAACCTTGGTCCCAAGTGAACGTATCACCGTGGAAACCATGAATCCCCAACCCGTTGGGAAGGTAGCCTTCTTAATTACACCCTCAGTGTGTGGTTGACCCGTCCTGGGTAGAACTGACCTTGCCACCTGTCTTGTCACAGAAGGCTCAAACACATCATTTTGAGGGAGGTGGAGAATCTCCCTTAGATTTTGAACCGTGAGGACCACAGTTCTCTCCCCATTCAGCACAGTGCCTCTGCTTTCTTCTCTGTCTTGGTCACAGACACATTTATACCAGAACTCCAATAGGTTTTGAGGAACAACATGAATTGGTGCCCCAGTGAAGGTGAATGCGAATTGGCATTTTAGGATGTAATCCACCAATGCTTCATAATCTCTGCCCCGTTTTCACTCAGGAATAGCGAGGCAGGCATGTTGATTGTTGATTTTAATCAACGGTACTCCGTTATTCTTGAATGCGGCACCTCTTACCATTCTATCACTGAGATTTAGAATGATCCCATCCATCGTAGAATGATTTTGATTCATACTAAGTAAATACAGAATTCGCACTGAGCGATTAGGCTTTCAAGTTCGATTGAACGGTGGATTGCACTTAGCAAAGAGGTGTTTGTAGAAGGTATATTAAGTATAGCAGAAGTTTAGAGATGATAGAAGGAAGCGTAAACTTCTGAATTTCGGTTACAATCGATATATATATACCTTAGTGAGGAGAGAGAAAAGTTACCGTTGGAAATCCCTTTTTATCCGTTACACTAACTAACTTACAGATAGATATAACAGTAATCGAGATGAAACATATCATATCCCAACGGATAAGTTTGTAAAATAACATTCTTGACTTACAAAAATATTATTTACACTATTGTATTACACCAATAGATAATCGGTATAAAACGTAATTTGAGACTGACTCAAACATTATGTTTCATGAATTAATAACACGTAGTAATTAAAACATGGTTTGGACATACCAAGCTGAGTAAACCTATCACTTAGCGTGAGTCAAGCACTCAACTTGATTTTAGCACTCAGCTTGAGTGGAGCACACAACTCAGAATCAATGACACTTAGTCATTTTTATTTGAGACTAACTCAAACTAATATTTTAAACACACGTAGTAGTTAAAAGATGTTTGGAACAAACCAAGTATGTGAACTTATCACTCAGCTTGACCAAGTGAACAGTTTATAAGGACATACCTATAAACTGTACGCTTAGCTTAAGACACTTAGTCTTTGTCAAGCTGAAACTCAGTTTTAGAAACTTATCTAAGGGTTGAGCATACCCAATTTACCTAGCATATAAGAAAACCTTTTCTCATTAGGAGGTTTTGTAAAGATATCTGCTAATTGATCATCTGTGGAGATAAAACTTATGTCTACATTACCTTTTTCCACAATGTCTCTTATAAAATGATGTCAAAATTCTATATGCTTTGTTCATGAGTGGAAGACTGGATTATATGTGATGGCTATTGCACTTTGGCTATCACAGAAAATAGCAGTCTTCTTGAAATTCTTACCAAAATCTTGAAGCTGATGTTGCATCCATGGGATTTGAGCACAACAGCTTCCAGCAGCAACATACTCAGATTTAGCAGTTGAAGTAGCCACTGAATTATGTTTCTTACTTGTCCAGCTTACTAACTTCCCTCCAAGCATTTGACATCCTCCAATTGTAGACTTTCTGTCTAATTTGCACCCAGCATAATCAACTTCTGAAAATCCAGCTAACTCAAATCCAGAGTCCTTTGGATACCAAAGACCTAGATTTGGTGTACCTTTAAGGTACCTAAAGATCCTTTTCATAGCTTGAAGATGTGATTCCTTAGGATCTACCTGATATCATGCACAAACACATGTAGCAAACATTATATCAGGTCTAGTAGCTGTCAAATAAAGTAATGAACCTATCATTCCTCTATAGGTAGACTTACATACAGACTTTCCATCTGAGTCCTTGATCAGCTTGCCAACTAGTGACATGGGTGTTTTCATGGTTGAACTAGAATCAAAACCATATTTCTTTATCAAATCAAGAACATACTTGCTTTGATTAATGAATATCCCATCAGGCTTTTGTTGAATCTTTAAACCTAGGAAATATGTCATTTAACCCATCATGCTCATCTTGTACCTGTTTGACATAGCTTTAGAGAACCATTAACATAGAGATTCATTTGTAGAACGAAAGATAATGTCATCTACATAGATCTGTACAAGAATCACCTGTCCTCTACTCTTTTTAATGAAGAGGTTTTCGTCAATACTACCTCTGGTAAAGTCCATTGATAGTACATATTTGGACAGTGTATCATACCAAGCTCTTGGAGCTTGTTTTAGACCATACAAAGCCTTGTCTAACTTATAGACATGATATGGATACTTTGAACTTACAAAGCCAGGAGGCTTTTTCACATAGACTTCCTCCTGAAGTATTCCATTTAGGAAAGCACTTTTCACATCCATTTGATAGACTTTGAAGTCTTTATATGCTGGATAAGCTAAGAAATGCCTAATGGCTTCAATTCTAGCAATAGGGGCAAATGTCTCATCATAATCTATTCCTTCTTCTTGTCTATATCCTTGTGCTATAGCCTGGCTTTGTTCCTAATAATCACTTCATCCTTGTCTATCTTGTTTCTATAGACCCACTTAGTGCCTATAATTGTATGATCTTTGGGGGCTGGGACAAGACTCCATACCTTGTTTCTCTCAAACTCAGATAATTCCTCTTGCATAGCTTCAATCCAGTCCTCATCCTCTAAGGCTTCTTCAGTCTTCTTTGGTTCCATTTGAGATAGGAATCCAAAATAAGCAGCATAATTTGTAGTTGCCTTTGATCTGGTGGTCACTCATCCTTGAATGTTACCAATTATGTTGGTTCCTTGGTGAGAGTATCAACAAGCAAGTAATGTGTAGAAGGGGGGATGAATACACTTTCTGCGGAAAATTAAACAAATCAATAAAAAGTGTTAACACACATTAAACCACAAACAATCGAATGCTTTGCTTTTCATTAATAAGAAGATGATTACAAGAACAATCAAGTAAGCAACACTTGATATGTAAACACTTAATATAAATCAAATCTCTCAATCTCTCAAACTTTGCTATCTATAATAAACTTATGATTATAGATACAGGACGACTCTATAAACATGATTTAATCACAAATTGAGTACTTACCAACTTCACAACAGATGTGAAGATTCGAACACACGAACAATTTGGCAATCTGTGAATTTTCTTGATCACGTTGAAGTTACAAACAGTGAATCAAGATTCGTAACACATACGATCAATGGGTTGAGGTGAGACTTGAGTTTGGCTCTGTAACTCATTGAATAGTAATCGTCGTCGTACCTCTAAACTTATCAGATGATAAGTATTTATAATATTGTTCCTACGCATCCTAACAAACTAGAACTTATCCTAATCTGCTAACAAACTAACGGAAAACCCGGAAGCTTGAATCTTGAATCTTTTTATCTTGAGTCTTCAATCTTCAATCTTGATTCTGGAATCTTCTTATCCTTGCCGTAGATATAGAGAGAAAAAAGAAATTTAAAACATATTTAAATTCTCTTAAACTGACTTCATTAGTCGGACTGAGATACTTAGCTTGAAACTCATCAAGCTGAGTTCTTCGAGAACAAACCAGAAAACAAACATGTACTAACACTCATAATGATTAACTCATCCTTAGAAGTCATAAGAGTTAGCTTGAACTTACTTAGCAACTCTGTTGAGCTGACTCAGTCTATACGCTGAGTCACTCAAATCGAAACGCATCAAGCTTAATACTCAACCTATATCTTATGTGGCACACACACAGCTTATCAAACACCTTGCTAATCTTACTAAGATATAGTCCAAGCTGATCGAATATATACTCAGCTTATATTCAGCTTGTGCTCAGTCTAGAACACTATAAGTTCTCAGTCTGATCAAGCCTCATAATTCTGTTTAAGTTATACTTAGAACCCATCTTACAAACTTACCTTTGCCTCATCAAATTTCAACTGATGAGATCATTTGACCAACAAACTCCCCCTATTTGATGATGACAAAACCATCAATTGAACTTATCAATTTTAAGTTGAACAAACCAACCAATCATATTAATGAATAAGAACTAATCAATTATTCATTCAAACTGAACTAATCATACTAATAATTATGAACACATCATAATCAGTTGAACATATCAAACATATATTTGTATTAATTTTAATTAAACACATCAGAATACAAAAATTTTGATCACTTAGATCATGCACACTTAGTGCTTTCAAAAAATTAGAACTAATCTAATATATACAATAGAACTAATCTATTCAGGATGCAGCTCTTCAAACTCATTAATCTCCTTGTTGATTTCTTCAAGAAGTTCTTGCAGATTTGGCAAGTGTTGAAGCTGATCCTTTGTGATCTTATTGCTTTGTTTAGTCTGTGTCTAAACCTGGCATTCTGCTCAGTCTTTGCCACCAGTAGTCTCAGAGCAAATACTTGAGATACCCCACATGCGTATATACTTGCATCAGCCTGGAAGCATTGTTCACCATTTCTATCTAAGTACATAAAACCTTTCTGAGGCTTTTCAACATAAGTATTTTCTTTAAATTCCATGCCTTCAGGAAGATCTAAACTGTACTTGTTTGCATTTGCTAATCCAACTGGCTTTGTCAACTTTGTGAAAGGAAGTCAGTAGGGTTGCTATTTCAGATCTAAGTATGATTTCCATCGCATCAGCTCTTGCAAGCAGCCTTAGTATTTCTTCTTTTACTTTATTTCTAGCAGAGGACTTTTCCATCTGCTTAATAAGTACAGCTACTTGCTTCCATTCCTCATAGCCCAGTCTGTGAAGTTGATTCAGCTCCAGGGAAGGTGTTTCACCATTTTTTAAGCCAAACTCTAGAATGACGATCCCTTGGACTGAGCTCAACTTGAGTGATTTGATTTGAGAAGAGAAGTAGGTCCTTGTATAACACTAAGTTATATCTTCCTCCTCTTGTTGATTCTTAACATGAGGTTCTTCTACTTCCTCTTCCTTAGGCACAATGGGCAGTCTGAGTTTTGCTAGTTCCTCATTCAGCTTTCTGATCTGTTCAGCCCACACCTGTTCCCCTACTTCATTCTTCTATTCTAACTCATCTTGTACGTTCATTTGCCTTCTTCTTAGTTCATTGATTGACATCCCAAGCTGGTCAGCATCCTCTTGTTCCATCCTTCTCACTGCCAACAGAGAAGCTCTCTCTTGTATTGTCATCTTGTCTGCAGAGTCTTCATCTGAGCTGATTCACTAAGAATCATTTTCCTTCTTTTCTGCTTGGTGGATTCTGAGTCATCTGAGCTGACTACTACAGGTCTCTTTCCATAAGCCTTTTCAGTCAGCCCAGCTTCTATCTCATTTTCTTTCTCCCCCTCAATCTGATCTGCTCCCTTCGCTAGTAGTAACAAGGCTTCAGACTGGACAGACTCAACTTCAGCCTCATGAACCTTCTCCCCCTTTTTTCATCATCAATACGGTTCGAAGTCTGTTTTTGGGATAGGGCAGCAACCGCAAATTTTAACCTCAGCACCTCGCCATCCAGAGAATCTAGAATCTGCAACATATGCTTCTTTGTTTGTCTTCTCTTCAGGTGCAAGGTGTCAAACTGACCTTTAATGAATGTCAGTAGATCATCCAAGTCAGCTTGAGAAGGTTGCGACTTGGGTACATCATTCAAGGGTTGGTGTATACCCTCAAACTCATGTGTACCAGAGTTTGGACCTTGTGATTCACCTTGGTATGTAGATCAATCATTGACAGGTCGTGCTAGTGGGTGTGAGAAGTGAAGAGAAGTAATTGGCCTCAATACGTGATTCACTCAGTCTGTTCAAAGAACTTCAGTCATAGAAAGGATTAATCCAAACCCTTTCAAAAGATAAAATTCTCTTTCTGGCTCGGAGAGAAGTTACAAGAACAGAAAGACCACTGTAAGTCAGAGGTCAAAACACGACAATGGTGAGTCCAAAGTTGTGGATCTTGGTAAATCCAAGAATATCAACAGTGGTAAGTCCAAACCTGTTAAAACTGGTGAGTCCAGCAGACATGACAAAGGTAAGACCAAAGTCATGGAAAAGAAGGTTGTTAGTCAGTCTTCTCAAAAGGATAACAAACAGAGACCTGACAAAGGTAAGTCCAAAGTCAGTGATCACCAGGTGAATCAGCTTACAAAGAAAGTTGGAAGTTATCCACCACATACAATCCTAAAACTGAGAGCAAATTCTCATAAGGATTATTAGACACTCTACCTCCTGTCATGATTGGAAGAAGGAGATGCTACAAGTGCAGAAGTAGAGGTCATGAGGCTAAGGACTGTGATGCTGAAATCCCAAGGCCTAAAGAAGAACAAACTGATCAGCCTACATAGGATTCAGTTCTTGCTCTAGCTGAACAATCAGTTCAACAAGATGAAGCTGCTAAGTGCTCCTCATCTGAACCCACCAAGAAGTGGGTTCCAAAATAAAACTAATGTGTTTAGTTTTCATCTCATGTGCAGGGTTCAAGTAAATGGTACTTGGATAGTGGATGCTCAAGGCACCTGACAAGGTGGAAAGGACTTCTTAGTGATTTCCAAGAAGGTGAAGGTCCTAAAGTAACATTTGGTGACAACTCACATGGAAGAACTAAAGGCTATGGAAAGATGAAAGCTGGCAAAGTTAGATTCCAGAGAGTTGCCTATGTCAAAGGTCTCAAACACAATCTGATTAGTATCAGTCAATTGTGTGATGAAGATAATGTTGTTACTTTTAGGAAGAAAGCAGGAACAATCTATAATGCTAAGGGAAAGCCTGTATTAATAGCTAAAAGAGAAAGAGATGTGTATCTACTTGATCTAAATTCAGCTGACCCCTATACTGAAACCTGCTTGTATTCCCATTCTGTTCCTAAGCTGAGTTGGTTATGGCATAAACGTTTATCTCATTTAAATTTTAAAAATATAAATATGCTGTCCAATAAAGAGTTAGTCTCTGGATTACCAAAGATCACATTTGTCAAAGACAAATTGTGCTCAGCTTGTGAACAAGGGAAACACCATAAAAGGTACTTTAAATCAAAGCAAAAATTTTCAATAACAGACCCATTGCATATGTTGCATATGGATTTGTTTGGACCCATAAATACTCCAAGGCTGAGTGGCAAGAAGTACACACTGGTGATAGTATATGAGTTCTCACGATTCACCTGGGTAATATTCCTTAAAGACAAAAGGGAGGCTGCCCTGGAGATAATTAGTTTTATCAAACAGGAAGAGTTGCAGAAAGGTTTGTTTGTAAAGCAACTAAGAAGTGATCATGGGACTGAGTTCAGGAACTCTACCCTATGAACAAAAGGGAATATTACAAAATTTCTCATCTGTCAGAACCCCACAACAAAATTGAGTTGCTTAGAGGAGAAATAGAAACTTAATTGAGACTGCAAGGACAATGCTATGTAAGGCAGGATTGAAACTCTATTTTTGGGATGAAGCTATTAGTACAACCTGTTTTACCTAGAATAAGTCAATCATTTTCAAAAGATATGGAAAGACTTCATATGAAATGTATAAGTCAAGAAAGCCCAATATAGGTTATTTCAATATCTTTGGTTCAAAATGCTATGTGCTGAATCAAAGAGATCAGCTCCATAAGTTGGAACCTAAAGCTGATCTTGGAATATTCGTTGGTTATTCATCAATCTCCAAGTCTTATAGAATATATAATATAAGGAAAAAGGCCATAGAAGAGTCAATTCATGTCACTTTCGATGAAGGCTGTTTTGATCAAGCTGATAAGAGTCAAGCTGACTTGGTCAGTCTGAGTGAGCTTGAAAGGCCTAAGGAAACCAACTTATCAAATACTATGTATGTCATAGGAGATGATAGTGATGACGATGTGTGTTCATCAAAGAAATCATCACAAACTCCAAGGGATTCTCAAGCTGAAAAGAATGATGAGTTCGTCAACCCATTTGGAGCTGAAGTCACTCAGACTGAGTATCTCAGTGATCATCAGTTTGCTGACAATGCTGCTGTTGAGACTGAGGATGTGTGTTCACCTCAGCGTTTTCAACGTCACTCAGATTCGATACCAGACTCTCCAACTACAACATTTAAATTCCTCAAAGATCATCCTCAAGATCAAATTATTGGAAATGTCCAAGAAAAGGTCATGACCAGATCCAAGGCTACAGCTAATTACGCTGCATACTTTGGCTTCCTATCTCAAATAAAACCAAAGAAGATTGAAGAAGCCTTAGAGGATGAGGATTGGATTGAAGCTATGCAAGGGAATTAAATGAGTTTAAGAGAAATAAGGTCTGGAACCTTGTCCCTGCCCCCAAAGATCATTCAATTATAGGCACTAAGTGGGTCTATAGAAATAAAATGGACAAGGATGGAGTGATAGTTAGGAACAAAGCCAGGCTGGTAGCACAAGGGTATAAACAAGAGGAAGGAATCGATTATGATGAGACCTTTTCCACTGTTGCTAGAATTAAAGCCATAAGGCTGTTCCTTGCTTATGCAGCATATAAAGACTTCAAAGTCTATCAAATAGATGTGATGAGTGCTTTCCCAAATGATAAACTTTAGGAGGAAGTCTATGTGAAACAACCTCCTGGCTTTCTTAGTTCAAAGTTTCCACAACATGTCTATAAGTTAGACAAGGCTTTGTATGGTCTTAAACAAGCTCTAAGAGCTTGGTATGATACACTGTCCACTTATCTACTATCCATGGATTTCACCAGAGGAAGTATAGATAAGACACTCTTTATTAAAAGAAGTAAAGGACAAGTGATTCTTGTACAGATCTATGTAGATGACATTACCTTTGGTTCTACCAATGAATCTCTGTGTGAGTGGTTTTCCAATATAATGTCACGAAAGTACAAGATGAGTATGATGGGTGAGATGACTTATTTCTTAGGCTTACAAATTCAACAAAACCCTGATGGAATATTCATCAATCAAAGCAAGTATGTTCTTGATTTGATAAAGAAATATGGTTTTGATTCTAGTTTAACCATGAAAACACCCATGTCACCAGCTGTCAAGCTGAGTAAAGACTCAGATGGAAAGTCTGTGTGTCAGTCTACCTGTAGAGAAATGATAGGTTCATTGCTCTATTTGACAGCTAGTAGACCTGATATTATATTTGCTACATGTGTTTGTGCAAGATATTAGACAGATCCTAAAGAATCACATCTTCAAGCTGTGAAAAGGATCTTTAGGTACCTTAAAGGTACACCAAATCTAGGTCTTTGGTATCCAAAAGACTCTGGATTTGAGTTAGTTGGTTTTTCAGATGCTGACTATGCTGGGTGCAAGTTACATAGAAAATCAACTACTGGTGGATGTCAAATGCTTGGAGGGAAGTTAGTCAGCTGGACTAGTAAGAAACATAACTCAGTGGCTACTTCAACTGCTGAAGCTGAATATGTTGCAGCAGGTAGTTGTTGTGCTCAAATCCTATAGATGCAGCATCAGCTTCAAGACTTTGGCATGAGTTTCAAGAAAACTCCTATCTTCTATGATAACTAAAGCGCTATAGCCATCACTTACAATCCAGTCTTCCACTCAAGAACCAAGCACATTGAAATTAGACATCACTTCATCAAGGACATCGTGGAAAAAGGTAAAGTTGACATTAAATTTATCTCCACGGATGACCAACTAGCAGATATCTTTACTAAACCACTTGATGAGTAGAGGTTTATGTATTTGCTAAGTAATTTGGGTATGATCAACCCCTAGCTAAGTGTCTAGAATCTGAGTTTTTCAGTTTGACAAAGACTAAGTGACTTAAGTTGAGTGCACAGTTTATAAATAAGTTTTCATAAACTGTATAACAAGTCAAGCTGAATGATGAGTTTACTCGTTTGGTGAGTTCCAAACACATTTCAACTACTTAGTGTAGTTAGGATATAGTTTGAGTCAGTCTCAAACATAAATGACTAAGTGTCACTGAGTCTGAGCTATGTGCTTAACTCAGACTGTGTGATTGGTTCAAATGTTTGGTTGGTTCCAAACATTCTTTAACTACTCAGTATGGTTAAAAGGTTTGTTTGTGTTAGCTTATGTGCAGAGATAGATAACATGTATCATCGTGTCCAATACTGTGTGACACTAAAGGATCACACCGCTGCACACCCAATTAGAACCTTTTGGATTTTCCTTGTTTGTGTATGACGATAATTAATAGTTTAATTAATTATTGAGAAAAGAGAAAAATAATAAAAGTTATTTATTATTTAAAAGGAGAAGTTGATATTTAGTTTTAAATATTAACGGGACCAATTAATTAATAGTTATTAATTAATTAGAAAGGTTAAGGGTATTTTATGTAATTGATTAATAGTTTAATTAAAACTGGGCTTTAATTAAACGGGCTTGGGCCTATTAAAGGTTTGTTCTATATAAACCTCATTTAAGCCTCATTTAATCATAAGTTAATCACAAAACAAGATATAACCCTAAACCTCTCCTTCTCTCTCTCACTCGGCGGCGCCCTCTCTATCTCTCTCGTGGAGTTCTACGGCGGCGGTAAGCCGAGGACCAACCACCAAGCGGCGGTGGTCGACGGCAACGGATACACACACACGGGTCTATATTTTGATCCAAGGTTTAATCCTTAGGCGGTCTAGCAGCCAGTTCGAGGTGGTGCAGTAGCGGTGGATAACCTGCAACTGTCGAGAGGCTTGAAGAAAGTTTTTGTTTTGACATCAAAGGTATAACTTTCTAACCCTCTTCCTCTTTTAGTTTCTGTACAAGTTAGATGAGATCACTGGAGGAGGTTTTATTCCGCTGTGCATGTTTTTATACCCTATAAAACCCTTCAGTGGTATCAGAGCCACTTCTAACCTCGTAGGAGACTAGGTAGGTTTCTTTTTATTCTGATGAAATATGATTCTGTTTTATCCAGAAAGAAAATTTTTTGATCATCCAAGTAATTAGAATTCATGTTTATGATTTCTATTGGATTAGATTAGTTAGTTTTTGGATAAAGAGATTGTTAGATTTAATTTTTAAATAAATCTGGTCTTTTATTTATTGTTGTTATTTGCGATAACCGAGAGCATCAACACCACCCTAATCGGCGGCGGTCTCAAGTCTTGGATGGCAGTCGCTGGCTGCCGATGATCGGCGGCGGTCTGCGGTGGTTGTGGGGGTACGCGGAGCGGAGAGCGACGCGGTTAGCAGCCCAGTTAGCGGCGCTAACTGTGTGGTGGGCTTCGGCCCAGAGAACCACGGCCCAGGACGCCTGCGGCCCAGTTTGGGTTTAGCGGCTAGGGTTAGCGGCGTTAAAGGCTCTTTTGGGCCTCGGCCCAGTTTTTGTTTCCCCGTCCGATTACAATCAATGACCAAGTTTAAATTTTTGGCCCAGCTCGCGGTTCAGATATTTGTGCTCAATATTAAATTGAAATACAGTTGTTATTTTAATTTAAGGTTTAAATATTATATTTGAGTTTTTGATTAATTATCAAAGTATAAAACTTGAAATATTTATTTATTGCAAATAAAGGAAAAACAATATAGGGGTTTTAACATGTTGTTAAAATCAGTAATTTTCATCAAGATGAATAATTAGAAATCAATTGCTTTACTTTCATGTATTGGTTTAGTACATGTTTGGGATGCCATAGCCGAGCCCTAGACCTTGTGGATTGTTTGTTTTTTTTTTCTCGCACTTGTGGTTGTGATTGGTTTTATTATTCTATGGTGTGGGGAGGCCTGCGTGCCACTTACAACCCGTATTCTATTTTGTAAAAGTACTAGAATTAGCGGGTCTGCGTGCCTTTGATCATCTTGTAATTTTATATTTTTTTTAGTTTTTAGAATAGAATAAATTATTAGAATAAATATGAAGCTGATACAAGAACCAAGAACCAAGGAGCAGGAAGCAGGATTGGATGCTGGAGCCAGTGGGAGCTTCAGAACGCCATGCCATGTGTGTTGTGTATTTCCACTTAGGTTTTGACCGTCGGGTTTTTCATGTGGCTCATGAAACCGACATTAGTTAAGGGCAAGGCTAAGGCATAGTTGTTTATGGTTGTTTTATTTCTTTACATATTATATACATGTGTGGTTGTGATTAACACGATGAAATAAAACAAGGGTTTTAATAATAGTTAATTATTAAACAGATGTTTTAAAAAGAAAACTGGCACTAAAGTTTTTCTCGTCAAAAACTTGGAAATACTTTTTAGAAAAATCTTAGATCAGTGTGCTACGCACCTAATGGTACACCCTTGCTGTTAAACGGTACTCGGGTGTCGGAAGTGCCCAAACCTTGGGCATCCGGGTTCAAACCATTGCGGGAAGGGGCAGGAAAGATTCTGCGATAATCGGGAGTCCCGGCCAGAATTCATGCTGTCTTAGGTGGTGCGATCTATTTTAGTGATAATAGGGAGTCCCGGCCCAAAATGCACTAGAGGGACTAAACATGCACGGTTCCTTAATCGATGTCCCGCGGATCTAGGAGTCGTGTCCAGCTAGGATATGATTGGTATAGTTTTTACCTACCAGAAATAGCATTGTCCCAGTGGGAAGTGCCCAAACCTTGCATCGGGAAATGTGAAATATGGATCCTAGTCTAATAATTTTTGTTAAAAGGTAATAATTATTAGAAGATATAATCAATATTGAATCGGTTTTATCTTTTTCTATTTCTGTAGATGTCTATTATATCTGTTATTCCGTTTTATTCACCAAGAGAATCTCTTAGTCTCATTACTAGCAAGTGGAAGCTTTCGGGTTCAAACTTTGCTGTTTGGAAGATGCATCTGAAAAATGTTTTTGATGCACAGGGAAAGCTTCACATCATTGAGACATTGCCTCCAGAACGACCAGGAGTAGATGCCCAGGATAGTGAGTGTGACACTTACTATCAGTATCTGGCTGATGAATCTGATGTTATGTCGATTCTCGTTCTCACCGCATCATCCGAGTTTATGGACGATCTCCGTGAGAAGTCATCTGATGAAGTTATTCAAGGACTGGAGCAGAAGTTCAAGTTTAGTGAACGGATATGTCGTATGCTATTAATGAGGGAAATCCTTTCAGCCAGGATGAAAGAAAGTCAGCCTATTAGCGATCATCTCATTAATATGAGAAGGCTCTTGGATTGCTATGAGAGCTTGGGGTCAAAATCAAAACCACATGAGCTAGTTATGCTCTTGTTCGGTTCCTTGTCAGACTACTACCATAAAAGAGTAATGTATGTACTCGGTGATTTTGAGATGACTGTCGCAGGGTTGCACGAAATCCTCATGTGCATTAGCGACGAGTTGAACCCAACGCAGCTAGAGTCACCAGTTGTGGACCCTATGCAGGAGGATGACTGGCTGGAAGAACTTGGAGAAATTTGTTTCGCAAACTGTGGTAGCAAGGATTCATGCGAGCACTCACTCGACATAGATCAACTGGACATTGGTTCGCCCAATGATATAGGTATCTTTATGATAGATTGTCTTATTACTTTTTATGAATCATGGGTATTGGATACCGGATATGGTCATCACATATGCAATCATTTGCAGGGATTCAAGAGAAGTAAGAAACTGAGACAAGGAGATATGGACCTGCGGGTAGGCGAAGGCTCCATGGTTGGTGCTGAAGCTGTAGGGACATATTGTCTTAGTTTGCCCTCGGGCATGGTCTTAGATCTAGAACCTTGTTATTATGTTCCAAGACTAATTAAAAATGTTATCTCGTTCAATTTGCTAATAGACTGTGGATTTGCTTATGTTTTTAATGAAAATTCTATTTCTTGTTTTAAAAACGATGTTTTCTATTTTAAAGCTACTCCAGAAAATGGTCTATATATGCTAAATTTAGATAACAATGACATCTATCATATAAGTAAGAGATCCAAGAGTAACTTGAATCAAACCTACCTCTGGCATTGTTATTTAGGACACATAAACAAGAAACGCATAGAGAAGCTCCGAGATGCGGAATTCTAGAACCATTTGACTTGGAGTCATATGATGTTTGCGAATCTTGATTGTCTGGTAAAATGACAAAGCAACCTTTCAACAGTGAGAATGAAAAGGCCAGCGAGTTATTAGGGATTATACATACAGATGTGTGAGGACCCTTTACTTCGGAGGCTAGAGGAGGATACCGGTATTTCATAACCTTTACTGACGACTTCAATAGGTTCGGTTATGTCTACCTCATGAGACTTAAATCTGAAAGTTTTGACAAGTTCAAACAGTTTCAGAATGAGGTGCAAAATCAGCTGGACAAGAAGATAAAGTCGCTTCGGTCGGATCAAGGTGGCGAATATTTGAAACAGGAATTCGACAATCATTTGACGGAATGTGGGATTGTTTTACAACTCACACCTCCGTATACACCTCAGTTGAATGGTGTATCAGAAAGAAGGAATCGTACACTGCTTAACGAAGTTCACTGCCATTGTTGTTTTAGGGACACACACTCGAGACAGCAGCGTTCATGCTGAACCGGTTCCAACTAAATTGGTCGAAAAGACACCGTTCGAGGTATGGTCGGTGAAAAAGCCCAAAATGTCTTTTCTAAAGGTTTGGGGATGTGAGGTGTATGTTTTTGTTGCTCGTAAAGGGGTAATCTTAGAGGAGAAGTTTCTTAACTCAGGAACTCCAAGAAAAGAAATAGAACTTCAAGAAATTCAAGAGGAGGAGATTACACCACCACCGATAGTTGAACTTGTAGTTCAACAGAGAATTATTGAACCTCAACCCTAGTCTGTGGTTGAGGAAGAGGTGCAAACACAAGACCTTCGCAGGTCTAGTAGGCCTCGTATTGAGCCAGATAGGTATCTAGGATTCCTAGTTGCTTAAGACGAAGGGAATCTTTTAGAACCCACCACCTACCAAGACGTTGCCTCAGGTTTAGAATCTGAGAAATGGCTAGAAGCCATGAAGGCAGAGATGCAATCCATATATGACAACCAAGTTTGGGAGTTAGTGGATTTACCTCAACACAGTAAAGCTGTTGGGTGTAAATGGGTCTTCAAAAAGAAGACAGACATGGATGGAAAGGTGCATACTTTTAAAGCAAGGCTAGTGGCAAAAGGTTTCACGTAAACTCATGGCGTTAACTATGATGAAACGTTTTCCCCAGTGGCAATGCTTAAGACTATTAGGATTCTTATGGCCATATCAGCATATTTTGACTATGAGAGATATGGCAGATGGATGTCAAAACCGCTTTCCTTAACAGGAAACTGACAGAGGATGTATATATGATACAACCGGATGGTTTTGCAGATCCAAAGAACCCTAATAAAGTGTGCAAGTTGCTTAAATCCATTTATGGACTAAAGCAAGCATCTAGGAGCTGGAACTTACACTTTTATGAGCGCATCAAAGAGTTTGGTTTTACCAAAAGTGAGTTCGAGTCGTGTGTTTACACTAAATTCAGTGGGAGCGCGGTAACCTTCCTAGTCTTGTATGTAGACGACATACTGTTAATAGAAAACAACATACCAGTATTACAAGGTGTAAAATATTGGTTAGGTAAATGTTTCCAGATGAAAGACTTGGGAGAAGCTGCTTATATACTGGGTATAAAGATCTATAGGAATAGATCTAAGCTGCTTATATATTGACAAAGTCGTGAAAAGATTCAAGATGGATGGATCTAAGAAAGGATTTATTCCTATGCAATCTGGAGCGATTTTGAGCAAGGCTCAATGTCCTCCATGCTATGTACTAGACCCGATGTTGCCTATTCTATCAGTGTCACGAGTAGATATCAGCAAAATCCTGGTGAAGCTCATTGGGTGGCCGTCAAGAATATTCTCAAGTATCTGAGAAGGACGAAAGACATATTCCTAGTATATGGAGGTTCGATGGATGAGCTCAGTGTAACTGGTTACACTGATGCTAGTTTCCACACCGACAGAGACGACTTCAGGTCGCAGTCAGGATTTGTCTTTACCCTAAACGGAGGAGCCATATCTTGGAAGAGTCAGAAGCAAGATACAATAGCAGATTCTACTACAGAGGCAGAGTATATTGCGGCAAGTGATGCGGCAAATGAAGCTGTCTGGCTGTAGCGCAAGCTAAAGAGCCTAGAGATCATCAGCGGACTAGGCACGTATTCAGGAAATATCACCTCATCCGAGAGATAATTGGAAGAGATGATATTAGATTGCAAAAGATACCGACGGACGACAACGTTGCTGACCCGTTGACGAAACCGCTAGCTAGGGCTAAGCATGAGAGGCCTGTGAGTTCTATAAGAATGCAGTACTTGGAACATAGCAGCTAGTTCGTGTTTTTTGATTATTACTATGGATGTAACTTGAAACCTTTTATTATGTATTTACATTTCATGGGATTGAAATAGGAGGTATTTGCATAATGTTTTATAGTTGTCCATTTTTATCGTGTTTAACCTATCCATGACAAGTCAAGTTATGAATTGTATAAATGCCCGTAGCTACTTAATGTAGTGGGAGCTACATTAGGGAGGTAACGCTATTACGGATATTTTATGATTTATTTGGATATGAATAAAAGCACAAGGTTGTGACCAAGTATTCATAGATATTTATCAGGGGATAAATATTGTGGTGATGCGCATCAAGTTTACTTCATGGAGCGTTAACATAAGTAAACTTGATAGGTTGTCCTTAGACCTGAGATATTTTGTTTGGGGCGTGGTAATTTCTGTACTTTAGCATGTTCTAACATCACGCCGTAACAGGGTGATCATAAGGGGCTTGTCTAGGTGCAGCGGAAGCCATGTGCTCAAATTGCAAATATTCAAGATGGAATTTGCACCTCTTTTTTAGGAGAGATATTTTCTGAGCTCCTCGACGTGATGTTAAAACAAATTATTTAATCTTTTGCTCTAAACAAATTATTTAGGTCACGAATAGGTTAAAATTTGATTTCCCCTCAAAAAACTGAGTCATTTAGTGCTTGGTTCGAATAAATTAGCGATATATTCAAAACCGATAGTTGTTGTTACGAAATATCGCGATGCAAAAGGAAAAGCCTAGATAATCCAAGGTTTGGATTATATCTCTTGATGTAAGAGATCTCATAGTCTGGTTAACCTAAGTGTCTGGCTAAGGACCTCCTTATGCCAACGATGTACAAGGAGTGTTACATATCTTGCACAAGTGGGAGTCTGTTACATTATGTGCAGAGATAGATAACATGTATCATCGTGTCCAATACTATGTGAGACTAAAGGATCACACCGCTGCACACCCAATTAGAACCTTTTGGATTTTACCTGTTTGTGTATGACAATAATTAATAGTTTAATTAATTATTGAGAAAAGAGAAAAATAATAAAAGTTAATTATTATTTAAAAGGAGAAGTTGATATTTAGTTTTAAATATTAACGGGGCCAATTAATTAATAGTTATTAATTAATTAGAAAGGTCAATGGTATTTTCTGTAATTGATTAATAGTTTAATTAAAGCTGGGCTTTAATTAAACGGGCTTGGGCCTATTAAAGGTTTGTTATATATAAACCTCATTTAAGCCTCATTTAATCATAAGTTAATCACAAAACAAGAAATAACCCTAAACCTCTCCTTCTCTCTCATACTCGGCGGCGCCCTCTCTCTCTCTCTTGTCGAGTTCGACGGCGGTGGTAAGCCGAGGACCAACCACCAAGTGGCTGTGGTCGACGGCAACGGATACACACACACACGGGTCCCGATTTTGATCCAAGGTGTAATCCTTAGGCGGTCTAGTAGCCAGTTCGAGGTGGTGTAGTAGCGGTGGATAACCTGCAGCTGTCTAGAGGCTTGAAGAAAGTTTTTGTTTTGACATCAAAGGTATAACTTTCTAACCCTCTTCCTCTTTTAGTTTCTGTACGAGTTAGATGAGATCACTGGAGGGGGATTTATTCCGCTGTGCAAGTTTTAATACCCTACAAAACCCTTCAGTTTGAGTCAGTCTCAGATGAAAACGACTTAGTGTCATTACTCATGAGTTGTGTGCTCTACTCAAGTTGAGTTTCATTCTCAAGCTGAGTGCACATTTCAAGCTAAGTGCTTGAATCAAGCTGAGTGCTTGAGTTAAACTGAGTAATATGTTTACTCAGCTTGGTGTGTCCAACCTCATGTGTTATTTACTTAGTGTGATTAAATCATGACCACTGCGTATTTGATTCTGTCTCAAATCGAGTATTATACTAACTTGTGTGTAGGTATAATACATCAATGTATATAATCTTATTGTAAGTCAATATTATTATATTACATTAGTATCCATTGGAAGACAATGTGTTTCTAACCTCTAACTATTACATCAAGCCGTAATTTTTACGGTGTAACGGATAAAAAAGGGATTTCTAACGGTAACTTTTCTCTCTCAACGGAAAGGTATATATACCGATCATATTCGGATTAGAGAAGTTTACGCATACAATTATGACTTCTCACCTTCTAGACTACCTTTCGTAAACACCTTCATTGCTTAGTGTATACGTCCGATTCAATACCCTACTTTGCTAAGTGCAATTTTTTTTAATCGCTCAGTGCGAATTTCCGATTACTCAGTGTAATTAACCCAACATGGACTGAATCACATTAGTTCTCAGTGATCAGATGATTCAAGGTACTCAGTTTAAGAACAATGGAGCGCCGTTGATTAAAATCAACAATCAACGGGCCTGCCTTGCAATTCCTCCGAGAAAACAAGGCAGAGGTTATGAAGCCTGGGTGGCTTATATTCGAAAATGCCCCCTGGCATTCGCCTTTTGTGGCGCACCCCTTCACATCATTCCTCAACATCTACTAGAATTCTTGTACACCTGTACTTATGACCAGAACAAGGGAGAGATAATAGGGACTGTTCTAAATGGCAATAGGACAGTAACCCTTTCAGTGCAGTGGCTAAGGGATGTTCTTCTACTCCCTCATTCTGATGAGTTCGAACCGTCTGTCACAAGGCAAGTGGCTAGGTCTGTCCTACCTCGATTAGGTCACCCACAGATAGAGGGTGTCATCAAGAAGGCCACTTTTCCAACCAGTTGGGGCTTCATGGTTTCAACAGTGATTCGTTCACTGGGGACTAAGGTTGGAGGACTGGACTAGGTAAATGAGTTCGAAATGCAGCTGTTGTACAATATTTACTTCAACAGAAATATGGACTATGCTCTGCTGTTGTACAAGGGATCTTCATGTACCATTTATAAAGTACCTATCCTTGGCAATTGCAACCGAGCTGGGGATAACACTCTATGAAGCTGATCAGGATGTGTTCCTGTTTCCAACACTCAGTCCCAAGATGTTCAACAACGACATCTTCCCAGAGCAAGAGGGACTGAGTGAGCACATGCTCCAAATAGCTGAGGCAGCTTCATCTGAAAGTGAAGCAGAGGGATCGAATCAAGGAGGAGCTTCTCAAGCTGACACCGAGGTTCAAGGTGAGCACTCTGCTCAAGCTGAACCAGCACATACACAAGTTGCTTCAGGTAAAACCTCTCCACTTTCACTTTCTTCTCACTTTTCTTCATCCACCTTTGGAGATAAGAATGCAGTGGAACCAACTCAGTCTAACCCATCACCTCCACCTTCATTCAATTTACAATCCCAATCTGAAGCCACCCCTAGTTTTCCCACTGCTGCTACGGAGAATATCCAAACCTACCAACGAAAAACTGCCATAGGTGGTGCCACTCCTAAAGGCATCACTAGAGCTGAGATCACACTGATCCCTACACAGGTAGGAGTTGAGGGGGAGACGTCTTCTCTTAAGGTGTTAACCTCAAGGCTCATTCAAACCCAACAGCCTTACCCGGGTGTGGTGTCTACTCAGCCCACACTTACTCGAGCCATGGGAGAGCCTGTTACTGTGCCTGCGCAGACACACTCAGGTAACATTGAAAGAATGAACAATCCCCAGGGTCAATCACCCCCCTCTAAACCAACTAGCCAACCACCAACCCATACACTTCACATCTCGAGCCCAATAACTTCTCTTCACTTCTCACACCCTCTTGCACGACCTGTCAATGCTTCATCTTTAAACCAAGATGAGTCACAGGGTCCAAACTCTGGTGCAAATGAATTTGATGGTAAACACCAACCTTCGTATGATGCACCCAACGACTCTTCACCAACTAAAGCTGCCTCCTCAGGCATCCAGCAGCTAAAGGACTATATTGCAACTTAATTTAATCTATTTCATCTCAAGTAGAAGAAACATAAAAGACAAATCTATCAAAGGCTTGAGAGACTATCAAAGGATGTCAAAGAGATTGCCGTTGATGTTGCTTCGCTTAAACGATCAAGGCCTTCAACCCCTGTTGATGATGACAAAAAGGGGGAGAAGGTTCAAGTCAACACTGAAGCTGAGCTAGCTAGAGCTGAGGCTGAAGCACTACTAATACTAGCTTCAGGAGCAGAGAGGCAAGCTCAGACTGAGGGGGAGCTAGAAATAAACAGGGAAGATGAACCTGCATTAAAGAAACAAAAGATATCAGAATATGAGTCTAAAGCTGACGAGGGTTCTGAAACTGAGCAGGAAACTGAAGAGGAAAAATCTACAAGAGAGATGATTGAAATGATTGAACTAGAGGAAGCTGCTGAGCTGGGCATATCCCTTGATGAGCTAAGGAAAAGGAAAGAAAAAGAGGCCAGGGATCAAGAAAAAGAAAAAGAAAAGGAAGCTTTGGCATGAGCTGAAGCTGTATATACTGGTCCAAGACCTGATCAAATTCCATACTCAGATGAAAAACTGCAGGAATGTTACTTCAGAAGGAGCTTCAACAAAGAGATTAGAGGAATGACCTTGAGCAGAGCAAATGGAGCTGTCATTCTCACTTTTGAGCTTAGTGACAAATCAACAGTGGGAATGGACCTGAGATACGTTCACAGGATAGGCTACATTGAATGGCAAAGGATAATGATGCTGCTCAAGAAATTTAAAAGAAGTCAGATCAAACAAGAAATTCTATCTGAAGTCTCCAAGTTGATTGCTAGAGCTGAAGAACTGAGGTATGTCCCAGTTCCTGGTCTGCAGTGGGAGAATTTGTTCGACATGCCTGTAGGAGTAGAATTCAGAGAAAATCAAAGTATCAACACTCCTATTCAAGGTTTCATGTTTAAGGATCAGGCAGGTATTCCTAGTTTTAATAAGCTAAATGAGGTTTGCTATCTAAAAGTTGAGGATGCCTTGAGAATAAGAAATTGTTGTGGTAATGAGGAGTCAAATCAGTTAATAAAGTATAGGCTGAACAAACTCATTAGAGTACAACAGAAGGAACCTCAGGGAAACGATGAAGTTGAAAGACTGTTAGATGAGATCAATAAAGAGATCATCATCTGGGATCTTCTACATCCTGAGTTCATCAGATAAATTAGATTAGTTCTAATGTAAATATTAGATTAGTTCTAATATTTTTTTAGCACTATGTATGCATGATCTAAGTGATCAACAACTTTTGTATTATGATTAGTTCAATTAATACAAGTATAAAGTTTGATATGTTCAATTGTGTTGTGATGTGTTCCTATTCATAAGTCTGATAAGTTCAGCAAAAATGAATAACATATAAGTTCTTATTCATTTATGTAATTAGTTGGTGTGTTCAATTAAAAAGTTGGCGTGTTCCAATTTAGATTGATAAGTTCAATTAAAATTGATATGTTCAATAAATATTTGATCAGTTCAAATAATAAAATCTTAATAAGTTTGAGATTTAAAACATAATTCTGTTAAACAAACTTAAGAACTGTTTAATGGTTTTGTCATCATCAAATAGGGGGAGTTTGTTGGGAAAATGATCTCATCAGTTAAGATTTGATGAGACAAAGTTAAGTTTGTAAGATGAGTTCTACATATAACTTAAACATAATTATGAAGCTTAGTCAGACTGAACACTTATAGTGATTCAGATTGAGTATAAGCTCAATATAAAATGAGCATATGTTCGACCAGTTTATATTATACCTTAGTTAGATTATTAATGTGTTTGATAATCTGTGTATGTCACATAAGGTATACATCGAGTATTCAGCTTGATGTGTTTCAAGCTGAGTGACTCAGCTCAGAAGCAGAGTCAGCTCGACAGAGTTAATAAATATGTTTTATTTTACTCTTTGGACTTCTAAGGATGGGTTAATAATTATACATGTTAGTTCATGTTTGAATTCGGGTTTGTTCTCGAAGACCTCAGCTTGATGAGTTTCAAGCTGAGTAACTCAACCTGAATAAAGAAGTCAGTCTAAGTGAATTTAAATGTGTTTTAATTTCCGTTTTAACTCTCTATATCTACGGCGCGTATAAGAAGACTCCAGAATCAAGATTGAAGATTCAAGATTCCGAGTTATCCGATAGTTAGTTAGCAAATTAGGATTAGTCCAATTTGTTAGGAACCGTAGCAACAGGATTATAAATACTTATCTCCTGATAATTTTAGGGGTACGACGACTGAGATACGAAAAACAACTAAGTGTTACAGAGCCAAACCTCACCTCACCGTATGTGTTACGAATCTTGATTCAGTATTAAGATAATCACAGATTGCCAAAGACGTTCGTGTGTTTGAATTAATCACATTAGTTTTGATATTGGTAAGTGATCATGTGTTGATTCAATCTGTGTAAATCCTGTTTAGAGAGTCGTCAATATCTATAATTATATGTTAATTATAGATATCTAAGTTTGAGAGATTGAGAGATTTATATTAGGTGATTATATATCAAGAGTGGCTTACTTGATTATTGTTGTAATCATATTCTTATTCAAAGCACTGTAATCATCTTCATATTAATAAAAGCATTTGACTGTTTGTGGTTTGATTTACTGTGTGTAACACTTTTCTTTGATTTGTTCAATTTCCGTAGAAAGTGTATTCAACCCCCCTTCTACACACTCTTGCTTGTTGTTATTCCCACCAAGGGACAAACACCTTAAGAATTCAATTTCACAGTCCTTAGCCTCATGTCCTCTACCTCTGCACTTGTAGCATCTTCTTTTACCAATGACTACAGGAGATAGATCATTCGATTATCCTTTAGGGAACTTATCCTCAGTTTTAGGATTATTGGTGGTAGATAACTTCTCAACCTTCTTAGCAAGTTGATTCACCTGATCCTCATTGACTTTGGACTTACCTTTGTCAGATCTAGGTTTATTATCCTTTTTATTAGAAGCATGACCAACAAACTTCTTTTGGATGACTTTGGACTTACCATTGTCATGTTTTCTGGACTTATAAGTTTCAACAGTCTTGGACTTACCACTGTTGATTTCTTTGAACTTACCAATTTTAACAACCTTGGAATCATTGTTATTATATGACCTCTGCCTTATAGTGGTCTTCCTATTCTTGTAACTTCTCTCTGAGCTAGATAGAGAGTGTTGTCTTTTGAAAGGAGTTAGATTAAGTCTTTCTATGACCGAAGTTCTTTGAATAGGCTGAGTGCCTAATCTGTCCAGCACAGACTTACTATGCTATTTAGATTTTGAACACTCATTTCCATGATCTTTTGCCTTTACAAACATATTGTATTTTAGGCTTGGATCATGTTTCTTTTCTGAGGCTGATTTCTGAGACTCAATCAGTTGTCTATCTTCCTCATAATATGTACTTGCTATCTCATCATCATCAGCTGCATAAGTTGCGGATTGATAGTCACCTACAAGTACAGTTTGTACCTGTTTAGAAATTTGTTGGTTGATGCACTTTTCAGCAAGCCTTGATGACTTACACCATGATTCAATGACCTTTTGAAGTTGGTCACCTTTATATTTGGCTTCCTGAAGTTCTTCACTTAGAAGTTTATTTATGTGTCTTTGACATTCAAGATCACATTGTGCCTTCTTACCAACATCAATGAGAGATTGATTTTCCTTAATCTCATTTTTCAGTTTAGCTATCTCAGCTTTGAGGTCATTTTGAGACTCAAGGCTGGTCTTCAAATCATTTAGCAGATAATCGCATGCAAGACCTTTTTCTTCACCGGTGTAAGAGTTGAAATTACTAACCTTACACATGGAGGAAGGATCCCAGTCACCAAGTTTGCTGTTTTCCTCAGCTTCCTTCATGTCAGCTTCAAAAGTTGATTCAGACAGACCGTAATCAACTTCATCTATTTCAAACTCTTCATCTTGTTGAGCCATCAGACATTTATCATCATCATCTGAGGTAGATGATTCTGTATCCCAAGTTTCAGCATAGAGTCCTTTTGCATTGGGTTTGTCTTCAGGTTTTCCTTTCTTGAGCTGAGTATATTTCTTCTTATACTTATCAGCTCTGTAAGCATTCTTATCAGCTACTAAAGCTGATTCATCCTTCTTTGATCTGCACTCAGTAGCAATGTGTCCCTTCCTCTGACAACTGAAGCGCACAGCTTTCTTGGGATAAAAAGAACTCTTTCCTTTGCCCCTGTTAGATCTTCCTCTTCCCCTTTGAGCTCTTCTCAAACGTCTGGCTAGCATAGCCATTTGCTCAGTGATTGTCTGAACATCATCAGCATCACTTGAGTCTAAGTCTGAATGATCAGCTTCAGAGTCTGACTCAGTCTCAGATTCAACAGCCGAGGCTTTTGAACTTTTCTTCTTTTTCTGTGCAACTAATGCAAAACCAGTTTTATCAAAAGAATCCTTCAGTTGTTGTTGAGAAGTTCTCTTGTGCTCTATGATCTGTTCATGATTGGGCAAGAACCCATATACGGAATGTAGTTTATACATGTGTGTAATTTTCCTCCAGCCCTTAGTGTTGTAGTTACTTCATTGAACTTTTCTTCTAACACATCTAGAAATTTTAGCACTAGGTTAGCCTCATTCTTTTTAATGCCTACACCTAGCAGGTCATTAATCAAGCAGTGAAACCTAGTAAACAAATCAGCCATAGTTTCATTCTTCTTAGAGAAGATGTTTTCATAGGATCTGTTCAAATGATTCTTCTTCTGCTGCTTGACCAGATCTGTGCCCTCATATGTAATACTCAGAGTATCCCAGATATCTTTTGCAGATTGACACCCAGTCACAGTATGCAAGATCCCATTAGTCAGGGCATTAGCCAGAACACTCTTTGTCTTGTCATCCAGAGATTATAGTTTCCAATCTTCATCAGTCCAGGATGTAACAAGCTTCTTCACTTCCTTTTCATTTTTTTTTCAGTAGACGTATCACTGACTACAGCAGGAATCTTGGGGATGATTGGACCTTTAGTGATTACATCGTACATATAATTGTGAATGGACTTGCGGAAAAGCATGGCTCTGAATTTCCACATAGGATAATCAAATCCATCAAATATGGGACAGCCCTTAGCAAACATCTGAGGAAAGGTTGATGAATTGTTGCTTGTCGACTTTGTATACTTTCTCAGTATATTGAACTTTCAACTTGTGAAATCGTTCAGCCTGCTCTGATACCAGTTGTTGGTCCCTTGGTGAGAGTATCAACAAACAAGTAATGTGTAGAAGGGGGGTTGAATACACTTTCTATGGAAAATTGAACAAATCAATAAAAAGTGTTAACACATATCTAACCACAAACAATCGAATGCTTTGCTTTTCATTAATAAGAAGATGATTACAAGAACTATCAAGTAAGCAACACTTGATATGTAAACACCTAATATAAATCAAATCTCTCAATCTCTCAAAGTTTGCTATCTATAACCAACATATGATTATAGATACAGGACCACTCTCTAAACAGGATTTAATCACAGATTGGGTACTTACCAACTTCACAACAGATGTGAAGATTCGAACACACGAACAATTTGGCACTCTATGAATTTTCTTGATCATGTTGAACTTACAAACAGTGAATCAAGATTCGTAGCACATACGATCAATGGGTTGAGGTGAGACTTGACTTTGGCTCTGTAACTCGTTGAATAGTCATCGTCGTCATCGTACCTCTAAACTTATCAGATGATAAGTATTTATAATACTGTTCCTACGGATCCTAACAAACTAGAACTTATCCTAATCTGCTAACAAATTAACGGATAACCCGGAATCTTGAATCTTGAATCTTTCTTATCTTGAGTCTTCAATCTTTAATCTTGATTCTGGAATCTTCTTATCCTTACCGTAGATATAGAGAGAACAAAGGAATACAAAACATATTTAAATTCTCTTACACTGACTTTATTAGTCGGACTGAGTTACTCAACTTGAAACTCATCAAGCTGAGTTCTTCGAGAACAAACCCGAAAACAAACACTTACTAACACGTATAATGATTAACTCATTCTTAGAAGTCATAAGAGATAGATAGAACTTACTTAGCAACTCTATTGAGCTGACTCACTCTATACGCTGAGTCACTCAGCTCGAAACGCATCAAGCTGAATACTCAACCTATATCTTACGTGACACACACACAACTTATCAAACACATTGATAATCTTACTAAGATATAGTCCAAGCTGATCGAATATATGCTCAGCTTATATTCAGCTTGTGCTCAGTCTGAAACACTATAAGTTATATTTAGAACACATCTTACAAACTTAACTTTGTCTCATCAAATTTCAACTGATGAGATCATTTGACCAACAAATTACATGATCATGAGGATGATCTTTAAGGAACATAAATATTGTAGTAAGAGATTGTGGTTCTAGACTTGAGTGATATTGAGGACTCTGAGGTGAACATACATCCTCAGTCTCAATTACAGCATTGTCATCAAACTGTTGATCACCAAGATCTTCAGTCTGAGTAATATCCTCTCCAAAGGGATTAAGAAACTCATAATATTTCTCAGCTCGAGAGTCCTTTGATGCTTGTGATGATCTCTTAGATGTACATACATCATCATCACTGTCATCATCTATGGCATACATAGGATTTGACATCTTGATTTCCTCAGGCTTTTCAAGCTCACTAAGACTGACTGAGTCATCTTGACCATTGTCAGCTTGATCAATACTGTCTTCATCAAAGGAGACATGAATTGATTCTTCTATAGCCTTTCTCATTGAGTTATACACTCTGTATGACTTGGAGATTGAGGAATAACCAACAAAAATTCCAGGATCAGCTTTAGGTTCCAACATATGGAGTTGATCTCTTTGATTAAGCACATAGCATTTTGTACTAAAGACATGGAAGTAACCTATATGGGGCTTTCTTGATTTATACATTTCATATGCAGTTTTGCCATGTCTTTTGACTATGATTGACCTATTTTGGGTATAACATGTTGTACTGACAACTTCATCTCCAAAATAGAGTTTCAATCCTGCCTCACACAGTATTGTTCTAGCAGCCTCAATTAAGGTTCTATTTCTCCTTTCAGCAACTCCATTTTGTTGAGGAGTTCTAACTGAGGAGAAATTTTGCTTTGATTTAAATGACCCTTTGTGATGTTTCCCATGTTCACAAGCTGAGCACAATTTGTCTTTGACAATTGTGATCTTTGGCAATCTAGAGACTAACTCTTTGTTGGATAGCATATTTATATTCTTGAAATTTAAATGTGATACCTTTTATGCCATAGCCAACTCAGCTTAGGAACAGATTGGGAATATAAGTAGATTTTAGTATTTGGATCAGCAGAATTTAGATCAAGTAGATACACATCTCATTCTCTCTTTGATATTAGTACTGGCTTAGCCTTTGCATTGTATATTGTTCCTGCTTTCTTCCTAAAAGTAACAACATTGTCTTCATCACACAATTGATTGATACTTATCATATTGTGTTTAAGACCTTTAACATATGCAACCTTCTGGAAAGTAACCTTTCCAGCATGCATTTTCCTATATCCTTTAGTTCTTCCATGGGAATTATCACCAAATGTTACTTTAGGACCTTCATCATCCTGAAATTCACTTAGAAGTCCTTTCCACCCTGTCATGTGCCTTGAGCATCCACTATCCAAGTACCATTTACTTGAACCCTGCACATGAAAAGAAAACTAAACATATTAGTTTTGTTTGGGAACCCACTTTGTAGTAGCTTCAGATGATGAGCACTTAGCCGTTTCATCTTGTGAAGCTGACTGGTCAGCTTGAGCAGGTGTTGAGTCCTGCGTAGGCTGATCAGTTTGTTCCTTTTCAGACCTTAATATCTCACTATCACAGTCCTTGGCCTCATGTCCTCTACCTCCACATTTGTAGCACTTCCTTCAACCAATGATTATAGGAGGTAGGTTATCCAATAATCCTTTTGAGAATTTGCTCTAATTTTTAATATTATAGGTTGTGGATTATTTCTTAACTTTCTTTGCAAGTTGATTCACCTGATGCTCATTGACTTTGGACTTACCTTTGTCATATCTAGGTTTATTATCCTTTTGATCAGATGTTTGACCAACAAACTTCTTTTCATTGACTTTGGACTTACCATTGCCATGTTTTCTGGACTTACCAGTTTCAACAACTTTGGACTTACCATTGTTGTGATAGGACCTCTGACTTACAGTTGTTTTCCTATTCTTGAAACTTCTCTCTGAACTGGACAGAGAATGCTGTCTTTTGAAAGGATTTGGATTCAACCTTTCAATAACAGATGTTCTTTGAATAGGCTGAGTGCCTAGTCTATCATGCACAGACTTACTATGCTGTCTAGAAGTTGAACACTCATTCCCATGATCCTTTGCCCTTACAAACTTATTGTATTTAAAGCTTTGATCATGTCTCTTTTCTGAGGCTGACTTCTGAGACTAAATTAGTTGTATATCTTCCTCACAATCTGTACTTGCTATCTCATCATCATCAGCTGCATAAGCTGCGGATTTATAGTCACCTCCAAGTACAACTTTTACCTGTTTAGGAATCTGTTAGTTGATGCATTTTTCAGCAAGCTTTGATGACTTACACCAGGATTCAGTGACCTTTTGAAGTTGGTCAGCCTTATCCTTAGCTTCCTGAATTTCTTCACTTAGAAGTTTCAGTTTCCTTAATCTCATTCTTGAGCTTCGTTATTTCAACTTTGAGGTCGGCTTAAGTCTTAAGGTTGGTTTTAAAGTCGTTTAACAAATAACCAAATGTAAGACTTTTTTCTTCATCGGTGTAAGAGTTGAAATTACTAACCTTGTACATGGAGGAAGGATCACAGTCACTCAGTTTGCTGTTTTCATCAGCTTCCTTCATGTTAGCTTTAAAACTTGATTCAGACAAACCATAATCAACTTCATCTATTTGAAACTCTTCATCTTCTTGATCCATTAGACACTTGTCATCATCATCTAAGGTAGATGATTATGTATCCTAAGTTTTAGCATAATGTCCTTTATTATTGGACGTGTCTTTAGGCTTTCCTTTCTTGAGGTGAGTATATTTCTTCTTGTACTTATTAGCCCTGTAAGCATTCTTGCTAGCTACTGAAGCTGTTACACCCTTCTTCACTTTGCACTCAACAGCAATGTATCCCTTCTTCTGACAGTTGTAGCACACAGCTTTCTTTGGGTAAAAAAACTCTTTCCTTTGTCTCTGTCAGATCTTTCTACTCTCCTTTGTGCTCTTCTCAACTTTCTGGCAAGCATAGCCATTTTTTCAGTGATAGTCTGAACATCATCACTATTACTTGAGTCTTAGTCTGAGTGGTCAGCTTTAGAATCTTACTCAGTCTCAGATTCAGCTATGAAGTCCTTTGAATTCTTTTTCTTCTTCTTTGCAACTAATGCATTTTCATTTTTATCAAGGGAGTCCTTCATCTGTTGTTGAGAAGATTTCTTGTGTTCTGTGATTTGTTCCTGATTAAGCAAGACAACATATATGGAATGTAGGTTATAGATATGTAATGTACCTCCAGCCCTTAGTGCTATGGTCACCTCATTAAATTTCTCTGGTAACACATCCAAAAATTTCAGCACTAGGTCAGCTTCATCCTTTTTAATTCCTACACATAGCAGGTCATTAATCAAGCAGTGAAACCTTGTGAACTCATCTGATAAGGTTTCATTCTTCTTAGAAAAGAAGTTTTCATAAGATCTGTTGAGATGATTCTTCTTTTGCTACATGACCAGATCTGTACCCTCATATGTAATACTTAAAGTATACCAGATCTCTTTTACAGATTAACACCCAGTCACAGTATGCAAGATCTCATTGGTCAGGGCATTTTCCATAACAATATTTTCTATGTCATCTAGAGAATGTAATTTCCAATCCTCTTCAGTCCAGGATGCCAAAGGCTTTTTAAGTTCCTTTACAGTCTTGTCAGGAGACTTATCACTAATAGCAGCAAGAATCTTGGGGATAATTGGTCCACGAGTTATGACATCGTACATTCTGATGTCAATGGACTTCAGGAAGAGCATGGCTCTAAATTTCCACATAGGATAATCAGATCCATCAAATATGTGACATCCTTTAGCAGCCATCTGAGGAAAGTTAGATGAATTGTTGCTTGTCGACATATTATACTTTCTCAGAATCTTGAACTTCAACTTATGAATAGTTCAGCCTGCTCTGATACCAGTTGTTGGTCCCTTGATGAGATAAACACCAAGCAAGTAATGTGTAGAAGTGGGGTTGAATACACTTTGTGCGGAAAATTGAACAAATCAATAGAAAGTGTTACACAAATCAAACCACATGAAATCGAATGCTTTCATTAATAAAAAGATGATTACAATGACTATCAAGTAAGCAACACTTGATATATAAACACCTAATGTAAATCAAATCTCTCAATCTCTCAAAATTGATATCTATAATCAACTTATGATTATAGATACAGACTAACTCTCTAAACAGGATTTATTCACAGATTGAATACTTACCAACTTCACAACTGATGTGAAGATCGAACACACGAACTAAGTTGGCAATGTGTGAATTTCTTGATCACGTTGAACACACAAACAATGTATCAAGATTCGTAACACATACTATGGTGAGATTAGGTTGAGGTGTATCCTCTAAACTTATCAAGAGATAAGTATTTATAATCCTGTTCCTACGGATCCTAACAAACTAGAACTTATCCTAATCTGCTAACAAACTAACGGATAACCCGGAATCTTGAATCTTGAATCTTCTATCTTGAGTCTTCAATCTTCAATCTTGATCCTGGAATCTTCTTATCCATACCGTAGATATAGAGAATTACATAATTTAAAACATATTTAAATTCTCTTAAATTGACTTCTTTTGTCAGGCTAAGTTACTCAGCTTGAAACTCATCAAGCTGAGTTCTTCGAGAACAAACTCGAAATCATACATGTACTAACATGTATAATGACTAACTCATCCTTAGAAGTCATAAGAGTTAGCTAGAACTTACTTAGCAACTCTGTTGAGCTTACTTAGTCTAGAAGCTGAGTCACTCAGCTCGAAACGCATCAAGCTGAATACTCAACCTATACCTTAGGTAACACACACAACTTATCAAACATATTGATAAACTAACTAAGATATAGTCTAAGCTGATCAACTATATGCTCAGCTTATACTCAGTTTATGCTCAGTCTGAAACACTATAAGTGCTCTGTCTGATCAAGCTTCATAATTCTATTTAAGTTGTATTTAGAACATATCTTACAAACTTAACTTTGTCTCATCAAATCTTAGCTGATAAGATCATTTGACCAACAGTTTATCATTTGAATATATGATATGTGATTTAATAATGTGAAGTTACAGACTATTGTTGCAAAATACGGTAGTACTAAGTCGTAGTATTACAGACAGAGATGGGGTATATTGAGATCCTTATACCCAAGTAAAGGGTTAGGGGTTTGGTTACACCGAGGTATGGTTCTACACCGTGACCATTTAACAGTTTGAACAGTTTTGCAGATGTTCTGCTTGGATGTGAGATATCTTAAAAAGAGTTTTATTAAGGTATTTATGTTTATATTCAGTTCAGATAGTATGTTCACTAAGCGTAAGCTTATGTTTCAGTATGTTGTGTATGCAGATAAACCAGGTTTCAGCGAGGGTAAGGCCCCAGTGCTCTGCATTGTTGGATACCTCCAAGCTTTCGAAAAGAGTACTTTTAACACTACTTTTGTGAAATTGTTAGCACTAAAGTGATGTAAGCTTGTTTTCCGTAAATTTTGTTATTTTAAATTGCTACTTACTAGTAATAAAGTTAAAAAAGTTATTTTAGAATAGTGGTGTTACACCTACCAAATGAGTTTAAATTCTTTATGCAAATTTGGAAGGTTGGAAGGATTTGCAAAAATGATGTTGGATATTTACCACATATAGAATATGATTTTCTAGTTTTAGTCTTGTGGCATTTCAATGCATAATCATGTTTAGTTTTTGCCACTAAGAAATAATTTGTTTTATTATAATATGTCTTATATTGAATACAAAACAAATTAAATAAAAGTTTGGAAGTATTTTTATGAATTATATGTGTGACATATTTATAAAAGTTTTGATAAAATATTATTTTCTAAAATTTATTTGTGAGGTCTTATTTTTATTGATCGCCTTTTAAAATGTCATCTTCAATTGTCGACTATGAGATCGTTTGACTTTAAGAAAGACGATTTTTGAGATCTGAGGGCTGTACAACGACGGTTGACTCACGGTCGACCGTGGGGTAGACCGTGAGGGTTGAATGTTTCCTTTTATCTTGTTTTCTACTTTTCTTGTTGATTTAAAGTCTTCACTATGTTGTTCTTCACTTGATCATCAGTTTAATATTTGTTAACATTTTAAGAGTGTAGTATATGTAATTTTGATATAGAATAATATCACTTTTTCAAATTTTTATCATCATCAAAAAAAGGAGTGCATATCTCAATGTGTGACCATGTATGCACTAACAATCTCCCTCTTTTTGATGATGACAAAATATGCAACATCTAATAATATTGCTACACAAAATTATTCATGTTAACAATGTTACATATGTACATTCTTCTCCTTCTTTTGTTGAATCAAAAAGGAACATTTTCTCATGATAGAAGCTCCCCCCTTAGTACACGCATTCTTTTGCCCCATTCGATCAAGCATTTAATTTATGATGAAGTTGCCTCTTGATCAAAGCTCCCCCTTGATTTATGATTCCTTTGATCTAGCACTTGACAAAAGATATACAAATCAAAACATAAGTGCAAGATATACAAAAGTATATGTATAAACTCAATTTATGTCACAACACGCTAAAGCGGTAGCACGAGGTATCACAGCAAAAGGTCTCATGGTACAAGGTAATAGACTATTCCCAACTATAAAAGATTAACAAGATAAACCTAATTACTAGACAATTCAAAATATCAGAACCAAAAGTTTTCATGTAGTATTTAAGAAAAAGAAATATGGTTGGAAGTTTGTTCATGGTTCTTCATACACTGCATGCTTCTAAGTTCCCTGAGACTTACCGGTTGTGACCTGTAAAGCATGATTAAAATAAAACTTCAACTACGAGAGTTGGTGAGGTCACATATTTTATTTGCACAAAATAAAGTTTTAATGCAACAATATTTGTGATGAGGACTTTTGCCCATCAAAATTTTATGAACGAGGAAAACTTTATGTCCATCCAACAATTTTTGTAACTAAATTGGTTGCCTAAATATAGCACATAACCCATACTATGATGTTTACTACTTGAGCCATTATCCAAGCCTATTGACATACTATGCTCAGTTTAAACCTAACGCCTATGTTGAATGACGTTAGTAAAATGGTAAAGTATACCTATAGTTCGTCAACCATAAGTGGGGGAATTTCGACCCCAAATAGCCCTATCTACCAGTACCACCAGCCCCCTTAGTAGGGTTAATGGATAATGTCTAGTTGTGGGACTTAAATTGAGAACTCAAGTACATCAAGCATACTAATTTAGTGCAAGTTAGCATCTTAATTTGCTACTATTATATTTACATGGCAACCAAACATTTAAACAATTAAATTGTAAACATGTTTTCGTGCTTTTCACCCCAAAATTATAAGAAAACAGTAAAAAGGGATGTGACTACTCACTGATTTGATTGGCGATCCGGGTGACAATGTGTTGCTATTCGGATCTTCCCGTCTTAGATTCCTTCATAATTAAATAAATATTATAAGTTCAAAATTCTCGTATTTTATTGTGACTTAACTCAATAAATAATTTTTACATTTACGTAACTTTTAATTAATCAATATTTCCTTTAATGAAAATTTTTAAGTTATTGCATGTGTCCATATTTTAGTTAAGTATATATATATATATATATATATATATATATATATATATATATTATGCATTATTATATTCCTAGTAATAAAATATACATATATTTATATATTATGCATTATTATATTCCTAATTTGAAGTATTTTTATGTCCCTTATACTTATTTGCTTAATATAATTCCTAAGTGTATACTTGAATTTCCAAAATCTGCCTTGTATTTTATGTTTACTTTAAATTCATATTTTTATACCTTTTAGGTTCATTCAATTTTCCCCACTTCTTATAAAGTGTTTTTTACTGTCTTAGGTAAATTTTGGTATAAGAATCATAATTTTTGGAGATCTATAGGTATTTTATTAAAATTATAATAAAATAAGTATTTCTGATTTTGAACAGTTTACATACCTTTAGAATTTAATTTATTTAAAAATCATACTTAATTAATTTTGTGTGTTTCCAGTTGGACGTTCTTGTAAACTCATAAATCTAACAAATAAATTAAAAATCATAATTTTTGGACTAATAATGTGAGAGTTATGATGTTATTAATTTGCATGTTACTTTAATCCGAAATTCACTGTTTGCACACTAATTTTATTTAATATAGTTAAAGGTTCAAATTTTTATATTTTGAGTGAGGCTTAGCTTTTCCGAAAGCCAACTGTTCATGCAATGATTAGAAAGTTACGCTTTGTTTAAGATAGATTTTCTTATTGTCAGGTGGCAGTTGCACATGCAAAGTATATTGCTTGTTTGAGTGACCAAACGGATGAATGTTTGAGTGATTTTACAATTGTTAGAAACCTAACACATTAAGCTAAAATTTAAAAAAAAAAAATTCATGTGATTTCACTTCGTATTACTCAAGATATGACCAGATTAATACACACCAAAATTTCAACAGATTCTGTATTCTTACAAAATGTAGATTTATACATTTTCAACCATAAATTTTGTCTTGCATGTTAATATTTCTTCATTTTTCATGATTTATTCATATGAATTAGATATTATTCCAGATTATTAAACCTCATAAGTTCATATTTTACACATGCAAGTGTACCTAACTTTAATTGGTAGGATTTTCCTTACATCAATTGGTAGGTTTCTCACACATGCATGCGTTTATACCCCCATTTTCTTCAAATTTTGGTTTGCATAGATGATGGATTACCACTTTTTATAACATTTAGATGTTTTTAGTAGGTAATCTATCATTTGAACACTTAGCGTTCTTATTTTTCAAGAAAACATGAGTAAACCAATATGAATCTTGAAGAAAAGTGATAAAATGAAGGAATAAAGGGAGTAGAATGATACCAACACTTGATTTAGTACTTGTTCATCCTTTAACTCTTCAAAAACTCTTTGTTTTAGGGTGTAATAGAGTGATTTTTGACAGAAATTTGAAGAGAGTAGAAGGAGAGAGTTCTTGAGTAGAGAGAGTTTAAAGAGAGAGAAAGTAGAGAGAAGTTAGAGAGAATTTGTGTGTGATATGTGTGTAAAAATGAGAAAATGATGGGGTGTATACGTGGGTTAAAGGGGAGGCCGGTTTGGGGCTAATTGTTTTAACATTCTACTTTATTTTTTTTTGTCTCTTATTACATATGTTTAATATGTGTTAGTAAATAATGGTTAATTGTTGAATAGAGGTTACTTGTTTGATGCTCAAATCTCCTAATTTGTTGACTTTAAGTTCTAGTTTATTACTTTTTATAAATTTTATATTTTTATATGTAATTATATATACTTACATAGTTTATAATTGTTTTTGTTACAATTTAATATGAATTATTGTGTTTTGGCATTTTATAAAACGTCTAAACGTATTTTACGGGTTTTTAAGGAATCTAAGCATTCCACCGGGATCTTTAAGAGCTTTAGAACTTTTCACACCATATTTGAGTTATAATAATTAATTTACACTCACTATAACTTAAATTTAGGGTGTCGGTGATATGAGTTGTGTGCATAACCGTCGAACCCTGATGACACGTCCAATGCCATAAGGCACTCAAGGGTCACACCTGTGAGGGCATGTAATCCCATAAGTAATGCAATCACAAGTGGGAGAATGGTTTAATAACAATTAGTTATAAACAAGTAAGAGTAAGTTATGGTTTTAACTTACAAAGAGGATTAATTACCAAGTTTATTAATTGACAAAGATATATATATTTATTAGTTAATAAATATATATTGTTAATTAATAGGATTAATAATTTAAGATTAAATTATTATTAATAATAATAAGTTAATTAATAAAATAAAGTTTAATATATATATATATATATATATATATATATATATATATATATATATATATATACAAAGTTCATATATATATATATATATATATATATATACAAAGTTCATATTGGCGCCGGCCAATATGAATTAGTATATATATATATAATAAAGTTTAAATATATATATATATATATATATATATATATATATATATATATATATATATATATATATATTATATTATTGTTTTATTATTAATTATTATTATCTATCTTGGTGATTAAGTTATCCTAATTCACATTAAGGAAATATTCAAATGGTTTCCTTATCTAATCCTAGAATCTATTCTTATAAATAGAGGATTAGTATTTGAATTTTAGGTTAATCATTCTATGGAATTAGAAAAGAAAAAACTCTCTCCTTCTCTCTCCCTATTGGCTTCGGCCGAGAACACAAAGAAGAAAAACCGAGTTTCGGTTTTTGGTTCGATCACAAGCTATGGTGGTCGTGGTTTGTGGTTGCTCACCTTTCTAGCGGGATCTCGTTTTTCCTCATCACGGGTGGATTAATACTTGAGCAACCCTAGGTAAGTAAAGGTATGAACTTCATCTTCATCCTCTCATTCTTTATGATGTTGTTCATATTATTCTTTGGTTCATACATACAAAAATGGATATATATATATATATATATATATATATATATATATATATATATATATTATTGTGATAAACAAAGATTCTAACCCTTTAGGGTTTTTGGGTTGTTTATTATTCAAGTTCCGCTTTATGATTAATAACTGTTTTTTGTTTTCATCCTTGAGTCGGTTCAAACCAGTCTGAATTTGAATTTGTATGACACATAGGGGGTGCTATAAAACCCAACAGTGGTATCACAGCCTCGACTCAGTTTATCACATTGTATATTGTTCGATCTGTTTATTTGTTCTTGTTATATATATATATATATATGTATATATATACATTGTATATTGTTCGATCTGTTTATTTGTTCTTGTTCTTATATATATATATATATATATATATATATATATATATATGTATATATATGTATGTATATATATATATGTATATATATATATATATGTATGTATATATATATATACATATATATATATATACATACATATATATACATACATATATATATATATACATACATATATATATATACATATATATATACATACATATATATATATATACATATATATATATATACATACATATATATACATATATACATATATATATATATATATATATATATATATATATATATATATATATATATATATATATATATATATATAATCGTAAATGTAGGGATTAACAAGTTTTGTTAATCTCAGTTTATAAGTTTTAATATTCGAACAGTTAGATTTGTATATTGAAAGATTTTATAGCTTTTAATTTTTTTAATCAGAATGGTTAAATCAGTTAGGTTTAACCGGTTAAAGAATTAAAACTATAAAGGTATATTTTTTCGTTCATGTATATATATTTTGTATATGTATATATCGATTTTATATGATACAAATATTAATCAGTTTGGTTAGTATTGTTTTAAAGTTTTTAATCTAAACTAGTTTAATTTTAGATTAAAGGATAAACTTTAAAGTTTTTTGAAATCCTAGTTATATCAACAAGTTGTGTTGATAAGGATATTTAAAGTTTAAATATTTAGAACAAGTTTTGTTTTTAATAGGTTTGAACTTTAAATAGATAAGGATTACTAGGATTTAAATTCGATATATATATAATTGTTCATATTTATTCCGTTATTGTTTTTTGTCCAAAATTGTCACTGGAAAAATCCTTGGACCACCGGCGGCAACCCCAGTGCGGCGGCGGCCCTAAAGGTGGTGAAGGACCAGCGGAGGTGGCCCAGTTGTGGCAGCCCAGAAACACCGGGCCAGCAACAGTAGCTGCGGCCCAACTTTAACGGCCCACAAAGATCGCGACTTGATCTGCGTCTAGATCGCGGCCCAATTTGTTTTCGGCCCATCAGCAGCTACGGCCCAAGCCGTGACCCCTTTGCGGCGGTCCGGTAGCCCCGGGTGGTTCGTCCCAGTTAGTTATTTAATCCAATTTTATGTTTAAAGCCCAAATTATTTTTATTAGTTCTTATACTAAATTATGTTTTAATTTATTGTTTTTAGAACTTAAAAAATTATTTTGTTTATATAATTGGGTTTATTAAATTGTTTTGAACTTAATGGGCTTGTCGGTCCAGATAGGGTTAAAACTGAGAATGGGCTCTTGGACCACAGGTTTCGCGTCATAAATACCGTTTGTATTTTTTAGGACGCATAATTCGGACTAATTAAATAATACAATATTGTATATATATATATATATATATATATATATATATATATATATATATATATATATAAATTATGGGTACAGTATTATTTTAACTAGTTAAGTTAAAATAAAGGATTTATTATACTTTTGGATTAAGGTATAATAATTAACCATAATGGTGTATTATTGTTGCAAAAAGTAAATCAAGGACAATTTTAATCAATTAAGTGTTTTTGGATTAAACCATATTTGGTGTAATAGTTTTTATACCATTAGTAAATAATTGTTTAAAAAGGATGACAAAGTTTTTGTCATATTTCTCGTCTCGATTAATCATTTAATTAATTGAGAGGTAACGAGAAAGGTTAATAGAGCAAGGATGTATGTATGTTATTTGCATTATTTATTGTTTATATGTAATGCGTGGTTGATTATTTATATATTTTTTATATATAAATGGTGAATGGGTTTGACTTGTATACTCAGTCGCATTAGTATTTTTAAGTCGCGTTTGTGGTTTTCCACATGTCAACTACAAATGCTTGACTTAAACAAGTCAACAGTATATTCTTGTTTTGGTTCGACATGTAGGTTATAGGTTTTGCCAACTTAGACCTGTAGTTGTGTTTTTTTCCTTTCTGTTTTTTCTTTTTGGTTTTGGGGAGGCTTGCGTGCCACTTACAACCCCTTTTATAATGTAAAAGTAATATAATAGGATTTCATGTATTCTAGTTTAGTTTGTTGTAACCAAAACAAAGGACAAAGATCTATCAAGATGGAGGAACAAGATGGAATTGGTCGAGTCAAGACCGAAGGTGTCAAGGCCAGTGGGAGCAAGGAGACTAAACACAAGATCAAGCCACGGGATCAAGCTTTGTCTAGTTTGTCCTTAGTTGACCCTTAGGACATAGTTGACAAAACTATAACAAGTTTATTATCTGTGTGGTTGTGTTTTACTTTTATGATTATTATGCGACTATAAAATTAAAGCAGGAGGTTAATAATAGTTTTTATTAATGAGAGGTAAAACCACGATATATGATAAAATTGGAATACGACAACAGTTTTATAAAATTAAATATTTTATGACTGTCGAACAACATTTTAAAACAGTTTGTTTTTAAGATGGTTTTATCATAAGACGTATTGTGTACCTAGTTCAAGGTATATTAAGATATACGGATTTTAAAATAGATAGTTTTAAAATGGTTTTACAAAACTGGAAAATTATGTTTTTAAACTTAATTATAAAACCCAAGAAAATCTTAGATCAGTGTGCTACCCACCTAATGGTACACCTTTGCTGTTAAACGGTACTCGGGTGTCAGAAGTGCCCAAACCTTGGGCATCCGGGTTCAAACCATTGCGGGAAAGGGTATGAAAGGTTATGCGATAATCGGGAGTCCCGGCCAGAATTCATACTGTCTTAGGTGGTGCGATCTATTTTGGTAATAATCGGGAGTCCCTGCCCAAAATGCATTAGAGTAGAGTTAAACATACTAGATTTTGTCTAAGAACTCTACGAGGTTCTAGGAGTCGTATCAGATTGGTACGATTGGTACAGGGTGTTACCTACCAGAGATAGCATGACTTGGCCGAAATTGCCCAAACCTTGCGTCAAGTTGGTAAAATATGGATCCTAGGGCTAATACTTATCATTTAAGTGTTTTTATCGATTTTTATTAGCAAAGTCTATTGTGTGTTACTAATTAAACTACATGATTGAGATTGTAGATGACAAAAGCATCCAATCCTAATAACCTCTTACTCCATTCTATCCTTGAGAAGGATAAGCTCGCCGGACTTAACTTTCTCAACTAGGAGCGTAATTTTCGGATCGTGCACAGGCATCAGAGAAAGTGATATATCCTCGAGGAGCCGGTGGGAAATGCCCCAGCCAATAGTGTATGAGCATGATGGAAACATCGGCTTATGACATGATCCACCAGTTGAGGGACATGTTTCAGGAGCATGTTCGTACAGGATGGTACGATATCATGAGGGCTCTAAACACTAGCAAGATGGCCAAGGCTACTTCGGTTAGTACCCATGTCATGAAGATGAAAGGGTACATGGACCACCTAGAAAGGCTTGGACACCCAAGACCGTTACAGCTGGCAACATATATGATGCTTAACTCATTGTCTGATGACTATAAGCCTTTCATAGTCAACTACAACATAAACATCATGGAGAAATCAATAGCTGAGCTTCATTCGTTGCTCAAGATAGTTATGTCTAATATGGGTACTAAGTTCAAAGATATTCTCATGGTAGATAATAAAAAGAGGAAGGGCCGCAATGGTAGGGGCAAGGGTAAAACCGAGCCAGCACCATCTGCACCCAGGGCCAAGGTAAATGGAAATGGCAAGGGCAAGAGATTCAAACCAAACAAAGCAGAAGATGAGAATCAGTGTTTTAAGTACGGTGAGATTGGCCAGTACAAGGTCAACTACCCGAAGCGTCACGAAGGTGGTGTTTAGTCTAACACCACAACTTTGGTGACTAACTTCAGTATTTGCTTTCAACTTATATTATAAGTAGTGTTTGACATTTGCAATTGTTTATTGCAATAGGTCAATGAAAGCGAAAGGTGCCAAGAATGCAAGGATCCCGCTTGAAGAAACAAGGATATTAATAATTCATAGTTTTTAGTTTTAAAATGTTTTTTCTGATTTCAAGTTACAAGAAAATTTTGAAATCATGGTTTTAAAATATTAATGAATTATTTAGTGACATATCCTTGCACGTGGTTTGTGATTTTATCTAGTCAAGTTTTGACTAGAGGTTAACTAACAAGTCAAAGTTTTTGACTTATTAGTGGTTGATCCTATGTATTAATTATTGCCATTGAGATATATATCAATATTAATTGCTCGACTAAACTTATAGAATTACTTGAATCAACACGGTTGGTCCTGTTGATTAGAAGGTTTATCTAATCGAGTAATTATAAGTATTTATGAAAACAAGTTCAAGGTTTGAATTAGTATTAAACACTTGAAATAATAGTTATTATTTCTGAGAATGTGTTTAAGGATAAAACAATGGTGAGAATGATTATAATGGATATAATCAAGGGTACTCACATGTTTAAAATAAGAATCCATACAAGTGTGTTATACTTGTAATCAAGTAAAGTTTCGAGAAACCAATTTCCGTAATAGGAAATAGTGGGTATGTGGAAAATCCAAGTCTAAGGTTTTGTCGATTTTAAGATTTTTATTCAAAATCTAAGTTTTAGATTTATACTTAAAATCAGTTTTTTGACTTTTGTGTCAAGTTTGACCAAGTCAATAAGGTATTTCAAGTAACATTGTGTTTTTATAATAGTCGGTGGAAGCAATTGACCTACGCTAAGGTATTTATCAAGTTTTGATAAATATATATATATATATATATATATATATATATATATATATATATATTTGCATAGAAGCTAATACGTGTTTTGGATAAACACGCAGATTATTAGCTTGTTGAATTTCAAGAACGTATATATTTTTAATGACGGGTCTTTGATGATTCAAAGTGGTCCAGGTGTTAGGACTAGTCCCAGGATGTCATAATTATATATTGATACTCGATGTCTAATAAAACAGTTAGTTTTATAAATTATAAAACAGTTTCTTTTATAAGGATTTATTATCACACCTGGGTATAAGAGTTCTTATCGCTTGGTTAACCTAAGGACTTGTGTAGAGGGATCCTTAGGCCAGTGTCATCAAGGTACCCTGGTTGAAGGCAAGCACAAGTGGGAGTCTGATAGGATTTGTGTGTATAACCGTTGAACCCTGATGACACGACCAATGCCATAAGGTACTCAAGGGTCACACATGTGAGGGCATGTAATCCGAGAAGTAATGCAACCAAAAGTGGGAGAACGGTTTAATAACAATTAGTTATAAACCAGTAAGAGTAAGTTATGGTTTTAACTTACGGAGAGGATTAATTACCAAGTTTATTAATTGACAAGGATATATTTATTTATTAGTTAATAAATATATATTGTTAATTAATAGGATTAATAATTTAAGATTAAATTATTATTATTAATAATTAGTTAATTAATAGAATAAGGTTTAAATATATATATATATATAGGAAAAAGTTCATGCGAGAACCATTCTTAGTGCGAGAACCGCGAGAACCAATCTGAGTCGTCCAATTCCCTCTCCTTCAATGTTATTGCCCACCCATGAATTCCTCACATGCACCCTGCCACACACTATCCCTCAACGCTTTCCATCCGTTTAACTTCCCATATCCAAGGAACGGCTGAGATTGGTTCTCGCGATTCTCGCACTAACAACGGTTCTCGCATGAACCCTCCCCTATATATATATATATATATATATACTAATTCATATTGGCCGGCGCCAATATGAACTTTGTGTATATATATATATATATTATTTTTTTGTTATTAATTATTATTATCTATATTGGTGATTAAGTTATCCTAATTCAAATTAAGGAAATATTCAAATGGTTTCCTAATCTAATCCTAGAATCTATTCTTATAAATAGAGGATTAGTATTTAAATTTTAGGTTAATCATTCTATGGTATTAGAAAAGAAGAAACTCTCTCCTTCTCTCTCCCTATTGGCTTCGGCCGAGAACACAAAGAAGAAAAACCTAGTTTTGGTTTTTGGTTCTATCACAAGCTATGGTGGTCATGGTTCGTGGTTGCTCACCTTTCTAGCGGGATCTCGTTTTTCCTCATGACGGGTGGATTAATACTTGAGCAACACTAGGTAAGTAAAGGTATGAACTTCATCTTCATCCTCTCATTCTTTATGATGTTGTTCATATTATTATTTCTTTCATACATACAGAAATCGAGATATATATATTATTGTGATAAACAAAGATTCTAACCTTTTAGGGTTTTTGGGTTGTTTATTATTCAAGTTCCGCTTTATGAATAATAACTGCTTTTGTTTTCATCCTTGAGTCGGTTCAAACTAGTCTGAGTTTGAATCAGTATGACCCATAGGAGGTGCTATAAATCCCAACAGTCGGTGTCTAACCTGAAGGTTTCGTTGACAGTTGTTACAGTCTCCCCTAGTTAGAAGAATTTTGTCCCGAAATTAACTTTTGGTAACTTCGGCTTGCTTTTTAGTGAAAAGATGAGGGTAGTTGCATTTTATGTAATCTTCTCGCTCCCATGTGAACTCGGGACCATGCGAGGAATTCCAACGAATTTGAATATCGGAATTTTACTTCTTCGGAGTCATTTAACCTCTCGATCAAGAATTTCGATTGGCTCTTCCACAAAGTTTAATCAATCATCGTGTTAGAATATGCCCGCTAATTCACGTACACCGCTACGGCTGCATGTGAGCATTTGTCAGAAAAGCTGCCAACCGCGTTAGCGCCGCTAACTTTAAGGGGTTAGCGCCGCGAACTCTTAAGGGTTAGCGCCGCTACGGCTGCATGTGCTTTTTGTCAAATCACGTCTAGACTTGGCCAATGCATGTATGTATTATCATGGCACTTTGGCCGGTCCTTGGGCATCTGAAGTGGCATTCTAAGGTTTATAAAAGAACCTTACTTGCCTTCATTTGACACTATTGCCATATTTGAACTTACATACACTCTTAAGTGTAAAATTTTCGACTTAGAGAGAGTATACATAAGTGAGGTTCCGGGAAACTAATAGAGTTGCTATTCTTGAGTGATATTCAAGGTGAAGGATCTCTCAAGCTTTCTAGCACTTTTGGTTTGACGTGTTCCTGGGGTGGACCTCAATAGAAAAATCTTGCATTTGGTTCTTGGATCACCATCACCACCACATTCACAAGTTTCTGGAGCTAAGAAGAAAGGTATAAATCCATTTCTCCATCTTCTTCCTGTTGCTTTTCTTTTCATAGAGTTTTGTACAGGATGAGGTTTCATCTTTTATGCTTTGTATGCTTGTACTTTGGGCAAAATTTGTTGTACCTTGCTTTCGTTGCATACCCTGGAAACCCCAACAGTGGTATCAGAGCCACCTCTATGTTAGAATTGCACATGGTGGCCTGAAAAACACGAAACAAAAATTTTTTGTTTTCTGTCGCAGGGGTTAGTGGCGCTAACCCTATCATGTTAGCGGCGCTAGCATCGCTGAGAGTTTTGTTTTTAAAATTTAAAACAATTTTTAGTCTCAGGTTTTTGGCATTTTTTGAATCTTCTGGAAATTAGTTTCAGTTGTCTTAGCTTGTTTTTCCAGTAGCTATGATTTTATGTTTAGTTGTATGTGGATGTATGGATTGCTAACCTTGCCTTAGCCTTGTGGTTACTTTATGTGTTTGGTTGAAATTTGGTGATTTTATATAACATATGGGTTGTGTTATTATTTATTTGAAGTTAATTTGTAATAATAATGTGGCTTGCATGCCATTTCATTCATCCGTGTAATTTGTAATAGATAAATAGGAAAAATCGTAGCTTGCATGCCATTTCTTTTCTATTATATCTATTGTAAATCATGGAGGATGAAACACACATATGGAGTTAAAAGAAGATGGAGCGTGATGTCCATAGAAGCCGGTGAAATCCTTGGAGATGGCGGTTCTAGTGGGAGCTTGCATCGGAATTCTTTTGTCCTATAGTTTGACCAAGTTCTTCCCGTTTTGGCTCACGGGAAGGACGCATAGGACTTATGGCAAGGGTTACCAATTTTGATATATTTATGCATGTGTTATGATTTTATTATGCATGATTTGCTTAGGATTCGCATGCTAGATAATTTTTCGAAAATTATAAAATCACAAGAGATTTGCTAAAAGTGGTTTACATTTCTCGCGCGCGCTCACATACAAGATTAACTAACATAGTGAAATTAGGTTTTGTCACTAACATGGTAATATAAAACCAAACCGGAAATAAAAGTCCGTTTTTCCATAAAAATTTGAATCATGCACCATATGTAAGTCGATACCACCCGAATCTCGTATTATGAGTTTTGGTTGTCGAGCTTAGCACGAGCCAATTCTCATAAAACTGTGTGGAAGCTGATGGGGTTTGAGGAACACAGCGGAAGCAAAAGTACAACTATAAATGCATAAAGTACAAGCATATAATGCATGCAACCCCATAAATGGACCAATCTCTATAACCAATCTTTGCAACATGTAAAAGAGAAGGAAAGTGAGGTATACCCTTGATGATTATCAGCAACAAATTTGAGGAAGAATATGATGACCAATAAGCCAAGTAGCTCATCTCTATCATTGATCCACCCTGGGTATAATCTACCTCCTTTTACTAGCAAGATCTTGATGATCTTCAACACTTGAAATCACCAAGATAACAACCCTAACCTCCTCTTTTCTGGAACTCCTTGTAAGCACACTCGAAACACTCTTAAAGAATTCTCTAAGTGTATCAAATATGTGTATGTGTCAAGAGAGTTAAAGAGAGGTAATGAGGTTCCTTTTAAAGAGCTAAAGTGTCAATTGGATGACCCCAAACCCGGCCAAGAGGCTGCCCAAAAGAAAGCCATGCATTGGCTGAAAATGGAGGTGGAAAATCGCGCCGTGATCTCTGCATAAGATCGAGACGATCCCAAATATGGATCGAGGCGCGATCTTCGCCTACACACCAACCCTTTTCCACCCTTTTTAGTCCCTCAACTTATAGGCTGTCGAGTTAGATCCCCGGTGTGTGACCCAATAGGCCCATACTTTATCGGCCGTGATCATATGGCGTACGAGCGTCAGTGGGTATACTCCAACAAACTCCCACTTGCACATGACACACCGTATCCATAAACCACAGACAGAGAGCGGCCTCTAGTAATGCATCTTTGCCCCGAACAAGTATGACTTTTGTCATCTTGAACAAAAACCAAATCCAGAATCAGTTACGAAATGGTCCTATAGATAAGTGATCATTCATCCCTTCGTTCGCGATATCCGTGTGAACACGAGACATGGTTAAATGTCAAACTCCAGATCGTTCACGATTATGTTTCTCGATCTCGATTGATGGTGACTCAAAATCAAGTTCCAATCGATCAAATATCATTGCAGCTCGAGCATGGCCATGCATTTTACGTTAGTGCTCAATCATCTAGGGACCCATGGATATCTCTCTAAAACTGGAGGAACGAATCCTTTCGACTGCATTACTCCGCCACATACACCATACTTTACCTAAAGGCTCCCTTTATAACAGCCAGTTACGAACTGTGTTTGAAAGTAATCAAAGCAAAGTAGATCCATGCTTTGGAACACATGTATCTCCAGTCTAGGGACAAAATGATATTATCATCCTGACTTACTCGTGACATAAACCATGAAGTAAGTTCAGGTGTGGGTCGTCCAGTCACTTGACCATTGCAAGCACAGGCGAAGTGTTGCGTCTCTTTCTCCAATCCATTATTAGATGGCGACCAACCACTTCCCTAAGTCTTATCTCAAACTTCCTCCCCATGAAGAATGACCGACTGTGGACATTTAGAATGTAAAAGGCATTCAATGAAGTATTAAACAAGATAAGATGGAACCCAGTAAGGATTCATAAAATATTCGCCCTCGGCGTATCATTAAATCACATTTAATAATCAATATAGTATGAAATACAGTGCTGCTTAATGTTCCCAAAGTACAAGTACAAATCAAACATAAAACAAATATTACACTCAAGCCAAGTCACTAGCGAATCTAACACATATCGATCTAGTGTGAGAATCATGTACAGCTTATGAAAACGGTTTAGTGAAAGGATCGGCCAAATTACCTTCCGATGCTACTCTGCTGATGGCAATTTCACCACTCTCTATAACATCTCTGATGAAGTGGTATTTTCGAGGAATGTGCCTCGTTCGCTTATTAGCCATTGGTTCCTTAGCTAGAGCAACCGGACCCTCATTGTCACAGAAGATCTCAATAGGGTCGGATATGCTAGAAACCACTCAAAGGTGTTGGATGAACTTCTTCATCCATACCGCCTCTTTAGTTGCTTCACTAGCCGCAATGTACTCCGACTCGGTAGTTGAATCAGTTACGGTGTCTTGCTTGGAGCTCCTCCAACTTATAGCACAACCATTTAAAAGTAGCACGAACCCCAATTGTGATCGGCAGTCGTCCTTATCCGTTTGGAAGCTGGTGTCTGACTAACCATGTACTCTAAGCTCTTCCTCACCACCATAAACCAAGAACATCTCCATTGTCCTCTGAAGATACTTCAGAATGTTCTTGACCGAAGTCCAATGGGCTTGCCCGGGGTTAGCCAGATATCTACTCGTCATGCTTAAAGCACACGATACATCAAGACGAGTGCAAAGCATGGCGTACATGATTGATCGTATTGCCGAAGCATAAGGGACCCTCTTCATTACGTCTAGTTCCTCTTTGGAACTAGGACATTGAGTCTCGCTCAACGTCACTCCATGCAACATAGGGGTGTTACCCCTCTTTGAGTCCTCCATTTTGAATCGCTTCAAGACCTTGTCGACATATGCACTTTGGCTAAGCCCAATTAGCCTCTTGGATCTATCTCTATAGATTTTAATGCGCAAGATATATGCTGCTTCTCCTAAGTCCTTCATTGAGAAACAACTCCCAAGAAAAGATTTGACCTCTTTCAAAGTTGGGACGTCGTTCACAATAAGTAGAATATCATCTACATACAGGACAAGGAATACTACAGCGCTCCCACTAGCCCTGACATATACGCATGACTCATCATTGTTTTTCGAAAATCCAAACTCTTTGATTTTCTCATCAAAGCAATGTTTCCAAGTGCGAGATGCTTGCTTATGTCCATAAATAAACTTCTTTAGTCTGCAGACTCTATCAGGATACTCTGGATGTACAAAACCCTCGGGTTGTGATTAAACACCTCTTCATTAAGCTTCCCGTTAAGGAAGGCTGTTTTTACATTCATTTACCATATCTCATAATCATAAAATGCAGCTATGGCCATAAGTATTCTAATGGACATCAACAGGACCACCGGTGAAAAGGTTTTCTCATAGTCTATCCCAAAAGTTTGCGTAAAACCTTTAGCCACCAGTAGGGCCTTGAAGGTATCTACAGATCCATCCACGCCGGTCTTCCTCTTGAAGACCCATTTAAACCACACTATCTTACACCCAGGTGTAGGATCAACCAATTCCCAGACTTGGTTGTCCGACATGGATTGCATCTCACTCTCCATTGCGTCCTTCCATCTAGCGGACTCAGTGCCCGCTACGGCTTCCCTGTTGTTGGTAGGTTCATCATGATCCACCAATAAGTCACCGCCCTCAGATATGAGAAACACAAATCTCTTTGGCTCATGACGTGGTCTACAGGACCTAAGTGGAATCAATTGAGTGTTATCAGGTACCGACGCATCCTCTTGCTCGGTTTCAACCACTTCGGGTTGAGTGCTAGTACCAACACTAGTACCTTCTCCATCGGGTTCTTAAATTTCTTCAAGATCAATCCTCTTTCCACCGGATTGCATGGATATCATCTTCCTTTCAAGGAAAACGGCCCTTCGCGCGATAAACACTTTGTTTTCGGAAGGTTTGTAAAACAAATAACCCATGGCTCCGGTTGGATACCCAATAAAGTAACACCCCTCGGATCTAGGTTCAAGTTTGTCCTCTACCACTCGTCTAACGAAGGTAGGACATCCCCAAACCTTGAGATATGCGACCTTTAGAGCAACTCCATGCCACATCTAATAAGGTGTCTTTTGGACTTTCTTAGTCAGTACGAGGTTAAGGATCCTAGCCGCCGACTCGAGAGCGTACCCCCAAAAACTAATGGGTACTTTCGTGTGACTCATCATCCATCAGACCGTATCTAACAATGTCCGATTCCTCCGCTCGGCAACACCATTCAATTGTGGCGTCCTAGGAGGAGTTAGTTGTGAAATAATCCCACAACTAGCAAGATGATCACGGAATTTCGAGCTCAAGTATTCGCCTCCCCTATCAGAGTGAAGTACTTTGATAGTCTTGCCCAATTGATTCTGGACTTTGTTTTGGAAAGTCTTAAAGACCTCAAAGGTCTCACACTTATGCCTAATCAAGTAGACATATCCATATTTACTGAAATCATCAGTAAATGTGACAAAGTATCTAGAGTTGTTCCTTGTAACATGCTTGAACGGACCGCATACATCCGTATGCACTATTTCAAACAAGCATTTAGCCCTTTCAACCACACCGGTAAAGGGTGACTTAGTCATCTTGCCCAGTAAACAAGATTCGAATACTTCACTTGACCGGAGGTCAAATGATTCCAAGATCCCATCCGCTTGGAGCTTGGTGATGCGTTTCTTGTTTATATGTCCAAGACGATTATGCCATAAGAAAAACTTATCCAAACCATTTTTGGATCCAGAATCAATGCTCATGATTTCTCTGTTATTCTCTATGTATGCATCAGCTTCGTATATACCACGACATGGATAAGCTTTAAAATAACAAACATCATTTTTAAAACAACATATATAACCATTTTCAAATTTAAAACAATATCCATCGTCATACAAAGCGTAAAAGGATAAAATGTATCTTGCCATAAGTGGCGAATAGCATACATCTTTTAAAATAATATAGTAGCCGGTTTTAAAAGTAAGCTTGACACTTCCTTTCTCTAACACGGGGACGACCTCCTTGTTCCCCATGGTTAGCTCCAGCTCCCCACCTCTCAGCCTTCTTCTTCCCTTTAGCACCTGCACCATATTACAAATGTGAGTGCCACAGCCGGTGTCTAAAACCCAGCCGTTAGATGTAGAAGTATGATGGAGTTCAATCACAAACGTACCTGAAGTAGAAGCGCCCGCTCCCGAAGCACGTAACTTCTTCAGGCCCTCTAGGTACTTAGGACAGCTCGGGCGCATGTGCCCCTTTACCACGCAGAAAAAGCAAACCACCTCTTCTGGAGTCTTAGCTTGAGGGATTGGACCCTTCGGCTTTGGCTCCGGGGTAGGTTCGGATTGGGTGCCCCAACCTTGCCCTTTCCTTTACCCTTCCGGGTAGAGGCCGGTTTCCTCCTCTTCTTGGACTTTTCCTCCTTGATGGCCAAGACGGGAACGGAGGTGGATGGCTTTTGCTTGGTCATGTTGGACTCGGCGGTCTGTAGCATACCATGCAATTCCATTAGTGATTTATCCATCCCATGCGTATTATAATTCACAACGAATTGATCATATGACGGTGGGAGAGACCGTAGAATCAAGTCTACCGCCATCTCTCTCATGATGGCAAATCCCAACCTCTCGAGGTGTTTCACCAACGCTTTCATCTTAAGAACGTGGTGGGATACGTTCCCGCCCTCTTGCAACCGGCAACCGAGTAGGTCATTGAGACAACCATACCGTTCTTGCTTCGTTTGTTGTCGGAACATGTCCGACAACACGCGCATCATGTCGAAAGCACTCAAGTGCTCCAGCGACTTTTGAAAGTCGGAGCTCATAGTGCTTAGCATGAGGCAAGTAACCTCGGTGATGTCTTTGAGGCACTTTTCATACGCCTCTTTGATTGCCCTACTCGCGTTGGATGCAGGGGCCTCAGGGATGGGTTCCTCAATGGTGGCCAACTTATCCTCATGACGGAGGACTATTCTTAGTTGCCTTGACCAATCCATAAATCTGGTCCCATCGAGTTTGTCTTTCTCAAGGAAAATCCTTAGAGAGAAAGTGGTGTGTGTTGTTGGTGCTAGTTGATGCCATCTATAAAACACAAAGTAGATTTGGTTAGTTCTATTGAAATCCTCGTTAAAATAATTACCCCAAGTGTTTAAAACAACTATTTTAACAAGGGCTAAGAACCCTATTTCACCTTGCACCGTGACGGGTTTTCCGTGGATCACGTGGCAAAGCTATTTAGGCCGGCAACCATTGACCTATTGAAATCCATTATTGCAACTCTTAGTTCCTTGCGGGATCCTACTTGAAAACCATTGTGCCAAGTTTGGCATGTTTGATCCCTCCACACCAATCTCAAAGTAATATTTTACATAACCTCGGCTAGAGCTCGACGATTATATGAAATATTAATTTGAAACCGTAAATCAATCATCAAGATACACGGTGGTACTCTAGCCCAATGATCGACTCGGCTAAAGCTCGACAATCGACCATGCGAGTTCTATTATTTTTAGAAAATTGACTTGGCTAAAGCTCGACAATCAACCCTTGTGCGGTTAGATTTAGGTGGTGTCATCTTATGGACGGCGTGAGATTTACATTTAGAAAACGGTATTTAGTTTTACGGTTAAAAAACCATTTTGAGTTTTGATTAACAAAAGTGACAAAAACCAAGTGTTTTCACTATGCGGATACTAAACCAATTTATATCCTCTTTGTAAATCAAGTGTGCCTGCGAGACTTGTTAAACCATTTTTAAAACTCTTGGGTTTTATTATTTTTCAAAAATTGTCTAGCATGCAATAGTCCTACAACTCCTGCATAAACCATATAATAAAACTATCACACGCATACACATATTCTAGTTGGTAACCATGCCCCTAAAACCTATGCGTTTTTCCCGTGAGCCACTACGGGAAAAACAAAGTCATCTAAGGACAAAACTTTCTTGACTTTGGATGTGCTCCCACTAAAACCGCCACCTCCATTGGGTCTCCCGGATTTGTGTTCGCCAAGCCGTCACTCTATAGACTCCCGATGGTTGCTCCATATTACAATTACATAGAAAATTAAATAAATGGCATGCAAGCCACAAATTCCTATTTTCTAGTACAAATACGTAATATGGAATATTTAAATGGCATGCAAGCCACAAATACAAATTACATACAAAATAAATAACTTTAATTATTATTACAAACCATGTGACTAAAAGTCACCAAATGAATGAATAATAATAAATCACACAACCAAACATCCATAAGATCTAGGGCATATTCTAGGGTTACCAACATTACATGAACATACAAGATTCACTATTGAACAACAACATGGTGTGCCACACAAAACCATGTAAACTTATGCATAATGGTTAAGATTATTTAAATCACTCATGGCACAAAATAATCCCATGTACTTATGCATTAGTAAGAACAAACCATTTTTGGTGAAACATATTCATAAATGCATAATGTAAGTATATGCAATTACCATTTTCATGCCAAAATAATAATATACATATAAATATACCAACCATTATACAAAGGCATCTTAAATAAATAAAATTTAATTTCTGGACATAAAATTCCAGAAAATAAATTATATTGCTAAAAAACCTAAAAAATAATTTTTAAAGCTTAAAAAACCTAAAAACTGCTCTGCTAGGAGATCGAGCCGCAAACCACCAACAGGTTCGATCCGCGATCTACCTATTAATTCGCGCCACTATACAGCAACGGAATCGAGCCGTGATCATTTTCTAGAATTGGCGTCGCGATCACATAAGGAGATCGAGCCGCGAACTCCTCTGGACAGAAAACGCAAAATTTCATTTTTGGGTTTTTCAGGCCACCATGTGCAAAAATGGTATAGAGGTGGCTCTGATACCACTGATGGTGTTTGAGGAACAAAGAGGAAGCAAAAGTACAACTATAAAAGCATAAAGTACAAGAATATAATGCATGCAACCCCATAAATGGACCAAGCTCTATAACCAATCTTTGCAACATGTAAAAGATAAGGAAAGTGAGGTATACCCTTGATGATTCTCAGCAACAAATTTGAGGAAGAATATGATGATGAAGAAGCCAAGTACCTCCTTGTACTAGCAAGATCTTGATGATCTTCAACACTTGAAATCACCAAGATAAAAGCCCTAACCTCCTCTTTTCTGGAACTCCATGAAAGCACACTTGAGACACTTTTAAAGAATTCTCTAAGTGTATCAAATATGTGTATGTGTCAAGAGAGTTAAAGAGAGGTAATGAGGTTCCTTTTAAAGAGCTAAAGTGTCACTTGGATGACCCCAAAGCCGGCCAAGTGGTTGCCCAAAAGAAAGCCATGAATTGGCTGAAAATGGAGTTGGAAAACCAAATGATTGCATGCAGTCTTACATGGGATCGCGGCGCGATCCCGTAAGAAATCGCGCCGTGATCTCTGCATAATATCGAGCCGCGATCCCATACATGGATCGAGGCGCGATCTTCGCCTGCACACCAACCATTTTCCACTTTGACATTTTTAGTCCCTCAATTTCTAGGCTATCGAGATAGATCCCCGGTGTGTGACCCAATAGGCCCATACTATATCGGCCGTGACCATATGGTGTACATGCGTGAGTGGGCATACTCCAACAAACTCCCACCTCCACGAACGTTCTCTTCGAGTTTTCCTTGAGAAGGAGAAAATTGACGGTAGCAACTTTATGGATTGGCATAGGCAGCTGATGCTCATCCTACGCTATGCAGGAAAGTTGCATACCATTGAGGAACCCTTACCCGAGGTACCTCCAAGCGGTGCAGCAAGGGCGGTCCAAGAGGCGTATGAAAAGCGCCTCAAGGAGACTGAGGAGATTACATACCTCATGTTGAGCACTATGAGCTCCGATTTGCAAAAGAAAATGGAGCACTTAAGTGCCTACGACCTGATCATGCCGCTGAAGGATATGTTCCAACAACAGGCGAAGGAGGAGAGGTATGAATGCTTCAAGTCCGCTCTCAATTGCAAGATTCAAGATGGAGGGAACGTGAGCGCTCATGTGTTACGGATGAAAGCAAACATTGAGCGCATGGAGAAGTTAGGTTTCACCATCAGGAGGGACATGGCGGTCGATTTGATTCTCCAATCCATGCCCAGTGCATATGATCAATATACTATGAGTTATCATATGCATAACATGGATAAAACCCTAACTGAGCTCCACAGTATGCTGAAGACCGCTGAGGCTAGCATGACCAAGAGCAAGCCATCTTCTTGCAACCCCGTTCTAGCCATCCGAGAGGGCCGCATCTCCAAGAAGAAGAAGAAGAGCACCCCTTCCAAAGGGAAGGGAAAAAGGAAGGTTGACAAGGTCAAGCCTAGCCCTACCACCGCGTGTAAGGGTAAGGGGAAACTTCCCCAAACCAAGACTCCGGAGGATGCTCAATGCTTTTTCTGCGGGGGCAAGGGGCTCAACAAGCTCAAGGCTATGAGCATTTCTGGAACCGACACGTCAGGTACTTTCATGATATAACTTCATCAAACTTCTACTTCTAAAGGCTGGGTTTTAGATACCGGCTGTGGCACTAACATATGTAATTTGGTGCAGGTGCTTAGGGCAAGTAGGAGCTTGAAGAAGGGAGATCTGGATCTTATAATAGGAAACTCGGAGGTTATCCCAGTGGAAGCAAAAGGAGACTTGGAGCTTTCGTTCAAGACCGGCAATTCCTTTTTATTAAAAAATGTATGCTATTCGCCCTGTGTGACAAGAAGCATTATTTGACTTCATGCTTTGTATGACGAAGGTTATAATTTTAATTTTGTCAATGGTATAATTATACGTTTTAAAAATGATGTTGTTTATTGTAAAGCATTACCGTGTCATGGCATATATGAAGCAAATGCATACGTTGAATCAAGAAAATCTATCATGAACAATGATTCTAATTCCAAAAATTGTTTGGATAAGTTCTCTTTGTGGCATAGTCGTCTTAGTCATATAAACAAGACTCGCATCACCAAGCTCCAAGCGGATGTGATCTTGGAATCATTTGACCATGGGTCAAGTGATGTATGCAAATCTTGCTTATTAGCCAAGATGACAAAAGCACCCTTAACAGGTGCAAGTGAGAGGGGAAAGGACCTCCTTGAAATTGTTCATACTGATGTATGTGGTCCTTTCAAACATGTCACAAGGAACAACTCAAGATACTTCGTAACCTTTATATATGATTATAGTAGGTATGCATATGTCTACCTTGTTAAACACAAGTATGAAACCTTTGAGGTGTTCAAGACATTCCAAAACGAAGTCCAGAATCAATTGGGCAAGAAAATTAAGATACTCCGGTCTGATAGAGCTGGAGAGTATCTTAGTACCGAGTTTACAGATCATCTTATAAAATGTGGAATTGTTTCACTATTAACACCTCCAAGGACTCCATAATCAAATTGGGTCGCCGAGAGTAGGAACCGAACCTTGCTTGACATGGTACGGTCGATGATGAGTCCGACAGAGGTACCCATTAGTTTCCGTGGATACGCTCTTGAAACGGCGGTAGGAGTCCTTAACCTCGTACCAACTAAGAAAGTTGCGAAAAACATTATGAAATGTGGCATAATAAGAAGCCGACATCTTCATACCTACGAGTCTCAGGTTGTCAAGCCTACGTGAAACGTGAGGCTGAAGACAAACTTGAACGTCGCTCGGAAAGGTGTTACTTTATCAGATATCCTTCTGCTGCTGTTGGATATTTATTTTTTAAACCTTCAGAGAACAAAGTTTTTGTTGCTCGAAGGGTATTTTTCCTTGAAAGGGAAATGCTATCCAAGCAAAGTGGCAGTAAGGAAATTGACCTTCAGGAAGATCAAGGGTCACCCGACAAAGGACTTGAGGTTGGCACTAGCACTTAGCCTGAGACGGTTGATTCCGAGAAAATTAATGCTGCGGTACCTGACACTCTTGCATTGTCAACTCCAAGGCGTTCCAGTAGGACTATTCTTGAGCCAGAGTGATACGGTTTTATTATCTCTGAGGGAAGCGATGGAGAGCGTGATGCATTCTACGTCGGATAACCAGGTTTGGGAACTAGTTGATCTTACACCCGGGGTTAGACCCATTGGGTGTAAATGGGTTTTCGAGAAGAAACCCGGCATACATGGAACCTTGGATACCTTCAAAGTCCGACTGGTGGAAAAGGGTTTCACAAAAACACAAGGAATTGATTACAATGAAACCTTTTCCCCAGTGGCCATGTTGAAGTAGATCCGGATACTACTTGTTATTGCTGCATTTCATGATTATGAAATATGGAAAATGGATGTAAAAACCGCCTTCCTTAACGGGAAGCTTTATGAAGAGGTGTATATGACACAGCCTGATGGTTTTGTACATCCATAGTGTTGGTCCCTTGGTGAGAGTATCAACAAGCAAGTAATGTGTAGAAGGGGGTTGAATACACTTTCTGCGGAAAATTGAACAAATATTTAAAAAGTGTTACACAAATCAAACCACATGAAATCGGGTGCTTTCATTAATAAGAAGATTATTACAGTGACTATCAAGTAAGCAACACTTGATATGTAAACACCTAATGTAATTCAAATCTATCAATCTTTCAAATTAGCTATCTATAATCAACTTATGATTATAGATACAAACTAACTCTCTAAACAGGATTTATTCACGGATTGAATACGTACAAACTTCACAACAGACGTGAAGATCGAACACACAAACTATGTTGGCAATCTTTGAATTTCTTGATCACGTTGAACACACAATCGATGTATCAAGACTCGTAACACATACAATGGCGAGGTTTGGTTGAGGTGAGATTCCTCTAAACTTATCAGGAGATAAGTATTTATAATCCTGTTCCTACGGATCCTAACAAACTAAAACTTATCCTATTCTGCTAACAAACTAACAGATAACCCGGAATCTTGAATCAAGAATCTTCTATCTTGAGTCTTAAATCTTTAATCTTGAATCTTAAATATTCTCTTAAACTGACTTCTTTTGACAGACTGAGTTACTCAGCTTAAACCTCATCAAACTGAGTCATTCGAGAACAAACTCGAAATCAAACAGATACTAACATGTATAATGACTAACTCATCCTTAGAAGTTATAAGAGTTAGCTAAAACTTACTTAGCAACTCTGTTGAGCTGACTCAGTCTAGAAGCTGAGTCACTCAGCTCGGAACGCATCAACCTGAATACTCAACCTATACCTTAGATGACACACACAGCTTATCAAACATATTGATAAACTAACTAAGATATAGTCTAAGCTTATCAACTATATGCACGGCTCATACTCAGCTTATGCTCAGTCTGAAACACTATAAGTGTTTAGTCTGATCAAGCTTCATAATTTTGTTTAAGTTATATTCAGAACATATCTTACAAACTTAACTTTGTCTCATCAAATCTTAACTAATAAGGTCATTTGACCAACAAACTCCCCCTATTTGATGATGACAAAACCATCAAACAATTTTAAGTTTGTTGAACAGAATTATGTTTCCAATCATAAACTTACTAAGATTTTATTTTTTGAACTTATCAAATATTAATTGAACTTATCAATTTTAATTGAACTTATCAATTTTAATTGAACTTATCAATTACAAGTTGAACATACCAACCAAACATATTAATGAACACGAACTAATCAAATTGTTCATTCAAGCTGAACTTATCATACTAATAAATATGAACTTATCATAAATATTTGAACATATCAAAATAATACTTGTATTCATTTAATTGAACATATCAGAATATAAAATTTGATCACTTTGATTATGCACACTTAATGCTTACATATTATTAGAACTAATCTAATAATTACAAATAGAAATAATCTATTACAAAGGTTATCTCTTGAACTCTGGATGCAGAACTTCCCAAAGTATAATTTTTCTGTTGATTTCTTCTAATACCATTTCAGCTTCTGCATCTCCTCTGAGTTCCTTTTGTTGTATGCGGATGATCTTAATCATCTTGTATCTCACAAAGTGATTTGTGCTATCATCACCACATCAACTCCTTATTCTTAAGGCATCCTTAGCCTTCAAATAACATATCTCTGAAAGCATAATGAAGCTAGGGTTGTCTGCCTGATCCTTAAACATAAATCCCTGAACTGGTATCTCTGTAACTTGATTTTCTTTGAATGTTACACCTTCAGATATCTTAACTAAGCTCTCCCATTGCAGACCAGGTAATGGAATTCATCTCAGCTCCTCCTCTCTAGAAATCAGCTTGGAGACTTCAGTTGGAATCTCTTGCTTGATTTGACTCCTTTTGAACTTCTTGAGCATCATAATTATTCTTTTCCACTCAATGTAGCCCATCCTGTGAACATACCTCAGGTCCATTCCCACTGTTGACTAATCATCAAATAGGAAGGTGAGAATGATGGCTCTATTTATTCTGCTCAAAGTCATGCTCTTGATTTCCTTGATGGTGCTTCTTCTGAAGTAGCATTCCTGGATATATGCATCTGTATATGGGATTGGATCAGGCCTTGGACTAGAATAGTCAGCTTCAGCTTGAGCTAAAGCTTTTCTTTCTTTTTCTCTTTCTTGGTCCCTTACTTCCTTTTATTCTCTTTTTCGTAGCTCGTCAGTAGATATACCAATCTCATCATCTTCTTCTTTTTCGAGCATTTCAATCATTAACCTCGTAGCCTTCTCTTCCTCAGTTTCAGAGACACTGTCAGCTTCAGATTCAGATTCTACCAATTTTCGTCATTTAGCTACAGCTTTCTCCATCATTAACTCTAACTCCCCCTCAATCTGAGCTTGCCCTCTGCTCCTTTGGCTAGCACTAGCAGAGCCTCAGCCTCAGCTTCAGCTTGAACCTTCTCCCCCTTTTGTCATCATCAATAGGGTTCGAAGTCTGTCTTTGTTGTAGAGCAGCAACTGCAGAGGAAATTTCTTTGACATCATTGGTTAGCTTGTCAAGCCTCTAATAGATTTGTCATTTGGTCTTCTTTTGCTTAAGGTGGAACAACCCAAACTGAGCTGCAATGTATGTCTTTAGCTCTTGAATGCCTGAGGAGGTAGTTTCATCCTGAGGAGACTGACTCTTGCCCTTGAACTCAAAGTATTGTTCCTCTGAAGTGAAAGAGTCAAGAACATCAATTGGCGAGTTTTTGGGTGCATTATCCAAGGGTTGGTGTATACTGGTTGTCCCTTGGTGAGAGTATCAACAAGCAAGTAATGTGTAGAAGGGGGTTGAATACACTTTCTGCGGAAAATTGAACAAATAATTAAAAAGTGTTACACTAATCAAACCACGTGAAATCGAATGCTTTCATTAATTAAGAAGATGATTACAGATACTATCAAGTAAGCAACACCTGATTTGTAAACACCTAATGTAAATCAAATCTCTAAATCTCTCAAACTTTGTTATCTATAATCAACTTATGATTATAGATACAAACTGACTCTCTAAACAAGATTTATTCACGGATCGAATACTCACCAACTTTACAACAAATGTGAAGATTGAACACACGAACAATGATGGAAATCTGTGAATTTCTTGGTCACGTTAAACTTATAAACAGTGATCAAGATTCGTAACACATATGATCAATAGGTTGAGGTGAGATTAGAGTCTCCCCACTCGTTCCTCTAAACTTATCAGGAGATAAGTATTTATAATCCTGTTCCTACGGATCCTAACAAACTAGAACTTATCCTAATCTGCTAACAAACTAACGGATAACCCGGAATCTTGAATCTTGAATCTTCTATCTTGAGTCTTCAATCTTCAATCTTGATTATGTAATCTTCTTATGCATGCCTTATATATAGAGAGTAAAAGAAATTAAACACATATTTACACTCTCTTAAACTGACTTCTTTAGTCTGGCTAAGGTACTCAGCCTGAAACTCATCAAGCTGAGTTCTTCGAGGACAAACCCGAAATCAAACATGTAATAACATGTACGTTGGTCCCTTGGTGAGAGTTTCAACAAGCAAGTAACGTGTAGAAGGGGGTTGAATACACTTTCTTTGGAAAATTGAACAAATCAATAAAAAGTGTTAACACAAATCAAACCACATGAAATTGAATGCTTTCATTAATAAGAAGATGATTACAGAGACTATCAAGTAAGAAACACTTGAGATGTAAACACCTAATGTAAATCAAATTTCTCAATCTCTCAAACTTTGCTATTGTTGGTACATAATTGTAAATCCCTAGTTCTTATCAATCCAATACATACATGTTTACTTGAAATGTTAATTCAAATGTGTTTTGATTAATGGTTTGCATGTTTATACATTCTAAGTGGTTACTTATGTTTGTCTTAAGCTTACAAGTACTTAGTCATGTGTTGATTTGTGTTTGGAAGTTTAAGTATGAGTGAAGGTCATCACGTGCGTGATGAGTCCACTACGTGCGTAGTGGAGCTCACTACGTGCGTGGTGAGGTGGTCGGTTAAAGTTAAATTAATTATTATTAAAACACCCAGTACGTGCGTACTGGATTAACTTCGTGCGAAGTGCGATACATTACGTGCGTAGTGAAATTAATTACACTATAAATACTCATTAACCGCGTATTAGCGTGGGTGATCGCAGAGTTTGACCGGTAATCGTGAGGTAATCGTCCGTAACCGCATATAATCGACCTTAAGCCTTAGTGAGCCTTTGTAATCGTACGTTTAACCTCGGTAATCGCGAACTTAGTGTTAATCTCAAATCCAAGGGCAGCCTAAAGCATTCTATGTGAGTTCTTAGAGTTGTTCTTCATCCTACTCTATGTGTTCTTCGTGTTAACTGTGTGCCAGACACCTAAGCAGATCTTAGAATCCTTAGGAGGTTTGGGAAATAGATATTCCGCACTATTTCTCAAACAGTTCTTAAGTTTGTTGAACAGAATTATTTTTTAAATCTTAAGTTTGTTGAACTTATCAAATATTAATTGAACTTATCAATTATAAGTTGAACATACCAACCAATCATATTAATGAACAAGAACTAATCAAATTGTTCATTCAAGCTGAACTTATCAGACTAATAAATATGAACGAATCATAAACAGTTGAACATATCAAACTACTACTTTTATTCATTAAATTGAACATATCAGAATACATAATTTTGATCACTAAGATCATGCACACTTAGTGCCTACATATTATTAGAACTAATCTAATAATTATAGATATAATTTATGTATTACAAAAGATCTATCTCTTGAACTCTGGATGCAGAACTTCCCAGACAATAATTTCTCCGTTGATTTCTTCTAAAAGCATCTCAGCTTCTGCATTTTCCTTTAGTTCCTTTTGTTGCATGCGGATGATTTTGTTCAGCTTGTATCATACAAAATGATTTGTACTTTATCACCATAGCAACTCCTTATTGCAACACCTTCAGGTATCTTCAATAAGCTCTCCCATTGCAGACCAGGAACTGGAACACATCTCAGCTCCTCAGCTCGAGAAATCAGCTTAGAGACTTCAGTTGTAATCTCTTGCTTGTTCTGACTCTTTTTGAATTTCTTGAGCATCATAATTATTCTTTTCCATTCAATGTAGCTCATCCTGTGAACATACCTCAGGTTCATTCCCATTGTTGATTTGTCATTAAATCAGAAGGTGAGAATGATGGCTCCATTTACTCTAGTCAGAGTCATGCTCTTGGTTTCCTTGCTGGTGCTTCATCTGAAGTAACACTCCTGAATATCTACATCTGTATATGAGATAGGATCAGGCCTTAGACAAGAATAATCACCTTCAGATTGACCTAAAGCCTTTCTCTCTTTTTCCCTTTCTTGGTCACTCACTTCCTTTTCTTTCCTCTTTCTCAGCTCAGCTACAGATATACCAAGCTCATCAGCTTCCTCTTGCTCGAGCATCTCAATCATTAGCCTTGTAGCTTTCTCTTCCTCAGTTTCGGAAATACTGTCAGCTTCAGATTCAGATTCTATCACTTTTTGTCTTTTAGCTGCAGGTTCCTCTCTCTCTAACTCCAAGTCCCCCTTAAACTGATATTGTCTCTCTGCTCCTTTTGCTAGCACTAGTAGAGCCTCAGCTTCAGCTAGAACTAACTCAGCGTCAGATTCAGCTTGAACCTTCTCCCCCTTTTTTGTCATCATCAACAGTGTTCGATGTCTGGTTTTGTTGTAGAGTAGCAACTGTAGAGGCAATTTTTTTAACTTCATTTTTCAGCTTTTCAAGCATCTGATAGAATTGGCGTTTGTGCTTCTTTTGCTTGAGGTGGAACAGACCAAACTGAGCTGCAATGTATGTCTTCAGCTATTGAATGCCTAAGGAGGCAGCTTCATCTTGAGGAGACTGGATCCTGCCTTTGAACTCAAATTTGTGTTCCTTAGAGATTAATGAGTCAATGTTCTTAGGAGAGTGTTTGGGTGCATCATCCAAGGGTTGGTGTATTCCGTCAAAATCATGTGCACCAGAGGTTGGACCCTATAATTCACCTTGGTATTGAGATGAATCATTGACAGGTCATGCTGGAGACTGTGAGAAGTGAAGAGAAGTTATTGGGCTCAAAACGTGATTAGTGTGGGGTGGTGGTTGGCTTATTTGGTGAGTGGGGGGTAATCGACCCTAGGATTGGTCAGATCTTCAATATTACCTGAGTGTGTCTGCTCAGGCATAGTAGTAGGATCTTTCATGGCTCGAGTAAGTATGGGCTGAGTAGTCACCACACCTAGTTTAGGCTGTTGGGTTTGAATGAGCCTTGAGGTTGGCACCTGAAGAGTAGGTGTCTCCCCTCAACTCCTGCCGGTGGAGGAATCAATGTGATTTCAGCTCCAATGGTACCTTTAGTTGTGGTACCAGCATTGGCATATTGTTTATATAGGTTTGAATGTTTTCCTTGGTAGCAGTAGGCACACCAAGGTTGGCTTTAGAGTGTAGTTTATGATGGAAAGAAGGTGGTGGAGATGGGTTAGACTGAGTTGGGCTTACTACAGTCTTGTCTCCAAAAGAAGATGGAGAAAAGTGAGAAGAAGAAGAAAGTGGAGAGATCTTACCAGATGCAGCTTGAATGTTTTTTTGCTCAGCTTGAGCAGATTGCTCAGCTTGAACCTCTGGATCAGCTTTAGCTGCTCCCCCTTGAGTAGACCCCTCAGCTTCACTTTCAAAAGAAGCCCTCTCAGCTATCCATTGCATAGGCTCACTTAGGCCTTCTTGCTCTTTAAAGATGTCGTTGTTGAACATCTTTGAGCTGAGTACTGGTGTGAGGAAAAAATCCTGACTAGCTTTATACAGTGCTGTCCCTAGCTCAGCTTCAAATGCCAAGGACAGGTACCTTATAAATGGTACACGAAGATCCCTCGTTGTATTCATCACTTGGACCTTGAGTTCGTTGAAGATGAGAAGTGCATAATCCACATTTCGTGCAAAGTAGATGTTGTATAGCAGCTGCATCTCAAAATAATTAACCTGGTCCAGTCCTCCAACCTTGGTACCAAGTTAACGAATCATTGTTGACACCATAAATCCCTATCCGGTTGGAAAGGTGGCTTTTTTATGACACCCTCTATTTGTAGGTGACCCATTCTGGGTAGGACAGACCTTGCCACCTACCTCATCACAGCAGGCTCAAACACATCATTTGAGGGAGTTGAAGAACCTCCCTTAGCCGTTAAACTGTGAGAGCAATTGTTCTCTCTCCATTCAACATCATGCCTCGGATTTAACCTGTATCCTGGTCATAGACACACGTATACCAGAACTCCAATAAGTACTGAGGAACAACGCGAATAGGTGCTCAAGTAAAAGCGAATGCCAAAGGGCATTTTCTGATGTAATCCACCCATGCTTCGTAATCTCTGCCTCGTTTTCGCTCAGGGATAGCGAGGCAGGCTCGTTGATTATTCATCTTAATCACAGGAATTCTGTTGTTCTTGAATAATGCACCTCTTACCATTCTGTAATGGAGATTCAGAATGATTCCGTTCATTTTAGAGTTGAGTAAACTTGAAATTGATTCACACTCAGTGAATACAAAAGTCGCACTGAGCGATTAGGGATCAAGTTCGATTGAACGGTGAATTGCACTTAGCAAATAGGTGATTGTAGAAGGTATAGTGAGTATCTCAGAAGTTTCGTACGCGTAAACGTCTGAATTTTGGTTACAAACAATATATATACCTTTTTGTGGAGAGAGAAAAGTTACCGTCGGAAATCCCTATTTATCCGTTACTCTAACGAACTTACAGCTTGACGTAACAGTAATTTGTTTTGTTTGGGAACCCACTTTGTAGTAGGTTCAGATGATAAGCACTTAGCCGTTTCATCTTGTGGAACTGACTGGTCAGCTTGAGCAGGTGTTGAGTCCTGTGTAGGTTGATCAGCTTGTTCCTTCTCGGGCCTTAAGATTTCACTGTCATAGTTCTTGGCCTCATGTCCTCTACCTCCACACCTGTAGCATTTCCTTCTTCCAATGACTACAGGACGTAGATTATCTGATAATCCTTTAGGGAACTTACTCTCAGTCTTAGGATTATTGGTTTTGGATAATTTCTCAACTTTCTTTGCAAGCTGATTCACCTGATGCTCATTGACTTTGGACTTACCTTTGTCAGATCTAGGTTTATTATCCTTTTGATTAGAAGCTTGACCAACAAACTTCTTTTCACTGACATTGGACTTACCATTGTCATGTTTTCTTGACTTACTAGTTTTAACAGTTTTGGAGTTACCACTGTTGAGTTCTTTGGACCTACCAATTTCAACAACTTCGGACATACCATTGTTGTGATATGACCTCTGACTTACAGTTGTCTTCCTATTCTTGAAAATTCTCTTTGAGCCAGATAGAGAGTGTTGTCTTTTAAAAGGATTTGGATTCAACCTTTCAATAACAGATGTTCTTTGAATAGGCTGAGTGCCTAATCTATCAAGCACAGACTTACTATGTTGTTTAGATGTTGAACACTCATTCTCATGATCCTTTGCCTTCACAAACTTATTGTATTTTAGGCTTAAATCATGTTTCTTTTCTGAGGCTGACTTCTGAGACTCAATCAGTTGTCTATCTTCTTTAGAATTTGTACTTGCTGTCTCATCATCAGCAGCAGCATAAGCTGCGGATTGATAGTTACCTCGAAGTATAGTCTTTACCTGTTTAGGGATCTGCTGGTTGATGCACTATTCAGCAAGGCTTGATGAGTTACTCCAGGATTCAGTGACCTTCTGAAGTTGGTCAGCTTTATCATTGGCTTCCTGAAGCTCTTCACTTAGAAGTTTATTAATGTGTCTTTGACATCCAAGATCACATTGTGCTTTCTTTCCAGCAGTAATGAGAGTTTGATTTTCCTTAATCTCATTCAGACTTAAGGCTGGTCTTAAAGTCGTTTAACAAATAACCAAAAGTAAGACCTTTTTCTTTATTGGTGTAAGAGTTGAAATTACTAACCTTGTACATGGAAGATGGATCCCAGTCACTTAGTTTGCTATTTTCCTCAGCTTCCTTCATGTCAGATTCAAAAGTTGATTCAGACAGACCATAATCAACTTCGTCTAATTCAAACTCTTCATCTTCTTGAGCCATCAGACACTTGTCATCATCATCTTTGGTAGATGATTCTATATCCCAAGTTTCTGTATAAAGTCCTTTAACATTGGACTTGTCTTCAGGCTTTCCTTTCTTGAGCTGAGTATGTTTCTTCTTGTACTTATCAGCTCTGTAAGCATTCTTGTCAGCTACTGAAGCTGTTTCATCTTTCTTTAATCTGCATTCAGCAACAATGTGTCCCTTCTTCTGACAGTTGTAGCACTCAACTTTCTTGGGATCAAAAGAACTATTTCCTTTGCCCCTGTCAGATCTTCCTCTTCCCCTTTGAATTCTTCTCAACCTTCTGGCAAGCATGGCCATTTGTTCCGTGATAGTCTAAACATCATCAGTATCACTTGAGTATGAGTCTGAGTGGTCAGCTTGAGAGTCTGACTCAGTCTCAGATTCAGCAATGAAGGCTTTTGAGCACTTTTTCTTTCTCTCTCCAACTAATGCAGTTTCATGTTTATCAAGAGAATCCTTATTTTGTTGTTGAGAAGATTTCTTGTGTTCTGTGATCTGTTCATGATTAAGCAAGAACCCATATGTGGACTGTAGGTTATACATGTGTAATGTACCTCCAGCCCTTAGTGCTACAGCCTCGTCATTGAATTTCTCTGGTAACACATCCAAAAATTTCAGCATTAGGTCAACTTCATCCTTTTTAATGCCTACACTTAGCAGGTCACTAATCAAGCAGTGAAACCTTGTAAACAAATTAGGCAAGGTTTCATTCTTCTTAGAAAAGAAGTTTTCATAGGATCTATTAAGATGGTTCTTCTTTTGCTTCTTGACCAGATCTGTGCCCTCATATGTAATACTCAAAGTATCCCAGATCTCTTTTGCAGTTTGACACCCAGTCACAGTATGCAAGATATCATTGGTCAGGACATTTGCCAGAACACTCTTTGCTTTGTCATCCAGGGAATATAATTTCCAATCCTCATCAGTCTAGGATGCAAAAGGCTTCTTGACTTCCTTTTCTATCTTGTCATTATACATTGTTTGTCATATGATCTTATCAGTTGAGATTTGATGAGACAAAGTTAAGTTTATAAGATATGTTTTAAATACAACTTAAACATAATTATGAAGCTTGATCAGACTGAGCACTTATAGTGTTTCAGACTGAGCATAAGCTGAGTATAAGCTGAGCATATTTTTGATCAGCTTAGACTAAATCTTAGTGACTTTATCATTATGTTTGATAAGCTGGGTATGTCACCTAAGGTATATGTTGAGTATTCAGTTTGATGTGTTTCCAGTTGAGTGACTCAGCTACTAGACTGTGTCAGCTCAACAGAGTTGCTAAGTAAGTTCTAGCTAACTCTTATGACTTCTAAGGATGAGTTAGTCATTATACATGTTAGTACGTTTTTGATTTCGGGTTTGTCCTCGAAGAACTCATCTTGATGAGTTTCAAGCTGAGTAACTCAGCCCGACTAAAGAAGTCTGTTTAAGAGAATTAAAACTTGATTGAAATTCCTTTTACTCTATATAACTACGGCATGGATAAGAAGATTCCAGAATCAAGGTTGAAGATTGAAGACTCAAGATAGAAGATTCAAGAAAATCACAGATAAATAGTTTTGTTTGGGAAAAGCATGGCTCTGAATTTAAAACATATTTAAATTCTCTTAAACTGACTTCTTTTGTCAGACTGAGTTACTCAGCTTGAACCTCATCAAGCTGAGTCCTTCGAGAACAAACTTGAAATCAAACATGTACTAACATGTATAATAACTAACTCATCCTTAGAAGTCATAAGAGTTAGCTATAACTTACTTAGCAACTCTATTGAGCTGACTCAGTCTAGAAGCTGAGTCACTCAGCGCGAAACGCATCAAGCTGAATACTCAACCTATACCTTAGGGGACACACATAGCTTATCAAACATATTGATAAACTACATAAGATATAGTCTAAGCTGACCAACTATATGCTCAGCTCATACTCAGCTTATGCTTAGTCTGAAACACTATAAGTGCTCAGTCTGATCAAGATTCATAATTCTTTTTAAGTTATATTCAGAACATATCTTACAAACTTAACTTTGTCTCATGAAATCTTAACTAATAAGGTCATTTTACCAACACCTAGTATGCAAACAAGGTTTGTAAACTAAAGAAGTCCATTTATGGACTTAAGCAAGCATCTCGCAGCTGGAATCTTTGCTTTGATGAGAAAATTAAAGAGTTTGGATTTTCGAAAAGCAAAGATGAACCATGTGTATATGTCAGGGCTAGTGGGAGCACAATTATCTTCTTAATCATGTACGTATATGATATTCTACTCATTGGAAATCATATCCTGAGCGTAAGGAGTGTTAAAGCCTGGCTAGGGAATTACTTCTCAATGAATGATCTAGGGGATGCGAGCTGCATAGTGGGGATTAAGATCTATAGAGATTGATCTAGAAGGCTTCTCGGGCTTTCACAAAGTGCATACATAGATAAAGTCATTAGATGCTTTAAGATGGAGTAATCTAAGAAAGGAAACCTCCCTATGTTGCATAGGTTGACATTGAGCAAGACTTAATGTCCTACCTCCCAAAATGAGATAAACGTAATGAAGCGAGTACCATATGCTTCGGCTATGCGGTCGATCATGTACGCCATGCTATGCACTTGTCCTGATGAGTCATGTGCTTTGAGCATGACTAGTAGGTATCAGGAAAACCCGGGTAAGCCTCACTGGAGGGCCGGAAAGAACATTCTCAAATACCTGAGGCGTACGAAAGAGATGTTCTTGGTATATAGTGGGGCAGGAAGAGCTGAGAGTAAAGGGTTACTCGGACGCAAGCTTCCAAACCGATAGGGATGACTGCCGATCGCAATTAGGGTTTGTCTTCCTGTTAAATGGTTGTGCTGTCAGCTGGAGGAGCTCGAAGCAAGACATGGTGTCTGATTCGACTACCGAGCTGAATACATAGCGGCAAGTGAAGCTGCTAAGGAAGCTGTGTGGATGAAGAAATTCATCCAAGATCTGGGAGTGGTTACAAGCATCGCGGACCCTATTGATATTTTCTGTGACAATGAGGGTTCGGTGGCATTGGCAAAGGAACCAAGAGCTCACAAGAGGATAAGACATATACTGCGCAAATACCACTTTATACGGGATGTAATTGAAAGTGCATGGAAACTTAGCGGATCCATTCACTAAGCCGTTACCACAAGTAGCTCATGATTTTCACACTAGAGCAATAGGTGTAAGATATGCTAGCGATTTGGCTTGAGATCTGTATTTAGTTTGTTTGATATGTAATTTTATTTTGGCAACTTTTGGAAAGTATTGTAACTTATGTTTGTTTCGATATATGATAGAGATCTTATATGCGTGTGATACGGTTACATTCATAATACTTTACTGTGTTCCATCTTAGCATGTTTCTGTTGGAGTATGCCCACTGACACACGTATGCCGAGTCACTGCCGATGATGTGCAGGCCTATTGGGTCATACACCTAACTTCTACCCAAATAGCCCTAAGTGGAATACCTCAGGCAACCTATGTGATAAATACTTTTGACACAAATCCACGAAGTATTTTTCACGGTGGGTCAATCCAATATTCGTAACCCTAACGAATATCCGTAAATTATGGTCCGCAAAAACCGTTCGCAGCTATATTCGATATACTTTCGAATCTAGCCCAAAAATTATGATGACTTTATAACCCTATCAAGGTTCTCACCAATATAAGTAGTCACGGATAGTGTTTCGAATAAACCTAGTTTATTCCTGGATAAACCAAAACATACAAAATTGTGAAGAACAATGAAACTAATTTCTACACCCTTCCATATTCCACCCTGGAATAAAGATGCATAGTTTCTACCATTTCACTGACTCGATTCACGGTGTCTATCTGAATTACATATTATTTTATATTGTAAATTATCACGGATTACAAAGAAAATAATATGGTTATAAACCCTAAAACACAAGACTAGTACTTTGAAGTACTCCTTCTTGGTTTTGCTAGAAATCATTCTTGCAACCTAAGAATACTTCTAGGCTTACTTATTTTATAAATTCCTTAAACTTGGAGAACTGGAAATAACTCCTTGTTTTTTATTTATAAAACAACCTCCCTGTAATTAAAACTTTAATTACATTTGTAGATGTATTAAATCTTACTTGATTTATATCCATTTTTGTAATGATAAATCCTCTTACACCTACTTGTAAGAAACTTGAAATTAGATTCCCTGTGTATACCAACACTAATCTAATATCATTACTATGAATGTTAAAGAACATCCTATTTTATCATTTCTAACATTAACCAACCAACCATCATTTAATTAAGCTGACCTACTGAACTTAATGAGTATAATTTTGTTTAAGTCATAACTTGACTCAAAATCTTGCAATGATATCCTTATCGAGTACCTCTCAATAAATCATGCATTCCTCGGATTAGTCTTTCTTAAGAACTTACTGTTTTAGATAACTTCTAAAAACATCCGATATACTTTAAAAGTTCAAACTTGTATTTATCACACTAGTTAAAAAAGCAACCTTTTATTAACTCTGATAAATACATTAGTCAGGTGCTCCCACTATCTTTTATGAAAAAGTGCATTCTTTAAATCATCCTTTTAGGCCTTAGTCAAAAACTTGACTACCATGCCTAAAACTTGTGTTCCAAACACATGCTTTAAAGAACTTAGTTTTTGCAAGAATTTTGTTTTATGAAACCAAGAACTTGGATCTCTCATATATCCATCTTTCCAATTACGGAAAATGGTTTCATTAAACTTACCATGATCACAAGTATGAAACACTTATAATGGTATCTTGAATTTCTTTCCTTAAAACATTTAGTATAAAACTCCCTTGATTATAATAACTATTATAATCACTTTTATACTTTCTTAAACTATTTTTCCCAGAAATAATGACTATTATTTCCATATGTTCAAGACTTTGAACATTCACTTTTCATAAAATCTTAAATACTTGTTGGATTAGAAAAACTATCTAATCTTATAAACAAAACTTGTTTATTCAAGTATTTACATAGTAGAACCGGCATTTATGTAACTACAACAAATCATAACATAAGATAATTATGAATCACAATTCAAGTCAAGACTTGACTTATTGGCACTCTTTGAGTCACAACTGGACCAATCATGATTCATATAATAAGAACACGTGCACGGATATGAATCAAAAATTATAATTTCCATAAACTTAAAAGTATCCATAAACAATATAAAATTTGTTCAAATAAACATAAAAAGTTTAAATAACTAGGAAATATAAATAATATCCGTATGTTGCACGTAGGATCTCTTCATGCTGGGCCGCATGACTTTCCATCTCCTCCTGCAATAAACGATTGGAAGATGTTAGAATAGTTGTAAAACTTTACAAGTAGGAAAGTGACAAAGAAGCTAATCACGCAATACCTGAGGAGCCAGACTTGCCTCCTGCCTCGTGACCTTTCGGACAATCTCGTTTCCAATGTCCGGCCTCGCCACACCTGAAGCACCGATTCTCGGTCCTTACCTTGTTTGGCTTTGGCTTCTTGCCCTTGTTGTCGTTACCAGCTCTGGGTGCATTCTGGCTGGGCTGGGCCTTGCCCTTTCCCTTTCCGTTGCGCCCCTTCCTCTTCTTACGTCCACCATGTCCCACCATAAGAATGTCCTTAGACTTGGTCCCTATACTCTGCTTAGCAGTATTAAGCATTGAGTGCAGAGTATAAAAGGCTTATAGTCATTTGACAACGAGTTGAGTATCGTATCCGTTGCTAGCTGCAACGGTACTGGGTGCCCAAGTCTGTACTGAAGGGTTTTAAACCTGACCAAACCACCATATGACACAAACTGGTCAAGCCTGGGTTTGATTCCACTGGTTCAATCCTAAAAGCGGAACTGGATTGAACACAACCCTCTAAACCCCAAAAGGGTTAAGATCTTTAAAACTTACATGATCAACATAGTTTCTTGACGAACAATCCACAGACAAGGTTATAAGATTATACCTTAACAAAAAACCTTTAGGATTGCTAAAGTGGTCCACCACTACTGCACCTCCGATTGAACTGGCTGCTAGACCGCTCCTGGATCACCAAGCCTTCAACACTCAATGTCGAGAGTGTGTGTGTGTGGATACCTTGCGTCGATCAACACCAAAAATGCAAACACCCTTTTCCGTGTTTGTGTGATCGCCGAAGAGAGAGAGAGAGACTGAGAGAGAGAGTTCGGCCGAGAGAGTGTGCGACGAGGAAAGAGAGGGCGAGATCGAGAGAGACTGTTGTGGTGGCTAGGGTTAATCCCTTGTCTCATATCTTAATCATTAAGGCTTAACATATATTTATAAGGATTATCTAGGACCTAAGCCCTTTTAAATTAATGCCCGCTGGTTTTAATTAAACTTTCAATCTCTTCACTTTGACCCCCTGCACTTTACTAGTTAATTAATTAACTTAGTCCATTAAATATTAAAGACTTAATATTTAATTCTCCTTAAATAATAAATAACTATTTATTATTTATTTCCTTTCTAATAATTAATCTAAACTGGATAATTATTATATCTCTCAATAATTAATACTACGGATTAATTATTCGTTTATCTCTTTAATAATTAATCTAACTGATTAATTATTTCCACACAGATTTATGGTGAAATCCAACTGTTCTGAATTGGGTGTGTAGCAGTGTGACCCTTTAGTCTCTTATAACATTGGATACAATATGCCCGTTAATTATCTCTGCACATAATCCAATAGAGCACGCATCAAGTCATTCGGAGTTTGTCCTTAGATGACTTAGTCTTGTCCGTTGGCTCACGGGCAAGACACATAGGGTTGGCTCGTTACCGAATATATTTACATTCGTGGTTGTTTAGTTTATTTTGTTTTTCTTGCTTGGTTGTTTAGTTTCTTCGCAAGCTTGAAAACTTTTTAAAATAAATTAAAACCAAGAGTTTTGAATTGGTTAACAAACACTCGCGCGCCACAACAAGAATTGGTTAAAATTTGTTTTAACCGGAGAAATCAAAATCCCGTTTTTCTCAAAAGTAAATCACACGCCAACCATAAGATGACACCACCCGAATCTAGTGAAACAAGATCGGTCGTCGAGTTTTAGCCGAGCCGGCCATTGGGCTAGAGTACCACCGTGTATCTTGATGGTCCATTTACAATTCCAAGACTTAAAACGCCTTGGTAGTTGTCGTGCCCATACCGAGCTACCATGGTGGATAAATGAGGAATGGTGTGGAGGGATCAAACATGTCACGTGGGTGCTATGAGTACCTAGGATCCCGCAAGTGTCTAAGAGTTGCAATCGCGGATTGAAATCGGTAAAGTATTTACCGGCCTAAGTAGCTCCATGAAGTGATCCGCGGCAAACCCGTCATGGATCGGGGTACTTTGAGGTTCTTGGCCCTTGTTAACATAATTTGTTTTATAAACAAGTGGGTAATTATATAACAAGGATTTAATACGACAAACTAACCAAACTTCGTATTTTGCTTGTAGATGGCATCTACTAGCACCAACACCAACACCAACACCGCAAACATGTCGCTACGTCCTTTCCTTGAAAAGGAGAAGCTTTAAGGACCTAAATTCATGGATTGGTTTAGGACTTTGAGAATTGTCCTACGCCATGAGATGAAGCTTGAGGTCTTGGAGACTCCTCTTCCGGACCCACCTGCTGCCAATGCAACGAGGGCTGTCAAGGACGCGTATGATAAGCGCGTGAAGGACACCAATGACGTAACTTGCCTCATGCTTACGACCATGAGTCCCGAGTTGCAAAGGCAATTTAAGACTGTGAGTGCGTATGACATGATAACGCAGCTGAAGGACATGTTCTAGATGCAAGCGAGGCAGGAGTTATACGAATGTGTCAAAGCCTTCGTTGGTTGCCTGATGCAGGATGGTAGCAACGTGAGTTCACATGTCCTTCATATGAAGGGCTATGTGGATCAATTGGAGATGTTGGGGTTCCCTATGGGGAAAGAGTTAGCGGTTGAAATAATCCTCCAATCTTTGCCTCTATCTTACGGGCCCTTCATTGTGAACTTCCATATGCACAATATGGATAAGACCTTAATGGAGCTTCATGGCATGTTTAAGACTGCCGAGTCTAACATGGCCAAGACGAAGCCATCTTCCTCCACCGCCGTCCTTACGATCAAAGAGGGTGGAAAGAAGCGAAAGCAACCTGCTTCGGCCTCGAAGGGGAAGGGGAAGGGGAAGGCCAAGGTGGCAACACCAAAGCCTAAACCTATAACAACCCCAGAGGTAAAGGGGAAACAAGTAGCTACCGCTGTCACCTCTCCGGAAGAGGCAACCTGCTACTTCTGCTGGGAAAAGGGTCACTACCGGCGTAGTTGCCCCAAGTACACGGAGGAGCTCAAGAAGTTGAGATCCAAAGGTGCCGCTGCCTCCGGTACTAGTAAGAAGTAGGGACTTGGTTGATGGAGAGCTGGACCTCATTATGGGAAAGAAGTCGGTTGTCCCTGTTGAGAAGATTGGAAGTGTTGAGCTTGCCTTTCAATCCGGCTTATCTATTGTTTTATTGAATGTATGTTATTCGCCCTGCGTGGCAAGAAACATTATTTCCTTATATGCTTTGTACGACGATGGTTATGATTTTGAATTCATGAATGGTTCTATTTTATGTTATAAGAATGGTTCCTTATGTTTCAAAGCATTCCCATGTCATGGAATATATGAAACGAGCGTAAGCTTGAGAAACAATAGATCAATCATGAATGTTGATACGGGATCCAAAAGTGTTTTGGATAATTTGTCTCTTTGGCATGATCGTTTAGGCCATATAAACAAGAAACGCATCGCCAAGCTCCAATCAGATGGGATCTTGGAATCATTTGACCACGGGTCTAATGAAGTATGCGAGTCTTGTTTATTAGGAAAGAAGACCAAAGCACCCTTCACCGGTGAATGTGAGAGGGCTAAAGACTTGTTGCATATCGTTCACACTGATGTGTGTGGTCCGTTCAAGCATGCCACTAGAGATCACTCCCGCTACTTCGTTACCTTTATTGATGATTATAGTCGATATGGGTATGTCTACTTGGTGAGACAAAAGTCTGAAACCTTTGAGGTGTTCGGACATATAAAAGCGAAGTGGAAAATCAACTTGGGAAAAGGATTAAGATGCTTAGATCTGATAGAGGTGGAGAGTATCTTAGTTCCGAATTCCGAGACCATCTTAGAGATTGTGGGATTGTCTCGCAATTAACCCCTCCTAGGACGCCTCAATTAAATGGGGTCGCCGAGAGGAGAAACCGAACATTATTGGATATGTTTCGGTCTATGATGTTGTTGGGATTTCGTGGGATCACAGCGGAAGCAAGGTACAAGCAAAATAGCCCAATGTACAAGTCAACAAAGCAAGAAAACAAGAAATCCCAAAAATGTACCAAACTCTATGTTCAAGAAATGCAACAAGGAAAGGAAAGAGGAAGGTGATTATACCTTTCTCCTTAGCTCCAGAAATATCGTTGTCTCGTAGTGGTGATGCTGCAATGGTGAAACGCGGATCGACTAATGGGTAGTACCCCGGGAACACGTCTAACCACAAGAGCTAGCAAGCCATCGTGTTTCTTCACTATGAAAAACACTCCGGGACAACAACCTATCAAGACCAACCTTCTGGAAATCTCTCTTGATCAATTCTCTCTTGGCCTTAGTAGCACCAAAGAGTGTGTGTGTTAGAGAGAAAAAGAGAGGAAGAGCACCAAAACAAATGAACTCCTTAGCTCCTATATTGTTTCCAGACTCCAAATAACTCCACTAAACCGGCCAAGTCTCGAGAGTTGGATACCCACATGCATTGGTCTATTTTGGAGGTGGATTTGACAAATGGCACTGGCAGGGTTTAGCGGCGCTAACCATAAGTTAGCGGTGCTAACTCAAAATAGTTAGCGGCGCTAACTCAAAATAGTTAGCGGGGCTAACGCGCCCTGTCAGTGATTTGACACAAAGTACATGAAGCCGTAGCGGCGCTAACCTCTAGGACGTAGCGGCGCTAAGCCCTAAGAGTTAGCGGCACTAACGCGGCCTGTGATGTCAACTTTTGCCTTTTGCCATATTTGGTCCCTTAACTTAAGTTGCGGTGAGGTTAGACCCCGGTGTATGACCCAATAGGCCCATACATCATCAGCAGCGGTCCATATGGCGTACGTGCATTAATGGGCATATTTCTAACATACTCCCACTTGCACATAATGCGCCGTACCCATGTAACCATAGACAAAGAGCGGCCTCTAGCGAAAGCATCAATGCCCCCATGTCAGTATGGGTTCCACTTCTTTGCAGAAGACAATTACCTACAAAAAGAATGTAGAGGTCCTATTTGATAAGTGATCAATACTCCTTTTGTTCGCGATATCCTTGTGAACACGAGACATGGATTGATATGTCAATCTCCAGATCGTTCACGATTATGGTTCTCGATCTTGATTGGTGGTGACCAAAATTTAAGGACATATCTGATTCTCAATCAATATTCCTTTGCGCATGGCCATGCTTATTTTGATGTCAGCGCCTAATCATCGAGGGGCCCAGGGATATCTCTCATACAAGAGGAACAAATTCCGTTGACTATATAATACCATAGCGTGAACCTTGTCATACTTAACTATTCCCTTTATAATAGCCAGTTACGAACTACGTTTTGAAACAGCCAAAGTAAGAAAGTTTCATGCTATAGCAATTCATACAACTCAGGTCGAAGGACGTAATGATATTATCATCCCGAGTTAATTATGACCATGATCCATGAAGTGAACTCAGGTGCGGGTCTTCCAGTCACTTGAAAACCCTTTCAAGCACATGTTACTGTTGCGTTTCATGCATTCAATCCTTGATCAATGCATAACCAACACCTAACCTCAGCCTTATTTCAAACTTCCTTCCCTTGAAGAATGACTGACTGTGGAAATTTAGAATGTATAAACATTCTGGGAAGTGGTTAAACATGCTAAGATGGAACACAGTAAAGACCAATGAAGGTAACCGCGTCATGCGTATATATAGTCTCCACTATATATCGATACAATCATCGGTGAGCAGTACTGCTTACCGTTCCCAAAGCTTATAAGTAAATCAAACATTTACTAAAACCATATTCAATCCTAGTCATAAGCATAAACAATGTTATTATACCTAGTATGAAATTCATCACTAGTATTTGACAACGGCTTAATTATGGGATCATCTACACGATATCCCTTTATACTCTTTTGTATTCTCTTATTAAACCACTTGCATAGTGTTTATCAAAGAGATCATACACAAGGTTATCATAGTCGTCATATCCTCAATGTTACCGAAGTTTACAATAGGATTAATGACACTTATGATTATCAGAGTCGACATACTCTCAATGTAACCAAAGTTCACAATAGAGTCACTGACACTCACTTTTATTAGAGTCGACATACCCTCAATGTTACCGAAGTACACAATAGGGACAATCACACTCATTGAATTTTAAATGTCGTATCTACACCACATTTTTGTATATTCAAAACTTCGATAAAAAAATTGACAGTCTTACAAGTATAGATTTTCTTACAGTAATAACTTACTCAAGACAACTTTATTTACGTCGAACATCAAGAACATACATCAGTATTTCTTGAATTTAGAATCCACTTGATTCCATATTCTCAATTTATACTCATGTAACAATAATTCCACCAATAGGTTGAGAACAACCCTAAATTAGGACATTATTTTCATTGAGTATATTTTACTAGGAACACATGAAGCTCCTACTAGCTCTGACAAGAGTATCTGGTTTAATCTAGCTTTCTAGAAAACTCATTCCTTTGACTTTCTCGTAAAGCAGGATTACAGCCGCAAGATGCAAGTTTTGCTGACTTTAGTCATGGATACAACTTGGACATAATGAATATATAAGACCTCGGAACATGCTTCAAACATTTCCTCAACTTAATCCTATGAAGGATCAAGGTCTTCTTATTTCCATGTGATCTTACTTGTTTCCCAAAAGCGACAACAATGCTTCACATAATCCAGTCCTAATTTGGATATTATGGATGTGTAAGAACCTCGGAAAATGCCTTAAGCATTCCCTCAACTTAATCCTATGAATGATGCAGGTCTCTTACGTCCAAGTGAACTAACTTGTTTCCTCAAGGTGACAACAATATTTCACTTTTATCCAAGTCATCTTCAACATAGTCACTAGAACATGTTTCCTTATAATCGACATGAAACACTTTGTCTCTAGTCGGCATTTGAAGTTGTCTATGATTGCATATTTGTTATTCTCTTCACCCTTCTTGGATCACACCGTAGGTGTGGGATTAACCCTAGTCAAGTACTTAGATGCAACAAATGGGTTACATCTATTTATACCATTCCCTTCTTTTATTCACTAGTGAACTCAGGGCCCCACTATGTTTCCGATGAATGGTGACATCACAATGATTCACCATCAAGCTGCTGTTGCAAAAATATGACAACCTCATACCTAAACAGCCTTCTTGACTTCCATCAGATTTAAAGAAACAATGGATATTATCAGTTTTTACCAGCATCTCTATGCTGATTAGATGCTAGTGTCAACATTATGTCTCTTATTTAAGTTTTACGTTCTTCCTCTGGAATGCTTTTGTAAATTGTCTTCTTCCTTTTTGAGCAACCAAATATGGTTCCCATAACTGTAAGAAACAATTATCCAAAACTCAGATGAACTACTTAAATATATAAGCATCTACTTATAATTCATCCATCTCCCACTGAATATAGACTGGATAATTTTAAGTTATGAGATTGACAAGCAAATGACTCTTTCTAGTCAATATCTCATTCGATGCTTAAGTAACCATAATGTTGTGTCTTAGATTGAGGACTTGGTTCATAAAATTAATTTATACCAATCACATTGAATACATGTTTTAGGCCTGCCTTTTACCAGATCATCAACACAGATATCCGGTTTTCTTTAAAGTAACACCATATACAAATGTGTTTCTTCGAGAAAACGAATAATGGGTTAAACTCATGATTCATTTCACGTTTAAACCAATATAGATAGGAAAACTTAGCATCTACTCTAGATCTAAGAATTTATATCTATATGCCCTTATTGATTCTTAATTCTCTTTAGGTTAGTTCCGAATACCTCTAGGTTTCAAGACACAAACCTTTTCTCTAGTAATCATTCTCTCAACAACTACCATAAAGACGGTGATGAAGAATTTCACTAGTGTCACTCTTTGTGGCATACTTGAACGGATTATCCACACAAATGTGATCAAATCCAACAAGTCACAATCCTTCCTACCAATACTGGTGAAGGATTTCTTAATCATCCTATTCCAATAAACAAGATTTGCATCTCTCATTTAGCCCGAGGCTAAACTTTTACAAAGATCCTAACCACATGGATCTAAGCGATGTAAATGTTGTTTACTTGGTCAAGTTTGATTATGCCATATAGCTAATGTATCCAAAACACTTTTGGATTTAAGAATAAATTGTTCATGATTGCCTTATTACTTATAACGAGCCTTTATGTATACAATGATATGGATAAGTTTTGATAAAATCATCTCCAAATAATTTTTTCAAAATTGTTTCAATTCTAAGTCATATCCATGGTCATCAAATGTGTATTTAAGCACTAAAATAGTCAAAAATAACACATAAACATAGACATGGATCAAATTTGAAATGAAACTATCAATATGAAAAATCTTTTCATAAAATACAGGATACAAAAATATCCATCATCTTCAAAAGAACATACATCAAGCAAGTCTTGACACGCACGGCATACAAACAAAAGTAATAATTAATCCGGAATTAATGGCGAGACCAACACTCCCAATTCTCTTGTAGAAGAAAATCAACAAAATTTCTTCTTTAGAGATCCGGTTCTTCAAGCTTTTCCTTCTTACAACAAACAGATCTACACTTTGCAACAAAAATAAATTTGTGACAAACGTAAGTCTTATAGCTCGGGTAAACAACCCAGCTTATTAAGGAATAGCAATGAAGTATAATCATGAATGTACCTCAAGTAGGAAAATTAACTCTCTCTTTTCTGAGATGTTTTATATCCTCTCGGCACGAAGGGCAGGCATGACGGCCCCAATCCCCAAATCTACCGCAGAAGTAGCAAACCACCCCTTGTTGAGTCTCCTTAGGCATATCATTAATATCCATGGACTCAAAACTTGAAGCAATCTTGGATACTCCAACTTCTTCTTTTAATGGGATCGATTTCTTCTTCTTGGCTAAAAGTTGTTCCCTAGAACCAAGAACGGGAGTGGATGAGGATGATGTATGCTTGGATATGTTAGATTCAACATCCTTCAACATTCCATGCAAGTCATCTATAGATATTTCCTTTCCATGCATATTATTACAAACTTTTCATATGTGGCGGGCAGAGACTGAAGTATGAAATTCACACCAAGCTCCCTCCCTACAGGAAATCCTAGCCTCTCCAACTGGTCCATGTATGATTTCATCTTCAAAACATGGGCACTTACACTCCCGCCTTCCCGCATCTTACAACTGGTTAGACTTTTAACACACTCAAAATGTTCTTGCCTAACTTGCTGTCGGAAAACATCCTTCAGCTTGTTAATCATGTCATACACAGTCATGTGCTCAAATTGCTTTCGTAGTCCCGAGCTCATACTTGATAACATGAGACAAGCAACATCGTGCGTATCCCGAACATGCTTTTCATATGCATATCGGACAGCCAATTCCGCATTGATAGCAGGTGGTTCAGGAATGGGTTCCTCAAGGATGTGCAACTTAGACTCGGCACGTAGGACAATTCTCAATTGCCTAAGCCAGTCAACAAAGTTCACTTCCGTGAGTTTCTCCCTTTGTAGAATCATACGAAGTAAAAAATTCGACGTGTTGTGGTTTTGATTCGACATCCTATATTAAGTAGAGTACATGATTTAGTTAGTTTGATTTGAATCCTTGTTAAAATAATTACCCATATCGTCACGAAAAATATCTTAACAAGGGTTAAGAACCATATTTCACTCCAATTCATGACGGGGTTGCCGCGGATCACTTCATGGAGCTATTTAGGGCGATAACCATTTTACCTATTGCAATCTCTATTCCAACTCTTAGACACTTGCGGGATCCTACGACAACCATTGGTCGTTTGGCATGTTTGATCCCTACTAGCACCAATTCCAAATTAAAATTCTTGGTTGACTCGTGCTAAGCTCGACAATCACTCAAGGATTTTAATTTGTAATTGCAAATCGTCCGTCAAGACATACGATGTCAAACCCACCAAAATTGGCTCGTGCTAAGCTCGACAACCAAAATTGTGAATTTGACACACTCACCTTCCACACAGTTTTATGAGAGTTGGCTCGTGCTAAGCTCGACAACCAAAACTCATAAATCTAGATTCGGGTGGTATCGACTTACGGATGCTGCAGGATTTACATTTTATGAAAACGGGCTTTTGTTTCCGGCTTGGTTACAGATTAAATTTATTAGTGACAAAACCTATTTTCACTAGGTGAGCTAATCTTGTATGTGAGCGCGCGAGAGAGTTGTAAACCATTTTTACCAAATCTCTTGTGATTTTATTAATTTCGAAAAATTATCTAGCATGCGAATCCTAAGCAAACCATGCAAGAAAAATAAAATCACATCACACGCATATATATACGAAATAAATTGGTAACCCTTGCCATAAATCCTATGTGTTCTTCCCATGAGCCAAAACGGATTGAACGTGGTCAATCTAAGGGACGGAAGATCTTCAATGCGGGCTCCCACTAGAACCGCTATCTCCAATGGACTTCACCGGCTTCTATGGACACGCTCCATCTCCTCCCGACTCCATCTTGTGTGTTTTCATCCATATTGAACAATAAATACAATAGAAATTGAAATGGCATACAAGCTACAATAATTTCCTATTTATCTAGTACAAATACACGGATGAATGAAATGGCATGCAAGCCACAATATTATTACAAATATAACAATTTTAATAAATATTACAGCCCATGTGATTAAAATCACCAAATGCATCCATACACACAAAATCAACCACAAAGTCAAAGGCAAGGTTAGCAATTTCAAATCTATCACATACAACCAAACATGACAAAATGGTAACAAAATTACCAAGACATAATCTGGAACAAAATTTCCAGAATCACAAAAGGATAAAATTTCCGAGACCAAAACTGATTTTAACTTTGAAACAAAAATTGTTACAGCGCGTTAGCGCCGCTAACATTTATGAGTTAGCACCGCTAACCCGAGGTTAGCGCCGCTAACCCTGTTCAAACAGAAAAAAAAACATTTTCGGTTTCGGGATTTTTTCAAGCCACCAGTGCAAATCTAACATAGAGGTGGCTCTGATACCACTGTTGGGATTTCGTGTGCTCACAGCGGAAGCAAGGTACAAGCAAAATATCCCAATGTACAAGTCAACAAAGCAAGAAAACAAGAAATCCCAAAAATGTACCAAACTCTATGTTCAAGAAATGCAACAAGGAAAAGAAACAGGAAGGTGATTATACCTTTCTCCTTAGCTCCAGAAATCTCGTTGTATCGTGGTGGTGATACTTCAATGGTGAAACGCGGATCGACTAAAGGGTAGTACCCCGAGAACAAGTCTAACCACAAGAGCTAGCAAGGCATCGTGTTTCTTCACTATGAAAAACACTCCGGGATAGCAACCTATCAAGACCAACCTTCTGGAAATCTCTCTTGATCAATTTTCTCTTGGCCTTAGTACCAAAGAGTGTGTGTGTGTTAGAGAGAAAAAGAGAGGAAGAGCACCAAAACAAATGAACTCCTTAGCTCCTCTATTGTTTCCAGACTCCAAATAACTCCACTAAACCGGCCAAGTCTCGAGATTTGGATACCCACATGCATTGGTCAGTTTTGGAGGTGGATTTGACAAATGGTACTGGCAGGGTTTAGCGGCGCTAACCATAAGTTAGTGGCGCTAACTCAAAATAGTTAGCGGCGCTAACGCGCACTGTTAGTGATTTGGCACAAAGTACGTGCAGCCGTAGCGGCGCTAACCTCTAGGACTTAACGGCGCTAACCTCTAAGAGTTAGCGGCGCTAACGCGGCCTGCGATGTCAACTTTTGTCTTTTGCCATATTTGGTCCCTTAACTTAAGTTCCTGTCAGGTTAGACCCCGGTGTATGACCCAATAGGCCCATACATCATCAGCAGCGGTCCATATGGCGTACGTGCATTAATGGGCATATTTCAAACAGATATGTCACACGGAGGTTCCTATTACATTTTTGGGTTACGCTATTGAGACGGCTGGTAGAATCCTTAACCTCGTACCAACAAAGAAAGTTAAAAGAATACCGTATGAGATGTGGCATGGAAAGGTTCCATCCATCTCATATTTAAAGGTCTGGGGACGTCCTGCCTACGTAATACGTGAGGTGGAGGACAAGTTGGAGCCCAGGGCCGAAAGGTGTTTCTTCATTGGTTATCCTGCTAGGTTTATAGGATATTTGTTTTACAAACCTTCGGAGAACAAGGTGTTTGTTGCTCGAAGGGCGGTCTTCCTTGAGAGGGAGCTGATATCCAAGAACGCTAGTGGGAGCAAGGTTGATCTTGAAGAAATTCGAGAGCCTACCAATGTAGAACCTAATGTTGGAACTAGCTCACAACCGGCAATGGTTGAGTCTCAGCAAGATGATGCTGGAGATAATGATGTAGATCCATTACCTCTAAGAAGATATGGTAGAAGTCGGCATGAGCCAGAGAGATATGGTTTTCACATATCTGAGGGCACCGACATGGTGGTTGTTTCTGATGAACCCACCAAATACCAGGATGCTGTGGAAAGAGGCAATGGAATCCGAGATTAAATCTATGGCCGATAACCAGGTTTGGGACCTGGTAAATCCTGTGCCGGGGTGTAAACCCGTCGGGTGCAAGTGGGTCTTCAAGAAGAAGATCGGTGTAGATGGCGAGGTAGACACCTTCAAAGCCCGACTGTTGGCTAAAGGTTTCACGCAAACTCATGGTGTTGACTATGAGGAAACCTTTTCCCCGGTGGATATGTTGAAGTCTATTCGGATACTCATGGCCATTGCCGCATTTTATGATTATGAAATATGGCAGATGGACGTCAAAACCGCGTTCCTTAATGGAACACTATCAGAGGAAGTGTATATGACACAACCTGAGGGTTTTGTACATCTTGAGTTCCCGGATAAAGTCTGCAAGCTTAAGAAGTCCATCTATGGACTTAAGCAAGCCTCTCGGAGTTGGATCATGTGCTTTGATGAGAAGGTCAAAGAGTTTGGCTTCTCTAAAAGCAAGGATGAGCCATGCGTATACATTAGGGCTAGTGGGAGCATAGTTGTATTCCTAGTCCTTTATGTGGATGATATTCTGCTAATTGGGAACAACGTCCCAACTTTGCAAGGTGTAAAAACATGGCTAGGGAGTTGTTTCTCAATGAAGGATTTGGGAGATGCAGCATATATTCTTGGGATTAAAATCTATAGAGATAGATCTCGCAGGTTGATAGGTTTGAGCCAAAGCACGTACATAGACAAGGTCCTATAGAGGTTTAGGATGGAGGACTCCAAGAAGGGGTTTATACCTATGTCACATGGTTTGCTACTGAGTAAGACTCAATGCCCGAGTTCCCCTGAGGAACGGGAAATAATGAGGTGAGTACCTTATGCTTCGGCAATAGGCTCGATCATGTACGCCATGATATGTACTAGGCCCGATGTCTCTTGTGCATTGAGTATGACAAGTAGATATCAAGCCAAACCTGTGGAGGGACATTGGACAGCGGTGAAGAACATTCTCAAGTATCTTCGAAGGACTAAGGAGATGTTCTTTGTATATGGTGGGGAAGAGGGGCTGAGGGTAACTGGTTACTTTGACGCCAGCTTCCAAACTGACAAGGATGACTGCCGATCTCCATCGGGGTTCGTGTTCCTGTTCAACGGTGGTGCTATCTCCTGGAGAAGTTCCAAACAAGACACGGTGGCTGATTCCACGACCGAGTATGAGTACATTGCGGCAAGTGAAGCTGCAAAGGAGGCTGTATGAATGAGGAAGTTCATCCTTGATCTGGGAGTGGTTCCTAGCATTGCCGACCCTGTTGAGATTTTCTATGACAACGAGGGTGCGGTAGCATTGGCAAAGGAACCGAGATCTCACCAACGCACGAGGCACATTCCGCGGAAATATCATTATATCCGGGATGTGGTCGAGAGTGGAGATATTGTCATCAGCAGAGTACACATGGATAGCAATGTGGCGGATCCGTTCACTAAACCGTTATCGCAAGCTAAGCACGATGCCCACACCCGTGCTATTGGTATTAGATTCGCTAGCGATTTGGTTTGAGTTTGTATCTTACATTGTTTGGTTATTATATTTGATGTATTTACCTTCTTGGGAACATTAAGCAGTATTGTATTTATTGTATTTATTACTTTAAGTCTTTACTGTGTTCTAACTTTGCATGTATTATACTTCCTTGAATGTTTTACATTCTAAATGTCCACAGTCAGTCATTCTTCATGGGAAGGAAGTCTGAACGAAGACTGAGGGAAGTGATTGAGACACGGGGACGCAATACTTCGCCAGTACTTTAAAGGGGTTTCAAGTGACTGGATGACCCACACCTGACTCCACTTTGTGGTACTAGTCATGAGTGGATCAGGATGATAATATCATTTCATCCTTAGACTGGAGATGCATGTGTCTGCATCACTTTGGTTTGCTTTGTTCTAATTTTTTTCAAACGCAGTCCGTAACTGGCTGTTATAAAGGGAGCAGTTAGGCAAAGTATGGTCAATGTGGTGGGCAATGTAGTCAAAGGAATTTGTTCCTCTGTTTAGAGAGATATCCCTTGGCCCCTCGATGATTGGGCACTGACACCAAAATGCATGGCCATGCTCGAGTGTGCAATGATTTGAGTAATCGATTGCAACTTGTATATTTTGGTCACCACAAATCTCGATCGAGAAACGTAATAGTGAAGGACTGCGAATGACTTAGTACCATGTCTTTCCTTCACATGGATATCGTGAACAAAGGGATGATTGATCACTTATCTATAGGACTATCTCAAACCTATGAGGTTGGGATTTGGTACTTGTCAGGGATGACATACTCGTATAGATTTGGGGGTAGAGATGTCTTGCTAGAGGCCGCTCTATGTCTGTGATATATCAGGGTATGGTGTGTCATGTACAAGTGGGAGTCTGTTGGAGTATGCCCACTGACACACGTATGCTGAGTGACTGCCGATGATATGCGGGCCTATTCGGTCATACACCTAACTTCTACCTAAATAGCCCCACACCCGTGCTATTGGTATTAGATTTGCTAGCGATTTGGTTAGAGTTTGTATCTTACATTGTTTGGTTATTATATTTGATGTATTTACCTTCTTGGGAACATTAAGCAGTATTGTATTTATTGTATTTATTACTTTAAATCTTTATTGTGTTCCAACTTTGCATGTTTTATACTTCCTTGAATGTTTTACATTCTAAATGTCCACAGTCAGTCATTCTTCATGGGAAGGAAGTCTGAACGAAGACTGAGGGAAGTGATTGGTCATGTGTCCAATAGTGATTGGGACACGGGGACGCAATACTTCGCCAGTACTTTAAAGGGGTTTCAAGTGACTGGACGACCCACACCTGACTCTACTTTGTGGTACTAGTCATGAGTGGATCAGGATGATAATATCATTTCATCCTCAGACTGGAGATGCATGTGTCTGCATCACTTTGGTTTGCTTTGTTCTAATTTTTTTCAAACGCAGTCCGTAACTGGCTATTATAAAGAGAGCAGTTAGGCAAAGTATGGTCAATGTGGTGGGCAATGTAGTCAAAGGAATTTGTTCCTCTGTTTAGAGAGATATCCCTGGGCCCCTCGATGATTGGGCGCTGACACCAAAATTCATGGCCATGCTCGAGTGTACAATGATTTGAGTAATCGATTGCAACTTGTATATTTTGGTCACCACCAATCTCGATCGAGAAACATAATAGTGAAGGACTGAGAATGACTTAGTACCATGTCTTGCCATCACATGGATATCGTGAACAAAAGGATGATTGATCACTTATCTATAGGACTATCTCAAACCTATGAGGTTGGGATTTGGTACTTGTCACGGATGACATACCAGTACAGATTTGGGGGCAGAGATGTCTTGCTAGAGGCCGCTCTCTGTCTGTGATACTTCAGGGTACGGGGTGTCATGTACAAGTGGGAGTCTGTTGGATTATGCCCACTGACACACGTATGCCGAGTCACTGCCGATGATATAAGGGCCTATTCGGTCATACACCTAACTTCTACCCAAATAACCCTTAGTGGAAATAGCTTGTCAAAACGGTCAAATTTCAGTTAACCTAGGCTTCACGACCGTGAAGGATGCTCCACGGGTCGTGAAGCAACCTGTCCCCACGAGTTTTTACATGGGCCATACGGCTCATGGACCAGAGTGGCTTCACGGTCCTTCACGTGCCGTGAAGGGGACCGTGAAGGATAAAATGCGCCACGGATACTTACGACTTGAAGAAACACGGCACGGGCCGTGAAACTTTTAAGCTTCACGGTCCGTGAGAGCCCGTGAGAGGCCGTGAAGCTCGGAATTCTAAGTGGCACTTGATTTTCATTGGCTTGTTGATAGTGGTCCAATGAGGATTAAGATAGTGGCCGGCTAGATGGTTCCAGAAGTAGGTTTTGAGTTCTATATAAGGCTTAAGCCTTAGAAGCCTTAGGACCTTTTCCCATTTTTACTTCCTACATACTAAGCATACTTCAAAAAGAATCTTGTAGAGTCAATTAGTGTGTTCCAAGAATCAGAGGGTTAATAATCTGAATCTCAACCATAGTGTGTATGAGATTTGATTGCTTGCTATCACAAAGGGTGAAGTTTTTTGGTGTATAGCTTCGGTAGGAACTTGGAGGCTTCTTCGTCAACGTTCATTCATCCTGGTTATTCATTCACAACCTTATTCCACAAGCAAGGAGCTTAGAGAGCAAGGTATAACACCTCTTCCTTGTGTTGGTTTTGGTTGCATGCATGTTGTTTCAAGTAATACCATTTATAGAGTTCTTGTCATAAATATTTTGTAAACTGTTTAGTTCTTGCTTCCGTTGCGTTTTTGTGTTATTTCCTGAATTCCTACAGTTTAAACACTTCGAAAAATATTATTTAATATTTCAAACTTTCCACAGTCGGTCAATCTTATGGAAGAAAGATTGAATTAAGGCTGAGGTAAGCATGTGACCTTGTATTCAAAATGGTTGAATTAAGGTGCAATGTTTACCTGTCCTTGAAAAGAGTTTCAAATGACTGGAAGACCCACACCAAAGTTTACTTCATGGATCATAGTCACGAGTAACTTGGGATGATAATATTTTACATCCTTAGACCTCAGATGTATGAACCGCTATATCATGAATCTTCCTTAGTTTAGCCATTTTCAAACGCAGTTCGTGACTGGCTGTCATAAAGGAAATAGCTAAGTAAGACAAGAAACATGACATAGGGTTATGCCGTTAATGGAATTTGTTCCTCTTGTATGAGAGATATCCCTGAGCCCCTCAATGATTGGGAGCTGACACCAAATACACATGGCCATGCACAAGGAATATTGATTGAGAATAGGATATATCCATAACATATGGTCACCACCAATCAAGATCGAAAAACATAATCGTGAACGATCTCGAGATTGACATTTAATCCATGTCTCATGTTCACTAGGATATTACGACTAAAAGGATGTCTAAAATCACTTATCTATAGGACCACCACGTACATGTATGTTTTGGTTTTCTGCAGATTGGCGGAACCCATACTGACTTGGGGGCATCGATGCTTTGATAGAGGCCGCTCTTTGTCTGCGGTTTCATGGGTACAGTGCATTATGTGCAAGTGGGAGTTTCTTAGAATATACCCGCTAATGCACATACGTCATCTAGACCGCTACCGATGATGTATGGGCCTATCGGGTCACACACCGTGGTCAAACTTGACAGCAACTATAATCAACGGACCAAAAATGGCAAAAGACAAAAGTTGATATAGCAGGCCACGTTAACGCCGCTAAAGTTAAGAAGTTAGCGCCGCTAACTCTTAACGGTTAGCACCGCTACGGCTGCATGTGACCGTTTGTCTGAAAAGCTGCAAGCCGCGTTAGCGTCTCTAACTTTAAGGGGTTATTGCCGCGAACCGTTAACGATTAGCGCCGCTACGGCTGCATGTGCTTTTTGTTAAATCACCTCTAGACTTGGCCAATGCATGTATATGTTATCTTGGCACTTTGCCCGGTCCTTGGGCATCTGAAATGGCATTCTAAGGTTTATAAAAGACCCTTACTTACCTTCAGTTGACACCTTTGCCATATTTGAACTTACATACACTCTTAAGTGCAAAATTTTAGACTTAGAGAATGTATACACAAGTGAGGTTCCACGAAACTAATAGAGTTGTTGTTCTTGAGTGATATTCAAGGTAAAGGATCTCTCAAGCTTGCTAGCACTTGTGGTTTGACGTGTTCCCAGGGTGGACCTCAGTAGAGAAATCTTGCATTTGGTTCTTAGATCACCATCACCACCACATTCACTAGTTTCTGGAGCTAAGGAGAAAGGTATAAATCCATTTCTCCCTTTTCTTCATGTTGCTTTTCTTTTCATAGAGTTTGGTACACTATGGGGTTTCATCTTTTATGCTTTGTATGATTGTACTTTGGGCAAAATTTGTTGTACCTTGCTTCTGTTGCATGCCCTGGAAACCCTAACACATCGACTTGTATGTCCTTCAATGGTAGAGCCAACGATTCATTGGATAAACATTTATTTAAATTTGACACGTGAAACGTATCGTGAATGGCACTCAATTCTTTTGGCAGTTTGATTTTGTAAGATACAGGTCCAACCCTTTCAATAATCTCAAACGGCCCAATATAACTAGGATTCAGCTTTCCCTTCTTTCCAAAGCGCACTGTCCCTTTTCAAGGAGATACTTTTAGAAGTACTTTGTCACCAACTTGAAACTCTAAAGGTTTCCTACGATTGTCAGTATAACTCTTCTGACGATCTCTCGCAGCTTTGAGTCTATCTTCGATGAGTGAGATCTTGTTAGTGGTCTCTTGAATTATATCTGGTCTCGACAATTGTCTATCTCCAACTTCCAACCAACTAAGTGGAGATCTACACTTGTGTCCATACAATGCTTCATATGACGCACACTGAATGCTGGTGTGATAACTGTTATTGTATGAGAATTCTACTAGTGGCAACTGTGAATCCCAACTTCCACCAAAGTCTATCACACAAGCACGCAACATGTCCTCTAGAGTCTGTATCGTTCTTTCCATCTGTCCATCCGTTTGAGGGTTATATGCAGTGCTCAGGTTCACTTATGTTCCAAGTGTCAGTTGAAGTGATTGCAAAAACTGCGAAGTAAAACGGTTATCTCTATCTGAAATGATAGAAATAGGTACTCCATGGCGCATAACAATCTCATTGATGTACAATTAAGCTAGCTTCTCCATCCTGTAATCTTCCCAAATAGGGAGGAAATGGATAATTTTGTAAGTCGATCCACGATAACCCAGATGGAGTCATACCCCTTAGCTGACCGAAGTAATTTGGTCACGAAATCCATGGTTATCTGCTCCCACTTCCATTCCGGGATTTCATGCTGTTGCAACAATCCAGAGCGCTTTTGGTGCTCTGCCTTAACTTTTGCACATGTTAGACATTTGCCCACATATAATGTGATGTCCTTCTTCATTTCAGGCCACCAATAGTATCCCTTTAGATCCTTGTACATTTTATCGGCTCCTGGGTGAATGGAATACTTAGATTGATGAGCCTCATCCAATATTGTATACCGCACATTATTCGCTTTAGGTATCCAAACCTTATCTTCAATGTAGTGCACTCCATCGGATTTAGTCTCAAATCTATGCTCTAATTGATGAAGTTCTTCATCCTTTAAATTCTCTGGTCTCAAAGCTTGTTTCTGAGCCTCTAGTATCCTTTCTTTTAGACTCGTTTGCACCATCGCTCCTAAAGCTCTAACTCTTAATGGTTTTACCCTTTCTTTCCTACTCAATGCATTGGCTAGGACATTAGCCTTGACAGGGTGATACTATATCTCACAATCATAGTCATCGAGCAATTCTACCCACCTTCTTTGTCTCATGTTAAGCATCTTCTGATTTATAATGTGTTGGAGACTCTTATGATCAGTGAAAATAGTGCATTTGGGGCCATATAAGTAATGTCTCAAAATTTTAAGGGCAAACACCACTGCTCCTAACTCTAAATCATGAGTGGTGTAGTTTTTCTCATGGATTTTCAATTGCCTTGAAGCATAAGCGATACTTTATCTTTTTGCATCAGTACGAAACCCATTCCTTGTCGCGATGCGTCGCAATAGACAACAAAGTTTTCCGTTCCGTCAGATAACGCTAAAATCGGTGCATTGCATAGTTTATGCTTCAGAGTTTGGATTGCATTATCTTGCTCGTCACCCCAGATGAATATCTTATCCTTTTGAGTTAAGGCTGTCAATGGTTGGGCAATCTAGGAAAAATTTGCAATATATCGCCTATGGTATCCTGCCAAACTAAGAAATTGACGAATTTCAGTTGGTGTCTTCGGAGCTTCCCACTTTTTAATTGCCTCTATCTTGGCTGGATCAACATTAATTCCTTCCGAATTAACCAATGTCCAAGGAAATGTACTTCTCATATCCAAAATTCACACTTTGAGAATTTGGCATACAGCTGTTGGTCCTTAAGCAATGTCAGTATTAGGTTTAGATGTTGTTCATGATCCTCCTTGCTCCTTGAATAGATAAGTATATCGTCGATGAACACGATAACAAATTTATCCAAATATGGTCTACAAACCGTATTCATTAGATCCATAAACACTATTGGATCATCCGTTAGTCCGAAAGGCATGACTAAGAACTCGTAATGTCTGTAACGAGTCTAAAAAGCTGTCTTAGGAACATCTTCTTCGCTAACCTTTAACTGATGATAACCAGATCGAAGATCGATTTTCGAAAAGAATGTAGCACCTTGAAGTTGATCGATCAAATCATCGATTTGAGGTAGAGGATATCGATTCTTGATAGTCAGTTTGTTGAGTTCTCTTTAGTCGATACACATCCGCAACGATCCATCTTACTTTTTGACAAAAAGAACAGGAGCTTCCCAAGGGGACGAACCTGGGCGAATAAATCAATTATCTAGTAACTCCTGAAGTTGAGCTGACAATTCTTCCAATTCTGATGGAGCTAATCGATATGGTGCCTTAGCCACGGGTGCTGCTCTAGGAATTAGATCGATATGAAACTCAACTTGTCGATTCGGGGGAAATCCTGGTAAATCCTCAGAAAATACTTCAGGAAAATCTCGAACAACCGGGATATCTTGAATGCGCTTCTCTTCTGCTCTTTTATCAACAACGTGTGCCAAAATTGCAATATTTCCATTTCTCAAATATTTTCGCATCTTCATGTATGATGAGCGTTCCACCTTCCGGAATGAGGATTCGTATGATCTCCTCAAAACAACATATCTCGTCTCGGTTCTTGGTGAGCCAATCCATACCAATGATTATATCAAAGCTTCCCAGCTCAATTGGAATTACGTCTATGCTAAATAGTCTATTAGCTAAGTTTAGGGTACAACCAACAATTACATCTTTAACTCTAGTTTGTTGGCCATTAGCAAATTCGATAACGTAGGCTTCTTTCATTTTTCGGTTTTTAGATTAAACTTTGATCTAAATTCTAATGACACAAAACTTTTATCCACTCCTGAATCGAATAATACAGATGCATATAATTTCTTGACTGGGTAATACATAATTGAAAATTTCCCAACCAATAACTTTAAGAGCATACATCCATAGTTCATTCAAAAGAAAATAATAAGTTGCTAGTACATAGTTAGTAGTCTAAAAGCTTAAAATAAAACACTAGGTCTTCGTGAAATATCGGTCATCATATCAGAACCATCGTCCTAACGCCAATCCCATCAATAATCCCACCACAACACCATCACTGCTAACATGTGCCAATGCCCGTACATCATCCTCAATCCTGCCTGTACCCTATCATCAATCCTAGAGATGTGGTTATACTGTCCTTCTGAAATCTCAATGAGAGCGTCAATCGAATGACGCGGGCAGTCCAAACGTCCATACACAAATGTCATCTCAGCAGTGAGCTCCCTCAACTGTAGGGCTTGAGCCTCTGTCATACCTGGTGGATGCATCACCGGCGTCCCTTACACAATACAGGCGCGACCTAGTGTCGCCCTTGACGAGATGGCTCGCCCGTGACAGGGACTGATGATGCGGGTGTAGTGCGTGGCGGAAGTCCAGTCGTCTTCCTGGTAGTGGCGTGAATACGGGGTCCTCTTGGTTACACCGGACGTAAAGGGTTGGACTGACGGGTCGGAGCACTCAATGGTGAATTCCTACTTCTAGTGAGTAACGGTATCAAATAAACTCAAGACATGATGGGTGGGTCCTCACCAGCCTCATCACCGTTATCGTGCTCGGGACCTGGCGTGTACTCATAAGGCTCACTCTTGGAAGACATTGTGAATTTGTAATAGTTAACCTATTTAATTACTACATGTACTATTGTGAGTGCTTAAACTGTGTCATGCATGATGTACACACACAATGAAAATATAATTCTTTTTTTTACTAAGAAAAACTTTTCATAAGCACATTCCTATTGTAACTAACCTAAGTATCCCATTGTCTAAACTTTAATTAAACATAGGTGATCAGGCTTTGTTTAATTAAGGTAAGATAATGAAATACTCAGCTTAGTCACTTAGAAAAAATGCTTAAGATATTATGTTGAAAAATCTATTTATTTTGTAAACCTTGGTTATAGTTTGAGTTTTCCCCCCATAAGGAAAATGGTATTCTCTATAACCTTTGGCTCTGATACCAACTTCTGTCACACCCGCTAAAGGGGAATCACGAGGTGTCACAACAAAAGGTCTCATAGCACAAGGTAATAGAGAATTCCAAACCATAATAGATTAATAAGATAAACGTAATTACAGATAATTCAAAATATTACACCCAAAACTTTTAATGTAGTCTGTAGGAAAAAGAAATATGGTTGGAAGTTTGTTCATGGTTGTTCACACACTGCATGCTTCTAAGTGCCGTGAGACTTACCAGTTGTGACATGAAAAGCATGATTAAAATAAAACGTCAACTACGAGAGTTGGAGAGGTCACATATTTTATTTGCACAAAATAAAGTTTTAATGCAACAATATTTGTGATGAGGACTTTTACCTATCAAAATCTATGAAGGAGGAAAACTTTATGTCCATCCAACAATTTTTGTAACTAAATTGGTTGCCTAAATATAACACATAACCCTTACTATGATGTTTACTACTTGAGCCATTATCCAAGCCTATTGACATACTGTTCCCTGTTTAAACCTAACGCCTATGTTAAATGACGTTTGTAAAATGGTAAAGTATACCTATAGTTCGTCAACCACGAGTGGGGGAATGTCGACCCCAAATAGCGCTATCTACCAGTACCACCAATCCCTTAGTAGGTTTAATGGACAATGTCTAGTTGTGGGACTTCAATTGAGAACTCAAGTACATCAAGCATACTACTTTAGTGCAAGTTAGCATCTTAATTTGCTATTACTATATTTACATGGCAACCAAACATATAAACAATTAAATTGAAAATATGATTTCATGCTTTTCACCCCAAAATTATAAGAAAATAGTAAAAAGGGGCTATGACTATCACTGATTTGATTATCGATCCGGGTGATAATGTGTTGCTATTCGGCTCTTCCCGTCTTAGACTCCTTCATAATTAAATAAATATTATAAGTTCAAAATTCTCGTATTTTATAGTGACTTAACTCAATAAATAATTTTTACATCTACGTACCTTTTAATTAATCGATATTTCCTTTAATGAAAATTTTTCAGTTATTGCATGTGTCCATATTTTACGGAAGTACATTTATATATATACATATATTTATATATTATGCATTATTATATTCCTAATTTGAAGTATTTTTATGGCCCTTATATTTATTTGCTTAATATAATTCCTAGAAGTGTAAACTTGAAATTCCAGAATCTGCCTTGTATTTTATATTTACTTTAAATTCATTTTTATACCTTTTAGGTTCATTTAATTTTCCGCAATTCCTATAAAGTGTTGTGTACTGTCTTAGGTAAATTTTGGTATAAGAATCAAAATTTTTGAAGGTCTGTAGGTATTTTATTAAAATTATAATAAAATAAGTGTTTCTGATTTTGAACAGTTTACATACCTTTAGTATTTTATTTATTTAAAAATCATACTTAATTATTTTTGTGTGTTTCCAGTTGGTTACGCAGAACGGCATAATAAAAAATTCATAATGGCCATATCGAGTGCGGAAAGCAGTTTTAGGAATACCGTCATCATTAACCCGCACCTGATAGTAGCCAGATCGAAGATCAATCTTAGAGAAGCAAGTCGCTCTCTGCAATTGATCGAACAAGTCATCAATTCGCTTATTAAACACCCGGTAATCAATACACATACATATCGTTCCGTCTTTCTTCATCACGAATAACACAGGAGCTCCCCAAGGGGAAGAACTTGGACGAATAAAACCCTTGTCAAGTAACTCCTGTATATGCGTCATCATCTCTCGCACCTCGGAAGGAGCAAGACGGTATGGAGCTTTAGCTACAGGTGTAGCCCCTGGAACAAGATCAATCTTATACTCCACGTCTCTAACCGGCGGCAAACCCGGTAATTCATCAGGAAACACCTCTGGATAGTCTGACACTACCGGAATATTTTTGACCACTTGCTTTTCCAGCTTTTAATCAATCACGTAAGCTAGATAAGACTCACAACCCTTAGAAAGAGACTTTTGAGCTTTCATCACAGAAATAAGGGGAATATCTGATTCTCGACGTTCTCCTCGAGCAACAGCACAAGACCCATCTGGTAGAGGAATCTTTACCATCTTTTTCGAACACAGAATCTCAGCGTTCTATTAAACTGAGCCAATCCATACCAACCACCGCATCAAAGCCCGCAATTGGCATGAGAAGAAAAGAGACAGGGAAACTTTTCCAGTCCACGTCGATGTTACCAAGAGGAACACTATCTATAACCGGAACTACTTTACCACTAGAAATTTCGACTTTAATCGGCTCAAGCAACACAGATAAAGGCAATTGCAGTTTATCACGAAAGGCCACAGATATAAAAGAATGGGTAGCTCCAGAATCAAATAACACACATGCTGGAACAGAATTAATAAGAAAAGTACCAGTGATAACGTCTCCAGCCGCTTTGGCTTCCTCAGTTGTCATCTGAAAAGCCCGCCCTTTGGCGAGAGGAGCACCATCTTTCTTCGGTCTGAAAGAAGACCCTCCAGCTTCGGGATCAATATTCTGTCTCATTGGGCAATCGGTAATCCTGTGCCCTGGCTTCTGGCACCTAAAACACATATTTTCTTTGAAATAACATTCGGTAGATGCATGTCCTTTCTCACCACACCTCATGCATCTGGTAGTGGCCTTCGAATAGTTACCAGAATGGTAGGTACGACCTAAAGAACACCAAGGATTATCAGACCTTGGCTTCTTACTCGAATCAGATTTCTCACCAACAGTAGATTTCCCTTTAGAAGTACCAGACTTCGAATATTGTTGAAACTTTCTCTTCTGGCCCTGCGTAGCTTGGTCTTCCATACACTGGAGACGATCCCCATCAATTTGTCGGGCTATCTTAAAGGCCCGATCTAAACTGGCCGCAACTCTTACATGCGCACGGTACTCAAGCGGCAGCATATTCACAAACTTCCGCATCTTTGCTTTCTCATCAGTCACTAAATGTGGTATAAATCTCACCTTATCAGTAAAAGCGTTGATAAGGTCCTCCACCGGTTTATCCCCCTTACGAAGACTAATTAAACTTGTTCTCCATCCTTTATAGATAATAATCGGTACAATACTTTGTCTTTACCTTCTCAGAAAACTTCTCCCAAGTCAGGGCAGCGATCACCTCCTTGCTCAACGTATCCTTAACCTTATCCCACCAATCCAGAGCACGGCCTTTTAACAGTCGAACCGCGTACTTAACACGATTCTCAGGTTCATAATTACAGGAGTCAAAAACTTGATCCGTCTTACACAACCAACGTATAGTCTTTCAGAGATTATCACTAGCCTCATAAACCTTCGGCCGGTAAGACATGAACTTCTTATAAGAGCAATGCTCACGACGCTTGCCCTTAACCGCTTCCATCAGTAACTCTCTAGTTTAACAGGCCTTGAGCCCTGAGTATCACGCCACGACGATTCCTCCTCTGTCTCTACGTGAGTACGAGAAGCCTCATCCTCCATTTGCTTTAGGGCTTCTTCGGTGTTAGCACGTCGCTCTGACATTATAACTCACTTTCTATACACAAGGGACAAACACGTTTAATACACACTTAGTCACTATTTACTAACACATAAGTTAGTTCACATTGAGCAGTAAACACATAACGCTCACTCTCAGCCCCAATTACCCCACTAGGAATAGTTAACGATGGTCAGGCCCGAGTTTGAGATCGAATACTCTCACAAGTACTCAATTCCCTCAAACTTAGTCTTTGATATCTAATTGTAACACCGGTTTTCACAACCTTAAAATTAGCGGAAATTAAAACTTTTTAAACTATATTTACAGAAAATATTAATAGCGTAAAAACCACTTAATACATATTTGTAGTGTTTGTCGACTTGGCGATAAAAAACAACTAATCAAGACAAAGTCTTAAAAATCGTGTCAGTGTTACCAACTACGCACTAACCATCATCACAAAGTCTCTGAGTTAACAACATGTGTTCCAAAAGATATATACATTACAACTACGCAAAGTATCCCGCCTCGCCAGGCCATCTCATCACTTACCTGCGAAAAGGGAAATATCACGAAAAATTAGTTACACTAGCTAGTGAGTACATGCAACACATAAGCATCAATATGCATGCTATCACATCACGGTATGGCAAACAGAGATAAAATATCATGTAGCAGTGTGCTGACATGTCAGCGGGATTATATCTTGCGAGGTAGCTAGCCTGGCTCAATGGCCCGAGCTGGGGAATCAAGCACAACCAACCGTATCGGTAGGGAAGCAAAGAGCAACCCACCATCACATTTGAGTCACGAGGACTGCGTTCGGATTTCATCATAGACCAAGACCCTCCTTGTATGTTAAGGAACGGCGGCCTGCAGAACCTTCGCCTCGCAAATTCAATCGCGGGAACCGTTAATCCTCAAATAACACTCAAGGGACCCAGCCGCATCAGCAATTGACCTCAATTACTGCGTCTGTCCAAGCAGGAATCATAAACACAGATGACCCATATAGGGTCCACAGTACGCATGCGTATCACAAATCACAAGTTATATCACTTGGCATAACATATATCACTATATGACGTCATACCTCGCGTGTTCACATATATACACATAGCACACATTTGTCGAAACGCATCATATACACACTTGGTTATCACTTACACATAGCACACATATGTCGAAACGCAAGTTAAACTAGCTGTCGGGGTTGGACCTATGCTTGCGATCACAAGGCTATGCCTTACGGTCGCAAGGGACCTCCCATAATAGCCCTTGCGATCGAAAGGGTACCCCATGCGACCGCAAGATGTCTTTTCCCATAAACTGATGCTTCCAGTCGCAAGGAATGTCCCTTTTGCCTGTAAGCATAGTTCCAGGGTTGGTTACGATCCTAAGTTATGTACCAACGCTCGCAAACCTCATTTCCTTCGCCCGTGGGCGGTAATATCACCAAAACATACCCTTACGATTGCAAGGCGATCGTAAGGAACACATACAACCCACGCGACCGCAAAGAGTACAGACATTAATGCGATCGCATGCACATGCCATGCAACCGCATATACCCCATTCGATTTCATGCACATGCCATGCGACCGCATGGACCCCCGACACCCCATGCGATCACATGCACATGCCATGTGACCGCATGGACTCCCGTTACAGTGTTCTTTGACTCTGTTACGCACATCTAATGTAAATCCCAATTTTTGACACCAAAACTCAATTAAAACCATATCCAATCGTTTATATGCTTTGTTTGACATCCATGGAGGCTTATAAACACTTTTTACACATAAGGCCATCACAAAAACACCATTTGAACTATCAAATGGGTGTAACCCATTCAAAACACAAAAACTATGTTTAATCATGAGGAACACTTACAAAGAAGAAGAAGAACAGTTGATTGACACTTTAATGACTACTGAAATCACTTTAATTCAACTTAATTCTTGATTTGCTCTTCAAAACTCCAAAGTATGTGTGTATTTAATTGGTCACGTATGAAGTATGTGTTTGTTGTTTGTATTTTTACTTTGACCCAGTGGATAAGGCACAAGAAACCGACCCTGGGGTGTTTATTTAAGACACGGGTTATTTTGTTCCCCTTTCAAACTTACAACTTAACACCCGCCATTCCGTTTTAACTAACGGGGATATCTACAGAATCATTACGCGAAAACGTTTAACACTTTATCTCTTTTATACACGTTTGACACTTTTCACACAATCACATTAATTAACACAAGACACGTTAGTGACTCAAAACACTTTAATTAAAATCACTTAAAGTCACTGTACAAACACGAAAACACAAGGTACAAGTTGTACTGCTAGGCCCTATTACAGGGTGTTACAAATCTACCCCCTTAAGAAGATTCCGTCCTCGGAATCTGATCACTCACGAACAACTGCGGATATCGAGCTCGGATATCGTCTTCAGTCTCCCAGGTCATATACGAACCTAGGTTATAATTTCACATGACTAAAACAAGCCTGATAACTTTCTTTCGCAGCTTTTTAGTCTTTGAGCCGACAATGTCAACAGGTTCCTTAACGAGGCGTTTTGAAACGTCAACTCTCAGCTCTTGCAACGGCAGAATCTGACTTTCGTCAACTTTACACTTGCGTAAGTAACACACGTTGAAGGTATTATGAATACCCGCAAGTTCTGAAGGCAACTCCAGAGAAACTGTTTGATCGTTGACTCTGCGTAGAATCTTGAACGGTCCTATAAAACGCGGACTCAACTTGCCTTTACGGCCAAAACGGATAATACCTTTCCACGGAGAGACTTTCTGGAAAACCCGGTCGCCCTCATTAAACACAACTGGCAGACGTCTAGGGTCAGCGTACACTTTTTGTCAATCACGAGCGAGTTTCAGCTTTTCACGCGCCACTCTCACTTTATCAGCAGTAATTTGCACAATTTTGGGTCCGGCGAACTGCTTCTCGCCAGGCTCTAGCGAACAAGTGGGAGTACGACAACGCCTCCCGTACAACATCTCGAACGGAGGCATCCCAATACTGGAATGGTATGAGTTGTTATAAGCAAACTCTATCAACGGCACATGTGAATCCCACGCTCCACCGAACTCAAGTACACATGCGCGAAACATGTCCTCCAAAGTCTGAATAGTTCTCTCAGACTAGCCGTCTGTCTGAGGATGATAAGTAGTGCTCATATGTACACGAGTGCCGAGCTCACGTTGTAAGCTCTGCCAGAAATTTGAAGCAAATCACGGATCGCGATCAGACACAATAGAACATAGCAATCCGTGACGCCACACCACTTCAGTGATATACAACTGCGCTAGTTTATCCAACGGAGTAGACTCGCTAGTAGCCAAAAAATGAGCACATTTGGTCAATCGGTCAACGACGACCCAAATCGTATCGTGCCCTCGAAAAGTCTTTGGCAACTTCGTCACGAAATCCATAGTAATATGATCCCATTTCCACTCAGGATTTTTGAGTTGCTGAAGATTACCGTACGGTTTTTTATGCTCAGTTTTCACTTGCGTACAAATTTGACACTTCTCCACGTAGGAAGCAATGTCTCGCTTTAACATAGGCTACCAACACAAAGCTTTCAGATCATGGTACATTTTGGTGCTACCCGGATGAACAGACAGTGGAGACTGGTGAGCTTTTTGCAGAATCAACTCACGATTACCCCCATGAAGAGGTACCCATATTCGAGACTGAAAAGTCTCTAGCCCACTGCTATCATCAGAAAGTAAGTCTTTTTGCTTCCGTTTCACATCAGTTTTCAGATTCTCGTCACGCAAGGTGACAAATTGTGCTTCCTTCAATCTCATAAGAATATCAGGAACCACCACAAGTTTCATGAATTTCGCCTCCGTTAAGGAGATTTTGCGACTAAGAGCATCCGCCACCACGTTGACCTTACCAGGGTGATAACGAATCTCACAGTCGTAATCTTTGATCAACTTTAGCCAACGCCGCTGCCTCATATTGAGCACTTTCTGCGTAAACACGTATTGCAGACTCTTGCGATCCGTACAGACCACACACTTAGTACCGTACAGATAATGCCGCCATAGCTTTAAAGCATACAATACAACAGCTAGCTCGAGATCGTGGGTAGGATAGTTACCTTCATGTGGTTTTAACTGTCGAGACGCATACGCTATTACTTTTTCACGCTGCATTAACACACAGCCAAGCCCCGAATAAGAAGCATCACGATAAACGACGAAGTCATCAGACCCGTCGGGTAAAAAAAGAATCGGAGCTTAACACAATAGTCGTTTCATAGACTAAAACGCTTGTTCTTGCGCCTAAGACCACACGAACGCAACGCCTTTATGAGTAAGCTTGATCAAGGGACCTGCAAGTTTAGAAAAATCACGGATAAACCGCTGATAATATCCAGCCAGGCCGAGAAAACTACGAACTTCAGAAGGAGTTCGGGGAACCCCCAGTTCATCCCTGCATCGACTTTCACCGGATCCACCTTGACACCATCCTTTAGATCACTTGACCGAGAAAATCCACTTCACAAAGCCAGAATTCACACTTTGAAAACTTAGTGTAAAGCTTCTCTCGCTTGAGAGTTTCAAGAACTTGCCGTAAATGCAACTCGTGCTTGGCTTCACTTTTAGAATACATAAGAATATTATCGATAAACACAATAACGGATTTATCCAGGAAAGGACGAAAAATCCGATTCATCATATCCATCAAAACAGCGGGTGCGTTGGTTAAGCCGAACGTCATAACCAAAATTTCATAGTGGCCATATTGAGTGCGGAAAGCAGTTTAAGGAATATCATCATCATTAACCCGCACCTGATGTAGCCAGATCGAAGATTAATCTTAGAGAAGCAAGTCACTCCCTACACTAGATCAAACAAGTCATCAATACGCGGAAGAGGATACTTATTCTTTACCATTCGCTTATAAAGCTCCCGGTAATCAATACACATACGCATCGTTCCGTCTTTCTCCTTCACGAACAAAACAGGAGCTCCCGACGGGGAAGAACTCAGACGAATAAAACCCTTGTCAAGTAACTCCTGTATTTGCGTCATCATCTCTCGCACCTCGGAAGGAGCAAGATGGTATGGAGCTTTAGCTACAGGCATATTCCCTGGAACAAGATCAATCTTATACTCCACGTCTCTAACCGGCGGCAAACCCGGTAATTCATCAGAAAAGACCTTCGGATAGTCCGACACTACCGGAATATTTTTTACCACTATTTACTAACACACAAGTTAGTTCACATTGAGCAGTAAACACATAACGCTCACACTCAGTCCTAATTACCCCAGTAGGAACACATCACGATGGTCAGGCCCGAGTTTGAGATCGAATACTCTCACAGGTACTTAATTCCCTCAAACTTAGGCTCTGATACCTAATTGTAACACCGGTTTTCACAAGCTTAAAATTAGCGGAAATTAAAACTTTTTAAACTATATTTACAGAAAAGATTAACAGCGGAACAAACCACTGATTACATATTTGTAGTGTTTGTCGACTTGGCGATCAAGAACAAGTAATCAAGCCAAGTCTTAAAAATCGTGCCAGTGTAACCAACTAGGCACTGACCATCATCACAAAGTATTAGAGTTAACAACATGTGTTCCAAAAGATATATACATAACAACTACCCAAAGTATCCAGCCTCGCCAGGCTATCTCATCACTTACCTGCGAAAAAGGAAATATCACGAAAAATTACTAAACTAGCTAGTAAGTACAGGCAATACATAAGCATCAATAAGCATGCTATAACATCACGGTATGGCACACAGAGCAAAACTATCACGTACCGGTGTGCCGACATGTCAGCGGGATCATATCCTGCGAGGTAGCTAGCCTAGCTCAACGACCCGAGCTGGAGAATCAGTCACAACCAACCGTATCGGTGTGGGAACGAAGAGCAGTCCACCATCACTTTTGAGTCACGAGGACTCCATTCGAATCTGATCATAGACCAAGACCCTCCTTGTATGTTAAGGAACGGCGGCCTTCAGAACCTTTGCCCCGGAAATTCACTCGCGGGAACCGTTAATCCCCGAATAACACTCATGGGACCCAGCCGCATCAGCAACTGACCTCAACCACTGCGTCAGTCCGGACAGGAATCATTAACACGGATAACCCATATAGGGTCCACAGTACGCATGCGTATCACAAATCACAAGTTATATCACATGGCATAACATATATCAATATATCACGTCATACCCTGCGTGTTCACATATATAAACATGGCAACATAGCAACAGGCAACCGATAACCCTACTTACTAAGTCTCATGGCAAACCGGTATTCACTAGGGGTTCACAAAAGGTAAATATAGTGCTCGGTGTCCTCGGGTTCCTCCGGATCACCAAACACATCATATACACACTTGGTTACACTTACACATAGCACACAAAGGTCGAAACGTAAATTAAACAAGCTGTCGGGGTTGGACCCATGCTTGCGATCGCAAGGCTAAGCCTTACGGTCGCAAGTGTTGGGGTTCGTGGTACACACAGCGGAAGCATGCAAGCCTAAAAACAAAATTTACAAGCAAAAACAAGACCACAATTTGAACCCCATAAGTGGTTCTAACTCTACAACTAAGTAATGCAACAAAACAGAAAGAAAAGAGAAGATATATACCCCTGAGTCTCTGATGGTTGTGTGTAGCTAGCTCCAAAGCTTGGTCCTCTTCTGCTTCGCCTCCTTCTTGAACTAACGAGGTCCACACCGAGAAACAAGGTGACCCAAGTGTTAGTAGCACTCTAAGAATCCTTCCAAGATGAAGGCTCTTTTTTGTAACACAACCAAACTCCAGGGAACTCTCTCTTTTCTCTCTTCACTTAGCAACTCTCTTTTGTTCTAAGTATGTGTCTTTTTTTTTAAAATGACCAAGAGTAGAGAATGAGAGATATGCATGTCTTTTATAAGCCAAGCCACGACCCCAGGTCTCCCCAAGTCGGCCCAAGGCTAATCATCGCAAACAACATGCATTGGTGGAAGCTAGAGGTGAAAAGAATAAAGTTGTTTCTGTCAGGCAGGGTTAGCGCCGCTAGACGCCCACGGTTAGCGCCGCTAACCGCCCAGGGTTAGCGCCACTAACGCGGCTGACTTAGCGACGCCAGGGTTAGCGGCGCTAACCCCTGCTGGAAACCAACTATCTTTATTTATCCTTTCTCACCCTCATCTTTTGGTTGTGTCAAGGTAAACCCCCGGCGTGTGACCCGATAGGCCCATACATCATCGGTAGTGATCATTTGGCGTATGTGTGGCAGTGGGCATACTCCAACAGACTCCCACTTGCACACGACTTTACATACCCAATGCATCACAGACAAAGAGCGGCCCCTAGTAAGACATCTCTGCCCCCAAGTCAGTATGTGTTTTGTCTTCTGCACAAAAACCAATCTGCAACCCATGTGAAAAGGTCCTATCGATAAGTGATCAATCATCCTTTTGTTCGCGATATCCAAGTGAACACAAGACATGGTACAAAGTCATTCTCCGTTCGTTCACGATAATGTTTCTCTATCTAGATTGGTGGTGACCAAAATATACAAGTTGCAATCAATCATAAATTATTGCAAGTTTTGAGCATGGCCATGCATTTTGGTGTTAGTGACCAATCATCGAGGGGCCCAAGGATATATCTCTAAACAGAGGAACAAATTCCTTTGACTCACACTGCCCATCACAGTGATCATACTCTGCCCAACTACTCCCTTTATAACAGCCAGTTACGGACTGCGTTTGAAAGCAATTAGAACAAAGCAAACCAAAGTGATGCAGCCAAGTGTATCTCTAGTTTGAGGATGAACTGATATTATCATCCTGATTTACTCATGACATGTACCACAAAGTAAAATCAGGTGTGGGTCGTCCATTCACTTGAAACACTTTCAAGTACAGGCGAAGAATTGCATCCCCGTGTCCCAATCCCCATTGGACACATGACCAATTACTTCCCTCAGTCTTAGTTCATACTTCCTTCCCGAGAAGAATTACCGACTGTGGACATTTAGAATGCTTGCGCATTCAGGGAAGAGCAAAACATGCTAAGTTGGAACACAGTAAAGATTTAAAGAAATACCCCTAACTTGCGTATTACTAAATCTCATTTAATAATCGATAAATACAATAAATACAATACTGCTTCATGTTCCCAAAAAGGGTAAATACATCAAATATACTAACCAAATACATAATCAAACCAAATCACTAGCAAATCTAATCCCAATAGCACGCGTATGAGCATCATGCTTTGCTTGCGATAAAGGTTTGGTGAACGGATCCGCCACATTGCTATCCGTGTGTACTCTGCTGATGACAATGTCTCCCCTATCGACCACGTCCCGGATGTAATGATACTTCCGCGGAATATGCCTCGTGCGTCGGTGAGACCTTGGTTCCTTTGCCAAAGCAACCGCACCCTCGTTGTCACAAAACACCTCAACAGGGTCGGCTATGCTAGGAACCACTCCCAGATCTTGGATGAATTTCTTCATCCATACAGCCTCCTTCATAGCTTCACTGGCCGCAAAATACTCCGATTCGGTAGTAGAATCGGCCACAGTGTCTTGCTTGGAGCTTCTCCAGGAAATAGCATCGGAGTAACCAGTCACTCGTAGCTCTTCATCACCTTCATACACCAAGAACATCTCCTTTGTCCTCCGAAGATACTTGAGAATGTTCTTCAATGCCGTCCAATGTGCTTCGCCAGGGTTGGCTTGATATCTACTTGTCATACTCAATGCACAAGATACATCAGGCCTAGTACATAACATGGCGTACATGATCGAGCCTATAGCCGAGCATATGGGACTCGCCTCATTACTTCCTGTTCCTCAGGGGAACTCGGGCTTTGAGCTTTGCTCAACACTAAACCATGTGACATAGGTATGAACCCCTTCTTGGAGTCCTCCATCCTAAATCTCTTTAGGACCTTGTCAATGTATGTATTATGGCTCAATCCAATCAACCTGCGGGATCTATCTCTATAGATTTTAATCCCAAGAATGTAAGCCGCATCCCCTAGATCTTTCATTGAGAAACAACTCCCTAGCCAGGCTTTTACCCCTTGCAAAGTTGGGACGTCGTTCCCAATTAGTAGAATATCATCTACATAAGGAACTAGGAATACAACTACGCTCCCACTAGCTCTAATGTAAACGCATGGCTCATCCTTGCTCTTAGAGAAGCCAAACTCTTTAACCTTCTCGTCGAAGCACAGGTTCCAGCTCCGAGAGGCTTGCCTAAGCCCATAAATGGACTTCTTAAGGTTGCAGACTTTATCCGGAAATTCTGGATGTCAAAACCCTCAGGCTGTGTCATGTACACATCCTCTGAAAGTGTTCCATTCAGGAACGCGGTTTTGACGTCCATTTGCCAAATCTCATAATCATGAAATGCGGCAATGGCCAAAAGTATCCGGATAGACTTCATCATAGCCATCGGGGAAAAGGTTTCGTCATAGTCTACACCATGAGTTTGAGTGAAACCTTTAGCCACCAGTCGGGCCTTGAAGGTGTCTTCCTCACCATCCATGCCGATCTTCTTCTTGAAGACCCACTTGCACCCTACGGGTTTACACCCTGGCACGGGATCAACCAAGTCCCAGACTTGATTATCCGACATGGTCTGAATCTCAGATTTCATTGCTTCTAGCCACTTGGCAGACTCAGGGCCCACCACAGCGTCCCGGTATTTGGTAGGCTCATCAGAGACCACTACCATGTCGGTGCCCTCAGATATATTAAAACCATATCTCTTTGACTCATGCCGACTTCTACCAGATCTTCTAATAGACAATGGGTTTACATAATCTCCAGCATCATCATGCTGAGAATCAACCCTTACGGGTTGTGAGCTAGTCCCAACATCAGGTTCTACATTGGCAGGCTCTTGAATTTCTTCAAAATCAACCTTTCTCCCACTAGCGTCTTTGGATAGCAGTTCCCTCTCAAGGAACACTGCTCTTCGAGCAACAAATACCTTGTTCTCCGAAGGTTTGTAAAACAAATATCCCATAGACCCGGCGAGATACCCAATGAAAAAGCACCTTTCGGCCCTGGGCTCCAATTTGTCCTCCCCCTCACGTCTCACGTAGGCAGGACAACCCCAGACCTTCAAATATGAAATGGATGGAACCTTTCTATGCCACATCTCATACGGTGTTTTCTTAACCTTCTTTGTTGGTACGAGGTTAAGGATTCTACCAGCCGTTTCAATCGCATATCCCCAAAACGTAACGGGAACGTCCGTACGAACCATCATCGACCGAACCATATCTAATAATGTTCGGTTCTTCCTGTCGGCGACACCATTTAATTGTGGTGTCCTAGGAGATGTTAGTTGCGAGACAATCCCACAACTCCTTAGATGTTCGCGGAACTCAGAACTAAGATACTCACCGCCTCTATCAGATCGTAGCATCTTAATTCTTTTCCCTAGTTGATTTTCCACCTCGTTTTGATAAGTCTTGAACACCTCAAAGGTATCCGACATTTGTCTCACCAAGTAGACATTCCCGTATCGACTATAATCATCAATAAAGGTAACGAAGTAGCGGCAATGATCTCTTGTGGCATGCTTGAACGGACCACACACATCCGTGTGAACGATATCCAACAAGTCTTGCGCCCTCTCACAAAAACCGGTGAAGGGTGCTTTGGTCATCTTGCCCAATAAACAGGATTCGCATACTTCATTTGAACCGTGCTCAAAAGATTCCAAGAACCCATCCGCTTGGAGCTTGGCGATGCGTTTCTTGTTTATGTGGCCAAACCGACCATGCCATAGAGATAACTTATCCAAAACACTTTTGGATCCCGAATCAACATTCATGATTGATCTATTGTTTTGCAAGTTTACACTTGCCTCATAAATGCCATGACATGGAAAAGCTTTAAAATATAAGACATGATCTTTGTAACATAAAATGCTACCATTCTCAAATTTATAGTCAAATCCAATGTCATATAAAGCATAAAGTGATAAAATGTTTCTTGCCACGCAGGGCGAATAACAAACATTTTCTAAAACAATAGATAACCCGGAAGGAAAGGCGAGCTCCACACTCCCAATCTTCTCATCCGTGACAACCGCCTTGTTTCCCATGATGAGATCCAGCTCTCCATCAACCAGGTCTCAACTTCTTCTTAGTACCTGCACATTATTACAAATGTGAGTACCACACCCGCTGGTTAAAACCCAGGTGTTAGAAGTAGAATTGTTATGGAGTTCAATCATGTACGTACCGGAGGCAGCGGCACCTTTAGAGCGAAGCGTCTTAAGCTCCTCCATGTACTTGGGGCAACTACGCCGGTAGTGACCCTTCTCCCCGCAGAAGTAGCAGGTTTCCTCTTTCGGAGAGGTGGCAGCGGGAGCCACTTGCTTCCCATTCGGCTCCGGGGTTGGGTTAGGTTTAGGCTTCGGCCCTTCGGCCTTGGCCTTCTTCTTTCCCTTCCCCTTGGAGCCCGAAGCGGGTTTCTTCCGCTACTGCCCACCTTCGTTGATGGTGAGGACGACAGTGGAGGTGGAGGGCTTTGCCTTGGCAAGCTCGGACTCAGTAGTCTTGAGCATGCCGTGCAATTCCATAATGGTTTTATCCATACTATGCATATGGAAGTTCACAATGAACGGTCCATATGACGGAGGCAAAGATTGGATGATTATTTCAACCGCCAACTCTTTCCCCATAGGAAAGCCCAACTCCTCAAGCTGGTCCACATACCCTTTCATCTTTAGTACGTGGGAGCTAACATTACCGCCCTCCGGCATCTTGCAACCGACAAAGGCCTTGACACACTCATAAAGCTCTTGCCTTGCTTGCAATTGGAACATGTCCTTAAGCTGAGAAATCATCTCAAACGCACTCACTTTCTCGAATTGCCTTTGCAATTCGCGACTCATGGTCGTTAGCATTAGGCAAGTGACATCATTAGTGTCACGGACATGCTTTTCATGCGCATCCTTTACGGCCCTTGGCGCGTTGATTGCCGGTGGTTCCGGAAGAGGTGACTCAAGGACCTCTAGCTTCATCTCTTGACGTAGGACAATTCTCAAAGTCATATGCCAATCATTAAAGTTCGGCCCGGTGAGTTTCTCCTATTCCAAAAATGGACGGAGTGACATGTTGGTGGTGTTGGTGTTGCTAGTAGATGCCATCTACAAGCAAAGTACGAAATTTGGTTAGTTATGACGTATTAAATCCTTGTTAAAATAATTACCCACTTCTTATAAAACAAATTATAGTAACAAGGGCTAATAACCTCAAAATACCCTAATCCATGACGGGTTTTCCGCGGATCACTTCATAGAGCTATTTTAGGCCGGTAAACACTTTACCAATTGTAATCCGTGATCACAACTCTTAGACACTTGCAGGATCCTAGGTACATAAGCACATAAAGCATAAAATCGAAAACCCCAAACATGGATCAATCTCTATGATAAGAAATGCAACAAAACAGAAAGGAGAGAAGGCTATACCAGCTCCTTAGCTCCAGTAAACGTTGGTGAAGTGGTTGAATTTTCTCCTTCTTTGCTTGAACGAATTGACTAGAAGGTTATACCCCGGCAACACGTCAAATCTCTTGAGCTAGCAAGCCTTGGTGATTCTTCTTTCCCGAAAATCACTTAGGAACAGCCACCCACGAAATGAGATCAAAGTTTCTGGAACTAAACCTCTTAGAACTCTCCAAGTCTCTTGTAGCACTTGAGATAATAACCAAAGTGTGTGTGGGTGTATCTTTTTTCCAAGAAAACCTAAGAGAGGATTAAGGACTTCTTTTATAAAGCCTCAGATGCCACTTAACCTTCCCAAGCCGGCCAAGATCCATATCCACACAACCCACATGCATTGGCTATCGTATGAGGTGATTTGACAAAAAGGTGCCGTTTGGACTTAGCGGCGCTAGCCAAACTTAGCGGCGCTAGCCAAACTTAGCGGCGCTAACGCGGCTTGTCAGTTGACTTGACGTAAAGCCCATGCAGCGCTAGCGGCTCTAACCCATAAGTGTTAGCGGCGCTAACACCTTATGATTAGCGGCCCTAACGCGGCCTTCAAAGTCAACTTTTCTCTTTTGTCATTTTTCGATCCCTTTACTTAAGTTGCTGTCAGATTTAACCCCGGTGTAAGACCCAATAGGCACATACATCATCGGTAGTGATTCAAATAGTGTACAGGCATCAGTGGGCATATTCTAACAAACTCCCACTTGCACATGATGCACCATTTCCAACAAATCACAGACAATGAGCGGTCTCTAGCAAAAACATCATTGCCCCGAAGTCAGTATGGGTTTCGTTATCCGAATGAAACCTGTTCACAAAGAAAGGTCCTATAGATAAGTGATCTTAAACATCCTTTTGTTCACGATATCAATGTGAACACGAGACATGGATTGAGTGTCAATCTCCAGATCGTTCACGGTTGTGTTTCTCGATCTTGATTGGTGGTGACCAAAAGTTAAGGACATATCTGATTCTAAATCAATATTCCTTGCTCATGGCCATGCAAAATTTTGGTGTCAGCTCCTAGTCATCGAGGGGCCCAGTGATATCTCTCATATCAGAGGAAAAATCCCTTTTTGACTGTATAACCCTAAACCATACCCCTTAACTTATCTAGCCATTTCCTTTATCACAGCCAGTTACGAACTGCTTTTGAAAATGGCTAAAGTAAGAAAGAAATATGATATAGCGGTTCATATATCTCAGGTCTAAGGACGTAAGATATTATCATCCTAAGTTACTCGTGACTCTAATCCATGGAGTATACTTGGGTGTGGGTCTTCCAATCACTTGAAACTCTTTTCTAGTACAGATAGGCATTGCCCCTTAATTCGACCATATTGAATTCAAGGTCACATGCTTATCTCGGTCTTAATTCAATCTTCCTTCCACAAGATTGACTGACCGTGGAAAGTTTGAAATATAAAATATTTCCGGAAGTGATTAAACATGCTAAGATGGAACACAGTAGAGTCTCATGAATGTAACCGTATCATACGCATATATAATCTCTATTATATATCGAAACAAGCATAAGTTACAATACTGTCTATATCGTTCCCAAAATATAAAATAAAGTTTACATATCAAACAAACTAAATACATAACTCAAGCCAAATCGCTGGCAAATCTTACACCTATAGCTCTAGTGTGAGAATCATGAGCTGCCTACGATAATGGCTTCGTGAATGGATCCGCAAGGTTTCCATCCATTGCTACGCCGCTTATGACGATCTCACCACTCTCAACTACTTCCCGTATGAAGTGGTATTTGCGCAAAATATATCTTGTTCTCTTGTGAGCTCTTGGTTCCTTCGCCAAGGCCACTGCACCCTCATTGTCACAAAATATCTCAATAGGGTCAGTGATGCTTGGAACCACTTGTAGATCTTGGATGAATTTCTTCATCCACACGGCCTCTTTTGCAGCTTCACTTGCCGCAATGTATTCCGACTCGGTAGTCGAATCAGCCACCGTGTCTTGCTTCGAGCTCCTGCAACTGACAGCACCACCATTTAATAGGAATACAAACCCCGATTGAGATCGGCAGTCATCCCTATCCGTTTGAAAGCTAGCGTCCGAGTAACCCTTTACTCTTAGCTCTTCTTCCCCACCATAAACCAAAAACATTTCTTTTGTACGCCTAAGGTACTTAAGAATGTTCTTTACATCTTTCCAATGAGGCTCCCCGGGATTCGCCTGATATCTACTAGTCATGCTCAAAGCACATGACAAATCAGGACGAGTGCATAACATGGCGTACATGATCGATCCCACAGCCGAAGCATATGGTACTCGCTTCATTACTTCTATCTCCTCATGGGAGGTAGGACATTGAGTCTTGCTCAACATCAAGCCTTGTGCCATAGGGAGGTTTCCTTTCTTGGATTCCTCCATTTTAAAGCGTCTCACGACCTTATCTATGTATGCACTTTGAGAAAGCCCGAGCAGCTTTCTAGATCTCTCTCTATAGATCTTAATTCCCAGAATGTAGCTCGCATCCCCTAAGTCCTTCATTGAGAAACAATTCCCTAGCCAAGCTTTTACACTCTTAAGGCTCAGAATATGGTTTCCAATGAGCAATATGTCATCCACATATAGGACTAAGAAGACAATAGTTCTCCCACTAGCACTGACATATACACATGGTTCATCTTTGCTTTTCGAAAACCCAAATTCCTTGATTTTCTCATCAAAGCATAGATTCCAGCTGCGAGATGCTTGCTTGAGTCCATAAATGGACTTCTTTAGCTTACAAACCTTGTTCGGATACTCTGGATGTTCAAAACCATCAGGTTGTGTCATATACACCTCTTCGAAAAGCTTCCCGTTAAGGAAGGCGGTTTTAACGTCCATTTGCCATATTTCATAATCATAAAATGCAGCAATGGCTATAAGTATCCGGATTGATTTCAACATAGCCACTGGGGAGAAAGTTTCATCATAATCAACACCGGGTGTTTGAGTGAAACCCTTCGCCACTAGTCGTGCTTTGAAAGTATCCAAGGTTCCATCCATGCCGGTCTTCTTCTTGAAGACCCATTTACACCCTACAGGTCTAACCCCGGGTGTAGGATCAACCAGTTCCCAAACCTGGTTATCCGACATGGATTGCATCTCACTTTCCATTGCTGCCTTCCAATGTGCAGACTCAGGGCACACCATAGCTTCCTTGTAGTTAGAGGGATCATCAGAGTCCACTACTAACTCGCTGCCCTCAGATATGTAGAATCCATATCTCCCTGTCTCGAAACGAGTTCTACTGGAACGCCTAGGAGTAAGCAATGAATTAGTGTCAGTTTCAACCGTCCTAGGTTGAGTGCTAGTGCCAATCTCAAGTTCTTTATCGGTTGATCCTTGAACTTCCTCAAGATCAATTTCCTTGTTGCCTCGTTGTTTGGATAGCAATTCTCTTTCTAAGAAGAATGCCCTTCGAGCAACAAAAACATTGTTCTCAGAAGGTTTATAAAATATATATCCAACACCGGCTGGAGGATAACCGATAGAGTAACACCTTTCCGATCGAGGTTCAAGTTTGTCCTCAGTCTCACGTTTCACGTAGGCTTGAGAACCCTAAACTCGTAGGTATGAAATTGTCGGCTTCTTCTTATGCCACATTTCATAAGGTGTTTAAGTTACTTTCTTGGTTGGTGCAAGGTTAAGGATTCTTACCGCCGTCTCTAGGGTATATCCCCAGAAACTAATAGGTACCTCCGTTCGACTCATCATGGACCTTACCATATCTAGTAAAGTCCGGTTCCTCCTCTCAGCGACCCCATTTAATTGTGGAGTCCTTGGAGGTGTTAATTGCGAAATGATTCCACAACTCTTTAGATGATCGATACACTCGGTACTTAGATACTCTCCACCTCAATCAGACCGGAGTATCTTTATTGTTTTGCCCAATTGATTCACAACTTCGTTTTGGAATGTCTTGAACACCTCAAAGGTTTCATTCTTGTGCTTACCAAGATAGACATATACATACCTACTATAATCATCTATAAAGGTTACGAAGTATTCTGAGTTATTCCTTGTAACATGTTTAAAAGGCCCACATAAATCCGTATGGATGATGTCCAAGAGGTCTTTACCCCTCTCACTTGTCCCCGTGAAGGGTGCCTTTGTCATCTTGCCTAATAAACAAGAATCACATACATCATTCGACCCTTGGTCAAATGACTCCAAGATTCCATCCTCTTGAAGCTTGGTGATGCGGGTCTTGTTTATGTGGCCAAGACGACCATGCCACAAAGAATACTTATCCAAACCGTCTTTGGAATTAGAATCAATGTTCATGATAGATTTTGTTGAATTAGTCTATGCAGTTGCTTCATAAATGCCATGACATGGTAAAGCCTTAAAATAAACAATGTTATCTTTAAAGAATATAATATCACCATCATCAAAATGAAAGTTGTAACCATCGTCATACAATGCATGAAGTGAAATAATGTTTCTAGCCACGTAGGGCGAATAACAGACATTTTTCAATAAAATAGAGTTGCTAGTCTTGAATGAAAGCTCCACACTTCCTTGAGCTTTCACCGGGACAATCTCCGAGTTCCCCATCACAAGATCTAGCTCTCCTTTCTCCAAGCTCCTACTTGCCCTTAGCACCTGCACCATATTACATATGTGAGTGCCACAGCCAGTATCTAAAACCCAGCCTCTAGAAGTAGAAGTATGGTGAAGTTCTATCATGAACGTACCTGAAGATTCTGGGCCCGATATGCTCAATGTCTTGAGCTTATTGAGTCCCTCCAAGTACTTGGGGCAGCTTCGACGGTAGTGGCCCTTGCCCCCACAAAAGAAGCACTCCGCATCCTCCGGAGTCTTGGCTTGGGGAATCTTCCCCTTACCCTTACCTACGGAGGCCAGGGCAGGCTTTGCCGTTCCAACCTTTCCATTTCCCTTCCTTTTCTTGGAAGGGGCGGCCTTCTTTTTGGTTATGCGGCCTTCCTGGATGGCAAGAACGGGAGTGGAGGAGGATGATGGTTTGCTCTTGGTCATGCTCGCTTCAGCAGTCTTGAGCATACCATGTAGCTCTATCAAGGATTTATCCATGCTATGCATATGATAACTCATAGTGAATTGATCATATGCACTGGGCAGGGATTGGAGGATCAAGTCGACCGCCATCTTCCTCCTGATGGTAAATCCTAGCTTCTCCATGCCCTCAATGTTTGCTTTCATACGCAAAACATGAGCACACACGTTCCCTCCATCTTGAAGCTTGCAAGCGAGAGCGGACTTGAAGCATTCATACCTCTCCAGCCTCGCCTGCTGCTGCAACATATCCCGCAGCTGCACGATCAGGTCGTGAGCACCCAAGTGATCCATTTGCTTTTGCAAATCGGTACACATTGTGCTTAACATGAGGCATGTAATCTCCTCAGTCTCCTTGAGGCGTTTCTCATACGCCTCACGGATTGCCCTCGTTGCACCGCTTGGAGGTGCCTCGGGTAAGGGTTCCTCTATGGTGTGCATCTTCCCTTCATAGCTTAGGACAAGCTTAAGCTATCTATACCAATCCATGAAGTTGCTACCATCGAGTTTCTCCTTCTCAAGGAAAACTCGTAGAGAAACGTTTGTGGTGGTGGTGTTTGCGCTTGTTGATGCCATCTAAAATTGCAAAGTAGACTTAAGTTAGTTTGTTGCATATGTATTATCTTGTTAAATTAATTTACCTATAAAGAATTAACTTTAACAAGGCTAAGAACCATATTTCATCCCACCATGTGACGGGGTTACCGCGGATCATACGACATCCAATGGTCGTTTGGCATGTTTGATCCCTTCTTGCACCAATTTTAAATCTTGAAATTTTGGTTAACTCGTGCTAAGCTCGACAATCAACCATGATTTCAAACCTAAAATTGCAAATAGTCCGTCAAGACATACGGTGACAAATTCACCAAAGTTGGCTCGTGCTAAGCTAGACAACCAAAATTGTGAATATACACACTCACTTTCCGCACAGTTTTATGGGAGTTGCCTCGTGCTAAGCTCGACAACCAAAACCCATAAGACTAGATTCGGGTGGTATCATCTTACGGATGGTGCATAATTTACGTTTCGTTGAAAGACGGGTTTTTGGTTCCGGTTTGGTTTTAGATTAACATATAAGTGACAAAAACCTATTTTCACTAGGTGGGTTAATCTTGTATGTGAGCGCGCGAGAGAGTTGTAAACCATTTTTATCAAATCTCTTGTGATTTTGTTAATTTTCAAAAAAAAAAAATTATCTAACATGCGAATCCTACACAATCAATGCATACAAAAATCACATCACACGCATAAAACATTATAATTGGTAATCCTTGCCATAAAACCTATGCGTTCTTCCCGTGAGCCGAACGGGAAGAACTTGGTCAATTCTAGGGACAAAGTCTTCGATGCAAGCTCCCACTAATCCCGCCATCTCCATTGGACTTCATCGGATTCATCGGCTCCATACTCCATCTCTTTTGACCCATCATGTGTGTTCATCATCCACAAATGTAATAATACATACAATAGAATAAAATGGCATGCAAGCCATAAAATACCTATTTATCTATTACAATTACATGGATGAATGAAATGGCATGCAAGCCACATTATTATTACAAATTTATCTTAAGAATAATAATACAACCATCATGCATCCAAACACATAAAATAACCAAATGGGCCTAGGCAAGGTTACCAACTTATATACACATACAACCAAACATATATATATATGTGCTATTGGAATTTAAACCTCAAAATAACAAGATTAAAAATTTCCAGAAGCAAAAACAAGGCCAAAACTAGAGACCAAAATCTGTTTTTAAAGAAGAACCAAAACTGTTTCAGCGCCGCTAGCGTCGCTAACAAAAAATAGTTAGCGCCGCTAACTCAGTTCGACAGAGAACAAACAATTCTGATTTCGGGTTTTCAAAGCCACCATGTGCATAACTCTCATAGAGGTGACTCTGATACAACTGTTGGGGTTTCTAGGGCATGCAACGGAAGCAAGGTACAACACAAAAGGCCCAAGGTACAAGCACATAAAGCATAAAATCGAAAACCCCAAACATGGATAAATCCCTATGATAAGAAATGCAACAAAATAGAAAGGAGAGAAGGGTATACCAGCTCCTTAGCTCCAGTAAACGTTGGTGAAGTGGTTGAATTTGCTCCTTCTTTGCTTGAACGAATTGACTAGAAGATTATACCCCGGCAACACGTCAAATCTCTTGAGCTAGCAAGCCTTGGTGATTCTTCTTTCCCGAAAATCACTTAGGAACAGCCACCCACGAAATGAGATCAAAGTTTCTGGAACTAAACCTCTTAGAACTCTCCAAGTCTCTTGTAGCACTTGAGATAATAACCAAAGTGCGTGTGTGTATCTTTTTTCCAAGAAAACCTAAGAGAGGATTAAGGACTTCTTTTATAAAGCCTCAGATGCCACTTAACCTTCTCAAGCCGGCCAAGATCGATATCCACACAACCCACATGCATTGGCTATCATATGAGGTGATTTGACAAAAAGGTGTCGTTTGGACTTAGCGGCGCTAGCCAAACTTATCGGCGCTAACTTATAACAGTTAGCGGAGCTAACGCGGCTTGTCAGTTGACTTGACGTAAAGCCCATGCAGCGCTAGCGGCTCTAACCCAAATGTGTTAGCGGCGCTAACACCTTATGGTTAGTGGCACTAACGCGGCCTGCGAAGTCAACTTTTCTCTTTTGTTATTTTTTTATCCCTTTACTTATGTTGCTGTCAGATTTGACCCCGGTGTAAGACCCAATAGGCCCAAACATCATCGGTAGTGATTCAAATGGTGTACACGCATCAGTGGGCATATTCTAACAAATCCACATATAAATACACCAACCAAGACATAAGGCAACTTAAAACAAATCACAACACAAATCTGGAACATTTCCAGCAAGAACAAGTAGCCCAAAAAATCCAACAAAATTGATTTTAAAACAAAACATGCATTCTGCCAGAAAGGGTTAGCGCCGCTAACTACAAAAGTTAGCGCCATTAACTTCAGGCTAGCGCCGCTATCGCGAGACGGCTTAGCGGCTGCTACGAAAGTTTTAGCGCCGCTAACATGCAAAAGTTAGCGCCGCTAAACTTTAGAAAGAACCAAAAATCACATTTTTCGGATTTTCTTGGCCATCTAGTGCAAAACCAGTGTAGAGCTTGCTCTGATACCACTGTTGGGATTCGTAGTACACACAACGGAAGCATACAAGCCCAAAAACGAAATTTACAAGCAAAAACAAGACCACAATTTGAACCCCATAAGTGGATCTAACTCTACAACAAAGTAATGCAACAAAACAGAAAGAAAAGAGAAGATATATACCCCTGATGTCTCTGATGGTTGTGTGTTGCTAGCTCCAAAGCTTGGTCCTCTTCTCCTTCGCCTCCTTCTTGAACTAACGAGATCCACACCGAGAAACAAGGTGACCCAAGTGTACTAGGACACCAAGAATCCTTCCAAGATGAAGACTCTTTTCTGGAACACAACCAAACTCCAGGGAACTCTCTCTTTTCTCTCTTGACTTAGCAACTCTCTTTTGTTCTAAGTATGTGTCTTTTTTTAAAATGACCAAGAGTAGAGAATGAGAGATATGCATGTCTTTTATAAGCCAAGCCACGACCCCAGGTCTCCCCAAGTTGGCCCAAGGCTAATCATCACAAACAACATGCATTGGTGGAAGCTAGAGGTAAAAAGAATAAAGTTGTTTCTGTCAGGCAGGGTTAGCGCTGCTAGCCGCCCACGGTTAGCGCCGCTAACCGGCTAGCGCCGCTAACCGCCCATGGTTAGCGTCGCTAACGCGGCTGACTTAGCGACGCCAGGGTTAGCACCGCTAACCCCTGCTGGAAACCAACTATCTTTATTTATCCTTTCTCACCCTCATCTTTTTGTTGTGTCAAGGTCAACCCCCGGCGTGTAACCCGATAGGCCCATACATCATCGGTAGTGATCATTTGGCGTACGTGTGGCAGTGGGCATACTCCAACAGCAAGGGACCTCCCATAACAGCTCATGCGATCGCAAGGGTACCCCATGCGACCGCAAGAGGTCTTTTCCCATAAACCGATGCTTCCGGTCGCAAGGAATGTCCCTTTTGCCTGTAAGATTGGTTCCAAGGTTGGTTACGATCGTAAGTTATGTACCTACGCTCTCAAACCTCATTACCTTTGCCCGTAGGCGGTAATATCACCAAAACATACCCTTATGATCACAAGGGCCTTACCCTGCGATCGCAAGGATCACAAACAACCCATGCGATCACATGTACCATGCCATGTGACCGCAAAGACTACAGATATCCCATGCGATCGCATGCACATCATTCTTGACACTTTAATGGCTACTAAAATCACTTGAAATCAACTTCATTCTTGATTTGCTCTTCCAAACTCCAAAGTATGTGTGTATTTGATTGTTTACGTATGAAGTATTTGTTTGTTGTGTGTGTTTTTACTTTGACCCAGGGGATAAGGCACAAGAAACCGAACCTGGGGTGTTTATTTAAGACAAGGGGTATTTTGTTCCCCTTTCCAACTTACAACTTAACACACACCATCCAGTTTTAACTAACCGGGGGGGGGGGTATCTACAGAATCATTACACGAAACCGTTTAACACTTTATCACTTTTATACACGTTTGACACTTTTCACACAATCACATTAATTAACACAAGACATGTTAGTCACTCAAAACACTTTAATTAAAATCACTTAAAGTCACTGTACAAACATGAGAACACAAGGTAGAAGTCTACACTACTAGGCCCTTTTACAGGGTGTTACATTAATATTTCTTCATTTTTCATGATTTATTCATATGAATTAGATATTATTCCAGATTATTAAACCTCAGAAGTTCATATTTTACACATGCATATGTACCTAACTTCAATTGGTAGGATTTTCCTTACATCAATTGGTAGGTTTCTCACACATGCATGTGTTTATACCCCCATTTTCTTGAACTTTTAGTTTGCATGGGTGATGGATTAACACTTTTTATAACATTTTCATGTTTTTAGTAGGTAATCTATCATTTGAACACCTAGTGTTCTTATAGTTCAAGAAAACATGAGGAAACCAAGATGAATCTTGAAGAAAAGTGATAAAATGAAGGAATAAATGGAGTAGAATGATACCAACACTTGATTTAGTGCTTGTTCTTCCTTTAAATCTTCAAAAACTCTTTGTTTTAGGGTGTAATAGAGTGAATTTTGACAGAAATTTGAAGAGAGAAGAAGGAGAGAGTTCTTGAGTAGAGAGAGTTTAAAGAGAGAGAAAGTAGAGAGAAGTTAGAGAGAATTTGTGTGTGATATGTGTGTAAAAATGAGAAAATGATGGGGTATATGTGTGGGTTAAAGGGGAGGCCGGTTTGGGGCTAATTTATTTAACATTTTACTTTATTTTTTGTCTCTTATTACACATGTTTAAAATGTGTTAGTAAATAATGGTTAATTGTTGCATAGAGGTTACTTGTTTGATGCTCAAATCTCATAATTTGTTGACTTTAAGTTCTAGTTTATTACTTTTTCTAAATTTTATATTTTTATATGTAATTATATGTCCTTATATAGTTTATAATTGTTTTTGTTTGTTAGATTGTTAAAGTGAGGGTGTAATATGTAAATAACTCAAAGTTGGGCAAATGCTATATAAAGGCATTTTCCCCACAATTCTAAGACAATATTTGCTCTCTCTCTCAAAACGAATACACACACAAACATACACTAATCATCTAGCATTGCTTCATCCATATAAACACGGGACAATCAATTGGTATCAGAGCCAAACTTGTTTTTGGCTCGTGATTGTTCGAAAACATCAAAGGAAATCTCGAAAAGAACAAGCTCTAAGGTCCTACAAGGTATACAACAACAAGGTTTGTTCAAGAATGGTGCGATTTTGAACATTCCCGAAGATAAAACACGTTTAAGGTATAAAAACACTACTTTTTCCATCATACTTTCGGGTTTATTCGAAGATATTCACTATTTTATAAGACCTTCTTGAAGAACACGTCAAAACCGAGTGGCATTTTTAAAGGAATAACTTCAATAGTTCATTAAATTCTCGATTTTTAGCATTTAATTTTCTGGAAATGAAGCATTTATGGTGTTCTTGAGGATTAAATTCGGATTTGAAGAAGAAGAAGTCGTTTTTTAATTAACAATAAATATTTATTCTTCAAAAGCTTAAGTGTTTAACAAGGCAACTCATGTGCTACCCATACCAATCAAGGTACAAGTGGGTAGACACCATAAGGGGTAAGGCCTTCAGATCTGATAGGGACACATCAGAGTCTATAAGCCTGATCCTTAGTCAATGCGATTGACTTATTAAGTGGCTTATAGAGTTCCTACAAAGCTTAACTTTTCCATTTCAAAGCTATCAGCCGGGTTCACCTAGTCGCATGCGATTGGATGGTTTAAAGTGCTATCAGCCGGTCTTGGTTCATCAATTGCATTCTATTGGCCATTGTGATTCAAGGGTTTGATTACACACAAAGGGAATCACATTCGATTCACGTTACTTGAATAGCATTCGATTGTAGCAACTAACAGTTTATTCTAAGTGTTTGGTGCTACAGGAATCAATCGCACACTATTGGTTAAACTATTCAATCACTACCAAGAAGTTACTGCTCAATTTTCAAGGGTTGTTTCCAATCGCAACACACCTATCGCATACCTTGAACTTATTGGACAAGTGATAGAACCATTGGGACTTGACTATAAACAAAGAGGACAATCGGACTTAATACTTAAAATTCTAATTCAAAATTGAATTTAATCAAACTCAGATATAATTCAAAGTTGAATTAAAATTAACTCAATTCTATTTAATTCAAAGTTGAATTTAATCTTTACAAGATCTAATTCAAAGTTGAATTAAAGTGAATTAGTTCCACACTTTGTTTGTCAAGTTTTTCGAACAATCAATCCATATATAACAAGTGAATGATAATTTCTTAATTAAGTTCTCAAAATGACAAGTTCAAATGAAATGATGTCCATCGGTACCGATACAAAACCACCAGTTTTGTTCATAGGTGAATACAATGTATGGAAAGGAAGGTTTAGAGACTTCCTAGAGCACAATGAGACACATGGAGAAATGATGATAGAATGCATTGAAAAAGGAAACAAGAAGTGTATTAGAGGTGTTGAGGCTGATCCGAACAACAATCCCGCCATTCTCTGTCATGAAAGTAAAAAGACGGCTGATGAGCTCATAGCACAAGAAAAGGAGATTAAGAAGGCCGAAAGATTGGCTAAGTACTATCTAAAACAAGGAATCTCCTCTGAGATCTACACCAAAATAGATAGCTTAGCCACTGCTAAAGAAATTTGGGATGAAATCAAGAAGCAGTTGCAGGGTACTGAACCAGGAGAATACATCAAACGTACCCAACTGGTCAACAACTATCATGACTTCAGTGCTCGAGAGAACGAGCTGCTTTCTGAAACCTATGGTTGATTTTGCAAATTGCAAAATGAAATGAGGTCAAACCAAATCATCATAACTGACCTAGACTTGAACTGTGTTTTTCTGAAGTCATTGGGTCCTGAGTGGAAGGAATATGTTTGACTGTATAAAAAAATCACCAAAGATCTCACCACAGTCACCTTTCACAACATATTTGAAGACCTCAATCAATACCAAGAAAAATACTGAAGTCTCTTCCCAAACAACCAGCTGCAGATCCTTTGGCCCTGGTAGCAGTCGAAAGAATTCTAAGGGAATCTTCATCCAGAACAATGAAATTCAAACATGTGATTCTAAGTGAATCTGAACCGGAAGATGGTGATGAAGATGTTGTTGAAGCTGCCATTCATGCTCTCTCTGTTGTTGGCAAAACCTTCAGAAATCGATTCAATAAAACCAACAACAGACAAAGGTTCACCTCTGGGTCTAGGAGACCGGAAAGGCTTGCTCCTGTTGACAAGCCTAGATTTCAAAGAGAAGAAAGGAGAGACGAAAAGAAAACAGACTCAAAGTGCTACAACTGCGGAAGATCTGGCCACATGATCAAAAACTGTCCACAAAAGAAAGTCAAAGATGCTGAGTACTACAGACAAAAATACCGCCTGTCAAAGAAAAAACAGGCTGGGAATGCACTTATGGTAGAAGAAGATCAGTTCCTGGAGGACATAGACTCCGACAGTGATCCAGATGGTGAGGATCAAGCACAGTTCTGTTTCATGGCTAACAATGGAGCAAGTGATAGGGATGAAGAAATTGGTGATCTCTCCAATGCTGAGGACGAGATCGTTGAAAGCGGAAAGGTACATTCTATCTCTAACTATAACATGGGTTTTAATTTTGAACATATACAAACCATACTAAACCGCATGAAAATGTTAGAATTTAAGGTGACGAAACTAACAAAGAAAAATCAAGTGTTAAAAGAGGTTATCCATACACAAGACAAAGAAGCACAAGTCACAATTGAACAGCTAGAGAAAAACATAAATGACTCTAAAGTTCAATTAGCAGAGAAGGAATCTGAATTTCTTGAATTAACTGATAAAACCAACATCATCATACACGATCTCAAAGCAGAACGTATTGGTGCAGAAAAGGATTCAGAAATTCTCAAAAATAATCAAAGTGTTCTTTGTTTGAAAATTAAAGAATTGGAAGACCTTCTAATTAAGAGAGGGCAAAGTGAACAAACCATCTTTCTGTACAAACAAAAATAACGACCTTTTTCAAGATGGACATTCGGTGGACTTGGTTTTGAAAACCCAAATTTCCTGAGTAAGGTATCAGTCAAGCAATTATACAATGCATATCTCTTTGGTGAAGGACTAACTCAATGAATGGTATTTGTTGGTCAAGAAGAAGAACGACTTGAAGAGGACGTCAAACGAACACTACATCTCAAAAATGAAACTCCTTTCAATTATTCTGATCTCAATGACTCATACTTCACTTACCCCATTCCAACACTTAACTCTGTTGTCACCACACCAGTATATACATATGAGAAACTATACACTCCTAAAATTCCAAAACCCAAAATTCTATACATTCCCCACAAGGAATTGCAGCAAAGGTTCCAAACCTTACAGAAGTTTTGCTTCACTCATCTAGTACAAGGAGACCTTTCAAAAGCTTTCGACTCTGAACCACTCCCTGAATATTCTCAACTAGTTCAAGAATACTCCATTCTCCACAAGCGTCTTCAGACAGTACTCAATCTTGATGGCAAGATCATTGACGACTTGTGCAAAGAAATCATCGCATTGCAGAAGAAAATCAAGCAAGTCAAAACTGAGATGCAGCCTCCTACTCCATTCACACTCTCTCCATACACAGATCAAATTGAAGATTCTAAATTTGCGTCTACATCTACCCAAGATGTCAAATCTAAAATAAAATCTGTTAATAATCTGGTTTTGAAAACTCTAAAGCAAAAACAGATTTTCAAACAGACTTCCACTTTCGCTTCTAATCACATTTCTCGTATGAACACTGACATACCTGAATCCTCAAAGACAGCTGCTAGTCGAACACGACTCAATACTAACCATTTACATTCTGCTGCAGATATAAAGAAGCTCGAAAGTGAAGAGTGTAAAATAAACACCATTTGGAAGAGAGTCATTCCTAGATCACATAGGAAATGTTCAAATACTAGCGAAACATGTGAAAAAATTTTGATGTTTGATTCTATCTGTAATCATTCCAGTTTACATGACAAAATTGTCTCTTCCATGTTTTGTATTAGTGATGGTTGTCTCCATGGTCATTGTGAATTTAAGTGTGAGTATGATCAATTAAGAAAACAAATAGGAATTAAACCATGTGAGGACTGGACAGATTTTTACGCTAATCAAATATGTGTTTCATTTATAAACTCAAAAGGATACAGTATTCATCAGTGGATCACCACTCGTCAATCACATGCTCTCAAACGTTTAAACAAATCAAAACGATTTCTGACAATCAAGGAGCTGGAAATCTATAGGAGACAGGGCTATGATGCTTTCAAAAGGGCATGGATTGCGCAGGAAAAATTTTTACACTCTCAAAAATGCTCATCCAATCCATCTTCTAAACCTATCAAAAACACCAAATCAAAGCCCTCATCCAATCCGAAAGTAGTACCACCTACTGCTCCTAAAACTCCTGTTCAACAAAAGTCAGTTGATGCACCAAGGCAACAACGAATTCTTACAAATTCCTCTAAAACTTGGATTCACAAACATAACGCTTCTGCCACTCTACCGAATCCAAAACCTCAGATTCCATCAACTGTCATACCAACAGTGGTAACGAAACTTCCGCCTAAGCCAATCCTTTCGAAATCTATTCCTTCTAGACAAAAGATTAAACACACATGGGTACGAAAGGGTAAATCATTGGAAGTATTCCCACCACATGTACAAAAAGTTATTTCTCAACCAAACCTAGGAACTAACAATTCAGGACCCATTCATATATGGGGACCTAAACGTGCTTTACTCTCTTTTTGCAGGCGCTTAACTTGTGGTACCTGGACTCCGGTTGTACCAAGCATATGACAGGCAACAAAAGTCTTCTCAAAAATTACGTTCCTAAGTACTCCGGGAATGTACATTTTGGGAACGACAATGTTGCACCAATAATGGGGTACGGAGACATCGAAAAGAAGCACATCAAGATTAAGAAAGTCTCCTATGTTGAAGGGTTGGGTCATAATTTGTTTAGCATTGGACAATTCTGTGACAAGGACTAAGTAGTAGTGTTCAAAAAGAACAAATGTTTTGTGATAACTAAAACAGGGGATGAATTGCTGGCAGGCTCTAGGAAATCTAACCTGTATTCCATTGATTTAGAGAAATACGACTCCCCTACCTCTGTATGTCTACTGTCCGAAGCTTCAACATATCTTACTTGGTAATGGCACAGAAAACTCTCTCATCTTAACTTTCAAAATATTAACAAGCTAGTCATTGGTGATTTGGTGAGAGGAATTCCAAAGTTAAGATTCAAAAAGGATCATCTATGTGCAGACTTTGAGAAAAGAAAAATAAAGAAGGCTTCGCAAAAATTAAAACAAGTGTTCAGCACTACCAAGCCTTTGGAACTCCTGCATATGGATCTCTAATTCATTCCAAGAACGGGAAGAAGTATATCCTAGTCATGGTGGATGACTAATCTAGATATACTTGGGTCAAATTTCTGCGCTCTAAAGATGAAGCCACTCCAACGATCATTTCCTTCATCAAGCAAGAGCAGCATAAGGATAGTAAGAGTGTTGTCTCAATCCATACAGACAATGGAACTGAATTCAAGAACATTACTCTGAAGAGCTTTTGTGACCTAGTTGGGATCAATCATCAGTTCTCTGCTGCATACACTCCACAACAAAACGGTGTAGTGGAAAGAAGAAATAGAACTTTGGTTGAATCTGCCTACACCATGTTGTCATACTCCGGGCTCCCACCTTCTTTTTGGGCTGAAGCAATCAGCACTGCCTGCTATACGCAGAACCGCTCCTTCGTTAATAAACGCTTTAATAAAACTCCATACGAACTGGCTAATGGCATAGTGCCTAATATCAAATACTTTCATGTCTTTGGTAATAGGTGCTTTGTACTTAATGACAAGGATAATTTAGGAAATTTTGCTCCAAAAGCTGATGATGCTATTTTCCTTGGTTATTCTACTGAGTCCAAAGCCTATAGAGTTTTTAATAAAAAAACAAAGAGCATTGTTGAAAGTATCAATGTAACATTTGATGACACATTGAATGTTACAGATTTTCCACCTAAGTCAACAGAAAACGTTTCTGGACATACCTGTTCAGGACCGGTGCTTGAAAATAAAGAATCAAACAATCCGTCCAGTTCAAATACCAATCTTGACTTTATGTTTGATCTCTTTCGATCTGAATCTTCTCCTGGTTTACCTAACAACAGGCACAACACAGTTGCACAGACAAGTGTCACTATCACGGCTCCTACAATCACTGAGACGAATCCATTTGCCGATCTATATGCTGAGGATTCTACCTCTGTCTGTGTCACACGTCCCCCTGTGACTTCTCAGATTGCTGACCCTGATAGCCCACCTGTGTTCGATTCAGACCTACATTTCTCCCAAGAGGATGAAGAAGAAGCACAACACCTACAAGATCTTATTCCTTCATCTTCTACTACCCATGAAACAAAATTGACCAGACATCACTCTGAAGAGAACATCCTAGGGAATCCCTAAGTTGGGGTTCAAACAAGAGTAGAAACAGCAAACGAATGCCAATTCTCGGGTTTCTTAAGCATTATTGAACCCACCAAGACTTTTGAAGCATTAGATGATCCAGATTGGGTAATTGCAATGCAGGAAGAATTACATCAATTTAATCGTCTCAAAGACTGAAGATTACTTCCTCCACCATATGGAAAATATGTTGTTGGAACTAAGTAGGTTTTCAAGAACAAAAGGGATTCGGATGGAGTGGTTATTCGTAACAAAGCTAGGTTGGTTGCTAAAGGATATAATCAACAGGAGGGCATTCACTATGATGAAACATTTGCCCATGTTGCTCGTATTGAGGGTATTAGGCTCTTTCTTGCCTATGCAGCCTTTAGAAGCTTCCGTGTCTTTCAGATGGATGTGCAGATAGCTTTTCTTAACGGTGTACTCAAAGAAGAAGTCTATGTCTCACAGCCTGAGGGGTTCATCAATTCCAAACATCCAAATCATGTCTATATCTTAAATAAGGCCTTGTACGTGTTAAAGCAAGCTCCACGTGCATGGTATGATGTCTTATCTGAATATTTAATTGGTGAAGGCTACTCCAAAGGCAAGACTGATACCAATCTGTTCACAAAGACCAAAGGTCGGGACAAGATTCTGGTTCAAATCTATGTAGACGATATCATTTTTGGGTCTACGAATCCAAAATACAGTGACGAGTTTGCTAAGATCATGGCAAACAGATTCCAAATGAGTATGATGGGGGAGATGTCGTTCTTTCTTGGACTCCAGGTGAAGCAGTTCAGTCATGGCAGTTTTATTTGCCAATCCAAGTACATCAAAGATCTTCTAACGAAGTATGATATGATTACTAGCACACCCATATCCACACTCATGGCTGCTAAGGCACAACTATCAGCAGATCTTGATGGTTCTCCTGTAGATCTGAAAACTTACCGTGGGATGATTGGATCGTTGCTGTATCTAACTGCAAGTCGTCCAGACATCATGTTCTCTACCTGTCTCTGTGCCAGATACCAGGCGAATCCTAAAGAGTCACATCTTCTGGCAGTTAAGCGGATTTTTCGATATCTCAACGGATCTATGGATCTTGGTCTGTGGTATCCCAAATAGTCAAATCTGGATCTCCATGCTTACTCCGATGCTGACTATGCCAGTTGCAACATTGATAGGAAAAGCACCTCTGGCTGTGCACACTTTCTGGGAGATCGTTTAGTCTTCTGGGCCTCAAAGTAGCAAAACTGTGTATCCACTTCTACAGCTGAAACTGAGTATGTTGCTGCTGCAATGTGATGTTCACAAAGTCTATGGATAGGTACAAAGTTATCAGACTTTGGTCTCAGGTATGACAAATTTCCACTTCTATGCGATTCCTAGTCTGCCATCGCCATCTCCTGCAATCCGGTACACCACTCTAAAACTAAACACATTGATATCCGTTACCACTTCATAAAAGATAATGTAGAGAAAGGTCTAATTGAGCTCCAACATGTTCCTACTGAAAATCAGCTCGCTGACTTGTTTACCAAACCATTAGATGAAAGTTGTTCACTGATTGATATCCAAGTTAGGCATGCTAAACTTGAAAATATAACACACTGGTGCTTTATTCTTCTTTTCTTTCTTTTCTTTTGTTTAGAATAGGTGTTACACTGTTTGTTCTTTATGCAGCTTCATGTTGCAACACTCAAGGGGGAGTGAATTTCTTGTGATACACAAGTATCTGTTGGGATCTCGTGAACACGCAGCGGAAGCGTAAACAACAGCAATCATGTAAAAAAATGTTCAAAACAAGAAATCCCAAACAATGGATCATTTCTATGTAACAAAATAGCAACATGTAAGGAGGAAGAAGGTTATACCTTTCTCCTAAGCTCCAGTAATCTGAATTTCTCGTGGTTTTCATGCTCCAAAAACGAAGTGCGGATCGACTAATGGGTAGTACCCCGGTAACACGTCCAACCACACGAGCTAGCGAGCCTTCGTGCTTCTTCACTACGAAAAGCACTCCGGGACAGCAACAACGAGACTACAATAATCTGGATCAGTCTCTCTTGAATAATCCTCTCTTGGTCTCTTGTAGCACCAAAGAGTTTATGTGTGTATTAGAGAGAAAAAGAGTGAGAGAGCCTTTTTCAAAATGAACTCCTTAGCTCCTCTTATGTTTCCAGACTCAATATAACCCCATATGGCAGGCCAAACCTCAAGACTCAACAGTCTCCATGCATTGGCTGATATAGGAGGTGTTTTGACAAATGTCACTTGCAGGGTTTAGCGGCGCTAACCATGAGTTAGCGGCTCTAACTCAAAATAGTTAGCGGCGCTAACGCGCCCTGTCAACGATTTGACACAAAGCACATGCTGCCGTAGCGGCGCTAACGCGGCCTGCGATGTCAACTTTTGTCTTTTGTCATATTTGGTCCCTTAACTTAAGTTGCTGTCAGGTTAGACCCCGGTGTATGACCCAATAGGCCCATACATCATCAGCAGCGGTCCATATGGCGTACTTGCATTAATGGGCATATTTCTAACAAAGTCCCACTTGCACATAATGCACCGTACCCATGTAACCACAGATAAAGAGCGGGCTCTAGCAAAAGCATCAATGCCCCCCAAGTCAGTATGGGTTCCGCTTCTATGCAGAAAACCATTACCTACAAAAAGAACGTAGAGGTCCTATTTGAGAAGTGATCAATACTCCTTTTGTTCGCGATATCCTTGTGAACACGAGACATGGATTGACACGTCAATCTCCAGATCGTTCACGATTATGTTTCTCGATCTTGATCGGCGGTGACCAAAATTTAAGGACATATCTGATTCTCAATCAATATTCCTTTGCGCATGGCCATGCTTATTTTGGTGTCAGCGCCCAATCATCGAGGGGCCCAGGGATATCTCTCATACTAGAGGAACAAATTCCGTTGACTGTACAACCCCATAGCGTGAACCTTATCTTACTTAACTATTCCCTTTATAGTAGCAAGTTACAAACTACGTTTTGAAATGGTTAAAGTAAGAAAGTTTCATACTATAGCAATTCATACATCTCGGGTCGAAGGACGTAATGATATTATCCTTCCGAGTCACTCTATGACCATGATCCATGAAGTGAACTCGGGTGTGGGTCTTCCAGTTACTTGAAACTCCTTTCAAGCACATATTACTGTTGCGATTCATGCATTCAATCCTTAATTAATGCCTAACCAACACCTAACCTCAACCTTAATTCAAGCTTCCTTCCCTTGAGGAATGATTGGCTGTGGAAATTTAGAATGTACAAACATCCTGGGAAGTGGTTAAACATGCTAAGATGGAACACAGTAAAGACCAATGAAGGTAACCGCGTCATGCGTATATATAGTCTCCACTATATATCGATACAATCATCGGTTAGCAGTACTGCTTACCGTTCCCAAAGCTTATAAGTAAATCAAACATTTACTAAAACGATATTCGAGCCTAGTCATAAGCATTAACAATGCTATTTTACCTAGTATGAAATTCATCACTAGTATTTCACAACGGCTTAATCATGGGATCATCTACACGATATCCCTTTGTACTCTTTTGTATTCTCTTATTAAACCACTTGCAAAGTGTTTGTCAACTATATTATACACAAGGTTATCAAAGTCGTCTTATCCTCAATGTTACCGAAGTCTTCAATAGGATAAATGACACTTATGATTATCAGAGTCGTCATACTCTCAATGTAACCGAAGTTAACAATAGAGTTACTGACACTCACTTTTATTAGAGTCGACATACCCTTAATGTTACCAAAGTACACAATAGGGTCAATGACACTCATTGAATCTCAATGATCTATCTGCACCACATATTTGAATATTCTAAAAATCGACAGTTTCACAAGTATAGATTTGCTTGCAGTAATAACTTATTCAAGACAACTCTATTTACGTCGAACATTAAGAACATACATCAGTATTTCTTGAATCTAAACTCCAATTGATTCCATATTCTTCTATATATATACTCATAGAAAAATAATTCCGACATTAGGTTGTGAAACAACACTAAATTAGAACATTTTCTTTATTGAGTATATTTTACTAGGAACACATGAAGCTCCCACTAGCCCTGACAAGGGTATCTGGCTCAATCTATGCTTTCTAGAAAACTCATTCCTATGACTTTCTTACAAAGGAGAATTACAGCCACAAGATGCAAGTTTTGCTGACTTTAGTCATGGACATAACTTGGATATTATGGATATATTAGACCTCGGAACATGCTTCAAACATTTCCTCAACTTAATCCTGCGAAGGATCTTGGTCTTTTATTTCCATGTGAACGTACTCGTTTTCCCAAAGTGACAACGATGTTTCATATAATCCAGACCTAATCTGGATATTATGGACGAATAAGACCCTCGGAAAGTGCCTTAAGCATTTCCTCAACTTAATCCTATGAAGGATACAGGTCTCTTACATCCAAGTGAACTAATCTTGTTCCCGCAAGGTGACAACAATATTTCACTTTATCTAAGTTATTTTCAACATAACCACTAGAACATGTTTCCATATTTAAACAATATGAAACACTTTGTCTCTAGTCGGTATTAAAAGTTGTCCATAATTGCATATATGTTAGCCCCTTCACCCTTCTCGGATTACACCTTAGGTGTGGGATTAACCCAAGTTAAGTACTTGGATGCAGCAAATAGATTACATCTATGTATACCATTCCCTTCTTATATTCACTAGTGAACTCAGGGTCCCACTATGCTTCCGATGAATGGTAACATCACAATGATTTACCATCAAGCTGCTGTTACTCTGATATGACAACATCATATCTATAACAACCTTCTTGATTTCCATCAGATATTAAGAAGCAATGGATATTGTCAGGTTTTTCCAGCATCTCTATGCTGATTAAAAGCTAGTGTCAACATAAGGTTTCTCATTTAAGTTTTACGTTCTTCCACTGGAATGCTTTTGTAAATTGTTCTTTCCCTTTGAGCAACCAAATATGGTTCTCATAAGTTCAAGAAATAATTATCCAAAACTTGGATGAACTACTTAAATATACAAGCATCAACTTATAATTTATCCATCTCCCACTAAGTGTAGAATGGATAATTTTAAGTTGTGAGATTGACAAGCAAAGAACTCTTTCTAGTCAAAATCTCATTGGATGCTTAAGTGACCACAATGTTGGAGATTTAGATTGAGGACTTGGTTCATAAAATATTGTATACCAATCATATTGAATACATCTTTAAGGCCTGCCTTTTACCAGATCATCAACTTAGATATCGGGTTTTTCTTTAAAGTAACACCATGTACAAAATGTTTTTCTTAGAGAAAACGAAGTATGGTATAAACCCATAATTCATTTCATGTTTAAATCAATATAGATAATAAAAACTTAGCATCTTATCTAGATCTAAGAATCGATATCTATATGCCCTTATTGATTCCCAATTACTTAAGGTTATTTCCGAACACCTCCAGGTTTCAGACACAAAACTCTTATCTAGTTAAACATTCTCCCAACTACTATCATAAAGATGGTGAAGGAGAATTTTACTAGTGTCACTATACATGGCATACTTGAACAGATTATCCACACAAGTGTGATCAAAATCCAGCAACTTATAATCCTTCCTACCAATACTGGTGAAAGATTTCTTAATCATCCTAGTCCAATAAACTAGATTTGCATCTTTCATTTAGCCCGAAGCTAGACCTTTACAAAGATCCTAACCACATAGACCTAAGTGATGTAAATGTTGTTTACTTGGTCAAGTTTGATTATGCCATATACTTAATGTATCCAAACCACTTTTGGATCTAAGAATCAATTATTTCATGATTGCCTTATTACTTATAACGAGCCTTTATGTATGCAATGATATGGATAAGTTTTGATAAAATCATCTCAAAAAACAATTTTTCAAAATGTTTCAATTCTAAGTCATATCCATCGTCATCAAATATGTATTTGTGCACCATAAATGGTCAAAATAACACATAAGCATTAACATGGAACGAATTTGAAATAAAACTATTAATATGAAAAATCTTTTCCATCAAAAACAAGATTCAAAATACATCCATCATCTTCAAAAGAACATACAATAAAGAAAGTCTTACCACGCAGGGCATAAATACAAAAGTAATAATTAATCCGGAAATAATGGCGAGATTAACACTCCCAATTCTCTTGTAGAAGACAATCAACAAAATTTCTTCTTCAGAGTTCCAGATCTTCAAGCTCTTCCTTCTTGCAACGAACAGACCTTCACTTTGCAACAAAATATAAATTTGTGACAAACGTAAGTCTTATAGCTCGGGTAAACAACCCAGCTTATTAAGGAATAGCAATGAAGCATAATCATGAATGTACCTTAAGTAGGAAAATGAACTCTCTCTTTTCTGAGAAGTTTTATATCCTCTCGGCACGAAGGGCAGGCATGACGGCCCCAATCCCCAAATCTTCCGCAGAAGTAGCAAACCACCCCTTGTTGAGTCTCATTAGGCATATCATCAATATCCATGGACTCAAAGCTTGAAGTAAGCTTGGATACTCCAACTTCTTCTTTTGATGGGATCAATTTCTTCTTCTTGGCTAAAAGTTTTCCCTTAGAACCAAGAATGGGAGTGGATGAGGATGATGTATGCTTGGACATGTTAGATTCTACATCCTTCAACATTCCATGCAATTTATCTATAGATATTTTCTTTCCATGCATAAGATAGTTTTTGACAAACTGTTCATATGATGCGGGCAGAGACTGAAGTATGAAATTCACACCAAGCTCCCTCCTGTCCTACAGGAAATCCTAGTCTCTCCATATGGTCCATGTATGATTTCATCTTCAAAACATGGGCACTAACACTCCCTCCTTCCCGCATCTTACAACCGGTTAGACTTTTATCACACTCATAATGTTCTTGCCTAATTTACTGTCGGAAAACATCCTTCAGCTTATTAATCATGTCAAACACAGTCATGTGCTCAAATTGCTTTCGCAGTTCCGAGATCATACTTGATAACATGAGACAAGCAACATCGTGTGTATCCCGAACACGCTTTTCATACGCGTATTGGATGGTCCATGCCGCATCGATAGCAGGTGGTTCAGGGAGGGGTTCCTCAATGATATGCAACTTAGACTCGGCACGTAGGACAATCCTCAATTACCTAAGCCAGTCAACAAAGTTCACTCCCGTGAGTTTCTCCCTTTGTAGGAACATACGAAGTGATAAGTTTGACGTGATGTGGTTATGATTCGACATCCTATATTAAAGAAAGAGTACGCGAATTAGTTAGTTTGATTTAATCCTCGTTAAAATAATTACCCATATCGTCTCGAAAAATATCTTAACAAGGGCTAAGAACTATATTTCACTCCAATTCATGACGGGGTTGCCGCGGATCACTTCATGGAGCTATTTAGGCCGATAACCATCTTACCGATTGCAATCTCTATTGCAACTCTTAGACACTTGCGGATCCTACGACAACCATCGGTCGTTTGGCATGTTTGATCCCTACTTGCACCAATTCCAAATTAAAATTCTTGGTTGACTCGTGCTAAGCTCGACAATCACTCAAGGATTTTAATTTGCAATTGTAAATCGTTCGTCAAGACATACGGTAACAAATTCACCAAAGTTGGCTCGTGCTAAGCTCGACAACCAAAATTGTGAATTCGCCACACTCACCTTCCACACAGTTTTATGAGAGTTGGCTCGTGCTAAGCTCGACAACCAAAACCCATAAATCTAGATTCGGGTGGTATCGACTTACGGATGGCGCAAGATTTACGTTTTATGAAAAACGGGCTTTTGTTTTCGGCTTGGTTACAGATTAACTTGTTTAGTGACAAAACCTATTTTCACTAGGTGAGTTAATCTTGTATGTGAGCGCGCGAGAGTTGCAAACCATTTTTACCAAATCTCTTGTGATTTTATTAATTTTTGAAAAATTATCTAGCATGCGAATTCTAAGCAAACCATGCAAGAAATATTAAAATCACATCACACGCATTTTAAACGAAATAAATTGGTAACCCTTGCCATAAATCCTATGCGTTCTTCCCGTGAGCCAAAACGGGTAGAACGTGGTCAAACTAAGGGACAAAAGGACTCCGATGCGAGCTCCCACTAGAACCGCTATCTCCATTGGATTCCACCGGCTTCTATGGTCATCCTCCATCTTCTTTTGACTCCTTTTTGTGTGTCTTCATCCAAATTGTACAATACATACAATAGAAATTGAAATGGCGTACAAGCCACAATAATTTCCTATTTATCTAGTACAAATACACGGATGAATGAAATGGCATGCAAGCCACAATATTATTACATACAAACTGAATTAATAAATATTACAGGCCATATTGTGATTAAAATCACCAAATTGCATCCAAACACACAAAGTCAACCACAAGGTCAAAGGCAAGGTTACTAATTTCAAATCTGCCACATACAACCAAACATACTAAAATGGTAACAAAATTACCAATACAAAATCTGGAACAAAATTCCAGAATTACAAAATTGCCAAAATTCCCGAGACCAAAACTGTTTTTAATTTTGAAACCAAAACTGTTACAGCGCGATAGCGCCGCTAACTATATTGACTTAGCGGCGCTAACTCTAACCCAGCTCGAGCAAAAAAGAAACATTTTGGCTTCGGGTCTTTCAAGCAAGATACCTTTGGAACAAAATTCCAGAAGGTAAAAACCCAAAAATCCCGATATCAAAACTGTTTAAATCAAAATTTTCGAAACCAATTTTCAAAACCGTTAGCGCCGCTAACGCTAAAAACTTAGCGTCGCTAACCACTACTTAGCGGCGCTAACCCAAACGGCAGATTACAAACAATTTGATTTCGGGTTTCTTGAGCCACCATGTGCTATTTTTACATAGATGTGGCTCTGATACCACTGTTGGGATCTCGTGAACACGCAGCGGAAGCGTAAACAACAGCAATCATGTACAAAAATGTTCAAAACAAGAAATCCCAAACGATGGATCATTTCTATGTAACAAAATAGCAACATGTAAGGAGGAAGAAGGTTATACCTTTCTCCTAAGCTCCAGTAATCTGAATTTCTCGTGGTTTTCATGCTCCAAAAACGAAGTGCGGATCGACTAATGGGTAGTACCCCGGTAACACGTCCAACCACACGAGCTAGCGAAAAGCACTCCGGGACAGCAACAACGAGACTACAATAATCTGGATCAGTCTCTCTTGAATAATCCTCTCTTGGTCTCTTGTAGCACCAAAGAGTTTATGTGTGTATTAGAGAGAAAAAGAGTGAGAGAGCCTTTTTCAAAATGAACTCCTTAGCTCCTCTTATGTTTCCAGACTTAATATAACCCCATATGGTCGGCCAAACCTCGAGACTCAACAGTCTCCATGGCTGATATAGGAGGTGTTTTGACAAATGTCACTTGCAGGGTTTAGCGGCGCTAACAATGAGTTAGCGGCGCTAACTCAAAATAGTTAGCGGCGCTAATGAGCCCTGTCAGCGATTTGACACAAAGCACATGCAGCCGTAGTGGCGCTAACCTTTAGGACTTAGCGGCGCTAACCCCTTACTGTTAGCGGCACTAACGCGGCCTGCGATGTCAAGTTTTGTCTTTTGTCATATTTGGTCCCTTAACTTAAGTTGCTGTCAGGTTAGACCCCGGTGTATGACCCAATAGGCCCATACATCATCAACAGCGGTCCATATGGCGTACTTGCATTAATGGGCATATTTCTAACAGTATCATATGTGTAGGGGGAGAAAAGTCGTACACATACTACACATGTGTAGGGGGAGAAGTCTAAAACAGACACACTCTCTATAACTGACACACTCCCTAAGTGTTGAAATCTTTCATTAACCAAATGCATGAGTCTAGGGGGAGTGTATCAAATAAACAATCTAATCAAGATATCTGGAAACTCAATTTGTCAAATTTCACAATCCATATACTATGAACTTTCAAAAAATTTCAAAAAGTTGGGTTCTGTTTCTAGCAATCACATCCTATGCTTCAATCGCATGGATTCTATTGGAACCCAACAATTAAATTTTAATTTCTAGCAGTCGTATCCTATGCTTTAATCGCATGGATTCTATTGGAACCCAACAAAATTAAATTTTCTAAGTCTTGGTTCAATCGCATTGCCATCAGTCGCATTGGCATGTCAATCGCATGCGATTACAATCAAAGGAATCGAATTATTTGTTATCAAACCATCAATCGCACGCGATTGAACAACCAAAGGGTTAATCGCATGCAATTAACTCACCAAAGGGTGAATCGCATGTGATTCAGACCAATCGCATGGGTCTATAAGCCGGGCTTTTCTTACCGTGCAATTGCCCCTATAGGCCACGTTTTTACACATCTTTGGTCCAATCAATGCGTGACACGTGTCATTTTTCATCTTATAACCGTCCCATCAGTTACCTATCTTCCTTCACACGATTCCAAATTCTAAATTTCATTAAGTTTATCTCATTTTTCTTGGCTTCTTGATAATACGAATCCTCTAGTTACGCTACCAAAATTTATACTTTTAGGCTCAAAATACTCGTGATCATATAGGTAGCAACTTGTATAGTTTACATTTTGAAAAATTTGAGTTAAAAGGGTGACTTTTGGCCTTCAAATAGCCATTTGCGATAGTAGGTTTCGAGACTTCGAAGGGACTTTTGGGACATGAAACAAACTTGTTAGATCAAACCAAGTCTGCGATGGGCATTTTGAACACATGGGGAACACTTTGATGTAAAAATATTTCAAAAATCTCAAAAAGTGTTCTTCGTGTTCTTGGGGGGTATGAACATACACCAATAATTTGGTTCTTGGGGGGTATGTACATCACAATCGCCTAACACCCCTTTTTGAATCAAAAACCATCCTAACATGTATATTAACTTGAAATTCTGGAGGACATGTGATGTACAAACAAATGAAAGAGAACATGAGGTCATTCATGCTGAGGTCGACGAATTTCAAGTTAATATACCTCTCAATCGCCTCAGAACAATCTTTGACCTACCCACTGCAGGCAGCAGACCTCCCGCAACAGACTTTAAGGAAATCCCATACGAGGATGCATGTCTTGCAGCTATTAAGGAAATAGGCTATGATGGTGAGCTTACCCACAAAAATCAGTTCAAACGCACCGGCTTGCATCCCAAGTACAACACATTTATGACGGTGCGTCAACGGTGTCTCACCCCCAAACATTCAGGCTATGAATTTCCAACGGAGCATCAGCTCAAGATCTTTGTTGCAGCAGCCAACCACTTGCATGTGGATTATGCATTCCTTTTCTTCCAAGACATCAAAGCTACAATGCTAAGGAAGAACTACCAAAAGAAGAAGGATGCCAACATGCTGCCATACCACCGCTTCATACCAATGATCATCCAATATGTGATGGATCACAATGCTGAAATCCCTCGCCTGGCTGGTTTACCCTCTATTACTCCTAAGCTTTTTATACATATTAAACCTGCCATTCCTGCCAATTTGCCTATTCCAAGACCATTCCGTATATCTCTCCTTTATTTATGTGAGCATAATGCTATTCTTGTGAGTTATAGGGCGAGTGTAGGAATACCTCCCATGGTTGTACCAGAACCGGTCATACCTGCCCAGGGAGGTGTAGTACCCGGTGAGGATTTAGAGAATAGGCCTCAAACATCTGTGTGAGATGCTGAGAGGGACGTACAGAGAGAAAATGTAGAGAGGGGTGGAGAAGAAGGTGAAGGTGGAGTTGTTAGAGAGGGAGGGGATGCATATGATCCCGCCACCGTTCAAACCATTATCAAATCTCTTTCACAAACCACCCGCACCCAAACTGTACTAGAAGAACTTGGTCTAGACGCTTCTGAGTCATCTAGTTCTGAATCTTCTCATGATGAGTCTTCTTCTCAACGAGGAGGAGCCCCTGTTTTTGAACATGTCACCTCTCCTATGGGCACCCCTGAGCAACTAATAGAACAACCAGCTGAAAGCACACCCTCTTTCATGAAATTAACTGAACCCCATACTACTTCTCCTGACCAGACCCACCCCATTCAACCGACTCAGGTCATTCCACAACCTGGTGGTCTGGTCATCTCTTTGCAACCTACTGAATTTACTACCCCCAGCCAGGCAATTGTAGCCCCAGAGCATGAGATTCCAGTCACTTCTCCAACTCATAGCCTATCCGTTGAAACTGACTCTATCACCCCTGATTCTCTAATACAATCTGATCAATATGCGAGATATGTTGTTGGTGGTGGTGAAGATGAAGATAGTATTGTGGTTAGGAGTAAGAGTAACAGAGAGGAGGTGAGAAAAGGAAAACAGAGTGCTGAGGGTCTCCTAAACCCAGAAAGCCGGGAAGCCACATCTGCTATGGGGCCTAACATTGTTGGGCCTCATATTAAACAAGTCGCGATAATCCCACCCGTGCAAGTTTCTGCCCCACCAAGCTACTACGGTGTCTCTCAACAGGCACCGTCTTAATTGCACAAGGCTTTAGCACATACACTAGGTCTACCCCAATCGGGAGTTAGATCTATTGACCATAGAGGACCGCTTCCCTCGTCCTCGACTCCTTTCAATGCACAACTCGATATACCACGGATTTCTGCCTATCTTGATCAACACCGAATTACAATCGATCCACTGAGCTTGTACGTCAGTCAAGTCTCCTCAACTTCTATAGTTGGTACCTCTCAAAGTGCCATTCGAGGATCAGAAGGAAATCCTGCTGGAGCCAACATTCCTGCTGCTCCAATAGGTGGTATTGCCTTTGTGGCTGGTACCTCAACCGGAAGTCTTCGTGATTCCGGGTTTGTGACACGTGCAGAACTTCAAGATTATATTCTACAAGCCGTGGTACCAATCCACCAACAACTGTAGACGATAAATCAAAAGTTGGATCGGATAGAACAATCCTCCCAGGCCAAGCAACAGCAACTCAACAGGATTGAGGCACTCCTTACTGCTAGAACTCTAGTGCCAGAGCATCAACCACAACCTGATCCAGCATCTATGTCTGTGGATGCTTTGAAGAGCTTACTGTATGTTAAACTTCTAGAACAAAGGCCAGAATCTGTACATGATCAAGACCTTTTGACAACTCTTCGTAACGAACAATGTCCACAGGGAATCTCCTTGGATGACTTTCACGAGTTTCATGAAGATGTCAACAGTAAGATAGATGGGGTGACTAGAGGTTTCTACACCTCTTTGGAGAAGGTTACTGACAGGCAGAAACTACTTGAACAAACCTGTCAGGCTCAGGCCCAAAGTAGCAAAAGGAGGCGGGATGATCAAGATCCTGATGATCAACCCGAGGGGGAGAAAAGAAGAAGAGTATATATGACTTCTCCCTCTGTGGTTTCAAATGAGCCTATCGTACCTGTTCCCCAAATCAGTTCATACTTATCTGCAGGTACAAGTTCAGCAGGATCTGGGAGTCAACAACAACAACAAACTGCACAACAAATGGGTGATGAAGTTTATAAACAACAGCAAAAGAAAATGCTAACAAATAGATTGTACTTTATGTACCTTAGCAACAATCTGAACTGAGGCCAATCGATCTTGAAGAAGGTGAAATACCTTATGAGTAATCCTATGCCGAGATGTTTAACATGTATAGTGACTCAGATGATGAAATGGAAAATTTATATGAGTCTATACACACATCACCTGCAAGGCATATGGGATATAGCAGTTCTGCTCAACCAGAGGAGGAACATGAGGATCCTGAAATTAGGGATATGTTCAGAGATATAAATGAATATGTAAATGACACAACACGTCCAGCTTCACCCAGAGTTGTCCACAGTTTTGATGATGTCATCAATGAAAGAGAGCTTGTACTTAAAAGAAATGAATGGGCAACAATCTCTAGAAGGGAAGCTAGAAGGAAACCTAAACAGAAGAAAATAACCTTCAACGTGTCCAGGGTTCTCAGTGGAGTAAACATTGAAGTTCATTAAAGCTTCCCTCCTCCTCGTGGTCTGTTTCAAGAATCAGCTGTCGATGTACTAGAAAGAAACAGACAAAAAGAGACAGCTGAGAAAGGAAGACAAGAATCAGAATGGCCTTTGCCACAAAGCTTCATAGTGCCACCTGCTCCTCCAGTGTACTGTGGGGATCCAGGTCTTGATGCAGGAAACATGTTCACAAGAAGTGCTGGTCAACAACCAATATGAAAACGGTATTTTGTCAATCTTGAAGTAAGAATACGAGACATATTCAGCACTGAGCTAATACAGGTTATTTCTGTTGAAGAATGCCCACTGACATACGTACGCCAAATGATCACTACCGATAATGTATGGGCCTATCGGGTCACACGCTAGGGGATGATCCTGACAATAACCTAAAAGATGAGGGTGAGAAAGGATAAATAATGATAGTTGGTTTTCTGGAGGGGTTAGCGACGCTAACCCAGACGTCGCTAACTCAGCCGTGTTAGCGGCGCTAAGTATAGGCGGTTAGCGGCGCTAACCCTGCCTGACAGAAACAACTTTATTCTTTTCACCTCCTCTCTCCACCAATGCATGGCTTTGCCATCATTGGACTCTAGCCGATCTTGGGGAGACCTGGGGTCGGTTTGAGGCTTATAAAACACCCCTCTCTTCTCTCATTTAGGACTCTTGGCTAAGGCAACAATACACATATATACACATATCTTGTGGCTTGTTCTTGTAAGAGAAAAGAGAGAAAGAGGTGAGAGTTCCCTAGAGAGATCTTTGGGTTATTGTTCCAGAGAAGTATCTTCATAAGGAGAAGGATACTTTGGAGTGCTAGTACACTTGGGTCACATTATCTCTTGGGGTGGACTTGGATAGCTCAAGAGGAAGAAGGATCAAGCTTGGAGCCTAGCATTCAACAACAATCCAGAGACATCAAGGGTATAACTTCTCTTCCTCTTCTGTTTTAAGTTGCATTTCTTGTTGTAGAGATTGGTACACTTATGGGGTTCACTTTGTGGTTTGGTTTTGGCTTTTAAAATTTTGATTTATGTACTTTCATGCTTCCGTTGCATTGTACCACGGACCCCAACAGTGGTATCAGAGCCACCTCTACACTGGTTTTGCACTTGGTGACTTTGAAAATCCGAAAAATGTGATTTTTGGTTCTGTCCAGGGTTTAGCAGCGCTAACCTGTCCATGTTAGCGGCGCTAAACCGTCTGTAGCGGTCCTTATCTCGTCTCATGATAGCGGCGCTAAACTGAAGTTAACGGCGCTAACCCGTTCTAATGCATATGTACATATGATTATTAGTGCCTTGAGTGATTAGATAATCTTAACAAATACATATAAGATTTACATGTTTTTGTGTGGCACACCATGTGTAGATTTGTGTTTCTTGTATGTGATTGTAGTATTTGCATCCAGTAACATTTTTTAGCCACAAGACCTATGTGATGTGTTTGGTTGATTTAAATTAATGTATTCATTCATTTAGTGGTTTGTACCACAATGGTTTGGAATAATTAATTTATTTATTCGGTTTGTATATTTGACGGCTTGCATGCCGATTTCCTATTCTTTGTAATTTGTAGTATTAGCTTAGAATAGTAAATTATGGCTTGCATGTCATTTCCTTTTAAATTTGTAAATTGTAAAAGGAGAACCGAAGCAACCAACAAGGACCATTGGAAGGTGTCTTGGCGTACTTGGATCCGGAGGTCGGTAGGAGACACGATGGATCAAGTGGGTGGAGCACACATCAAGTCATTCGTTCTATTCCTTAGATGACTTTGTCTTGCCCGTTGGCTCACGGGGAAGGCGCATAGGATTGGCTCGTTACCGGATATATATTACATGCGTGGTTGATTTTATTTTGTATATTTTCTTGCATAGATGTTTAGGTTCTTCGCATGCTAGAAAATTTTTCGAAATAATAAAATCAAAGAGTTTTTTAAATTGGTTTACAAACTCCGCGCGCCACATAGACAAGAATTGGTTAAAAGTGTTTTAACCGGAGAAACAAAAACCCGTTTTTCAAAATTAAATCTCACACCACCCATAAGATGACACCGCCCAAATCAAGTGAAACAAGATTGGTCGTCGAGCTCTACCCGAGATCGGTTTTGTGTAACTATGTGGAAGGCGCATGTGGCAACTCGCAAGGTCGGTTGTTGAGTTCTAGCCAAGCCGGCCATTGGGCTAGAGTACCACCGTGCATCTTGACGGTCGATTTAGAATTCCAACACTTAAAACGCATTGGTAGTTGTCGAGCTCTAGCCGAGCTATCAAAGTGGGTTAATGAGGAATTGGTGTGGAGGAATCAAACATGCCGAATGGGTGCTAAGAGTACCTAGGATCCCGCAAGTGTCTAAGAGTTGTGTTCACGGATTGCAATTGGTAAAGAGGTTACCGGCCTAAAATAGCTCTATGAAGTGATCCGCGGAAAACCCGTCATGGATTAGGGTATTTTGAGGTTCTTAGCCCTTGTTAATATAATTTGTTTTATAACAAGTGAGTAATTATTTTAACAACGATTTAATACATCATAACTAACCATTTCGTACTTTGCTTGTAGATGGCATCTCCTAGCAACACCAACACCACCAACATGTCACTCCGTCCATTTTTGGAAAAGGAGAATCTCACGGGGCCAAACTTCATGGTATGGCATAGGACTTTGCGAATCATCCTACGCAATGAGATGAAACTAGAGGTCCTTGAGTCACCTCTTCTGGAACCTCCTGCTACCAACGCGGCGAGGGCCGTCCGAGAGGCGTATAAAAAGCGCCTCAAGGACACTAACGACGTGACTTGCCTAATGCTAACGACAATGAGTCCCTAATTGCAAAGGCAATTCGAGAAAGTGAGCGTTTGAGATGATATCTCAGCTGAAGGACATGTTCCAACAGCGGGCACGGCAAGAACTCTATGAGTGCGTCAAGGCCTTCATCGGTTGCCAGATGTAGAAGGGCGGCTATGTGAGCTCCCACGTACTTAAGATGAAAGGGTACGTGGATCAGCTAAAGGATTGGGCTTTCCCATGGGGAAGGAGTTCGCGGTTGATATCATCCTCCAATCCTTGCCTCCGGCATATGGGCCGTTCATTGTGCACTTCCATATGCATAGTATGGACAAGTCCATTATGGAACTACATGGCATGCTCAAGACTGCTGAAGGCAAGCTTGCCAAGTCAAAGTCCTCCACCTCCACTGCCGTCCTCACCATCAACGAAGGTGGGCACAAGCTGAAGCAACCCGCTTCAGGCTCCAAGGGGAAGGGAAAGAAGAAGGCCAATGCCCAAGGGCCGAAGCCTAAATCTAACCCAACCCCGGAGCCGAAGGGGTAGCAAGTGGCTCCCGCTGCCACCTCTCCGAAAGAGGCAACCTACTAATTCTACGGTGAAAAGGGTCACTACCAGCATAGGTGCCCCAAGTATACGGAGGAGCTCAAAAAGCTACAAGCTAAAGGTACCGCTGACTCCGGTACGTACATGATTGAACTCCATAACATTTCTACTTCTAATGCCTGGGTTTTAGACAGCGGGTGTGGTAGTCACGTTTGTAATAATGTGCAGGTACTAAGAAGAAGTAGGAACCTTGTTGATAGAGAGTTGGATCTCATCATGTGAAACAAGGCGGTTGTCCCAGTTGAGAAGATTGGGAGTGTGGAGCTCGCCTTTCCTTCCGGCTTATCTATTGTTTTATAAAATGTATCTTTTTTGCCCTGCGTGGCAAGAACATTATTTCTTTGTATGCCTTGTATGACGATGGTTTTAACTTTAAATTTGAGAATGGTAGCATTTTATGTTACAAAGATCATGTCTTTTATTTTAAAGCATTTCCATGTCATGGCATATATGAGACAATCATAAGCTTGCAAAACAATAGATCAATCATGAATGGTGATTCGGGATGCAAAAGTATTTTGGATAAATTATCTCTATGGCATGGTCGGTTAGGCCACATAAACAAGAAACGCATCGCCAAGCTCCAAGCGGATGGTATCTTGGAATAAATTAACCATGGGTCTTATGACGTATGCGAATCTTGTATATTGGTCAAGATGACCAAAGCACCTTTCAACGGTGTTTGTGAGAGGGCGCAAGGCTTGTTGGATATCGTTCACACTGATGTGTGTGGTCCGTTCAAGCATGCCACAAGAGATCATTCCCGTTACTTCGTTACCTTTATTGATGATTATAGTCGATATGGGTATGTCTACTTGGTAAGAAAAAAGTCGGATACCTTTGAGGTGTTCAAGACATATCAAAACGAGGTGGAAAATCAACTAGGAAAAAGGTTTAAGATGCTTCGATCTAATAGAGGCGGTGAGTATCTTAGTTCTGAGTTCCATGAACATCTAAGGGATTGTGGGATTATCTCGCAATTAACCCCTCCTAGGACGCCACAATTAAATGGTGTCATCGAGAGGAGGAACCGGACATTGTTAGATATGGTTCGGTCAATGATGGTTCGTACGGACGTTCCCGTTACGTTTTGGGGATATGCAATCGAAACGGCAGGTAGAATCCTAAACCTTGTACCAACAAAGAAGGTTAAGAAAACACCGTATGAGATGTGGCATGGAAAGGTTCCATCCATTTCATTTTTGAAGGTCTGGGGTTGTCCTGCCTACGTGTGGCGTGAGGTCGAGGACAAATTGGAGCCTAGGGCCGAATGGTGCTTTTTGATTGGTTATCCTACTGGGTCTATGCGATATTTGTTTTACAAGCCTACGGAGAACAAGGTATTTGTTGCTCGAAGGGCAATGTTCCTTGAGAGGGAACTGCTATCCAAAGACGATAGTGGGAGAAAGGTTGATCTTGAAGAAATTCAAGAACCTGCCAATGTAGAACCTGATGTTGGAACTAGCTCACAACCTATAAGGGTTGACTCTCAGCATGATGACGCTGGAGATAATGTAAACCCATTGCATATTAGAAGATCTGGTAGAAATCGGCATGAGCCAGATAGATATGGTTTTAACATATCTGATGGCACCGACATGATAGTGGTCTCTGATGAGCCTACCAAATACCGGGACGCTATGGTGGGCCCTGAGTCCGCCAAGTGGAAAGAGGCAATGGAATCCGAGATTCAATCCATGTCTACACCATGGTTGATCCCGTGTCGGGGTGTAAACCCGTAGGGTGCAAGTGAGTCTTCAAGAAGAAGATCGGCATAGATGGCGTGGTAGACACCTTCAAGGCCCGACTGGTGGCTAAGGGTTTCACTAAAACTCATGGTGTAGACTATGAGGAAAGCTTTTCCCCGGTGGCTATGATGAAGTCTATCCGTATACTTTTGGCCATTGCCGCATTTCATGATTATGAGATTTGGCAAATGGACGTTAAAACCGCGTTCAATAATGGAACATTTTCAGAGGATGTGTATATGACACAGCCTGAGGGTTTTATACATCGAGAGTTTCCGGATAAAGTCTACAAGCTTAAGAAGTCCATTTATGGGCTTAAGCAAGCCTCTCGGAGCTGGAACATGTGCTTTGATGAGAAGGTCAAAGAGTTTGGCTTCTCTAAGAGCAAGGATGAGCCATGCGTTTACATTAGAGCTAGTGGGAGTATAGTTTTATTCCTAGTTCTTTATGTAGATGATATTCCACTTATTGGGAACGACGTCCCAACTTTGCAAGGGGTAAAAGCCTGGCTAGGGAGTTGTTTCTCAATGAAAGATCTTGGGGATGCGGCTTATATTCTTGGGATCAAAATCTGTAGAGATAGATCCCGCAGGTTGATCGGATTAAGCCAGAGTACGTACATTGACAAGGTCCTAAAGAGATTTAGGATGGAGGACTCCAAGAAGGGGTTCATACCTATGTCACATGGTTTAATGTTGAGCAAAGCTCAAAGCCGGAGTTCCCCTGAGGAACGGGAAGTAATGAGGCGAGTTCCGTATGCTTCGGCAATTGGCTCGATCATGTATGCCATGATATGTACTACATCTGATATATCTTGTGCATTTAGTATGACAAGTAGATATCAAGTTAATCCTGGTGAAGCTCATTAGACGGCAGTGAAGAACATTCTCAAGTATCTTCGGAGGACAAAGGAGATGTTCTTGGTGTATGGAGGTACGGAAGAGCTACGGGTAACTGGTTACTACTATGCTAGCTTCCAAACCGATCAGGACGACTGCCGATCTCAATCGGGGTTCGTGTTCCTGCTCAATAGTGCTGCTATATCCTGGAGAAGCTCCAAGCAAGACACTGTGGCCGATTCTACTACCGAGTCGGAGTATATTACGGTAAGTGAAGCTGCAAAGGAGGCTGTATGGATGAGGAAGTTCATCCAAGAGCTAGGAGTGGTTCCTAGTATTACCGACCCTGTTGAGGTGTTCTGTGACAACGACGGTACGGTTGCTCTAGCAAAGGAACCAAGGTCTCACCGACGCACGAGGCATATTCCGCGGAAGTATCATTACATCCGGGATGTGGTCGATTGTGGAGACATAGTCATGAGCAGAGTACACACGGATAGCAATGTGGCGGATCCGTTCACCAAACCGTTATCGAAAGAAAAGCACGATGCTCCTACACGTGCTATTGGGATTAAATTTGCTAGTGATTTGGTTTGAATATGTATTTGGTTAGAATATTTGATGTATTTACCCTTCTGGGAACATGAAGCAGTATTTTATTTATTGTATTTATCGATTATTAAATGAGATTTAGTAATACGCAAGTTGCGGGTATTTCTTTAAATCTTTACTGTGTTCCAACTTAGCATGTTTTGTTCTTCCCTGAATACGTAAGCATTCTAAATGTCCGCAGTCAGTCATTCTTCTCGGGAAGGAAGTATGAACTAAGACTGAGGGAAGTAATTGGTAATGTGTCCAATGGGGATTGGGACACGGGGACGCAAATCTTCGCCTGTACTTGAAAGTGTTTCAAGTGACTGGACGACCCACACCTGATTTTACTTTATGGTACATGCCATGAGTAAATCAGGATGATAATATAAGTTCATCCTCAAAGTGGAGATGCACGTGGCTGCATCACTTTGGTTTGCTTTGATCTAATTGCTTTCAAACGCAGTCCGTAACTGACTATTATAAAGGGAGTAATTGGGCAGAGTATGATCACTATGGTGGGCAGTGTAAGTCAAAGGAATTTGTTCCTCTGTTTAGAGAGATATCCTTGGGCCCCTTGATGATTGGTCGTTGACACCAAAATGCATGGCCATGCTCAAGGCTTGCAATAATTTATTATTGATTGCAACTTGTATATTTTGGTCACCACCAATCTAGATCGAGAAACATAATCGTGAACGAATAGAGCATGACTTTGTACCATGTCTCGTGTTCACTTGGATATCGCGAACAAAAGGATGATTGATCACTTATCAATAAGACCATTTCACACGAGGTTGTAGTTTGGTTTTTGCGCTGAAGACAAAACCCATACTGACTTGGGGGCAGAGATGTCTTACTAGAGGCCGCTCTCTGTTTGTGATGTACTGGGTACGGTGAGTCATGTGCAAGTGGGAGTTTGTTGAAGAATACCTACTGACACACGTATGCCAAATGATCACTACCGATGATGTGTGGGCCTATCGGGTCACATGCCAGGGGTTGATCCTGACAATAACCTAAAAGATGAGGGTAAGAAAGGATAAATAATGATAGTTGGTTTACTGGATGGGTTAGCGACGCTAACCCAGACTTCGCTAACTCAGCCATGTTAGCGGTGCTAACCTTAAGTGATTAGCTGAGCTAAGTGTGGGCGGTTGGCGGCGCTAACCCTGCCTGACAGTAAGAAGCTTATTCTTTTCACCTCCTCTCTCCACCAATGCATGGCTTTGCCATCATTGGACTCTGGCCGATCTTGGGGAGACCTGGGGTCGGTATGAGGCTTATAAAACACCCCTCTCTTTTCTCATTTAGGACTCTTGGCTAAGGCAACAATACACATATATACACATATCTTGTGGCTTGTTCTTGTAAAAGAAAAGAGAGAAAGAGGTGAGAGTTCCCTGGACAGATCTTTGGGTTATTGTTCCATAGAAGTATCTTCATAAGGAGAAGGATACTTTGGAGTGCTAGTACACTTGGGTCATATTATCTCTTGGGGTGGACTTGGATACCTCAACACGAAGAAGGATCAAGCTTGGAGCTTAGCATTCAACAACAATCTAGAGACATCAAGCGTATAACTTCTCTTCCTCTTTTGTTTTAAGTTGAATTTCTTGTTCTAGAGATTGGTACACATATGGGGTTCACTTTGTGGTTTGGTTTTGGCTTTGAAAATTTCGATTTATGTACTTGCATGCTTTCGTTGCGTTGTACCACGGACCCCAACAATTTCCCCCGAGTTGTGAAACATGGATGACAAACAGAGAAGAATATATGAACACATCCTAACTCAATCAATGACAAAACCAGAAGAGATTAAATCAGTGTATCCAATAGTTGAACTCATTAATATGAACACACCCTAACTCAATCCATAGGATAAAGTATGCCATTTTCCACGTCAAAAGAGCTAACAACCTATTATACTTCCTCAATAAAGCAGATCTAAGGTTTGTTAATATTGAAGACATCAGCTTTATATTTGACACCCTCTCTCAGAAAAGAGGGAAGTGGCCTGAAGAAGAGTTTGGAAGAGTTGCACTGATGAAATATATGAGGAATCTAATGGAATACTTTGAGGAACATGATATCCAACTCAGAGCTGAAAACAACTATCTGAAAGTCAATCTCTTAAAGCCTAACCAGAGCCATCCAGACTTAGAAAAGCTTGAAGAGTTGACGGTTATCTATGATGGGCATCCAAACTTCAAAGGTGATCGAGGCGTCGTCTCATAGAATTCAAAAGGTGTAAAGATCTTCATCAGACTTGCTGATGGCATATTCTGACGGCACTTTGAAAATTCTTCATCATAAGATAAATCAGAAAATTTGGGATAACCGTGCAGCCTACACAAATGAAGAACATGCTCAAGCCTATCGTGCTATAGAGAAGATGAGAACGACACTGGCAAGTAGAAGGCAAATACTCAAATGGTAAGTGGCATTCGGGATTCACAACAAATCAGCCTATGAATGATTTATGTATTTATTTGTTGTGAATCATTACACACCTCACTTAGGGGGAGATTGTTAGATTGTTAAAGTGAGGATGTAATATGTAAATAACTCAAAGTTGGGCAAATGCTATATAAAGGCATTTGCCCCACAATTCTAAGACAAGCTTTGCATTTCAACCTACTTGTGTTTGTGTTTCTCTCATAGCTCTCGGCTCTCTCTCTCAAACCAAATACACACACAAACACACACTAATCATCTAGCATTGCTTCATCCGTATAAACACGGGACAATCATTGTTACAATTTAATATGAATTATTGTGTTTTGGCATTTTATATGACGTCTAAACGTGTTTTACGGGTTTTTAAGGAATCTAAGCTTTCGACCGGGATCTTTAAGAGCTTTAGAACTTTCACACCATATTTGATTTATAATAATTCATTTACACTCACTATAACTTAAATTTAGGGTGTCGGTTTCTAACCTGAAGGTTTCGTTGACAGTTGTTATAATTTACGAGAAATTAAATATACTAAGTAGGCATCATGAGAGATTTAGGAATCATTATCTTGTATTAATGATAGTACGTGAAGGTGTGAATAAAATATATATGAGATATTCCTTTTGGTCTGTGACTCCCTCTTAAGATGTGAAAATTATGTTAGGGACAACCAAAATCCACAAACCTAATCTTAATATGAATATAAAAAATTTCTTAGCTCTAAATTATCTTAACACATGATGTTTATCTCAATATTAAGCTATTCATAACTAATTGATATGTATTCATTTTTATTATGTAGCAAATGAAGGTTTAATTAATGTTGAGACCAAAATTTTATAGATTAACTTTTGTTTATTCTTTCATGAGTATTTTAGTGCATGTAGACCCACTTATTATTTTCATCTTTTCACGATGAGACAATGAATGTAGCATGTATGGTTGAATCAAGTAAGTGATCAATGTGTTCACTAAATTGATAAATATTTGATTTCATGTATGAAGCACATAATGTCATTTATGTATACTAACTTGATCTTCAAAGAATAATTCATTATGTATGTAGATCAACATATCATGAGAAATTCGATATAGAATTTATCGTTTGCATGATTACGATCAACTTTGATAGGTATTCTTCTCAAGTATTACACATTTTGAATTAATTCAATACCTATGTATACTCATTAAACTATACTCTCATTATTATCAAGAAACACAAGTAGACAAAAGTTTTCTAATTCATGCAAGTCATACAAAGAATGTCTAGTTACATGTTTGGTTCACGATGATTTAATCTTATCTTCTTTTGATAATCCAAACAGGCTTAAATATTATTTTACTTGTTAATTTTATATAATATTTACATTTTCTTATCTATTTATATCTATGCATATTATTCAATAAGCTTAAGAATATTAATGAAGAATGTTCTCAATACATATAATAAAATCATTATTTATGCAAGTATACCTCATAGTTTCATGTGTCAAGTGATAATCAAGTTAAGTGTGTGACACATGAGATAGTCATTTAAGTACATAGGCATATTCAAGCATATATCAAGATGACAATCAAAGTGATTTCATAAATAAGGCATAATGTGTCATCTAATTTTACTATCTTGATTTTAAAAAGAAATTCATTAAGCACCATGACAAGATAGTATGAGAGAACCACTTGCAACAATCAATATGTTAATTTCTATATCTTCATCTAGTATACATGTAGCATATGTTTCACCATGAATTTATTTTAATAACTATTTTGATAGTGATCTTATATGAAAAACTAATGCGTAAGATAGCTTGACCATAATTTTATATTCATATAGTAATACATGATAATTATTTAAGAATTGATGAGCATGTATGACATATCATAATGTTACATATACTAGCAATATTTCATGTAAGAATATTACATATGTAATACGATAACTTGAGGACCAAGGATATGTCAAACATGAACCAAAGTATTGCCATTTAACATGTATTATTATTTTGGTGACCTACCTTATTTATCTAATTTTAGTGGACGTAGACAAGATACTATGAGCACCACATATAAGTTGCATGCTAGCAGTTTAGATTTTCAAACCATGTAAGATATGAAATTTAGGCATAAGGTTTGTGTAAATTAACTTTATTTCTTGCCTTTCAAAAAAAATTAACTTTATTTCTTCATGCATACAATTACTTAGTGAGTTCTGTTAAAAGTAACACATGAAATATTGGACCAAAATGATTCTTCAAAATCTTATGTCGCAACTCAACTTTTAGTGTGCGATTACTTTAAATTAAGAATTATGAAGCATGTGTCTATATATTTTATGATATTTTATCGCAACTCAATTTAATTAGTTTATCACCTTTGCTGAAAATCTTGACTTTTTGAATGAAGTTCTTGAAATTTGGACCCAAGATCAGGGTCAATAGGGTCGGTAATGCTAGGGTCGGTAATGCTAAGAACCACTCCAAGATCTTGAATGAATTTCCTCATCCATACCGCTTCCTTTGCTGCTTCACTAGCCGCGATGTACTCAGACTCGGTAGCCACACCCTCATTGTCACAAAAAATCTCAATAGGGTCGGTAATGCTAGGAACCACTCCAAGATCTTGAATGAATTTCCTCATCCATACCGCTTCCTTTGCTGCTTCACTAGCCGCAATGTACTCGGACTCGGTTGTTGAATTAGCAACGGTGTCTTGCTTGGAGCTCCTCCAACTAATAGCACCACCATTGAGAAGGAACACGAACCCCGATTGAGATCGGCAGTCGTCCTTATCAGTTTGGAAGCTTGCGTCAGAGTAACCATGCACTCTAAGCTCTTCCTTACCACCATAGACCAAGAACATCTCCTTTGTCCTCCGAAGATACTTGAGAATGTTCTTTACGGACGTCCAGTAAGCTTGCCCTGGATTAGCCTGATATCTGCTCGTCATGCTTAAGGCACACAATACATCAGGACGAGTGTATAGCATGGCGTACATGATCGATCCTACTGCCGAGGCATAAGGAACCCTTTTCATTACATCAAGTTCCTCTATGGAACTAGGACTTTGAGCCTTGCTCAATGTCATTCCATGCATCATAGGGGTGTTACCCCTTTTTGAGTCCTCCATCTTGAATCGATTCAAGACTTTGTCCACATATGCACTTTGGCAAAGCCCTATAAGCTTTTTAGATCTATTTCTATAGATCTTGATGCCCAAGATATACACCGCCTCTCCCAAGTCTTTCATTGAGAAACAACTCCCAAGAAAAGATTTTACCTCTTTTAATGTTGGGATGTTGTTACCGATGAGTAGAATATCATCTACATATAAGACAAGAAATACTACAGCGCTCCCACTAGCCCTGACGTATACGCATGGCTCATCCTTGCTTTTCGAAAATCCAAACGTTTTTATTTTCTCATCAAAGCATAGGTTCCAGCTTCGAGATGCTTGCTTAATCCCATAAATGGACTTCATCAGTCTACAGACTCTATTAGGATACTCAGGATGTACAAAACCCTCGGGTTGTGTCATAAACACCTCTTCATTTAGCTTCCCATTAAGGAAGGCGGTTTTTACATCCATTTGCCATATCTCATAGTCATAAAATGCAGCTATGGCCATGAGTATTCTAATAGACTTCAACTTAGCTACTGGTGAGAAAGTTTCATCATATTCAATACCATGAGTTTGAGTGAAACCCTTTGCCACCAGTCGAGCTTTGAAGGTATCTATAAACCCATCTACGCCGGTCTTCTTTTTGAAGACCCATTTACACCCTACTGTCTTAAACCCGGGTGTAGGATCAACCTATTCCCAAACTTGGTTATCTGACATGGATTGCATCTCACTTTCCATTGCTTCCTTCCACCTAGCAGACTCATTGCCCGCTACGGCTTCCCGGTAGTTGGTGGGTTCATCATGATCCACCAATAAGTCATTGCCCTCACATATGTGAAACCCATATCTCTCTGGCTCATGACATGGTCTACCAGACCTATGAGGAATTAATCGAGTGTTGTCAGGTACCGACTCAATTTCTTGCTCGGTTTCAACCACTTCGGGTTGAGTGCTAGTGCCGACATTAGTCCCTTCTTCCATGGGTTCTTGAATTTCTTCAAGATCAATCCTCTTACCTCCGGATTGTATGGATATCAGTTCCCTTTCAAGGAAAACTGTCCTTCTTGCAATAAATACTTTGTTTTCAGAATGTTTATAAAATAAATATCCCATAGCTCCGGATGGATACCCTATGAAATAACACCTTTCTGACCTTGGTTCAAGTTTGTCATCTACCTCTCGTCTCACAAAAGCAGGACATCCCCAAACCTTAAGATATTCAACTTTTGGAGCTACTCCATGTCATTTCTCATAAGGTGTCTTTTTGACTTTCTTAGTTGGTACGAGGTTAAGGATCCTGGCCGCCGACGGAAGAGCGTACCCCCAAAAACTAATGGGTACTTCCGTGCGACTCATCATCGATCGGACCATGTCTAAAAGTGTCTGATTCCTCCGCTCGGTGACACCATTCAATTGTGGCGTCCTAGGAGGAGTTAGTTGTGAAATGATCCCACAACTAGCTAGATGATCACGGAACTCCGAGCTCAAGTACTCACCTCTCTATCGGAGCGAAGTATCTTGATAGTTTTTCCCAATTGAAGTCATCATATCCATATCTACTGAAGTCATCAGTAAATGTAACGAAGTATCTTGAGTTAATCCTTGTAACATACTTGAATGGACCACATACATCCGTATGGATTATATCCAACAAGTCTTTACCCCTTTCACCCATACCGGTAAAGGGTGACTTAGTCATCTTGCCTAATAAACAAGATTCGCATACTTCATTTGACCCGAGGTCAAATGATTCCAAGATCCCATCCTCTTGGAACTTGGTGATGCGTTTCTTGCTAATATGGCCAAGACGACTATGCCATAAGGAAAACATATCCAAACCATTTTGGATCCAGAATCAATGTTCATGATTATAATACTATTTTCTATGTATGCATCAGCTTCATATATACCACGACATGGATAAGCTTTAAAATAACAAACACCATTTTTTAAACATGAACTATCACCATTTTCAAAAGAAAATACATATCCATCGTCATACAAAGCATGAAAAGAAATAATAATCCTCGCCACAACTGGTGAATAGCATACATTCTTCAAAATAATAGAGTAGCCGGATTTGAAATTAAGTTCCAGACTTCCTTGTTCTAACACTGGGACAACCTGCTTGTTTCCCATGATTAGTTCCAGCTCTCCATCTCTCAACCTTCTACTGCTTCTTAGAACCTGCACAATGTTTCAAACGTGAGTGCCATAACCGGTATCTAAAACCCAGCCGTTAGATGTAGAAGTATGATGAAGTTCAATCATGAATGTACCTAAAGTAAAAGTGCCTGAGCCCGAAGCTCGTAGCTTCTTGAGACCTTCTAGGTAATTTGGGCAGCTACGGCGCATGTGCCCCTTGACCCCACAGAAAAAGCAAACCGCCTCCTCAGGAGTCTTAGCTTGAGGGATTAAACCCTTCTGCTTTGGATCCAGGGCAGGGTTCGGCTTGGGAGCCCCAACCTTACCCTTACCTTTCCCCTTCGGGGTAGAGGCCAGTTTCTTCTTCTTCTTGGAGACACCATCCTTGATGGCCAAGACAGGAACAGGAGCGAAGGATTTTTGCTTGGTCATGTTGGACTCAGCTGTCCTCAACATACCATGGAATTCCATTATGGTTTTATCCATACCATGCATATGATAACTCACTACGAATTTATCATATGATGTTGGAAGAGACCGGAGGATTAAATCCACCGCCATCTCCTTCCCAATGGAAAATCCAAGCCGCTCCATGCGCTCGACAAGTGCCTTCATCTTGGGCACGTGGAGACTTATGTTCCCGCCCTCCTGCAGCCTGCAACCAAGTAGATCATTCAGACAACCATACCGTTCTTGCTTTGCTTGTTGTTAGAACATGTCCTTCAACTCAAGCATCATGTCATAGGCACTCAGACGTTCCATTTGCCTTTGAAGCTCAAGACTCATTGTGCTTAACATTAGGCAAGTGATATCGGTGGTGTGTTTTAGACGCTTTTCATAAGCGTCCTTAACGGACCTACTTGCGTTGGCAGCAGGGACCTCATGGATGGTTTCCTCAATGGTGGCCAACTTATCTTAATGTCGAAGGATAATGCGTAATTGCCTTGACCAATCCATAAAGTTGGTCCCATCGAGTTTTTCTTTTTCAAGAAAAACCCTTAGCGAAATGTTGGTGGTGTTGGTGTTTCTAATTGATGTCATCTATTAAAGCAAAGTAGATTTTGGTTAGTTACATTGAAATCCTCGTTAAAATAATTACCCCAAGTTTTTTAATAAAACAATAATTTTAACAAGGACTAAGAACCTTATTTCACCTTGCACCGTGACGGGTTTTTCGCGGATCATGTGGCAAAGCTATTTAGGCCGGCATTAATAGACCGATTGCAATCCATTATTACAACTCTTAGTTTCTTGCGGGATCCTACTAGACAACCATTCTTTCTAGTTTGGCATGTTTGATCCCTCCATACCGATCTCAAATTAAAACTTTGAATAACTTCGGCTAGAGCTCGACCATCACTCAAAATATTATTTTGAAATCGTAAATCAACCATCAAGATACACGGTGGTACTCTAGCCCAATGGTCGACTCGGCTAGAGCTCGACAATCGACCTTGCGAGTAGCGACACGCACCTTCCACACAGTCCATATAAAAGTCAACTCGGCTAGAGCTCGACAATAAACTTTGCACGGCTAGATTCGGGTGGTGTCATCTTATGGGTGGTATGCAATTTACATTTAGAAAACGGGATTTAGTTTTCCGGTTTAAAAAACCATTTGAGTTTGATTAACAAAAAGTGACAAAAACCATTTTTTCTTTCACTACAGAATATAAACCAATTTTATATCCTTTTTGTTAATCAAGTGCGCGCGCGAGAGTTTGTTAAACCATTGTTAAAAAACTCTTGAGATTTATTATTATCAAAAATTGTCTAGCATGCAATCCTCTAATCCATGCATTAACAATAAATAATAAAACAACCACACGTATAAAATAAGATTGGTAACCATGCCCCTAAAACCTATGCGTTTTCCCGTGAGCCACTACGGAAAAACTAAGTCATCTAAGGACGTTTCCTTGACTTGGATATGCTCCCACTAAACCCGCTACCTCCATTGGGCCTTTCGGTTTCGTTTTTGCCAAGACGTCACTCCTTGACTCCCGATGGTTGCCTCCATATTAATTTTACATAGAAAATGAAATAAATGACATACAAGCCACAAATCCTATTTTCTAGTATAAAATACATAACATGGAATTTAAATGGCATGCAAGCCACAAAATAATTTACATACCAAATAAATTAAATAAATTAATTATTACATACCATGTGACTTATAGTCACCAAATGAATGAATAACTAATTTAAAACAACCAAACATCCACAAGGTCTAGGGCATCTATTGGTTACCAACATCACATGAACAACATGAACAACATGGTGTGCCACACAAAACCATGATAACTTATGTATCTTGATTAAGATTATTTCTCAAATCTCAAGGCACTAAATAATCCCATGTATATATGCTTTAATAAGAACAAATCATATTTGATGAAACATATTCATATATACATAATGTAAGTATATAGAATTATTATTTTTATGCCAAAAAATAATAATATAGATATAAATACACCAACCAAGATAGAAGGCATCTTAATATACCAAAAACTAATTTCTGGAATAAAAAATTCCATAAACCATTTTTGGATGCCAAAAACCCGACTGCAAAACTGTTTTTAAAATTTTAAAACAATCTGTCAGACCAGTTTACGCGCCGCGTAACACAACTTGTTCCGCGCCGCGTATCCTATCTGACAGTAATACCAGTTTTTCGATTTCGGGTTTTTCAGGCCACCATGTGCATTTTTAGTATAGAGGTGGCTCTGATACCACTGTTGGGGTTTCATGAACACCACAGCGGAAGCAATAGACATGAATAAAGAGCATAAAAGCTAGAAACCCCAAGAATGGACCAAGAACTCTATATCTACAAAATGCAACATGTAAAAAGGGAAGGATAAAAAATATACCCTCTTGTGATTTCTGGAACTCTTGACAAGAAAGCAAGCAAGCTTCCTCTCTACCGAAGTCCACCCCAAGTTTGTTTGATCCGCAAATGCTAGTATGCCAAGTTGTGATCTTCAAGACTTAAAATCACTCTTTGGAACAACCCATAAATACCAAGAAATCACTAAGGAACCTTATGATTTTCTAGAGAAGATCAAGAACCTCCAAGAACAATAATGAAAGTGTTCTTGAGAGAGAGAGAGAGAAAGTGACAAACTTGATTACGTTTCACTTACTTGACAAGTTAAAGACCAACAAGACTTTTTAACACCAATCCAGCAGATATGCCAGGCCACAAAAGTCGTGCATACCATCCCTAGATGTAAGATTAGTCAATAACTTGTACCAAGCAATAACCAAAAAGTCAAGTTTCTGTCAGACGGTTTACGCGTCGCGGAAACCAAAAGATTACGCGACGCGAAAATAGTGTTTATAAAATCTTTATTTCTCTCTTCCTGTTGCAGGTTGTCAGGATCAATCCTTGGCGTGTGACCCAATAAGCTCGTGTATCATCAGTAGCATTACTAATATAAGTGTGTCAGTGTGCATATTCCAACATATATAGGTATATGTGTATATACATGAAGCATGAATAAATATGATATTTATTATTGGATCAGTATTATGAACTGAATATTGACTTGGGTTACTTTAATCTCAGGAACTGAGAAGACTCGGTGAATTTAGTCATGTGAGTGTGCCAAGGTTTTGAAGACTTTGGTGAGTGGATTTATATCTTTTGATATACAGGATATGATATCCTATTTGGAATGCTCTTGTTTGGATTGTATATACATGTTATTTGGAGATCAGTTTTAGTCTGGGCCTGTTGCTTGGGGAATTACCGTATCAGATCTTGATGTACATTTGTTGTACACAAGAAGGCTGGTATTGTAATCCATGTTAGCTGTGCTACCGGTAAACCTTGGTTTTGGCCGACCTTGGTTGTAGGTGGTTGCAACACCGCTGGTTCTCCTGGGATTCATGAGCTATTTGGGTTTAGGCATGTTTGCCTTGTTTATGATTAGATATTTATTCCCTCACTTAGCTTTGTGCTAATTCCCCACTAGAATGTTTTGCAGATTAACCTCGGTGAGCTTTGAAGCTTTGGACTGGGAATAGGGACAGACCTTACTCTGATGTCAAGTTTTTGAGAGAGTCTGTTTTGTTATTAACACTGTAGTGACTATTTTGTAAATATTAACGAGTAAAATTTGTATTTACTTATTGGTTTAAATCTAAGTATATGTATTTAGCTTCCGCATGCGATTTAATTATATGATTTAAAAGTACAGTATTACACGGCATCAACCGTGGATCGACCGTGAAAGTACTATAGGCTATTTTTCATCCTTTTTGTGTGTGTTTGAAACATTATTTCTTCAATATATCTTAACTAATTTTAAAGCATGTATATAACTTCTGAGCACCAATTTTATGAAGGCTCAATATGATTTATCAAGGTAAGTTATATTACTTTGTAATATGATATCTTTTAGATTCTAAGACAATGTTACTTATGATAAAATCCAATTTAGTTATTTAATCACTTAAACCCAAATAACGTATGTGATAATGAAATTCATGGGTTTGAAGCAAACCTTTAAAATTTGACAAATGATTTATTATTTGAGCGTATATTTTGATATATAGAAATATAAAAAACATATTTTCATATCATTTAAAGACTTTTAATCAAGACATGTTTAGTGAGAAATTCAAGCATTGCATATAATCATTTAACGCAATGTGATGAACAGGAACATGGTGTATCAAATTTTGAAATATTGTTCATCAATATGTAATTTTTAACTTTAAACACAACATTTGTCACAAAAAAATACTCTTGTTTAGATGTAGTTTGTATATTCTAACTTTATGAAATCATACATCAATAACAAATCAACTATCAAATTTCACAAGTTTGATATATAATGATTTTCAAGATAGTTTGATGTTTGTCATGCATATATTAAAAGGACTTCAAGTTAAATATGTATGATATAAAGCACAAGTCCAAGTAATATGGGCATAAGTAATATGTCATTATAGCACCACATAGTTCAACTTTATAACTTAATCATTAAAATATTTTATATGAGTATGGATTGAGCTTTGCAAGACATTAAAGCTTAAGTTAATTTTACATCAATACTTTTTGATTTTCATGACTAATTTAAATGATTATTTTCACACACATTAATATTAGAATATCTTAGGAATTTTTCAATAGTTACACTTAATATATATATATATATATATATATATATATATATATATATATATATATAGGGCAAATTGTCGAGAAAGGTCCAAGAAAGGGTTATAAATTTTAATGTTTGACAAAAAAGGGTATGGTGACCTATTAAACCGGCTAACTATCTAGTCAGTAGGTTGTTGGTGACGTGCCTACCTATGTGGCAGTCCAGTCCATGCCATGTCATGATTATGCTGACGTGGCAACACATTTGGCAACACAACTTGTTTAATTTTAATAATAAATTATTTAATAATTTTTACTTTTTCTAATTCATTTTTAATAAGAATTTTGTGTGTGTTTAATATTTTATTAATTAGAATTAATGTGTTTGTTAATTTATGTCCATGTCCTTGAAGATATGATAATCATCTTTGAACCACCACTGCCGCCAAACCAACACCGTCGTGAACCACCATGCCATGAACAACCTCCACCGCACAGATTTGTGGATCCAAACAAACACACAAAATATCCACGACGATAGATCTGGATATCTGAAAACCCTAAACTTACAAAAACTCTAAAATCGCACCATGTTCTGGAGATCGAAGAGATCTTAACTTACAAAAACCCTAAAACACAGATTCAGATGTAAGAACACAAACACACATTCACAAACAAGGATTTAGAGCTGAAAACCATCTCAGATTCAGATTTAGATCTGAACTTACAAAAACCCTAAAACACAGATTCAGATGTCCATGTCCTTCGAAGAATAGAAATAGAGAGAGAGAGAGAGAAAGAGAGAGAGAGAGAGAGATCTGAAACCCTTAACCAACTCATTCAAACAGAGAAACGGTGTAACTGAGAGCAGATCTGAGAGAACCATCTCCGTTAGGGTGGGGTAGGACGATGGTTCATGGCAACGATGGAGCGACGGAGCGACGGTGCAACGGTGGTGCGATGGTGGCGGTGGTGAGATGCTTGCGGTGGTTTTATGGTCGCTGTGGTTCTATGGGGGCGGTGATGGGCAGAAACGTGAAGTAGCAGCAGGGAGAGAATGAGAGGGATTAGAGATTATAATAATTGGTATATTTAAGAGTTATAAATAATTTATTTGCCACATAAGCTTTTTTTTTTAAAAAAATTCAGATTTTTGCCATCTCATCAATTAAATGACATGTCAGCACCATGTTAACCGGCTACCTAAAGATCCGGTTACCATATACCCTTTTTTGAATTAATTAGAATTTAGAGTCCTTTCTTGGCCCGAAAAAATGGATATTACCTTTATTGTCAAATTTGGGTATTATAGTTACCTTTTTCGGCAATTTGCCCATATATATATATATATATATATATATATATATATATATATATATATATATATATATATATATATCCTTTCTTGATGCTGAGGTTTCGGGAACAAACAACGGAAGCATGGTACAACATCAAATGCATAAAGTACAAGTCTATGAAGCATATAAACCAAGGAAACCCCAAAAGAGTGGACCAAACATCATAACAATAAAAATGCAACATGTAAAACAAGAGATTAGGAAATAATACCCTCTTTGAACTTCTTGAATGGTAGAAAAATTGGTGATGAACAAAGAAGCAAAAGAGCTCCTTCTCTACCGAAGTCCACCCTGGGTTTATGCCAACCTCCACGTACTAGCGAGCCTTGGTGATCTTCACTTCTGGAAATCACCTAGGAACAATAACCAAGTACTCTCCTAGCTCTCCTCTTCCATAAAACACACCATGAACCAATTCTAAGCAATTCACAAAGAGAGAACTTGATGGGTGTAAGTGTGTGGCAAGAGAGATATTTTTCAAGGAGTATCTCCACACTCTCCAGACCTTATTCAAATCCCCAAGGCCAGCCAAAGAGATTCCCTCATCTATTGGTGGAGAATGGAGGTGCATGAAAAAGTTGCATGCAATCTGACAGGGGTTAGCGCCGCTAACTTTTAGAGTTAGCGCCGCTAACTCTTAAAGTTAGCGCCGCTATCAGGCTCTAGTTAGCACCAATAACCTTTAGGAGATAGAGCCGCTAACTTTTAAAGTTAGAGCTGTTAACTCCATCAGCATACCAACCTTTTTGTAATTTGACCAAATTGGTCCCTCCACTTAGGTTGTTGTCGAGATTGATCCCCGGTGTGTGACCCAATAGGCCCATACATTATCGGTAGTGATTCATATGGCGTACGTGCATGAGTGGGCATATCCCAACAAACTCCCACTTGCACATGACACACCGTACCCAATAAATCACACACAAAGAACAGCCTCTAGTAAAGCATCTTTGACCCCAAGTCAGTATGGGTTTTGTCATCCTGAACAAAACGAAATCCAAAATAATAATAATGGGATGGCCTAATAGATAAGTGATCAAACATCCTTTTGTTTGTGATATCCTTGTGAACACGAGACATGGATTAAAATGTCAATCTCCATATTGTTCACGATTATGTTTCTCGATCTCGATTGGTGGTGTTAGTCCTATATAACAAGTGGATCAAGTATAATGTAGGATAGATTGAAGGTTTGTATGTAGAACTAGAGAGAATATGTTTTACACCATGAAAAACACATAGTTCATTATTCAATTATGCCCAAAACCTTACACATTACAACATGTCATATCCCTATATATACTCCATGAGTATATTACATAGAAACTCCTATTTCTATACAATATATGAATTTACAGGTGGTGACCAAAAGGGCGAGATATATCTAATCCAAATCAATATATCCCAGTGCATTGCCACGCTATTTTTGGTGTCAGCTCCAAATCATCGAGGGGCCCATGGATATCTCTTTACACAGAGGAACAAATCTTTTTGACTACATTGTTCCGCCACACGTCTCATACTTTATTTGAAAACTTCCTTTATAGCAGCCAGTTACGAACTACGTTTGAAATCAATCTCAATAAAGCAGATACGTGCTTTGGATACTGATGTATCTCTGGTCTAAGGATGAAATGATGTTATCATCCCGAGTCACTTGTGACCATGATCCATGAAGTGAGCTAAGGGTGCGGGTCTTCCATTCACTTGAAACTCCTTCCAAGCACAGGTTACTGTTGCGTTTCATGCATTCAATCCTTGATTAATGCATAACTAACACCTAACCTCAGCCTTAATTCAAACTTCCTTCCCTTGAAGAATAACTGACTGTGGAAATTTAGAATGTATAAACATTGTGGGAAGTGGTTAAACATGCTAAGATGGAACACAGTAAAGACCAATGAAAGTACCCGCATCTTGCGTATATATAGTCCCTACTATATATCGATACAATCATCGGTAGCAGTACTTCTTACAGTTCCAAAGCTAATTAGTGAATCAAACATTTAATAAAACGATGTTCAAGCCTGGTCATTAGCAAAAAGATGCTAGTATACCTAGTATGACATTCATCACTAGTATATGACAACAGCTTAAAAATGAGATCACCAACCCAGTATCCCTTTGTACTCTTTTATCTCTTTTATTAAACCAGTTTTGTAGTGTTTATCAAAGAGATCATACATATGATTATCAGAGTCGTCACATCCTCAATGCTACCGAAGTCCACAATAGGATCAATGACACTTATGTTTATTAGAGTCGACATACCGTCAATGCCACCGAAGTTCACAATAGGGTCAATGACACTCATAGGGATTTAAATGTCGTATCTACACCACATATTTGTATACTCAAAAACTTTGACTAAAATCGACAGTCTTATCAATATAGATTGGCTTGCAGTAAATAGTTACTCAAGACAAATCTATTTTCGTCGAACATCAAGAACATACTTCAGTATTTCTTGAATTTTAGAATCCACATAACTCCATATTTTCAATTTGTACTCGTGGAACAATAATTCCAACTATAGGTTGAAAACAACCCTAAATTAGGACATTATTTTCATTGAGTACATTTCACTAGGAACACATAAAGCTCCCACTAGCCCTGACAAGTTTATCGGCTTAATCTATGATTTCCAGAAAACTCATCTCAATGACTTTCTCACAAAGCAAAATTATAGCCATAAGATGCAAGTATTATCACAAAGCACTCACCCATAGTTTTAGACCTAATTTGGATATTATGGATGTGTAAGACCCTCGGAAAAGCGACAACAATATTTCACTTAATCTAAATTATCTTCAACGTAACCACTAGGACAAGTTTCCATATGATCAATATGAAATCTTTTGCCACTAGTCGGTATTTGAAGTTGTCTGCTATTGCATATTAGTTAGTCCCTCCACCCTTCTTGGATTACACCTTTGGTATGGGATTAACCCAAGTCAAGTACTTGGATACATATATACCATTCCCTTCTTATATTCACTAGTGAACTCTCGGCCCACTATGTTATGCCGATGAATGGTGACCTCACAATGATTCACCATCAAGCTGCTGTTACTATAATATGACAATCTCATATCTAAACAGCCTTCTTGACTTCCATCAGATTTAAAGAAGCAATGGATATTGCCAGGTTCTACCAGCATCTTTATGCTGATTAAATGCTAGTGCCAACATTAGGTCTCTTATTTAAGTATTACGTTATTCCACTAGAATGCTTTTGGATATTGTCTTCTCCTTTTGAGCAACAAAACATGGTTCCCATAAGTCTAAGAAACATTTATCCAAAACTCAGCTGAACTACTTATATATATATATATATATATGAGCATCAATTTAGTTCCAGATTCATCCATCTCCCACTGAATGTAGACTGGATAATTTTAAATTATGAGATTGACAAGCAAAGGACTCTTTCTCGTCAAATCTCATCAGATGCTCAGGTGACCATCATGTTGAGTTTTATATTGAGGACTTGGTTCACGAAATTAATGCATACCAATCACATTGAATACATGTTTTAGGCCTTCCTTTAACCTGATCATCAACAATGATATCCAGTTTCCTTTAATGTGACACCATGTACCAATGTGTCTTTCATGGAAAATGAATTATGGGTTAAACCCATAATCTATTTCATGTTTAACCAATATAGATAAGAAAACTTAGCATCTTGACTGGATCTAAGAATTCATATCTATATGCCCTTATTGATCCTTTGTTTATTTTGGTTAGTTCCGAACACCTCTAAGGTTTCAGACACAAACCTTTTGTCTAGTAAACATTCTCCCAATAACTATCTTTAAGATGGCGATGGAGAATGTTTACTATTGTCACTCATTGTGGCGTTCTTGAACGGATTATCTACACAAGTGTGATCAATATTCCAACAAGTCTTAGTCCTTCTCACTAACACTAGTGAAGGATTTCTTAATCGTCTTGATCCAATAAACATGATTTGTATCAAGATTTAGCCCAAGGCCAAACTTTCTTGAAGATCCTAACAACTTAGATTCAAGTGATGTAATTCTTGTTTACTTGGTTTAAGTTGATTATGCCATAGAGTTAACATATCCAAACCACTTTTGGATTCAAGAATCAATTATCCATGATTGTCTTATTACTTACATCGAGCCTTTATGTATGCTATGATATGGATAAGTTTTGATTTTCAACAATCATTTCAAAACATTTTTTTCAAAATAGATGTTTCAATTCAAAGTCATATCTATCGTCATCCAATGTATATTTAAACACCACAAATGGTTAAAATAATACATAAGTATTGACATGGATAAAATTCAAAATGAAACCATCAATATGAAAAAATTTTACATCAAAAATACAAGAGTCAAAATACATCCATCATCTTCAAAAGCATACACTAAAGCAAAACTTTTCACGCAGGGCATAAAAACAAAAGTAATAAGTGATCCGGAAGTAATGGCGAGATCAACACTCCCAATTCTCTTGTAGAGGACAATCAACAGGGTTTCCTCTTCAGAGATCCAGTTCTTCGAGCTCTTCCTTCTTGCAACAAACAGACCTACACTTTGTAACAAAACAATTTTGTGACAAACGTGAGTCTTATAGCTCGGGTTAACAACCCAGCTCATTAAGGAATAGCAACGAAGTATAATCATGAATGTACCTCAAGTAGGAAAATTAACTCTCTCTTTTGTAAGAAGTTTTATATCCTCTCGGCACAAAGGGCAGGCATGACGGCCCAATCCCCAAATCTTCCGCAGAAGTAGCAAACCATCCCTTGTTGAGTCTCCTTAGGCACATCATCAATGTCCAAAGACTTTATGCTTGAAGAAAGCTTGGATACTCCAACCTCTTCTTGCAGGGTCGATTTCTTCTTTTCTACGACTTGTCGTTCCTTTGAACCAAAAACAGGAATGGATGAGGTTGATATATGCTTGAACATGTTAGACTCTACAGCCCTCAACATTCCATGCAGTTCATCAATGGATTTCACCTTCCCGTGCATATGATAGTCCATAACAAACTGTTCATATGATGCGGGCAGGGACTTAAGTATGAAACTCACACCGAGCTCCCTCCCAATAGGAAATCCTAGCCCTTCCAATTGGTCCATGTATGACTTCATCTTGAGAACATGGGCACTTACACTCTCGTCTTTCGGCATCTTACAACCGGCTAGTCTTTTAACACACTCATAGTGTTCCTGCCTAACTTGTTGTTGGAACATATCCTTCATCTTGTTAATCATGTCGTACACACTCATGTGCTCAAATTGCTTTTGCAGCTCTGAGCTCATAGTTGACAACATGAGACAGGCACCATCGTGTGTGTCCTTAACACTCTTTTCATACGCGTATCGGATGGCCCAAGCCACATTGGTAGCAGGTGGCTCACAAAGGGGTTCCTCAAGGATATGCAACTTAGACTCGGCACGTAGGACAATCTTCAGTTGCCTAAGCCAGTCTATAATGTTATCTCCTGTGAGCTTCTCCCTTTCTAGGAAAATACGAAGTGAAAAGTTCGACGTGGTGTTATTTAGATTCGACATCCTATAGCAAACAGAGTACGCGAATTAGTAAGTTTGATTTTATCCTTTTTAAAATAATTACCCGAAGCGTTCCGGAAAAACAAGTTATTTCAACAAGGGCTAAGAACCATATTTCACTCCAATCCATGACGGGTTTGCCGCGGATCACTTCATGGAGCTATTTAGGCCGGTTAACATTTTACCGATTACAATCTCTATTGCAACTCTTTGGCACTTGCGGGATCCTACCACAACCATCGATCGTTTGGCATGTTTGATACCTACCTACACCAACTTCAAATTAATATTCTTGGTTGACTCGTGCTAAGCTCGACAATCACTCAAGGATTTTAATTTGTAATTTTAAATCGTCCGTCAAGACATACGATGTCAAACCCATCAAAATTGGCTCGTTTTAAGCTCGACAACCAAAATTGTGAATTTTCCACACTCACTTTCCACACAGTTTTAGGAGAATTGGATCGTGCTAAGCTCGACAACCAAAACTCATAAAACTAGATTCGGGTGGTATCGACTTACGGATGGTACAAGATTTACGTTTTTAGAAAACGGGCTTTTGTTTCCGGTTTGGTTTTAGATTAACTTATTAGTGACAAAACCTAATTTCACTATGTGAGTTAATCTTGTATGTGAGTGCGCGCGAGAATTGTAAAACTTTTTTATCAAATCTCTTGTGATTTTATTAATTTTATGAAAAATTATCTAGGATGCGAATCCTAAGCAAACCATGCATAGTAAAAATCACATCACATGCATATTAATCAAAATTGGTAACCCTTGCCATAAGTACTATGCGTTCTTCCCGTGAGCCAAAACGGGAAGAACTTGGTCAAACTATGGGACGAAAGGTTTTCGACGCGAGCTCCCACTAGAACTGCCATCTCCAATAGATTTTTGATGCTCCCTTTGTGAGAATAACAACAAGCGACAGATGTGTAGAAGGGGGTTGAATACACTTTCTGCGGAGATTGAACAAATCAAAATAAAGTAAATCAAACCACAGTCGAATGCTTTGCTTTTCATTAATAAGAAGATGATTACAGACTCTATCAAGTAAGAAACTCTTGATATGTAAACACCTAATATAAATCTCTCAATCTTACAAACTTTGCTATCTATAATCAACTTATGATTATAGATACCGGACGACTCTCTAAACAGGATTTAATCACAAATTGAAAACTTACCAATCTTCACAAGTAATGTGAGTATTCGAACACGCGAATAGCTTGGCAATCTGTGAATATCTTGATCACGTTGAACTGATAAACAGTGATTCAAGAATCGTAACACATTCGGTTGAATGTTGATGTGAAACTGAGTTATGGATCTATTACTCATTTAATGCAGTCGTAGTCGTACCTCAAAACTTATCATGATGATAAGTATTTATAATCCTGTTCCTAAGTTCCTTACAAACTGGACTAATCCTAGTTTGCTAACTTACTAACGGATAACTCGTAATCTTGAATCTTGAATCTTCTTATCTTGAGTCTTCTATCTTCAATCTTGATTCCTTATCCTTGCCGTAGATATAGAGAATTAAAAAGATAAATTTAAAACATATTAAAATTTTCTTTAAGCTGACTTCTTGTTCGGACTGAGTTACTCAGCTTGAAACTCATCAAGCTGAGTTCTTCGAGAACAGACTCGAAGACAAACAAGGACTAACATGTATATTAATTAACTCATCCTTATAAGTCCCAAGAGTTAGCTAGAACTTATTTAGCAACTCTGTCGAGCTGACTCAGTACACAATCTGAGTCACTCAGAGGCTGAAAGCTCAATATATATCTTAGGTGACATACACAGCTTATCACACATAGTGATAATCCTACTAAGATATAATATAAACTGATCGAACATATGCTCAGCTTATATTCAGCTTATGCTTAGTCTAAAACACTATAAGTGTTCAGTCTGATCAAGCCTTATAATTCTGTTTAAGTTATATCTAGAACACATCTAAAAAACATAACTTTGTCTCATCAAATCTCAACTGATGAGATCATCTTCCCAACAAACTCCCCCTATTTGATGATGACAAAACCATCAAACAGTTCTTTAGTTTGTTTAACAGAATTATGTTTTAAATCTCAAACTTATTAAGATTTTATTTTTGAACTAATCAAATATTAATTAAACATATCAATTTTAATTGAACTTATCAATTATAAGTGGAACCTACCAACGTTAAGTTGAACACACCAACTAAACACATTAATGAATAAGAACTAATCAATTATTCATTCAAGCTGAACTTATCAGACTAATAATTATGAACATATCATAACACAGTTGTACATATCATACTCATATTTGTATTAATTGAACATATCATAATACAAAAGTTTTGATCACTTAGATCATGCACACTTAGTGCTTACAAAATTAAAACTAATCTAATTTATACAATAGAACTAATCTATTCAGGATGCAGCTCTTCAAACTCCTTGATCTCCTTGTTGATTTTTTCAAGGATTTCTTGCAAATTAGGCAAGTGTTGAAGCTGATCCTTCTGGGATCTTATTGCTCTGTTAATTCTGTATTTGAACCTTGCAGTTTGTTCAGTCTTTTCCACTATTTGTCTCAGAGCAAACACCTGAGATACCCCACATGTATAGATACTTGCATCAGACTGGAAGCATTGTACACCATTCATGTTCAACTTTATGAACAAACTGGCTTTTTTGCTTCTTCTTTCCAACTTTATGAAAAAAAGTCAGTAGGGTAGCTATCTTAGAACTGGGTATGATTTGCATCGCATCAGCTCTTGCAAGTAGCCTTAAGATTTCGTCTTTAACTTGACTCCTGGCAGAGGACTTTTCCATCTGCTTGATGATTATAGCTACTTGCTTCCACTCTTCATATCCCAGTTTATGAAGTTGATTCAGCTCCAGAGAAATTAATTCACCATTCTTTAAGACGAACTCCATAATGATAATCCCTTGAACTGAACTCAACTTGAGTGAATCAATCTGAGAAGAGAAGTAAGATCTTGTATGACACTGATTTATGGTCTCCTCTTCTTGTTGATCTTGAACATGAGGTTCTTCCACCTCTTCCTCCTTAGACACAGTAGGAAGATTGAGTTTAACTAATTCCTCATTCTGGATTCTGATTTGCTCAGCCCAGGCCTGTTCTCTTGCTTCTTTCTTATCAAGTAAGACATCTTGAGCATCCAATTGCCTTCTTCTTAACTCGTTGATAGATATCCCAAGCTCGTCAACATCTTCTTGTTCCAATCTCTTTACTGCCATGAGAGAAGCTCTTTCTTGTAGCGTCAATTTGTCTGCAGAGTCTTCATCTGAGGCTGATTCACTAAGAATCATCTTTCGTCTTTTCTGCTGAGGGGTTTCTGACTCATCTGAGCTGACCACTACTGGTCTTTTGCCTTTTTATTTTTCAGTCAGCTCAGCTTCTTTCTCTATTTCTTTCTCCCCCTCAATCTGATCTGCTCCCTATGCCAATAGTAGTAAAACATCAGCTTGGACAGACTCAGCTTCAGCCTTTTGAACATTCTCCCCCTTTTTGTCATCATCAATAGGGGTCGAAGGCTTTTGTTGTTGTAGGGCAGCAACCGCAGATTTCAGTTTTAGCACCTCGTCATCCAGATTGTCTAAAATCATCATCATATCCTTCTTGATTTGCTTTCTCGTGAGGTGCAATTTATCAAACTGACCTTGAAAAAATTTCATCAAGTCATCCAAGTTAGCTTGAGAAGGTTGGAATTTGGGTGCATCATCCAAGAGTTGGTGTTCACCCTCAAACTCATTTGCACCAGAGTCTGGACCCTGTGATTCACCTTATAGATGAAACATTGACAGGTTGTACATGGGGGTGTGAGAAGTGAAGAGAAGTAATTGGGCTAGAAACGTACAGTGTATGGGTAGGTGGTTGGCTTATTGGTTTAGAGGGGGGTGATTTAGCCTAGGGATTGGTCAGTTCTACAATGTTACCTAAGTGTGTCTGCTTAGGCACAGTAACAGGCTCTCCCATGGCATTGGAGAGTGTGGGCTGAGTAGACACCACACCCGGTTTAGGTTGTTGGGTTGTAATGAGCCTCGAGGTTGACACCTTAAGAGTAGGCGTCTCCTCCTCAACTCCTGCCGGTGGAGGGATCAATGTGATCTCAGATCTAGTGATACCTTTAGAGATGGCACCAACTTTGGCAGTTTTTCTGGTATAGGTTTGGATATTCTCCCTAGCAGCAGTGGGCATGCTAAGGGTGGCTGCAGATTGGAATTGAATGGAAGGTGGAAGAGATGGGTTAGACTGAGTTGGGTTTACTGCAGTCATGTCTCCAAAAGTGGATGGAAAATAGTGAGAAGAAGAAGAAAGTGGAGAGATCTTACCAGAAGCAGCTTCAATATTTGCTGGTTCAGCCTGAGCAGTTTGCTCAGCTTGAACCTCTGGATCAGCTTGGGAAGCTCCACCTTGATTGGATCCCTCTGCTTTACTTTCTGATGAAGCTGCCTCAGCTATCAGTAGCATGGGATAACTCAGACCCTGTTGCTCTGGGAAGATGTCATTATTAACATCTTAGAGCTGAGTATTGGAAACGGGAACACATCCTGATCAACTTCGTAGAGTGTTGTCCCCAGCTCGTCTTCAAATGCTAAGGACAAGTACCTTATGAAAGGTACATGAAGATCTCTTGTGGTGTTCATCACTTGGACCCTAAGTTCGTTGGAGCGGAGCATAATCTAAGTTTCTCGTGAAGTACATGTTGTACAGCAGCTGCATCTCGAACTCGTTTACTTGGTCCAGTCCTCCAACCTTGGTTCCTAGTGAACGAATCACCGTTGACACCATAAAACCCCAACTGGTTGGAAAGGTGGCCTTTTTAATAACACCCTCTGTTTGTGGGTGACCCATTCTGGGTAGGGCAGACCTAGCCACCTGCCTCGTGACAGCCGGCTCGAACTCATCAGATTGAGGGAGTTGAAGAACGTCCCTTAGCCGCTGCACAGAAAGGACAACTGTTTTATCCCCATTTAGAACAGTTCCTATGATCTCTCCCCTGTTTTGGTTGTAAGTACAGGTGTACCAGAACTCCAAAAGATGTTGAGGAACAACGTGGAGTGGTGCACCACAGAAGGCGAATGCCAGGCGGCATTTACTAATGTAATCCACCCATATTTCATATCCTCTGCCTTGTTTCCTTGGAGGAATTGCAAGACAGGCCCGTTGATTGTTGATTGTTGATTTTGATCAACGGCACTCCATTGTTCTTAAACTGAGCACCTCGAAACCGTTCGATCAACGAGAACTAATATGATTCCGTCCATTATTTAATTACACTAAGTAATTTGTTGAACCAGCACTGAGCAACTTAATATTCGCACTGAGCGTTTTGAAAACTGCACTAAGCAATTTAGGGTTTTGAAAATGAACGGAATAATGCACTAAGCAGTAGAGGTGCTTGCGAAATATATTTGAGATGGTGAGAAAGTAGCTTTGTAGGGGTAAACTTCTCTAAACTGGTTGTGATCGGTATATATACCTTTCTGAGGAGAGAGAAAAGTTACCGTTAGAATCCCTTTTTATCCGTTACACCGGAGAAATTACGGCTTGATGTAACAGTTATAGCGTAGAAACACATCATCTTCCAACGGATACAAGTGTAAAATAATATTATTGACTTACAAAAATATCATAAACACTGTTGTATTATACCAATACACAATTGGTATACGATGCAATTTGAGACTGACTCAACTACACCGTGACATATGAGTTAATGACACTTAATAATTAAATCATCGTTTGGACACACCAAGCTGAGGAAACTAATCACTCAGCCTAAGTCAAGCACTCAGCTTGACATGAGCACTCAGCTTGAGTTGGAAACTCAGTTTGAGTGAAGCACACAGCTCAGACTCAGTGACACTTAGTCATTTATGTTTGAGACTAACTCAAAGATGTAATTTAGCTACACTAAGTAGTTAAAATATGTTTGGGACTTACCAAACGTGTGAACCCATCACACAGCTTGAGTTAAGCACATAGCTCAGACTCAATGATACTTAGTCATTTCTGTTTAAGACTAACTCAAACATGTGAACTCATTATCCAGCTTGACATGTTAGTCAGTTTATGAAAACTTATTTATAAATTGTGCACTCAGCTTAAGACACTTAGTCTTTGTCAAACTTAAACTCAAATTCTAGACACACAGCTATGGGTTGAGGATACCCAATTCACTTAGCAGATACTTAAACCTCTTTTAATCAAGTGGTACTTTGGTTATCACAGAAGATAGGAGTTTTCTTGAAACTCATACCAAAGTCTTGAAGCTGATGCTGCATCCACAGGATTTGAGCACAACAGCTTCCTGCTGCAACATATTCAGCTTCAGCAGTTGAAGTAGCCACTGAGTTCCGTTTCTTACTAGTCCAGCGTACTAACTTCCTTCCAAGCATTTGACATCCTCCAGTCGTTGATTTTCTATCTAACTTGCACCTAGCATAGTCAGCATCTGAAAAACTAACTAACTCAAATCCAGAGTCCTTTGGATACCAATGACCTAGAATTGGTGTACCTTTAAGGTACCTAAAGATCCTTTTCACAGCTTGAAGATGTGATTCTTTATGATTTGAATGATATCTTGCACAAACACATGTAGCAAACATGATATCAGGTCTACTAGCTGTCAAATAGAGTAATGAACTTATCATTCCTCTATAGGTAGACTGACACACAGACTTACCATGTGAGTTTTTACTCAGCTTGACAGCTGGTGACATGGGTATTTTCATGGTTGAACTAGAATCAAAACCATATTTCTTTATCCAATCAAGAACATACTTGCTTTGATTGATGAATATTCCATCAGGATTTTGTTGTATTTGTAAGTCAAGGAAGTATGTCATCTCACCCATCATGCTCATCGTGTACTTTTGTGACATTATTCTAGAGAACCATTCACAAAGAGATTCATTTGTAGAACCAAAGATAATGTCATCCACATAGATTTGTACAAGAATCACCTGTACTTTACTCTTGTAAATAAAGAGTGTCTTATCTATACTACCTCTGGTGAAATCCATTGATAGTAGATAGTTGGACAGTGTATCATACCAAGCTCTTGGAGCTTGTTTAAGACCATACAAAGCCTTGTCAAACTTATAGACATGATGTGGAAACTTTGAACTGACAAAGCCAGGAGATTGTTTCACATAGACTTCCTCCTGAAGTTTTCCATTTATGAAAGCACTCTTCACATCCATTTGATAGACTTTGAAGTCATTATATGCTGCATAGGCCAACAGCCTTATGGCTTCAATTCTAGCAACAGGGGCAAATGTTTCATCATAATCGATTCCTTCTTCTTGCTTATACCCTTGTGCTACCAACCTGGCTTTGTTCCTAACTATCACTCCATCCTTGTTCATTTTATTTCTATAGACCCACTTAGTGCCTATAATTGAATGATCTTTGGGGGCCAGGACAAGGCTCCAGACCTTATTTCTCTCAAATTCATTTAATTCCTCTTGCATAGCTTCAATCCAATCCTCATCCTCTAAGTCGTCTTCAGTTTTCTTTGGTTACATTTGAGATAAGAAAGCAAAGTAAGCAGCGAATGCGGTTTGTTGGACAATAGGAGGAACAAATTGAGGAAGAAATGAAGAGAAGTCTTCAACAACATACAAAAATATCTTTTGATTACTCTGCCCTAAATGAATCATACAATTCTGAATTTCCAAAGACTTCGATTTCCAAACACACTTCTTCTGTTTATACAGATGAAGAGTTGTATGCCCCTTATGTTCCTAAATCTCTGTTGGAGTATATTCCTTCTATTTAGCTATTGAAGCGATTCTATACTCTTCAGGAATATTGTTTCACTTCTCAGATTATGAATGATCTCAATTCTTTGGTTCTCTCCCATGAATCAAGCTCAAATACTCATTTTTTAAAATATGATGAATCATCTACTTCAGATTCATTTCTTCATGTTGAGCTTTTCATTCTTACCCGTCAAGTTGATGAATTAAAGTTAGCAAATGAAGTTCTTTGTTCAGAGTTATCCCATGTTCAGAAACACGATGAAGGAATCATTGACAGATTGTGTGTTGAGAAATTTGAACTTGAAAGTCAAATCAAGAAGCTGAGCTCAACTCCACGAGCAAACAAGGATTATGATGCCAAAGATTTCTTTTATCAGAATTCGTCTTTGACAGATCATACAACATCCAATGCTGTGTCATCAATTTCATCAGTTACTAAAACAGTCACTCCAGTGACATCTGTTTCTAACTCGATTTTTCAAAATAAATTAAAACAGATTGTTCATGCAAGTTGTCATTCTTCATCTCTTTCACATTAGAAACCAGAAACTTCAACAGCAGCTACATGTCATACAAAATTGATCTAATTTGTTTGATTTGCCTGCAGATGTGAAGAGAGCAAATGTGAAGAAGCAAATAAAAGCTAAATGGAAAAGAGTCATACCTAAATCTAGTAGGATATGTACTAAATTTTCTTATATTTGTCAAAACATATTTATGTTTGAACAAACATGTTTAGGTTTTAATGAAAGAGAAAATATTGCCATGAATATGTTTTGCATGAGTGATGGATGTTTGCATGGTCACTGTGAATTTAAGTGTGAGTATGATCAACTTAGAAAATCTTTTGAAATTAAACCATGTGCACATTGGTCAGATTTTTATGAAAATCAAGTTGTGTTTCCATTTCTCAATTCAAAAGGATGTGTCTACACATCTGGATAACCAAATGACAGGCATATGTGTTTAAGCAGTTAAACAAGTCTCGCAGGTTGCTGACAGTACGTGAACTACAAGCTTATCAGAATCATGGTTACCAAGCACTTTACAATGCATGGCTTGCACGTGAGCAGGAACTCAAGCACAAATCACGTTCCAAACGTGCTTCATTATCAAAATTCACTCACACTTCATCTATTACATCCAAGTCCCAAAAATGGGTGGTTATGAATACTATTCCTGTTGTTTCCGAAAAACAACATCCTCTTGAGGTCAAGAAGTCCATATCTGCTTCTAAGCACTCTGCTTCTAAGTGGATATCCAAGTGAATCGTTTCCGCAACATGTGCAACTCTTACACCTTCTAAACCTCAATCGTCCTCATCACCCAGTTCCACTATGAAATTGCATCCAAAACACAAAAAGATCAACCCAGACAAGAAGTTAACTTCAAAATGGGTTCCAAAGAGTTCATCCAACAACACTCATACTGTTAAATCACATTCACACCCTGATTTAGAGACTCCTCCTTCATCCACTGACAAATCAGGACCCATTCATACATGGGGACCTAAATCTTCTTTGTTTTCTTTTTGCAGGAACTTGATTTATGGTACCTAGACTCCGGTTGCACAAAGCACATGACGGGGGACAAAATTCTTCTTAAAAATTATGTTTCTAAGTACTCTGGAAATGTAAGATTTGGGAATGACAATGTCGCACCAATTTTGGGGTACGGAGATATTGAAAGGAAGAATATAAAGATCAAGAATGTTTCATACGTGGAAGGGTTGGGTCATAATCTCTTCAGCATTGGGCAATTCTGTGACAAAGACTTGGAAGTGGTGTTCAAAAAGAATTCTTGTTCAGTATCTACTGAATCTGGAGATACTCTTCTTTCCAGATCAAGAAAGTCAAACTTAACTTGGCAATGGCACACGAAGCTGTCTCATCTGAACTTCAGAAACATAAACAAATTACTTACCAATGATTTAGTTCGAGCCTTGCCAAGGTTAAGGTTTAAAAAGAATAATATGTATGCAGACTGTGCTAAATGCAAATTACGGAAGTCATCTCATTTAGGCAAACAAGAGATGAGTACAATCAACTGCTTCAACTGCTACACATGGATTTGTGTGGTCCAATGAGAGTTCAGTCTCGGAATGGGAAGAAGTATATATTAGTCATGGACTATTCATGATATACTTGGGTAAAGTTTCTGCGTTCAAAGGATGAAGCTGCTTCAATCATCATTACTTTTATCAAGCAGCAGCAAAATAAGCACAATGAGAGTGTTGGTGCCATTCGATCTGATAATGGAACAGAATTTAAGAACAATACTCTGAAAAACTACTTTGACCTTGTGTGAATCACACATCAATTTTCTGCCGCATACACACCTCAACAAAATGGTGTGGTGGAATGACGCAACCGAACTCTGGTTGAGGCTGCTCGTACCATGTTGTCCTATTCTGGCCTCCCACCTTCCTTCTGGGCTGAAGCAGTCAGCACTGCCTGCTATACGCAGAATCATTCTTTCATACATAAACGTTTAAATAAAACTCCATATGAACTGGCAAATGGAATTGTGCCTAATATCAAGTAGTTTCACATATTTGGTAATAGGTGCTATGTGCTTAATGATAAAGCTAACTTAGGAAAATTTGCAACAAAAACAGATGAAGCAATTTTCCATGGTTATTCACAAGAGTAAAGAGCATATAGAGTTTTCAATAAAAGAACACAAAATGTACTAGAAAGCATAAACGTTACATTTGATAATTCATTAAATGTTACTTCAGTTCCACTAGTACATTCTAAAATCACTTCTGAACATGTCCATTCAGAACCGGGTCTTCAAATTACAGATACAAACATAGAATCCAGTTCGAATGATAATGATTTAGATTTTATGTTTGATATCTTCCACTCTGAACCTAATCATGTTATTCATGTTTCCAGGACTAAACCGGTTCTTCAAGAAAGTGTTACTCTGACTCCTCCAACAGTAACAACATCAAATCCGTTTATTGATTTTCCTCTTAAAGAAGCAACATCTGGTTCTGTTACACGTCCTGAATATGCTACTCCAGAAGCAGAATTTGAGAGTCCGCCTATCTTTGATTCAGATCCAAATCTGCCTACTGCAGCTGAGGAACAATTATCATCTTGGGAAACCTTCTTTCCTTCAGCTTCAACTCCCCATGAAACTAAATGGACGAGACACCATCCTCAAGATCAGATAATTGGTAATCCAAATGTTGGTGTTCGTACCAGATCTGCAACGGCAAACGAATGCTTGTATTCAAATTTTATGAGTATTATCGAACCCATGAAAGTCTCTGAAGCACTAACTGATCCCGATTAGGTTGTTGCCATGCAAGATGAGCTTAATCAGTTTGATCGACTAGCAGTCTGGAGATTAGTGCCACTTCCACATGGAAAATCTGTTGTGGGGACCAAGTGGATTTTCAAAAATAAAAGGGATATCGATGGTGTAGTTGTTCGCAATAAAGCCCGGCTTGTGGCAAAAGGCTATAATCAAAAGGAAGGCATTGATTATGATGAAACTTATGCTTCTGTGGCCAGAATTGAAGCTATTCGACTTTTTCTAGCATATGCCGCAAGTCGTGATTTTAAGGTCTTTCAGATGGATGTGAAAACGGCATTTCTCAATGAGATTCTCAAGGAAGAGGTTTATGTTTCACAACCTGAAGGATTTGTTAACCCTCAAACACCCAAATCATGTTTATATTCTAGATAAGGCATTATATGGCCTCAAACAAGCACCTCGTACATGGTATGATGTCTTATCAGAATATCTTCTTAATGAGGGTTACACAAAAGCAACATCTGACACTACACTGTTCATCAAAGCCAGAGGTAAAGGATAAGATTTTAGTGCAAATCTATGTTGATGATATTATCTTTGGCGCCACTAATCCCAAATAGAGTGATGAATTTGCAAAGAATATGGCAAATAGATTTCAAATGAGCATGATGGGGGAAATGTCCTTTTTCCATGTTCTACAAGTGAAGCAATTGAGCACTGGCATTTTTATTAGTCAGTCAAAGTACATCAAGGACTTACTCAAAAAGTATGAAATGCGTAATTGCTCTGCAACATCAACTCCTATGGCTGCCAAAACGAAGTTATCTGCTGATCTAGATGGTCCATCTGCTGATCTGAAGACCTATAAGGGGTATGATTGGATCATTACTGTACTTGACTGCAAGCAGACCAGACATCATGTTTTCAACCTGTCTGTGTGCTCTCTTCCAGGCCAATCCCAAAGAGTCGCATCTCCAAACAGTCAAGCAGATCTTTCGTTATCTCAAAGGAACTATCGACTTAGGTTTATGATATCCTCGTGATTCAAATCTTGACTTGTATTCATACTCTGACTCAGACTATTCTGGTTACATGATAGACAGATAGAGTACCTCTGGCAGTGTGTATTTCTTGGGAAATAGATTAGTCTGTTGGGCTTCTATGAAATAGAACTATGTATCTACATCAACTGCTGAAGCTGAATATGTTGCGGCTGCAATGTGTTGTTCACAGAGTTTGTGGATCCGGACACAGTTATCAGATTTTGGCCTTCAGTATGACAAGATCCCACTGTTTTGTGACACGCAATCTGCGATTGGCATTTCATGTAATCCGGTACACCATTCTAAAACCAAACATATTGACATCAGATATCGTTTTATTAAGGATAATGTGGAAAAAGGTATAATTGAACTTAGGTATGTTCATACTGATATTCAGTTGGCTGACTTATTTACTAAACCATTAGACGAATCTCGGTTTAATTATTTAGTCTCTAAGCTTGGCATGCTTAACATGCACGTCTGACATACTGCTTCTCCATTTTCCTTCTTATTCTTTTTGGTTTTGAATAGGTATTATACAGTCTATACCTTTACACATACTGCTTATGTGTAGGGGGAGAAATATAGACGTTTTCAACATACATAACCTTTTGTCTTTCTCTCAATCTAAATTTTTGAAAATTTGATACACAGATTGAGGGGGAGTTTTTGTTATGTATTTTTAAATTAACAAAAGAAAATTTGGAAATCTGAAAATAGAAAATCAAAAAGAGAAATTAGAAATTAGAAAATTAAAAAAAAATAAAAAATAAAATAAAATAAAATTGAAAATAGGAACAATGAAAAAGTTATAAATTTTTGGAAGATTAGTGATTGAATTCAAGTGTGAACTTCAATCGAATTCGATCCATTCGCATGCAATCCATCTCTTGGAATTTGATTTAAGTGTGAAAGGCCCTCAATCGAATTCAATTCATTCGCATGCGATCCATTTGGCCAACTTTGAGAATTTTTCAATTTCAATCCATGGTATATCGATTGCATGTGATCCAAGTGTTAAGGTTTAATTGCATACGACTGCCTTTTTCCAAGTGTAGGATAACCCCAAGGGGTTGTGGGTTTTTTTCTACCAATTGGGGCCCTCCTGCATGAACTCATTTCAATGTGACCAAGGTTTGACACACGAATCCCTTCTTTGTTCAACAATCGCATGCGATCGTTTCTTTTTAACTTGGTTCAACTGAACAAATCTCAATCGGATACAAGTATGATCGCATGCGATCCTTGCCTTTTGCTTCAACCGAGAATTCAAAAGTTACTTTTTACAAGGTCTACTCATAAGCTGCCACGTGTCTTGTCCTTTCAACTAACTTTTGATAAATCTCTATTTCGGTCATCTTCTCCGATTCCCTTCACCATAATCGCTCACGATCTCCATTTTTACCCAAAATTCCAAACACCACGAAACTCTGTCAAAATTTATAATTTTTATACCATTTCAACCGCACACTCAAGGTGATCATTTCCTACGGTGGAATTTTTAAATTTTTGAGTTTTGATAATGCTTTTCACGCAAAAACCGTTTGCGTATTTGGGGTTTTTACGGATTGTATTTTTGATTTTTGGTCCCTCATTTGACTTCGATTGACATTGTTGCTTTGAACAATTGTTCTTAAATTTCCACGAGGAGCATGGATCTACAAAAAGTTTTTCAAAATTTTAATGTGTCTTCGTGTTCTTCGTGGTTATGAGTTTATACTAAAAATTTGGATTTTGATCTTTTACAGGGTGTTTGGGTCACTTTTTGCCTATACCTCAGTGTATGAAAATTGTTCATATACATGAAATCAATGTATATTGAAGATCAAAATTCATCTTTCATTAGTTTAAACGTCATGTACACAATAGACATTTCAGTGTTCGGGTTTTTGGTAAATATTTCAAAATTTTAAAAGTTAAGTGTTTTGGTCAAAATAAGTCAACTTAGTATCAAAAGGACGAGTTTGATCTAAGTTTGATCATTTTTCATGAGTGTGTGAGTTTAATACTTATCTTTGTATTACAGATTTAACCTGGTTTAATGTTTTATGCAGATAAATGGCTAACATGGAAGGTGACACCACATCACTTGTTTCTTCTATGGCTCCGAGTCAGCCAGCCCAAAATCACAAACCAGATGAGCTCTTAATGCCTAGGGCAGAATACTTATCTGTAACCACTCATGACAACAATCAACTCATTGACCTAACCACTTTGAAAAATCCAAATTACCACTCATGACACTAAATCACCTACTTACATACAACCCTACTGTTATTGGTACCCATGTCCTTGAAGTTTATGCCCAACAGTTTTGGAAAACTTGCTATCTTCATACCAGTCGCACTAGAACTGTTTCTATTAGAGCAGAGGTTGATGAGTTTACTATTTCAGTAACAATGGATAGACTTAGGGAGATCTTTCAACTCCCTACTGCTGACAGTCGTCCTCCAGCAGTTACCTTTGATGATATTCCCGATGAGGAAGTCTGTCTTGCTGCACTTCAATCCTTTAGGTACTCTGGTCTATTGGAAAGGAAGAAACAATTTAAACGCAACAATCTGCACCCAATGTTTAATCTCCTCATGACCATACTCCAGAGGTGCTTAACAGCCTGGATATGAGTTTCTCACTGAAAACCAATTGAGGATCTTTGTTGCTGCTGGAAACCACTTACATGTGGATTATGCTCAATTTTTATTCAACGACTTTGAGGCAAGAATGGCGCAGAAAAATATCCAAAAAAAGTCTGGAGCAAAATTTCTACCTTACATGAGGTTCATACCGATGATCATTCAACATGTAATGGATCATAATCCAGCCATTCCCCGGAGAGCAGGTTCACCTTCTATTACTCCAAAAGTCTTTAATGTTATTAAACCTGCTATTCCTGGTCCACTTCCTATTCCTCAACCTTTCCCTGTATCTTTATTGGATCTATGTGAGCAATAAGGATTAATAGTCAATTATAGGGCGAGAGTAGGGATACCTCCAATGGTTAGACCAGAGCCGGTCCTACCTACCCAAGGGGGAGTAGCACCCAGTGAGATGATAGTGGATAGGCCTCAGCCATCTATGCGAGATACTTAGAGGGGAGAGCTGAGAGAAAATCCTGAGAGGGGTGGTGAAGAAGGTGACGATGATACACATAGAGAGGGAGAAGATACATTTGATCCAACAACCATTCTTGATATTGTTGATTCTTTGGCTGTGAATACTGATGTCCAATCTAATGCTTCTACTGAGCAAATAAATCTTTCAAATTCAAATTCTGATAGTACTGCTTCTGTGTCAAACACTATGACCACTCCACCTGTACTTATTGTCTCATCTCCTGTGAGTACCCCAGATGCCCCAATTGTTCATACTCCTGAAAGTACTCCATCCTATATGAAACTAACTCATCCTCATGAAAATTCTTCTGTGGTTAGTTCTCCTATAGTGTCGACTGCTGACGTGACTCCTGTTGTTCAACCTCCCGTCAGTCAAGCAGGTCTTACTCTCATTCTAAATCCAACTCCACACCAAGTTGTAGTTCCTCGGTTTGCTCCTATTATTCAAGTAGCTCCTGAACATGTCACGAACCATCTTTTGATATTGCATCTGTTTCACATGATACTTCACTGTTGTCTCCAAATCAATATGATGGTTATCGTAATGAAGATGAAGATGATGTGAGTAGTAGTTTTGTGAGAAAAGAAAATGCGAGTGTTGAGATTCCTCCAAACCAAGAAAGCCGGGCAACCACATCTGCTATTGGACCTAACACTATTAGGTCTGATATTGAAATAGACACGGCTATCCCACCCGTGCACTTTCAAACCCCACCAAGCCACTTAGGAGATCCTCAAAGATCTTCTACTTTATTGCACAGGGTTATTACACATAGTCTACGACCTTCTCCTTCGGAGACTGGACGTATTGAAAATAGAGGACTGCCTCCCTCATCCTCGCATATTCCTTCTAAGCACATTGATTATCTGCGGAATTCTGTTTCTTGACAAACACAAAGACACTATCAATGCACTGGTCACACTAATCAAAAGTGTACCCGGAACATCCATAGATAATAATACTGATGGTATTATTCGAGGATTGGATGGAAATCCTACTGAGTCAACCCAACAACAGCTCCTTTAGGTGGTCCAGCCTCTGTGGCAGGAACGTCAACAGGTATCTTTCGTGATACCCGGTTTGTTACATAGTTTGAGCTTCATGATGCAATTCAAAAAGCTGTGACTCCCTTGCAGTCTAAACTTGATCACATCGATTCAAAACTTGACCGTTGGTTCTCTGATATTAATGCTAAGTTTACTGAGATTTCTGACCAGTTGAAAGCTATGGATGTTGCCTGTAAAGTACAAGCTGGTACTCTAACCCGGAGACGTGACGATCATGATCCTGATGATCGCCCCGAGGGGGAGAAGCATAGAAGGTTGTATATGAGTTCAAGTGCTGTAGTACCGGTTACTCCATTGAGTCAAAATTTACCAGGTGAAGGTTCTAGTAGAGATCAAGGTGGTGATTCTCAGGCTGATGATGTTCTTAAACAACAACAGATGCTTATCTTTGTACAGAGGCCTGGTGTAAGTGAAGAGGGGGAGATGGAACTAAACAGTGAACAGACTGAGGAAGTAAACGTTGAATCAGATGCATAAGTAAATAATATATTTGGTGATATTGGGTTTGAAATGGAATCTAATGAAAGTTCTAATAAGATTAACAAAGAATGTGATGAGTATGTAACTTCAGTAGCAAATCCTGAAGCTCCCTATACTCAAGTTGTAAGAAGATTTTTGGATGACTTGGAACCGGCTGAGATAGAAAAGAGAAGAAAAGGAAAAGAAAAAGTTGGTAGATTTAAAAGTCGAGCTAAAAATAAAACTTTTGATGTTTCAAGAGTTCTAAGTGGGGTAAACTTTGAAGTACATAATGCATTTCCACTACCAACAGGTCAGTTTCAAACATCTGCTGCAGATTTGCTAAGACAAGAACAACAAAAGGAAGCAGCCAGAGAGTTTGTCAGAAATACTGAATGGCCAGTGCCACCCAATGTAATTGTACCCCCTGCTACTTCAGTGTATACTGGTACTCCGTCTCTCGATAGAAGCAACATGTTCATAAGACAGGCAAGGTTGAATCCAATCTGGAGGGACTATTCTGTAAATGGTCCATATCTAGAAGATAGAATACAAGAGATATATGTGGATGAACTTGAAGCTAGAACACCTCCGGAGTTGAGACATTTGGATGAAAATCAAGTACGAAGATATCAACACATGTTGGAAAGGTTCAGAACTCCCAAAGAAAAGATCATTTATGAATATCCAATTACCAAACTTCTCAATATTTACAGTGAAGATGGATTTGGTCATACGGTTGTTTGGTTTGAAGTAGAAAGGTCAAATGGTCAGAAGTTTACATTCAATGAAGCGGATCTCAGATACATCCAAATTCACGACATTAACTTCATCTATTTGTACCTGTCAGAAAAACAAGGAAAGAAACCGAATGAGATATTTGGCCGATATGCACTGATGAAATATATGAGAAAGTTAATGGAGTTTATTGAAAAACATGATATGCAACTGGCAGCTGAGAACAATCTTGAGAAAGTTAATGTGCAGAAACCTCAACAGAATCATCCTAATTTGGATCAAATGGATTTATTAACTATAGTCGAAGCTGACCACAAGTTCTATAATGGTGAACCTGGTGTCGTATTCAGGAATTCAAAGAAAGAAAAAACATTCGTACCAATGTGCGATGTTTTGACTTATTCAGATGGCACACTAAGGATCTTATACAATAGTCTTGAAATGAAAAATGCTAACTCTTGAACTTCTATCACAGAGCAAGAGAGACAACGTATTGGGACTTACATTGAGAAATTCAAGAAAACACTGGAGAGCAGGAGGATCATCAATAAATGGCAAAGTTATTTTGGGTTACGTAATAGTATACTTTAACTGTTTTATCTTTAGTAGTTCAAATGTTTGTAATAGGAACACTCCTCACTTAGGGGGAGATTGTTAGAACACAAAAAAGTGAGGGTGTTTTATGTAAATACTCTAAGGCTATAAAAAGCCTCTTTGCGATTTCTAATCCAAGCTTTTGCAATCATTCTACACAATTTCCAAGGTGTTTGTGTGTGTTTCTCTCAAAGCCAAAAGCAAAGCTTCTCCATTCGGACCTAACATCCCCCACGCTCTCCATCCATGAATTCCACTTATCAAATCAACGGCTAAGATTAGTTCTCGCGGTTCTCACACTAAAATCGGTTCTTAATGGAACCCTCCCCTATATATATATATATCGTAATCATCTTTTCCCCTCCTGGGCTTCTCAGCCCATGATATAAAATAAATTGCAGCTACCATTTTAATTAAAAATGAAACCATCCATTAATTTTCTGATTTGTTGAATTCGCTGGACTCAAGCCCTAATTACAAGCCCACGTGCTTTTTATTTCTTTTTTCTTCTTCAGCCCACGTCCACAATAAAGTCCATACTTGTTTTCTTTATTTTGATTGCTTGTTGGGCCAGCTATAGCCCTCGTGGCCTTCATCTTAGATATAATAGTTTAGTCACCCATATAATTGTAGTACTTCTTGTCTTGTTTCCGTATCTTTTTGAATCGCCTCATTTCGAGTACGTATGAGTATGATACGACCAAAATATTGAAGAGATGTCAAAGTTGTCAGCCTACTCAATTCATCTTTTTCTTCATCGTTTCTCATCAAATTTACTTTTTCTTCTCACAAGAGCCCTACAACCGAAATTATAACAAATTAAGTAAATAATTAACCTAATTCATTGTAATAATACAATTAAAGAATCATATATCGTATATAAATAATATGTGTATTTTAGGTGATATCATGGTACGATCTATTTTGGTGATTCCCTGATGTGACGGGCCCAAAATGCACATAGTGTAGAGATAAACATACTTAGATTATTTGTCTAAAAATCTCTACAAGGTCTAGGAGTCGTATCAAGTTAGAGCCGAATGGTAAATGAACCTACCTACATGAAATAACACGGGGTTGATGTTGTTGTGCCCAAACCGTGCACGAACATTTGTGAAATAAGGATCCTAGGGCTAATACTTATCATTTAAGGGTTTTTATTGATTCGTATTTCGCAAAGTCTATTGTGTTTTACTAATTGAACTATATAATTGAAATTGTAGATGACAAACGTATCCAACACCAACAACCTCTCACTCAATTCTATCCTAGAAAGTGATAAGCTCACTAGACCTAACTTTCTCAACTGGTACGCAATCTTTGGATGGTGCTCAGGCATGAGAGAAAGTGGTATGTTCTAGATGAACTGGTGGGAAATGCCGCAGCCAACAATGCAAGGGCTGATGTTAGGGAAGCTTACCAAAAGCGTGTCAATGACGCGCTAGATGTAAGTTGTCTCATGCTTGCAACTATGAGTCTAGAGTTGCAAACAAGCATGATGAAAACATCAGCTTATAACATGATCCGTCAGCTGAGGGACATGTTTCAAGAGCAGACTCGTTCAGAATGTTATGATGTCACGAAGATTCTAAACACTTGCAAGATGGCGAAAGACGCTTCGGCTAGTACCGACCTCATGACAATGAAAGGGTATATGGACCACCTGGAAAGGCTTGGACACCCGGTACCGTTGCAGCTAGCAACGGATATGATACTTAACTCACTGTTTCATGACTATAAGCCTTTTATAGTAAATTATATCATGAATAATATGGAGAAATTTATACCTGAGCTGCATTCAATGCTCAAGACAGCATAGTCGAATATGGATAATAAGTCCAAGGACATCCTGATGATGGATAACTGCGTTGTTAAAAAGAGGAAGGGGTGCAAAGGAAGAGGCAAGGGTAAAACCGAGCCAGGACCATCTGCACCCAAGGCCAAGGAAAATGGCAAAGGCAAGGGCAAGGGCAAGAAATTTAAAACGAACAAAGCGAAAGCCGAGACCCGGTGCTTCAAATGCGGTGAAATTGGCCACTAAATGGTCAACTGCCCGGAGCGTCACGAGGGTGGTGGAAACATCACAAGTAACTTCAATGACTAACTTCAGTATTTTGGTTTCAACTTATTATATAAGTGGTGTTTGACATTTTGCGATCGTTTATTGCAAATAGATCTGTAAAAGCAAAGGATACCGAGGAATGCATAGAGGATCTACATGCGGAAAATAAGGATATTTATAATTCACAAATTATTATCTATAAAAATATTTTATTTTAAAATGTAATAGTTTTTGGAAACTCTCTTAAGATATTATTGATTTTGTTGGTGCATAATTGTGAATCCCTAGTTCTTATCAATCAAATATATACATGTTTACTTGAAATGTTAATTCAAATGTGTTTTGATTATTTGTTTGCATGTGTATATAGTCTTAGTGATTCTTTGTGATGATCTTAAGCTTACAAGTACTTAATCATGTGTTGATGTGTGTTTGGAAGTTTAAGTTTAGGTGAAAGATCACCACGTGCGAAATCAGGCTCACTACGTGCGTAGTGTAGCTCAGTGCGCACGTAGTGAATAGGTCGGTTAAAATGAAATTAATTATCATTAAAACAACTGGTACGTGCGTACTGGACTCGCTACGTGCGCAGTGAGTTGCATCATGTGCGTAGTGAAATTAATTAGTCTATAAATACCTCTTAACCGCTTATTAGCGCGGGTAATCGACGAATCAACGGGGAATCGATAGAAATCAACCGGGAGCCTTACGTAATCGACCATATACGACCTTAAGCCTACTAAATCGTGAACTTAGTGTTAATTACAAATTCAAGGGCAGCCTTAAGCATCTCTGTGTGAGTTCTTAGAGTTTGTTCTTGTTTCTACTCTTTGTGTTACTCTGTGTGATACTGTGTGCCAGACACCTAAGCAGATCTTAGAATCCTTAGGAGGTTTGGGAAATAGAAATTCCGCACTATTTCTCATCCTAGATCAGTCCTAGCGTAAGGGTGTTTTAGTTTAGTTTAGAACCCCGCCCCCAAGCGGTCCTACAAAGTGGTATCAGAGCCTTGTGCTTTGATTGATCATTTTTCCTTAGGTTTCGTGATCTAGGTGTCGATTAGGCATGTGTGTTTTGTCCTTTTCGTCGTTTTTAATCAGTTGTTAGGTCGAAAATAGGTTGTTTTTCGTTAAAAAGGGTTGTGTTTTTACGTTAATCGTTTGAGTTTTACCCGTGCGAAGTGTCCTGTAGTACGTACGTATTGACTTTCAGTACGTGCGTAGTAGGTTGTTGATCCTCTAGAATCTTCGATAGGCTGTGTGTCTGTCCGTGCGTAGTAGGTCATCAACACGTGCGTAGTGATACTCACTTCGCACGTACTTGAGTCTGTGTGTTAAACATTTTCTTAAAAACTATTTTAAGTACTCCGTGCGTAGTCAATTCAATCCGTGCGTACGAGGTTCTCAGTTCGTGCGTAGTAAAGTCTGTGTGTTTTCGTGTCAGTCCATACATAGATACCTCACTACGTGCGTAGTGTTTTGAATTCGTGCGAACATACTTTAAACTCGTGCGTAGTGTGTGTGTTTGTTTTAAGTCTCTTTCTAAAATGTCTGACATGAGTGCAATGGTTGCCAAACAAACAATCACCGCATTAAGTAACTTAATAATGGACAACGAACAGGGAGGCATTAATAAAGTACCCAGACTACTAACCATGGAAGACTACCCATGCTGGAAACCAAGGTTTGAGATCTTTATTGATGGAGTAGATCCAAGGTTACATCGTGCCATCTCTGCCGATTACGTTGTGCCAAAGGGAGAAGGGAACATCGAAGTTCCCTATGATCAAATGAGTGATGATCAACGTAAGGCGTATGATGCGGAGAAGAAAGCCTATTCCTACCTCATCCAAGCCATTCCAAATGAGATCTTTCATCAATTCCGACGATACAGAACGTCACGTTCCCTGTGGAACGCCTTACAAAAGAGGAATGAGGGGAATGCATCTCTGAAGGAGCTCAAGGCATCTCAGTTAAGGAAGGAGTTTGATCACTTCACGTCATACGTAAATGAAAAACTTCCAGATCTCATCAACAGATATAACCACCTTCTAAGTGAAATGGATAGTCTGGGGGTGCAGATTTCCGAACGCCAACAAGTGGAGACTTTGTCTAAGGCACTACCAAAGAGCTGGAGGCCTTTCATCATGATCTTGAAGAATGGTGAGGGATTTGAAGGAATGGATCTAAATGACTTCATCACCAAACTTAAAGAGCATGAACAAGAAGAGCAAAATCTAGACAGACTAAGCAGCTATGTGCAGAATCTATCGCTATACTGTTCTGGACCCATTGCTTCTCCAGCCACCTCATCCAATGCTCCGTTGCAGACAGCTTTTACTTCTAACGTCAGTTCATCAAGCAAGTCTGCTCCTGAAACTTCTAGTGGACCACCTTATTCTGCTCCTTCAAGCAAAACGTCAATGCCTGCCTTAAACACTGAGCATTTCAAACATGGCAGCACTGAAGAAGTTAAGGAGCATATGGGGATGCTTAGTGCATTGGTCACCTCATACGATGATCTGCTCAAGGGAAAGATTGGGAACGCCTATCTGACCCAGGAAGACTATGACCAAATTGACAACGATGAGATGGAACGTGAAGATATCTTATGGTCATATGCCAACCTGGTAAGAAGAGCCAAAGCCTTAGTGAAGAGAACGGGGATGCAGATTACAGCAACCAAAGATACGAAGCTCGGGTTTGACAAGTCAGCTGTAACCTGCTACAATTGTGGAGAAAAGGGTCATTTTGCAAGAGAATGTGAAAAGCCAAAGAACTCAGGACCCAAGTACCCCTTCCGAACATCTCCTGGAAAATCTTCAACTACCACTACTCCAAAGAAGGCGGAAACATCCCATGAGGGATCATCCAAAGCAATGGTGGTTGTTCAGAAAGATGAGGGGATAGACTGGTCAGTGCATTTTCAAGATACTGATGCTTTCGAAGTTGCTGAGACCAACCTGGCCAGTGTTCAAGACCTGAATGATGACTCACAGTCTGAAGCGGATAGTGTCCACGATGTCTATGATAACGAGTCCGCACCATCTACTGATGAGCACAACGTTACTTCAGCCTCTGTGCCAGCTGCCGAACCAACGCTAGTGATTATTCAAACTGAATCAGAAAATCCTAAGGCGTGCATGACTGGACAAGTTGACTCAAAGGTAAGCAACATTTCTGGTCTTCCCTGTGTGTCGTGCAATGACTATGTAAAGAATATAGTATCCTTGAAATCTCAAGTTACTGAGCTTACCTCTAAACTACATGAAAACTCTATCATCAAAGGTAGAGAAAAGACCTTAAAAGATAAAATTGAGAGTCAAAATAAACAGATAAGAGAATTAGAGGTAGCTTTGTTAAATAAACAGGATGCTATACTCTTTTACATCAATCAAATTGATACTCTAAAATGGGATCTTGCAAGTTCTAAAGTCGATTATGAAACTTTAAACCAGAAACTTAAAAGTTATTCAACTTCATCGTATTTGTTTGAGCACATAATCGACCGGAGACCTCAAGGTTCTGATTTAGAAAAAGACAAAAAGACATACACTAAATGTCCACCACCAGTATTGAACTAACTGGTGCAAACAGATGTCTTTACTGAAGCTGACCAACTTCCTTCCAAGGTTGATGCACCTTCTGCTTCAACCTCAAAACCTGATTTAAAAATGGAGGGGAAAGTTGGTGAGCCTCAGAGGAAAGAGGCCAAACCAGAAGAAAAGCCTGAATCTGGTATGAGACAACTTCTAGGCAATTCTTCTGGTCAAGGTACGTTAATGCAAAATGTGCAAGCTGCACTCCAACCATAGAAAAGGAGGGTGCAAAGTCTCCTGCAACCCGTCCTTATGAGGAAATTAAAATTTTGCCAAAAGAACGCGGTTTAGGAGTTCAGTCAAAAAGTCAAGTAGAGCAAAAAGTGCCACATAACCCTGCAAAACCTCAGTTAAACAGGGTCTGCTATGTGTGCAGGAGACCTGGCCACCTCAGTTATGAGTGTGATCAGCAACAACAGAGCTGCAAGGGGAAAGTTGATTCATCTGAAACTTTTCAGAAAAATACAATGTTTAATCAAATCAATCAAAAATCAACTGACCCCCATCAGCTCAAAAGGACAAGTGGGGAAACATCTAGTAAACCCAAAAGTTCCGAGGTTAGTCTGAAGGGGAAGGAACCACTTCATAAAGTGATTAACACCTCAAGTGTTTATCATAAGACTCCTCCCCGTCCAGATTTGAAATGGACCACTAAGTCAGAACCCAAAATGTCCAATAGTCCATATACCAATGTAGACTCCAAAGCTACTGGTGTGTGGATTAATGTGCAAGTTGTTGGAGAAAATGGGAAACGCATGACCATTCAGGCTTGGGTTCCCAATGCTAACTAACCTTTTACTTGTTTGTGCAGGGTGCTCGCCGGTATACCACGTGGATTGTTGATAGTGGAGCATCCAGGCACATGACAGGCGATCTGAGCCTTCTTACAAATGTCAGAAAAATAAAAGATGGGTATGTCAGCTTCGCAGGAGATAAGGGAGGTCACATCACAGCTCAAGGTTTCTTGTCTAATGGGAGAGTGAGCTTTGACAAAGTCAACTATGTCGAGCAGCTAGCAAACAACTTGCTGTCAGTCTCTCAGATATGTGATAAAGAGTTTAAGGTAATGTTTGATGACAAGCAATGCTATGTGCTGAAGAAAGAATTTCAGATTCCCGAAGATATGGTTTTAATGTCAACTCCGAGACATAATGATCTTTATGTCCTGGACATGTCAAATGCTTCGGTGAAAGAGGTGGAGCATCAACGCTTTCTTACAAAGGCATCTGAAAAAGACCCCATTTTATGGCACAAGAGGATGTGTCACTTGAGCTTGAGGAAGATGAATCACTTAGTTCTCCCTTAGCTAGTAACGGGGGTCAACCTGAAGAGTTTCCATCTACCAGACAAATGTGTTTCATGTAAAATGGGTAAGCAGACGAAGAAACCCCACAAGTTGAAAAAGTACCATTCCATTTCAATCCCGCTTGAACTACTTCACATGGACTTATTTGGTCATGTGCGATACAAGAGCATTCATGGAGATAGGTACTGTCTGGTAGTCACTGATGATTATTCAAGATTTTCCTGGGTTTTCTTCTTAAAATAGAAGTCTGAAACGTTTGAGACGTTAGAAATCATGATCAACAAGTTAGAGACTATCTATAAGCTGAAGATCAGGAAACTCAGATCAGATAATGGAACAGAGTTCAAGAATCAGAAGATGGAGAAGTTATGTAATGAGTAGGGTATCCAACATCAGTTCAGTGCCGTATACACTCCTCAAATGAATGGAGTAGCTAAGAGGAAGAATCGGACCTTAATAGAAGCAGCACGCACCATGCTTGCTGACTCTGCTTTGCCCGTAAGGTTTTGGAACGAAGCTGTCGCAAATGCTTGCTACACACTTAACCGGGTCTTAGTGGTCAAACGATTGGGTAAGACATGTTATGAACTGTTGAATAATCGGAAACCGAATATCAGCCATCTTGAACCGTTTGGTGCTCCGTGCACAATGTTAAAACGTGAAGCCGAAGGTAAATTCAGTTCCAAGGTTGAAAAGGGTTATTTCATGGGGTACAGTATTCCGAATAAGCGGGTTTACAACTTAGCGTCCAACTATGTGGAAGAATGGTTTGAAGTGGATGTACAACGGCATACTTCGCCTCCAACAAAAACTAGTGATGCCTGGTTATTTGACTATGATAACCTGTTTGACTCATTCAATTTGCCACCAGTAGCACTAGAAGAAGATATTGCAATTCAGATGTTGTATGATCTACATAATTCTTCTGACAGTGCCACACCAAACCTGTCCTCTAGTTCTCCCATACCCACACTAAGTGATGCTGAATCTGACTCTGAAGATGAGCCACATACTCCACCAGACAAGGGTTCACAGGGTGAAAGTTCATCCAATGACCACACGTTAACATTTCAAGAGACACCCGTGGTTACCAATCTGGAAACTAATGTAGAGGCTCAGTTGCAGAGATCAAGTAGAGTTGATAGAAACCATCCTCCTGAACAAATTATTGGCGATCCGAATTCTCATGTTCAAACCAGGAGGCAAGTAGCAACGCTATCAGGTTCTCAATCTTCAGAATCCCCGGGATTGAAACAGATGACAGACTTTTTCGATCTAGGTGCCAATTTGGTTCAGTCTGTGGACTTTACACAATGTCTATGTTCGGGTTTTCTCTCACAGATTGAACCAAAAGATCATATTGAGGCACTCAAAGATGATTCTTGGATTAATGCAATGCAAGAAGAGCTGCTGCAATTTCAAAAGCTGAACGTATGGCGCTTAGTGAATAAACCAAAAGGTGCTAAGTCCTTTGGCTGCAAATGGGTTCTGAAGTGCAAACGGGATGATCAGGGGGTGATTGTCAGGAACAAGGCAAGGCTAGTAGTTCAGGGGTTCAGACAAATTCCTGACATAGACTACACTGATGTGTTTGCTCCAGTTGCTCGGCTGGAAGCTATCCGGTTATTTCTCGCTTTTGCCTCGCACAAACACTTTAAAGTATATCAAATGGATGTTAAAAGTGCGTTCCTGTACGGTGAAATTCAAGAGACGGTGTATGTCAACCAACCTCCGGGGTTTGTAGATCCTATTCATCCTGACAAAGTATATTTGCTGAATAAGGCATTGTATGGGCTTCATCAAGCACCGCGAGCATGGTATGAGACCCTCTCTCAACATCTGACTGATAATGGGTACCGGAGAGGAACCATCGACAAAACATTATTTATCAAGGGTGATGATAAAGACTTGATCTTGGTGCAAGTATATGTGGATGATATCATTTTCGGTTCTCCCAATCCGATTCTGTGTGAAGACTTTGCAAGGATTATGAAGGAAAAATTCGAAATGAGCTCAATGGGATAGATGAAGTTCTTCCTTGGACTTCAAGTGGAGCAGACCGAGACAGGGATTTTTCTACATTAGTCGAAGTATGTTGCTGACATCCTCGCCCGTTTTGAAATGTCTACTGAGAAGACTGCTGCAACACCTCTTCCCATTAACCACGGCATGTCTCCAGATACTGAGGGGGAGTTGGTGAATGAGTCTCTCTACCGAGCGATGATTGGATCTTTGATGTATCTCACTGCATCCAGACCAGACATCATGTTTGCAACATGTCTGATGGCAAGATACCAATCCAAGCCCAATGTCAAGCATCTGATGATTGTCAAGCGGATCTTTCGCTATCTGAAGGATGCTCCTAATCTTGGACTGTGGTATCCATATAATGATAATTTTGAGTTGACAGCTTACAGTGATTCAGACTATGGTAGATGCAAGAAGGATCACAAATCTACCTCTGGGGGTTGCCAATTTCTCGGATCACGTCTTGTCACATGGCAGTGTAAGAAGCAGACTGCAGTTGCGCTCTCTACGTGTGAAGCTGAATACATTTCAGCGGCGAGCTGCTGCTCTCAGGTTATCTGGATTCAACAACAACTACGGGATTACGGTTTGCAATTCTCTACTACTCCCATTTATGTTGATAACACTGCTGCTATAGCCATTACTAAAAATCCCGTACAACACTATAAGACCAAGCACATTGGTATCAAATACCATTTTATACGGGATTGCTGGGAAAAGAAATTAATTGATGTCGTGTCTATCCAAACTGGATTTCAAAAAACAGACCTGTATACAAAGGCATTTGATAAACCCTGATTTCTATTCTTAGTGAATGAAAACAGGATGAAAACCAAGTGTGAGGTTGTCTATGATAATGCGACTTAGTGTCCTTATTCGTATTTGTGACTGTGTGTCTATTTTCTGTGTGTTTATTGTAGGACCGCTGGGGGACGGGGTTCTAAACTAAACTAAAACACCCTTACGCTAGGACTGATCTAGGATGAGAAATAGTGCGGAATTTCTATTTCCCAAACCTCCAAAGGATTCTAAGATCTGCTTAGGTGTCCGGCACACAGTAACAATAAGAAACACACAGAGTAGAAACAAGAACAAACTCTAAGAACTCACACAGAGATGCTTAAGGCTGCCCTTGGTTTTCGTATTTATCACTAAGATTACGAATTATGAGGTCAAAGTCGCGATTACTAAGGCTTAAGGTCGGATAAGGTCGATTACGAAGGCTCCTGGTTGATTACCTGTCAATTAGTCGATTACCCGCGCAATCTTTCAGTTAATCAGTATTTATAGTGTAATTAATTTCACTACGCACGTGATGCAATTCACTTCGCACGTAGCGAGTCGAGTACGCACGTACTGGTTATTTTAATAATAATTAATTAGCTTTTAACCGACCTAATCACTACGCGCGTAGTGAGCTCCACTACGCACGTAGTGAGCCTGACTTCGCACGTGGTGATTTCTCACACAGACTTAAACTTCCAAACACACATCAACACATGATTAAGTACTTGTAAGCTTAAGATCATCACAAAGAGTCACTAAGAATATATACACATGCAAACAATTAATCAAAACACATTTGAATTAACATTTCATGTATGTATTTGATTGATAAGAACTAGGGATTTACAATTATGCACCAACAAACTCCCCCTAAGACCTAGTTCTATCAATAACCATTGCACTAAGCAATAATTCCACAAAGTAAAATGCACAAAGCAAAATGCACACAGCAGAATGCACACAGCAGAATGTACTAAGCAAAAACTTGCACAAAGCAAAATTCATACATCAAAATGCTAAACGAATACCTTTCGTCATGCCCTTACCTGCACTACGCACGATGTGAGCTGTAACTCATGCTTAGTGGGGTTCCATTTCGCATGTAATGAGTTTCTCATCTGTGAACCTTAATACTGTTAGTACTGCACTCAGCAATAAACTGTCAGTAACTTCAAGATCACTTATAAACATTTAAGCAAAACACATCAAAGTGAGATGAAGGAAATGTAAACAGAACAAATCACACTAAGAGAAAATAGAACATACTAGAACTCTTTTTGTATTTTTCTAAACAGAAACGAGATAAAAATGCAAACTATTAACAACTTATTTTGGGAATCTAAATTCAACTATTTAAAGACTTAAAAATAAAAGACAGAAATGAAAATAACTTAAATGAAATTAACTCAGAATAAATTTGCAAAAGAAGTAAATTCCTGAAAATTAAAAGTTTTTGTGAGAAGGTTCCAGTATGGAGTCAGTACTAGCTCATCTATGCTCAGTAATCATTCATTTCAGAACCTTAGGCACAAACATACTCCCTCAATTTCTGTCTGTCAATCTAACTTTCCTCAGATAATGACAGATTTTGTTTCAACATTTTCAGATTGTCTAGACTGGATACATGATTAAGACTATCTCTTTCAAAATCTCACAGTATTTTGATTCACTCAGTAGGTTGCACAACTTAATTACCAAAATCACCATGCTTATGTGATATGTTAATTTGTCAATGCATTTTATGCTCTTTGACATGGAGGTCGATTTTTCACCTCTAGACATTTTTCTTGCTGAGCTTTTGTCAATGCATTTTATGCTCTTTGACAGTTCAACATTGATAGATCAATGTATCTATTTCTTTTGACATCTCAGATTGGGGTCAATTTTTCACCCTCTTTTACATATAGCTCAATGTCATTTAACACATTAGGCATGGAAACAGGTGTGTGCATCAAACTAAGTCATTCTCAACTGTTATTGACTTATAGACTTGGAATGTCTCGATAGCTTAAATCTATGATTGATTTTCACATGCATAACCATTTATCAGTCTAGACTTTCCTTATATGTCTTACACACTATCTGTTTCTTATCTGATTCAACTAGATTTTCAGACAGTTTTCTCAAAAGTATGTATGTGCCTCCAGTTCTAATTTTACTAGACGACTTTGTATTGAGAACCAGTGTGGCATCACTCTCCATTTGAGTTGGATCAACTTCTCATTATTGTTTTTCTGATTTTTTTTAAGTTTTCTGATTTTTTTTGTATTTTCTATGTTTTCTGATTTTTTTTTATTTTCTAAGTTTTCTGAACTATCTCCCCTAAAATACTAAAGAAACTAAAACCTAAGAAAATAGAAACGCAAAGACACACAGAAAATAAACTGAAAGACAAACGAGACAAACGAGATATAACCACACAGAAAATAGACACACAGTCACAAATACCTCACACTTGATTATAGCGGTTGACACCCTTCACATAGAAGAAAGAATTAGAAAGCATTAGGAACCCAAGCCCGAATAGTCATGGGTTTCCCGTCTTCTCCAATCACTGGAAGTTTCATCCAAATTCCAGTCTTCTCAGCAGCATTGCTGAACCTGTCACTCGAATCCTTAGGCATTTGAACACACAGTTTGTTAGTCCACTTAGAAGTCTGATTGAGCGAAGATTTTCTTTTACTAACAACTTCGGGATTTTTAGATTTTCTTATGGTATCCCCATTTGTCTTTTGATGCTGAACTGGAAGAGTTGAGTTTTGATTGTTTTTAGTAAACGTTTTATTCTTTTGAAAAGTCTCAACTTTCCTGTTACAGCGCTGATGTGGCTGCCGATCACACTCGTAACTGAGATGACCAGGTCTCCTGCACACATAGCAAATCCTGTCTGGATATTGCTTTACAGAACCTTTCGACATCCTTTGAGATCGATACCCTAACCCTTGATGTTTGGGTAAGATTTTGACCTCTTGGTATGGACGGGTATCAGGTGACTTTACACCCTCCTTTTCAATTTTCCGAAGGGCATCGTGGATACGGTGCATCAACGGATCTTTGACATTAGAACTTGCCAACAGTTCTCTCATTCCTGGTTCAGTTTTTTTAATTTCTTCTTGTTGAACCCCATTCTTCTGAGGCCCACCCACATTCTCGTGTAACTTTAAATCCTCTTTTAGGGTTGATGCAGAAGATTCATCAACCTTTGTGAGTAGTGGGTCAGATTCAGAGTGAACATCATCATTCACCAGTTGATTTAACACTGGTGGTGGACATTTAGAGTATAACTTCTTGTTCTTTTCTGAATCAGTACCTTGACCTCTCTGATCGATTATGTACTCAAATAAGTAAGAAGACGTGGAATAACTTTTGAGTTTTTGACTCAGAGTCTCATAATCGACCTTTGAAGTAGCAAGGTCTCGTTTCAACTTATCAATCTCATTTATGTAAAACACTATAGCATCCTGTTTGTTTAATAGAGCCACACCTAGTTCATGCACCTGTTTGCCTAAACTTTCATTCTTTTCTTTCAACTGTTTTTCTCTTTCTTTTATCAACAGGTTTTTATCTAACTTAGATATGAGCTCTGAAATTATAGACTTTAGGAACACTATCTGTTTTACATAATCAATACAAGAACCACAAGGTAAGCCAAAAGTACATACCTTTTCCTCGGATGATTGACCACAACTGCACACCTTTTGGTTTGACTCATTGGCACGAACATTCACTGGTGTCTTTTCTGCAGCTGGAACCGAGGCTGGTTCATCATCAATGCTGGCAATTGATTCTTCCTCACTTGAGTAACTTTCTGTTTTGGATTGAGAATCTTCGTTCAACACATGAACATTTGCCACATTAATATCAGCACCATCATTCCCAAATTGTATCGACCAGTCAATTCCCTCATCCTTTTGAACAACTGCCATTGCCTTAGCCGGTTTTGGAGTTGATTCAGACTTTATGGTTGAAGAGGAAGATGATCTACTGCCAGGACTAGTTTTAAAAGGATACTTCGGTCCCACACTCTTCGGCTTATCACATTCTCTCGCGAAATGACCTTTTTCACCGCAATTATAGCATGTTACCGCAGACTTATCAAAACCAAGGTTGGTATCCTTTGTAGCTGATATTTGCTTTCCTGTTTTTTTCTCATATGCTCTCGCCCTCCTGACTAAGTTAGCATATGACCAGAGGATATCCTGTCTTTCCATCTCATCATCATCGATCTGGTCATAGTCCTTTTGTGTCAGATGAGCATTACCAATCTTCCCCTTCAGTAGATCATCATAAGAGGAGACTAGCGCACTTAGCATGCTCATATGTGCTTTTACTTCATCTGCGCTCCCATACTTGAAATGCTCGACATTGAATCCAGAAGTAGACACAGTATAGGATGGCCCAGAAGATGAGGCACCATGTGTAGATCTGCCAGAATCATTTACATTACTCACATAGGCAGATTGTAAGGGGGCATTTGAAGAAGTGGATGACGATACAGGTGTTCCAGAGTAGTAGAGAGAAGGATTTTGTTGATAACTGGACATGGAATCCAACTTTTGTTCCTCCTGCTCTTGCTCTTTCAACTTGGTGATGAAATCAGTTAGATCCATCCCGTCAAAACCACCACTGTTCTTTAGTATCATAATATATGGCCGCCAGCTCTTGGGCAAAGCTTTTGCCAAAATTTCCACCTGCTGCTTCTCTGGAACAGTAACACCCAGACTGTCCAGTTCACTAAGAAGATGATTATATCTTGTAATGAGAGAAGGAATTTTTTCATCTCTAGTAGCCATGAAATGATCTAATTCCTTTCTCAATTGACTTGCTTTCAATTCTTTGAGGACGGCATTTCCCTCATTTCTCTTCTCTAGTTGTAACATCATCTCAATGGGCCTGGTAGTTTACGCGTATATGGTAAACTATTTGTGTATAATTTATATTTAATTGTTTTTATTAATTGATTATTAATTGTTATTTATTCTATATGATAGGATAATTTTAATTGAAACGCGAGATAAAAAGGAGAAACATTAATTTTAATGTTTTTATGTAATATTGATGTCATATGATTTGGTTTTACACGAGGGTTCTAAATAATACCTCGTTGCATGCTATTGACTTGAAAAGGACCGCTTTAATTTGGTTCCTGTATCTCAGAAATCAGTATTTGCACTATGTAGTGTAAATCTTATATGTTTTAACCCTTTATATAGTCTTTGTTCATGTGCCTTGTTTTCTTTTCGATTCTGGCCGAATTGGAGAAGAGGAAAAGCCTCAATTGTGCACACACACCCATATACTTATACTTGATTCTGTTTTCGAGCTTAAAACGAGATTTAACGTCTGGATTTCGATCAAGATATAGATTCTGTAGCAAGAGGTGAGGCTGTGTTGTGTATGTCGAGTTTTGGTTAAGAAGTTCTTGAAAAGTTGAGTTTTAGCCGTGCGAAGTGAAGTACATTCCGTGCGTAGTGGCTCCACTTCGTACGAAGTGCATGATGAAGAAGATGAAGTCGATGAGTTTTGGTCGCATGTAGTGCGGTCCACTCCGTGCGTACCAGTGTCCTTTGCATGCGTAGTGTGTGAAACATGTTAAGTGTATTTGAGTTCTCTACGTGCGTAGTTTGTCCAGCCCGTGCGTAGTGCGTTCAGCACGTGCGCAGTGAATCCACCCCGTGCGTAGTGACTCGGATGTTAATTCAGTTTGTTGTTGTATGATGTTGAGATATTCATGCATGATTTAGGATATATATATGAATGATTTAGATGATGAAACATGTTCTGTTAAGAATTTTATGTTGCTTATGATCTGTGTGATTAACTTAAATGAGTTAAGTTCTGATTATATGGTATATATGAGAGGGTTTACTAATGATGCTTCAAGATTGGATTCTATATGCTAATTGCATGCTTAATTCGTGAAATGATGTTAGATAGCCTAAGTTTATGATCCGTTGATTTCTATATGTCTCATATGATTTATGAAGCACTCCTAAATGGTATTTGATATGTTTCAAGCTGGTTTGGTATTATGAAGTCTAACGGGTTGGGTTCTGACCCATTTGCGGAATGATTGGAAATAGATGACACTTATGAATATTTCATTGACTGCTACATACTGCTTATGACTTACATGGATATTCTAAATGAATAAGCTTTGACTTGGTGGTGAATTGGTTTGACTTTTCGAGTTAACTATGATTTGAGTTATTGACTTGTTTATATTGTGTTCTCAGGGAACTCAAAGACTCAGTGATATGAGACAACTGAGTGTGGATCTTGGATTGGCAAGGACGCAGGTGAGTGGACTTTTAACTCACGAATTTGTGCTAGTTGTAACGATTACGGTTGCAATGTTTTATGCTAGATTCTATGAGCAGAATGTTCAGCACGATAATTTGATGATTCTTGATATATGATAGTAATCGCTGAATTATGTTTTGAGAATATGAATTGATCTGTATACGTGCTTTGTAATCGGGGACAACTGTGATGTTGGACACTTTGAGTTGTTTGAAGGAGGTCAGCCGCGACAGTTTTGTAGGCTGGGCGCTTGTTTGCTATCTAATTCAGTTAAAGGTTTCTAATGTGTTTAGAAATGATTAACTGATCTGAGTTGTATTACGCTATCGGTAAACCTATGCTGGGCCGGCATTTGGTTGAAGGTGTTGCAACACTGCCGGTCCTCTGGATATCCCTGATTGCATGACCTGGGTGATAATTGTTTGATGACAATTATGTGATCTGATTGTATGTCGTTACTTGTTGTAACTGCTGCTGTTCGTTTGTTAAATCTCCATCACTTAGCTTTATGCTAATCCCCCACATAAACCCTCCCTTTGCAAGTTGCGGTAAGTTTGGCTGTTGGCCGGATGTTGTGTTTGCTTTTGGGAATGTTTGAACTGCACTCTGATATTTTGTGTCGGTCGAGCCTGTTGTAAATTATGTAACGCCGAGTTTGGGATACAAATATTTTGGTATCAGTTTAATTACTTAATATTTATACTACCTATGTGAATAGGTTTGTAGTTGTTTGTATTCGCTTCCGCATGGTTAAAAAACAAAATAGCGGTGTTACACTAGTGCTCTCCACAGGCTGTGGGAAGTTTTATATCTTCTGAATTGATGGAAGATCTCATTAGGAATCGCCTGGATTAATTGAGCATAGGCCTTCTTCTCTGCATCATGACTGCTCTTCTGTTCAACAGTCATTCCATCATAGGGGGTTTCAATATTTCCCTCCCCCTTGGGAACCATATAATCCGTGCTTATTGCCCTCCGAAGTCTACAGTCAAGGCCATCGAGGAATATTTCAAACCTGGGCTTCCACATAGGATAGTCTTCCATGGTTAACAGTTTAGGTACTTTATTGGCACTCCCCATTTCACTGTCTAATAATAAGTTGTTTAAAACTGTTGTCTGTTTTGATGCCATTTCAGTAATCAAGAGCTGAGAACACACAGACTGAAATTAGGATTTGATAGACCACACAGATTCAACACACACGGAGTGGGAGCTACTACGCACGAACACGAAGCACTACGTATGAAGCACACAGTACTACGCACGGACAGGACACAATACGCACGTAGTGGGTAATACTCAATGCGAACTGACACGAAGACACACAGACATTAATACGCACGAACTGAGAACCTAGTACGCACGGATTGAATTGAATACGCACGGAGACCACACACTACGCACGGATGAAGTAAAATAACACACAGATTCAACACGCACGTACTGGAGGCACTGCGCACGCGTTGGGAATCTACTACGTACGGAATGAAGACACAGTCAATCGAAGAGTCTAGAAGATCTACGACACACTACGCACGCACTAAGATCACTACGCACGCACTGGGAGCTCACTACGCACGGTTAAAAATCAAGCTGTTGACGTAAAAACCGACCCTTTTTAACGCAAAACACCCTATTTTCGACCTACTAACCGGTTAAAAACGACGAAAAGGACAAAACACACAGGCCTAATCGACACCTAGATCACGAAATCCTAAAGGAAAAGTGAACAATCAAAGCACAAGGCTCTGATACCACTTTGTAGGACCGCTGGGGGACGGGGTTCTAAACTAAACTAAAACACCCTTACACTAAGACTGATCTAGGATGAGAAATAGTGCGGAATTTCTATTTCCCAAACCTCCTAAGGATTCTAAGATCTGCTTAGGTGTCCGGCACACAGTAACACTAAGAAACACACAGAGTAGAAACAAGAACAAACTCTAAGAACTCACACAGAGATGCTTAAGGCTGCCCTTGGTTTTCGTATTTATCACTAAGATTACGAATTATGAGGTCAAAGTCGCGATTACTAAGGCTTAAGGTCGGATAAGGTCGATTACGAAGGCTCCTGGTTGATTACCTGTCAATTAGTCGATTACCCGCACACTCTTTCAGTTAATCAGTATTTATAGTGTAATTAATTTCACTACGCACGTGATGCAATTCACTTCGCACGTAGTGAGTCCAGTACGCACGTACATAATTATTTAGCTTTTAACCGACCTAATCACTACGCGCGTAGTGAGCTCCACTACGCACGTAGTGAGCCTGACTTCGCACGTGGTGATTTCTCACACAGACTTAAACTTCCAAACACACATCAACACATGATTAAGTACTTGTAAGCTTAAGATCATCACAAAGAATCACTAAGAATATATACACATGCAAACAATTAATCAAAACACATTTGAATTAACATTTCATGTATGTATTTGATTGATAAGAACTAGGGATTTACAATTATGCACCAACAGTTATATCTCGTTTGTCTTTCAGTTTATTTTCTGTGTGTCTTTGCGTTTCTATTTTCTTAGTTTTTAGTTTCTTTAGTATTTTAGGGGGAGATAGTTCAGAAAACTTAGAAAATAAGAAAAAAAATTAGAAAACATAGAAAATACAAAAAAATCAGAAAACATAGAAAATACAAAAAAAAAATGAGAAGTTGATCCAACTCAAATGGAAAATGATGGTACACTGGCTTTCAATACAAAGTATGTCTAGTAAAATTAGGACTGAAGACATGTACATATTCTTGAGAAAACTGTCTGAAAAATTTGAGTCAAATCAGATAAGAAACAGATGGCATGTAAGGCATATGATGAGAGTCTAGGCTGATAAGTGGTTATGCATGTGGAAATCTATCAAAGATTCAAACTATTGAGACATTCCAAGTCTACAAGTCAATAACAGTTGAGACTAACTTTGTCTGGTGCACACACCTATTACCATGCCAAATGTGCTTAGATGACAATGAGCAAAATGTAAAAAGAGGGTGAAAAATTGACCCCAATCTGAGATGTCAAAAGAAATAGATACATTGATCTATCAATGTTGAATTGTCAAAGAGCATAAAATGCAGTGACAAAAGCTACATTGATCTATTAGTTTTGAATTGTCAAAGAGCATAAAATGCAGTGACAAAAGCTCAACAGAAATTATCAGAAGAGGTGAAAAATTGACCTCCATGTCAAAGAGCATAAAATGCGTTGACAAAATCACAAAGCACATAAGCATGGTGGTTGGTTACTCAAGTTGTGCATCCTACTGAGTGAGTCAAAACACTGTGAGATTTTAAAAGAGATAGTCTTAACCATGTACTCAGTTCTAGATAATCAGAAAATGTTGAAATCAAATCTGTCATTATCTGAGGAAAGTTAGATTGACAGAAAGAAATTGAGAGAGTATGTTTGTGCCTAAGGTTCTGAAATGAATGATAACTAAGTATAGATGTGCTGGTACTGATTCCATCTTGGAACCTTCTCACAAAAAGATTTAATTTCAGTAATTTACTTTTTGCAAATCTTTAGTGTTTTTATTTCTGTCTCTTAGACTTTAGGATTTAATTTGTTACTAGTCTACCTTTTTCATTTCCTTCTTTTCAGAAAAGTACAAAAAGATTGTTGGTATGTCTTTATTATGTTTAGTGTGTTATTTCTTGTGCGTTGATGTGCTCAAAATGTTTATGATTTGCATTGAAGTTACTGACCGCTGTGTGCTGAGTACAGGATGGTCGAGAAAAAGGCTAATTCTATGTGAGAAAGCGAAGTCGCACGAAATGAATCAACTCGCACGAAGTGGATGATCATGACGTACGAACTGGATTGGAGTACACGAAGTGTGATTCAACCCGCACAAGGTAAGATCCACCACGTACGAAGTGGTCCGTCATTGTGTATGACTGTTGGATAACATCATGCGAAGTGCATCCACTTCGCACGCAGTGGAACATGGTATATATACTATTCTCGTGCGTGTTCGTCAGTACGCATTCATAATTTCTACAGTGTACTCCTATTCTCTCTCGATTGTGATTCTGATTTTGTGCTAAGAGTGTTTTTCGATCCATCCTTGTGATTCGGTTTTGCTTTGTTAACATTCTGGTATAATTTTCGTTTCAATCCAACGGTTAGATCTCGAGTTATAGCCGATTTTGTGTTCGAAAGTCCAATAACCTTTAAAACTGAGATTTGAGATCTACATGTGTTAATTTGTTAGAATTAAGTGAATAGGAACCTTTGTGGACTTAGTTAGATGTCATTTAATCACTTAATCGGAACAAAAACATCGTTAATCAAGGGTTTTAAGCCAAAGGCTTCGTCGAACTGTTCTTCAATCATGAACATTGGCCGTGCGAAGTGAAGGCCATTTCGCACGAAGTGGGCTTCACCTCGCACGTACTCAACAGTGAGAATGATGAAGTTGATGATTTTCAGCCGCACGAAGTGAAGTTCACTCCGTGCGATCTGTGTCCATCACGTGCGAAGTGAATCACAATCTAAATAAAATTATCGTTTATCATGTCCAACCACTTCGCACGTGGTAGAATGTCAATTTAGATATGAACGTTTATTCTAATCTGCAGACTTTAACTGCGTGTTACAATAAGTGGATGTGGCTTTCTAATGTGCATAATGTTTATTCGCAGAATTCAAAAATGGAATCCACTCAACTCGGAAGTTCGTCCGCACAAAACCCCGCTGAGACTGCATCTAGCAGTGGGAGTCAGACCAAGGCTGAGCTGAAAGTTGGTGACATGCATAACATTCGGGCTTGTCTGACAAAGAACAAGTTAACAAGGGACTGTGATGAGATGATCGACTATCTGATGAGATCAAGGATCCACACCGCCATCACAACAGCTTGCACGTCATACGCTTCACATCAGCAAGAATTCTGGAACACTGCTGTATATGATGAATCCCTGGGTGGGATTTGAGGGGAGGTGCAGAAACAACCTGTGTTTGTATCAGAAAGGGTATTGAATGAGCTGCTTGAGCTCGGGGATGACCTAGCCGACCCAACTGCTCTGAACAGCTGCCGTGTAAAGGTCTGTTTGCTAAGATGTGGTTATACGGGGGAGATCCGTATTGAATCAATATACAAAACCAAGCTCTGCCCCCCGTATTGGTACCTGATGCACGTCATTTCTCATTGCTTGGGGCCGCGGAGAACAGGCCATGATCAGCTGAACCAAACATTCTCCCATTTATTTGTGGCACTCGTGCTGAATGTAAAATTCAACATTTCAAGGGCCATTTTCAACTGTTTAAACGAGAACTTGTCTAAGAAGGACGGGAGATTTCTGATGTATCCCCGATTCCTTCAAATCGTTTTTGATACCCAAGTTGAGGGTTTGGTAAAGGAGGACGGAGACAGAATCAAGCTGAAGCACATGAACGAGCAGACCGTGCGACAAATGAGCCGGTACATTGGCACCTCTATTCCTCCGAAAAGACGTTTGATTTGCCATCTGGGAAACCCAGATTACAAGGTTCCAAAAAGGAAACATCTCTGGAGGAACGAGGGCTCCACATCCCAGGTGGAAAACATCGCGATAATTTCGGATGATGAGGAGCCTGATGTTCAGAGTCAGGAAGTCCGGGATCCCACTGGGGGAGAGGCTATCCCGGGGAGCCTAGATGACATCAATGTTGATGACTTCTTTGAAGAAGATGAGGAGGCAAGTCGCAAGAGGAAGGAAAAGGGGGTGGTCGATGAGCCAGAGAAAAAGAAGAAGAAGGTCTACAAGTTTAAGCCGCTGGTGGCTTCGTCTGAAACAATTGTCCAACCATCCTCCGCCACAGCTGCTCTAGTCACCACTTCTGCTTAAGGTGCTCAGATCAGGTCCCAGCTGCCTTCCCTAAATATGGAAGCAAACCTAAACAAACTCCAAGGCTACATGCTTGACATGATCAATGATGAAAGTAAAAGAAAGTTGGAGCTGGAAGAAGTAAAGCAGAAACTGATCGAGAAGGATGCTCAAATAGAAAATCTGCTGAAAAGGGATGCGCAGATGGAGAACTTGTTGAATAGAGAAGCTGAGAGGATTGAGAGCTTGGAGAAGAGTAATGAGGAAAGAGCAATGATAATAAGCGAGCTTGTTAAGAAAAATGAGACGATGGAGCAGATCCTGCTTGAATATACTTCTGAGTTTAAAAGGTTAAAAGATAAAGTTGAAAAGCAGGATGAGGAGGTGCTGAGATTGAAAGAGGCCGCTGAGTCTGAACAGGCTGGCACTTATTCTGGCGATGAGCAAGGTTGATCTTAACTTATACGTCTGTGTGACTTTGTAATTAATTTTTTATTGATGTATTCTGTGTGACGATGAATCTTTTGTAATGAAATATTTATTACTTCTATGTGAAATGAAATGTTTAATCTTAACTTACACATGTTTATGGTTTCTTATTTCTGTGTGAAGATCCGTTAATCGTCCAGCCATTGAAGGCTGAGATTCCTCAATCGTCGCGTCTATTGAATGTTGAAGAGCGAATTGTTCCTCAGAATGAATATGATGCAGAGGAAGGGGAGATTCTTCCATTCCTGACCAAGGAACAAATTGCTGAACTTCTGCAAATTCCAATTGAGGATGTAATTTTGGAAGAGGTGGATGAAAGTTGTGTGCCACCACCTCGGGCTGAACAGGAACCAATGTTTGATACTGATGAAATGGAAGTTGAGGACGAAACAGATCAACACTATCCTAGCCCACAAGAGGAGGATGATTTGCCTGACTTTGCTGAGTTGTTCAGAAATGCTAACGCTGAGGAAGTTGATCGGAGAGCAGAAGCTCGTGAACAGGCAAAGGTGGACTTCGACTTGGAGAAATATCTTGGTGATAGAAAGTCTAAGGAAGAAGAACGGACAGAGAGAAGAAGAAAGTATGAAAGATTTCTGGTTCGTCAAGCTGGGAAAGCCAAGAGATCCGAAAGTTCTCCAGAATATTCAAAGTTCTATCAAACTCTGGGGAAGAAAACGAATGGTGAGATAGTTGGTTGGTGTTTCATGCCTGAATTTAACATCTATGCAGTCAAGAGAGAAAGGGGAGTTGAGTACTTCCAGAGGGCAAACGACATTCAAACACTGCCGTTCTATGACATTCGTCAACTTGCTCGCCTGCCTCTTTTGGATTGTGATAATAACAGTATGGCAAAATGGTTCGAGACACTGGTAAAGCGTGAGGTTCAATTCGGATGGAAGAATTTAAAGCCTTACATACCGGGGGTCAAGAGCCATCCAACCAAGATAGATCCACTGATAGGGAGGAGACTCAAAGTGCTTAACTGTAAAGCTCCCCGTTGTATGAAAAAATTGCCATTAAGGGTCATGCGTACTGGGTGGAGCGCAAGGTTCAAGTGGTGGTACTTCAACGAGAAAACAACGGTGACAGTGATTGTTTTAGACGACAACCTGTCAGGTGGAGAAACTGTAAAGGTATTCGATCCTATGTGGATCAGGAATTTCGGTAAAGATGACATCACTGTTCTATACTACAACCCAATTCTGTACAAGCATCAATATATGGAGTTAGCGTTGCAGTTTCAGAAAGTCGTCAGAATTTGCTTTGCATTTGACATCTATGCTGGATCTGAAGAAGTAAAGTCTACGACTATGTGATAGCTAGATTGTCAGTTTTGTTTACTTTGTGTAAATTTTGCTTAGTGCAAGTTTTGTTGATAGAACTAGGTCTTAGGGGGAGTTTGTTGGTGCATAATTGTGAATCCCTAGTTCTTATCAATCAAATATATACATGTTTACTTGAAATGTTAATTCAAATGTGTTTTGATTAATTGTTTGCATGTGTATATAGTCTTAGTGATTCTTTGTGATGATCTTAAGCTTACAAGTACTTAATCATGTGTTGATGTGTGTTTGAAAGTTTAAGTTTAAGTGAAAGATCACCACGTGCGAAATCAGGCTCACTACGTGCGTAGTGTAGCTCAGTGCGCACGTAGTGATTAGGTCGGTTAAAATGAAATTAATTATCATTAAAACAACTGGTACGTGCGTACTGGACTCGCTACGTGCGCAGTGAGTTGCATCACGTGCGTAGTGAAATTAATTACTCTATAAATACCTCTTAACCGCTTATTAGCGCGGGTAATCGACGAATCTACGGGGAATCGATAGAAATCAACCGGGAGCCTTACGTAATCGACCATATACGACCTTAAGCCTACTAAATCGCGAACTTAGTGTTAATTACGAATCCAAGGGCAGCCTTAAGCATCTCTGTGTGAGTTCTTAGAGTTTGTTCTTGTTTTTACTCTTTGTGTTACTCTGTGTGATACTGTGTGCCGGACACCTAAGCAGATCTTAGAATCCTTAGGAGGTTTGGGAAATAGAAATTCCGCACTATTTCTCATCCTAGATCAGTCCTAGCGTAAGGGTGTTTTAGTTTAGTTTAGAACCCCGCCCCCCAAGCGGTCCTACAGATTTATTAGTAATATCCTTGTACGTGGTTTGTGATTATATCTGGTCAAGTATGACTAGAGGTTGACTAACAAGTCAAAGTCTTTGACTTATTAGTATTTAATCCTTATGCATTGATTCCCATTTGAGTAGTATATTAATATTATAATTGCTCGACTAAACTTATATATAAATTACTTGAAACAACACAGTTGTTGTGCATTAGAAGGTTTATCTAATCAAGTAATTAGAAATATTTATGAAAACAAGTTCAAGGGTTGAACTAAAATTAAACACTTGGAATAATAGTTATTATTTCTAGAAATGTTTTTAAAGATAAAAAACATTTATGAGCATGATTATTACTCACATGTTTTAAATAAGAATCCATACAAGTGTGTTATACTTGTAGTCATATAAAGTTTCGAGAAACCATTTTCCGTAATAGGAAATAGTGGATATGTGGGAAATCAAAGTCTAAGGTTTCGTCAACTTTAAGATTCTTATTTGAAATCTAGGTTTTAGATTTATACTTAAAATCAGTATTTTGACTTTTGTGTCAAGTTTGAGCAAGTCAATAAGGTATTTTAAGTAATGTTGTGTTTTCATAATAATCAGTGGGAGCAATTGACCTACGCTATAAGGTGTTTATCAAGTTTTGATTAATTAAAATATATATTTTTGCGTAGAAGCTAATAAGTGTTTGGATGAACACAGTGATTATTAGCTTGTTGAATTTCAAGTACATATATAATTTGAATGACGGGATTTTGAGGATTCAAAGTGGTCCAGGTATTAGGACTGTTCCCAGAGGGTCATTGTTAGATATGTAAAGTGAGGGTACACATATGTAATTATGCCAAAGCCTATATAAGGCTTTGGCTTCCTTGTTTAATGTAAGATTTGCACCATATTCATGTTACACCTTTAAGTGTGTGTTTTCACTATGCTCTCGGCTCTCTCTCTAAACCCGAACACACACACAAACAATCATTCAAGCATTGCTTCATCCGTAATATACGGGACCATCAATTGGTACCAGAGCCAAACTCGTGTATTTGGCTCTTGATTGTTCAAAGATTCAAGCTCAAAGTTAAAGATTCCATCTCTCGATTACTGTTTAATCAAAGAAGAACATTGTTCTTCACATCGTGGGTGATTCCGAGTTGGTGTATAAGCCTTGGTCATCGATACTCAAAGGTAGAAGTCATTCAAGGTATAAACTTTCACGTGTTCTACTGTTACATCGAGATCTTCAAGCCATTTTACTGTTACATCAGTCTTTCTTAAAGATAAAGTTGCCTTTGAAGTGAACAAAAACTTATAAGAACCTATCGATTTTGTTCTATATGGTTGGAGTATTTGTTTTTTTGGTTTTTATCACTTTAATGGAGGTTTAAAGGTTTTAAATTATCTTTCAAGAACATCAAGAACACATTTTGAGAAGGTTTTGATTTTTAAAAAACAAAAACAGCAAAGTTTAGGTATTTATGTGGGTAATCAAGTACAAGTCAGCCACTAGTAGTACAAGTTGGAAGTCCTAATCAAGAAATAAACCAGATTTGACTTTTACTTGTCAGAAACTAGCCCTATCGACCGTGATTTACTGTTAAGGTCGATAGAAGTCGGTTTAAAGGGGATGGTCGATAGAAACAGAGTGTTAGTCCCAAGTGTTGTTGGATTGAAGGCTATCGACCATGATTTTCAAAGGGGCTATCGACCGTGTTATTGAATAGATTCTAAGTGTTAAATAGAGGTCTATCGATCGTGTTTTTCTAAGAGTGGGTCTATTGATCTTATGCTATCGATCATGATTCCGTTTGGTTACTAATCCTATTGATCCTAAGGTGTTACTCTGCTGAAAATTCTACAAGGCTATTGATTGGGTTACTAAGTTAGACCCTATCGATCTTGTGCTATCGATTTTGACTTGGTTACTAATTCTATCGATCCCAAGTTGTTACTCTGCTGAATTTTCTATAAGTGGTTCTACATCGATCCAGTCTTTATTGATCTTGTTATCTAATTGATTCTAAATATTGGGATCTACAGTATTATACAAAGGAGACTATCGAACTAGGCTATTGAATGTGTTCTAATTTTCAACATACATGTGAAAATCTTTTGATGTTTGATTGAGTCTGTAATCAATCAAATTCACATGATAAAATAGCCTCCAAGATGTTTTGTATTAGTGATGGTTGTCCACATGGTAACTGTGAGTTTAATTGCTAATATGATCAATTAAGAAAACTAATCGACATTAAACTATATGAGCAATGGAAAATTTTCTACGATAATCAGGTTCTTGTTCCATTTGTTAATTCAACAGGAATAATAATTCACCAATGGATTACAAAACGTCAATCATATACATTTAACCATCTCAATTTATCAAGAGGTTTGTTGACTATCAAAGAACTAGAGGTCTATAGACCAAGCAGCTACGAGGCTTTCAAATAAGAATGAACCGCCGAAGAAAAGCTCTGCAATCCTAAAGACGATCTAATAGGCACACGCCCACGCACGTAAAACCTTCATCTAACAACAAGGTTGTCAAACCAGCAACCACCAAGGCTCCAGTTGCTTAAAAACCGGTTGATGTTCCGAGGTCACTTTCCATTCACAAGCAGTCTTCTAAACCTTGGATTCGCAAACACAACTCTTCCGCAACTCTATGGAATCCTAAACCTCGACCACAATCAACCAAACCACAAGTTATGGCAAAGAAACTTCCGAAGACGCATATTCCTTCTCCCAAACGGATAACCCCCACATGGTTACCAAAGAATCGATTTCTAGGAATATCACCACTGCCACAGTTAGCTAACAAGACCAAACCACTTGAAACTAACAACGAAGGACCCATTAGTACATGGGGACTGAACTTGCTTTGCTATTAATTTCCAGGCACCTAACATCTGGTACCTAGACTCCGGAAAACATATGACTGGCAACAAGGGTCTTTTCAATAACTACGTTTCTATGTACTCCGGGAATGTACGTTTTGGGAATTGCAATGTTACACTAATACTAGGGTACAGAGGTATATAACCAAAGCACATCAAAATCAAGAAAGTTTCTTATGTGGAGGGTTTGGGACACACTCTATTCAGTATCAGTCAGTTTTGCGACAAATATCTAGATATGGTGTTCAATAAGAATACTTATTCAGTGTTGACCAAGCATGGAGATATGCTACTCTCAGGATCAAGAAAATCCAACCTCTACTCCATAGATATAAACACCTACAATTCACCTACATCTGTCTGCTTACTGTCTGAAGCCTCATCTGATCTCACATGGCAATGGCATCACAAGCTCTCTCACCTAAAATTTCAAAATATCAACAAGTTGGTTACAGGTGACTTAGTAAGAGGGATACCGAAGCTGATATTCACTAAAGATCACCTATGTGCGGACTGTGAAAAGGGTAAGATGAAGAAGGCTTCTTATATACCTAAGCAAGTGTTTAGCACTACAAAGCCTTTGGAACTTCTTCACATGGAACTCTATGGTTCAATAAGGATACAATCAAGAAATAGGAAGAAGTATATCCTGGTCATGGTAGATGACTACTCTTGGTATACTTGGGTCATTTCATTCATCAATCAGCAACAAAACAAACACAACCAAAGTGTTGTCTCCATTCGAACAGATAATGGAACTGAATTAAAAAACAACACTTTGAGCAACAAAATTGGTGTCATTAAACGGTGTAACCGAACTCTCGTTGAGGCTGCCCGTACCATGCTGTCATACTCAGGGCTCGCACCTTCCTATTGGGCTGAAGCAACCAGCACTGCCTGCTATACGCAGAATCGTCCTTTTGTTCATAAACGTTTTAATAACACCAACTAGTGGCCTTGTCCTTGTTCTTGAACCGTCCCAGCAACAAACCACAAATCCCAGGAAAGTCCAACTAGTTCTTGAACCTGAAATTGAACCATTTTTTCAAGTGGCCTCTGTAACCCCTAAGGACTCCCCCATGTCACCAAATCGGTATGATGGGTATGGAGTTGGCAGCGGAGACGAAGATAGTTTTTTGATAAGGAGTGATAGTGAGGATGAGGTGAGAAAAGAAAAGGAGAGTGCTGAGGGACCCCCAGCCTTAGAAAGTCGGGAAGCTACATCTGCTATTAGATCTGACATTGTGTGGGTCTAATATTGAAACATCCATGGTCATCCCAACCGTGCAAGTTCCAACTGTCACACCCCGCCAAGGCGGAAACGCGAAGTGTGACGGAGAGGATCGTCATAACACATTGATACGATTATAGAGAAAAACACTAAATGAAAACAACTAACATGTCACGACTTTTCCCCAACACAAGAGGGGACTTATGCCGCGATAAGTCTATATTCACGACATCATAGTCAAACGAGAGTGATAAGTACGCAAGAAATAAATCTCACAACCCGGGACAGGTAAAACAGGGCATGCAAGCCCAAAAGCCAAGTAATCCATGTCTAAAGTAATATAGTCATCTCATAGGAATAATCAAATACGAGTTCACACAAGCACATATCATGGAACATACAATCGTCATTAGAAAGTGTAATAAGTTAGAACACGGTATAATAAAACATGTTGAGTGTCATTTCCCCCCAAAAGTTATGCACGAAAAATGGGCTACGAGTACTCACCTTAGCTTCTCAACGAATACTAATCTTGCAAAGGAATAGGCGCGAGATCTACAATAAATATAAGTGCACATAAGTCATGTATGTAGGTTTTTAAACACCCTATTATATCCTAAAGGGATGTGGTATTGTTTATAATAACCTAATGCCACAATACAAGTTTTCTGATTCTATAGGCTGACTTTAAGTAATTTTAAAAAAAATACTAAACATCCGAGTTTGATCCTAAAATTTATATTACAGTAGGTTCATTGTCTCTACCATATCGTGTAATTTTTCCAGAATAAACCAACTTAGATAGCTCTTTATAAAAATTAACGAAAGCTACTAGTTACAGAAAAACATCTGACATGCGCAACATAATGTTCGAATTTTGTAAAAACAGTAAATGACATCTAAAATTCACGAAATTTTTACAGAATACCCTAGACTCTATGAACATGCTACTGTAAAAATAATTTTTTTTAAAAATACTATGTTTTGAACGGGTTTCTAAACCAAAACTTTACCCTCCAATCTGCCGGATACACTGGCAGCTTGCGCACCTCTACGGTAAAACCTTTTGACCGACCAAACGACCTTCAAAAATTACAAACCCTAGTTGTGGTGAAACTAAACTCAAAACAATACATTCCAGACCCAAGAACCGAATAAAAACTCCATGAATAGACCTTGTTATGCCTTCCCAAATACGACCATACTTTCTGTCCAAAAAACCAGTTTCATGTCTATTGACTTTTAAAGAGTAAAAACCTAATTTTTTATTGTAAAAACTCTTAGACACATCATAAAACATTTTTGAACCTATATTTGATTATCTTAGACATGTTTCTATGGACTCAAGAATGAGATGATCAAGAAGTGAGAAGATGACATGGAGAAGGGCATAGAATGATGAAGATTGAAGGCTTACCTTGTAGCCAATGATCACAAACCCTAGACTTGAAGCTTGACCCTTGTGTTCTTGATTAAGATCGACAAAGAGGAGAGGGAGAGGGAGAGGGATGAAGTCAACGTATGAGGTTGAGGGGAGAGGGGTCGGCAGTATATATGTATGGGGGGGGGCTAGGGTTTGAGGTTTAGGTTTAAATAGGATAAGGATTGGTTTAAATCTAATTTAGGGATAAATATTAGGATATATATATATATATATATATATATGTATATATATATATATTTAAATCTTAATTAAAAATATATAATGTTTATCCAAATTTCTGTAAGGGCCGAAAATAATATATATCTACATCTAATTTTATTTTTTTTATTAAAACATTAAAAATTAATACAATGTTGCATTCTAAGGCATATTCTTAAAAGTACACCTAACTAAGCACAAAAAATGCAACCTAAGCTAAACCTAGGTTTTCTTAATATTCTAAGGCTAATACTAAAATTCTATAAATACTAGAATTTTATCTAAAGTATATACGAGCATAGATTAGAGTTCAAAAAGGTGCGGTTAAGTGACTAACCGGATTTGGTGAAGGATGTCACAGCATCCCCCACTTGAAAGAATTTTATCCCGAAATTCAGCATATACTGCTACGAGAAGTCTAGTGCTTAAACAAGTGTGGACATTTGGACTTCATGTGATCATCCCGTTCCAACGTAAACCCTGTTCCCCGCTTAGAATTCCATCGTACATTGACTATTGGGATTTTACTCCTCTTTAGGCTTTTAACTTCCCGATCCATGATCTCTACAGGTTCTTCCACAAAGTGTAGAGTGTTGTCTATTTTGATTTCATTAAGCGGCACTCATAGGTTCTCGTCCGCTAGGCACTTCCTTAGATTCGATACATTAAATGTATCGTGTACACCACTGAGTTCTTGCGGTAGCTTTAACCGGTAGGTTACCGGGCCAATCCGCTCAATAATTTCGAAGGGTCCTACGTATGTTGGCGCTAGTTTCCCTTTCACTCCGAAGCGCACCACGCCCTTCCAAGGCGATACTTTCAGCAACACACGGTCACCAACATCAAACTCTAAAGGTTTCCGCCGATTGTTGGAGTAACTCTTTTGGCGATCCCTTGCAGTCTTGAGTCTTTCTTTATCTAAAAGATTTTATCAGTAGTCTCTTGTATAATTTCCGGCCCAATCAGTTGGCTTTCCCCCCACTTCGGTCCAAGCAACAGGTGACCGACATTTCCGTCCATGTAGGGCATCAAACGGAGCACACTTGATACTTGTATGATAACTGTTGTTATAGGAAAACTCGATCAATGGTAGATGCGTATCCCAGTTTCCCCCGAAATCAATAACACACGCCCTAAGCATGTCTTCCAGTCTTGTACCCAAAGCTTTCTGTAGTGTCTCTCAAAACCGTGATGTAAACCGACTATCTCGATCGGATATAATAGACACGGGCACCCCGTACCTTGCCACGTTGTCACTAATATACACCCTTGCTAGTTTTTCCATCTTGTAGTCCTCACGAATCGCTAAGAAGTGTGTTGTCTTTGTCATCCTATCCACAATGACCCAGATAGATGTTGGGGTTTCAAGGGCAAGTAACAGAAGCAAAGTACAACAAGAAAAGCCCAATGTACAACTACATAAAGCATAAAATATGAAACCCCACTAATGGTCCAAACTCTATGTTAAAAGAAATGCAACATGAAGAAAGGAAAGAGGATTATACCAGCTTCCTTAGCTCCAGAAAACTTCAAGTGTGGTGAAGGTGATCCTCCAAGAACGAAACCGAATCTTCTATTGAAGTATAACCCGGGAACACGTCAACCACAAGTGCTAGCAAGCCTAGTCGTACTTCCTCACGAAAACCACTAAGGAACAGCAACAAGATGATGAATTTTCTGGAACCCTTTTGTGTATACTCACTCTAAGTCTTTTGAAAAGCACTTAAGGAGGTATGTATGTGTATGTGGACAACAGTATCTCAAGTGAGCAATCCAAACTCTTTTATAAACTCTCTAGTGCCGTTTTCTCTCCCTAAGGCCGGCCAAGACACAATCATAGCATCCACATGCATTGGCCAAGCCTAGAGATGATTTGACAAAAAGGAACATGCAGCCGTAGCGGAGCTAACTCTTAAAGGTTAGCAGCGCTAACCCCTTAAAGTTAGCAGTGTTATCGCGGCCTGTCAGGTGAAATGACATAAAGTCCATGCAGCCGTAGCGGCTCTAACCATTAAGCGTTAGCGGTGCTACCACCTAATAGTTAGCGGCGCTAACGCGGCCTGCATGGTCAACTTTTGTCTTTCGCCAATTTTTGGTCCCTTTACTTTAGTTGCTGTCAAGGTTTGACCCCATTGTATGACCCAATAGGCTCACACATCATCGGCGGTGATTCAAACGGCGTGTATGCATCAGTGGGCATATTCTAACAATAGAATCATGAACATTACTAGTCCTTGGTAGTTTCGTGATGAAATCAATGGTCATGTTCTCCCATTTCCATTCAGGAATCTCTGGCTGCTGCAGTAGTCCCGAAGACCTTTGGAGTTCGGCTTATACCTTCGAGCAAGTAAGACATTTTCTTACATAAGTAGCTATATCCTTCTTCATACCTGGCTACCAATATACATCTCTAAGGTCGTGATACATTTTATCCGCACCGGGATGCACATAGTATTTTGTCTTATGAGCCTCATCTAGAATTAATGTCCTTAGATTTTCTGTTTGTGGAACCCAAATTCATTCTACAAAATACAATCCACCATCTTCCTTTTTCTCTAGTTGTTTATCCAAACCCCGCAACATCTCATTTGGAGCATTCATGTCGCTAGACACCTCTAGTTGTGCTTCAAGTATCCTTCCTTTGATACTCGACTGGATTGTCATGCTCATGGCTCGTACACGTCTGGGCTTAATTCTTTCCTTCCTACTGAGCGCATCCACTACCACATTCGCCTTTCCAGGGTGATAACGAATTTCATAATCATAGTCACTGAAAAGTTCAACCCAGAGCCTATGTCTCATAGTAGCTCCTTATGATAAAAGATGTGCTGTAGACTTTTATGATCGGTGTAGATTATGCTCTTCATACCATATAAGTAGTGTCTCCAGCTCTTGAGTGAAAATACTACAGCACCCAACTCTAGATCGTGAGTGGTGTAGTTCTTTTCGTGTGTCTTCAGTTGTCGGGATGCGTATGCAATCACCTTATCTCTCTGCGTGAGCACATAACCTAGACCTTGATGAGAAGCATCACAATACACCACGAAGTCATCCGGACCATCAGGAATGGTCAAAATCGAGGCATTACACAATCTATCCTTTAAAGACTGAAATGCTTCCTCTTGTTCCTCATTCCAGTCGAATTTCGTCTCTTTTTGTATTAACAGTGTGAGTGGCTTGGCGATATTTGAGAAGTTCTCGATGAATCTTCGGTAATATCCGGCCAAGCCCAGAAACGAACGAATCTCCAGTGGCATTGTAGGGGTTTTCCATTTACTAATGGCCTCGATCTTGTTGGTGTCCACATGAAACCCCTTGTGGTTAACCACATGGCCGAGAAAATGTACTTCATTCACCAAAAACTCAAATTTCAAAAACTTGGCGTAAAGTTTTTCCTTTCTAAGCAATTCCAGAATCAGCCTCAGGTGTTCCTCATGTTCCTCCTTGGACTTGGAATAGATCAGTATATCATCGATGAAAACGATTACAAACTTATCCAGAAACGGTTTGCATACTCGGTTCATAAGATCTATGAACACCGCAGGTGCGTTGGTCAACCCAAAAGGCATAACCGTTGTTGGGAAAAAGATCTCATCAGTTTGAATTTGATGAGACAAAGTTATGTTTGTAAGATGAGTTCTACATATAACTTAAACAGAATTATGAAGCTTAGTCAGGATGAACACTTAGTTAATATTATACCTTAGGTACACTGAGTATAAGCTTAATGTAAACTGAGCATATGTTCGACTAGTTTTTATTATACCTTAGTTAAATTATTAATGTGTTTGATAATCTGTGTATGTCACATAAGGTATATATCGAGTATTCAGCTTGATGTGTTTCAAGCTGAGTGACTCAGCTCAGAAGCAGAGTCAGCTCGACAGAGTTAACAAATGTGTTTTATTTAACTCTTTAGACTTCTAAGGATGAGTTATTAATTATACATGTTAGTTCATGTTTGAATTCGGGTTTGTTCTCGAAGAACTCAGCTTGATGAGTTTCAAGCTGAGTAACTCAGTCCGAGTGATAAGATAATTTAAATATGTTTTAAATTCATCTTTATCTCTCTATATCTACAGCGCGGATAAGAAGACTCCAGAATCAAGACTGAAGATTGAACACTCAAGATAAGAAGATTCAAGATTCAAGATTCCGGTTTATCCGAAAGTTAGTTAGCGAATTAGGCTAAGTCTAGTTTGTTAGGTACCGTAGCAACATGATTATAAATACTTATCTCCTGATAAGTTTAGAGGTACGACTCAGTATGAATTTGATTCAATAACAACTAAGTGTTACAGAGCCAAACCTCACCTCATCTTATGTGTTACGAGGCTTGATTCAGTATCAAGATTTAATCACAGATTGCCAAAGAAGTTCGTGTGTTCTAATTAATCACATCAGTTGTGATATTGGTAAGTAATCATGTGATGATTCAATATGTGAAAATCCTGTTTAGAGAGTCGTCAGTATCTATAATTATATGTTAATTATAGATATCTAAGTTTAAGAGAATTGAGAGATTTATATTAGATGATTATATATCAAGAGTTGCTTACTTGATAGTCATTGTAATCATCTTCTTATTCAAAGCATTGTAATCATCTTATGATTAATAAAAGCATTTGATTGATTGTGGTTTGATTTACTGTGTGTAACACTTTTCTTTGATTTGTTCAATTTACGTAGAAAGTGTATTCAACCCCCCCTTCTATACACTGTTTCTTGTTGTTTTCTCTCTCATACAAGGGACCAATAACTGGTATCAGAGCAGGCTGAACGTTTTCATCAGTTGAATAGTTCAAGATTCTGAGAAAGATTGAAATGTCAACAAGCAATACTCCATCCAACATTCCTCAGTTGTTTGCAAAAGGATGTCCCGTATTTGATGGATCTGACTATCCTATGTGGAAGTTCAGAGCCATGCTCTTCCTAAAGTCCATTGACAACCGTATGTCGGAAGTCATCACAAAAGGACCAATCATTCCCAAAATTCCTTCTACTGTCAGTGATACGTCTCCTGGCAAAACTGAAAAGGAAACAAGAAACCCTACTGCATCCTGGACTGAAGAAGACCGGAAACTCTTCAATCTAGATGACAAGGCAAAGAGTGTTCTAGCGAATTCCCTAACTAAAGAAATCCTGCGTGCGGTGACTGGATGTCAAACCGCAAAGGATATCTGGGATACGCTGAGTGTCACTTATGAGGGCACAGATCTGGTCAAGAAGCAAAAGAAGAATCACTTGAATAGATCGTATGAAAACTTATTTTCAAAGAAGAATGAAACCTTGGCAGATTTGTTCCCAAGGTTTCACTGCTTGATAAATGACCTACTTAGTGTGGGTGTAAAGAAAGATGAAGCTGAGCTCGTGCTGAAATTTCTGGATGTGTTACCAGAAAGGTTCAATGAAGTAACCACTACACTAAGGGCTGGAGGAACATTACACATGTATAACCTACAGTCCATCTATGGGTTCTTGCTGAATCATGAACAGATCATAGAACACAAAAGAGCTTCTCAACAACAACTAAAAGAATCTTTGGACAAAACAGAAGTTGCATTAGTTGCATAGAAGAAGAAGAAAGGTTCAAAAGCTATGGTTGTTGAATCTGAGACTGAGTCAGAATCTCAAGCTGACCACTCAGACTCAGAATCAAGTGATACTGATGATGTTCAGACCATCACTAAGCAAATGGCCATCTTAGCCAGATGTTTGAGAAAAGCTCAAAGGGGAAGAGGAAGATCTAACAGGAGAAAAGGGAAGAGTTTCTTTGATCCCAAGAATGCTGTGTGTTTTAACTGTCAGAAAAAGGGACATATACCTGCTGAGTGTAGATCTAAGAAGGTAGAATCAACATCTGTTGTTGATAAGAATGCTTATAGAGCTGATAAGTACAAGAAGAAGTACACTCAGCTCAAGAAATCAAAGCCTGAAGACAAACCCAGTGGAAAAGGTTTATATGCTGAAACGTGGGATACAGAATCATCCACCTCAAATGATAATGTATGTCTAATGGCTCAAGAAGATGAAGAGCTAGAATTGGATGAGGTTGATTATGGTTAGTCCGAATCAATCTTTGAAGCTGACATGAAGGAAGCTGAGGAAAACAGCAAACTGAGTGATTGGAATCCTGCTTCCATGTACAAGGTCAGTAATTTCTACTCTTATACAGATGAGGAGAAAGGTCTTGCTTTTGATTATTTGTTGAATGATTTCAAGACCAGCCTTAAGTCTCAGACTGACCTCAAAGCTGAAGTAGCTAAACTTAAAGACGAGATTAAGGAAAATAAATCTCTCATTGATGTTGGTAAGAAAGCATAGTGTGACCTTGAATGTCAGAGGCACATTAATAAACTTCTTAGTGAAGAGCTTCAGGAAGCAAAAGACAAAGTTGATCAACTTCAAAAGATCACTGAGTCTTGGTGTAAGTCATCAAAGCTTGCTGAACAATGCATAAACCAACATATACCTAAACAGGTGAAGGCTGTACTTGGAGGTGACTATCAAACAGCAGCTTATGTAGCTGATGATGAGATAGCAAGTACAGATTCTGATGAAGATAGACAACTAACTAAGTCTCAGTAGTCAGCCTCAGAGAAAAGACATGATCCAAACCTAAAATTCAATATGTTTGTGAAGGCCAAAGATCATGGTAATGAGTGCTCAACATCCAAACAACATGGTAAGTCTGTGTTGGAAAGATTAGGCACTCAGCCTGTTCAACGAACCTCAGTCATAGAAAGGCTTAATCTAAATCCTTTCAAAAGACAAAATTCTCTATCTGGCTTAATCTAAGTCAGAGGTCAAATCACAACAATGGTAAGTCTAAAGTTGTTGATCTTGGTAAGTCCAATAAGATCAACAGTGGTAAGTCCAAACCTGTTTAAACTTGTGAGTCCAGTAAGCATGACAAAGGTATGTCCAAAGTCATGTGGAAGAAGGTTGTTAGTCAATCTTCTCAGGATAACAAACAGAGACCTGACAAAGGTAAGTCCAAAGTCAGTGATCACCAGGTGAATCAGCTTGCAAAGAAAGTTGAGAAGTTATCCACCACATACAATCCTAAAACTGAAAGTAAATTCTCACAATGATTGTTAGACACTCTACCTCCTGTCATCATTGGAAGAAGGAGATGCTACAAATGCAGAAGTAGAGGTCATGAGGCTAAGGACTGTGATGCTGAAATCTCAAGGCATGAGCAAGAACAAACTGATCAGCCTACACAGGATTCAGTTCCTGCTCAAGCTGAGCAGTCAGTTCAACAAGATGAAGCTGCTAAATGCTCCTCATCTGAACCCACCAAGAAGTGGGTTCCCAAGCAAAACTAATGTGTTTAGTTTTTATATCATGTGCAGGGTTCAAGTAAATGGTACTTGGATAGTGGATGTTTAAGGCACATGACCGGATGGAAAGGACTTCTCAGTGATTTCCAGGAAGATGAAGGTCCTAAAGTAACATTTGGTGACAACTCCCATGGAAGAACCAAAGGCTATGGGAAGATGCAAGCTGGTAAAGTCACTTTCTAGAGAGTTGCATATGTCAAAGGCCTCAAACACAACCTGATTAGTATCAGTAAATTGTGTGATGAGGACAATGTTGTTACCTTTAGCAAGAAAGCAGGAACAATTTATAATGCTAAGGGAAAGCCTGTATTAATAGCTAAAAGAGAAAGAGATGTGTATCTACTTGATCTTAATTCTGCTGATCCCAATAATGAAACCTGCTTGTATTCCCATTCTGTTCCTGAGCTGAGTTGGTTATGGCATAAACGTTTGTCTCATTTGAACTTTAAAAATATAAATATGCTGTCCAATAATGAGTTAGTCTCTGGATAACCAAAAATCACATTTGTCAAAGACAAATTGTGTCCAGCTTGTGAACAAGGGAAACACCATAAAGGGTCCTTTAAATCAAAGCAAAATTTTTCAATAACAGACCCACTGCATATGTTGCATATGGATCTGTTTGGACCCATAAGTACTCCAAGACTAAGTGGCAAGAAGTACACTCTAGTGATAGTAGATGAGTTCTCACGATTCACCTGGGTAATATTCCTAAAAGCCAAAAGTGAGGTTGCCCTGGAGATAATAAGTCTCATCAAAAGGGAAGAGTTGCAGAAAGGTTGTCTGTAAAGCAACTAAGAAGTGATCATGGGACTGAGTTCAGGAACTCAACCCTTGAAAGCTTCTGTGATTAAAAAGGAATATTACAAAATTTATCTTCTATCAGAACTCCACAACAAAATGGAGTTGCTGAAAGGAGAAATAGAACCTTAATTGAGGCTGCAAGGACAATGCTATGTGAGGTAGGATTGAAACTCTATTTCTGGGATGAAGCTGTTAGTACAGCCTGCTATACTCAGAATAGGTCAATCATTGTCAAAAGACATGGAAAGACTTCATATGAAATTTATAAGTCTAAAAAAAGCCCAATATAGGTTATTTCCATATCTTTGGTTCAAAATGCTATGTGCTGAATCAAAGAGATCAGCTCCATAAGTTGGAACCTAAAGCTGATCCTGGAATATTTGTTGGTTATTCCTCAATCTCCAAATCATACAGAGTATATAGCTCTAGGAGAAAGGCCATTGAAGAATCAATTCATGTTTCATTTGATGAAGACAGTATTGATGAAGCTAATAAAAGTCAAGCTAACTCCGTTAGTCTGAGTGAGCTTGAAAGGCCAAGGGAAATCAACATGTCAAATCCTATGTATGTCATAGGAGATGATAGTGATGATGATGTGTGTTCATCAATGAAATCATCACAAGCTTGAAAGGATTCTCAAGCTGAGAAAGATGATGAGTTCGTCAATCCTTTTGGAGCTGATGTCACTCAGACTGAGAATCTCAGTGATAATCAGTTTGTTGACAATGTTGCTGTTGAGACTGAGGAGATAAGTTCACCTCAAGGTTCTCAACATCACTCAGATTCAAAACCTGACTCTCCAACTACCACATTTAAATTCCTCAAAGATCATCCTCAAGATCAAATCATTGGAAATGTCCAAGAGAAAGTCATGACCAGATCTAAGCCTACAGCTAACTATGCTGCTGACTCTGGTTTTCTGTCTCAGATGGAACCAAAGAAGACTGAGGAAGCCTTAGCGGATGAGGATTGGATTGATGCTATGCAAGAGGAATTAAATGAGTTTGAGAGGAATAAAGTCTGGCAGCCCCGAAAGATCATTCAATTATAGGCACTAAGTGGGTCTATAGAAATAAAATGGACAAGGATGGAGTGATAGTTAGGAACAAAGCCAGGCTAGTAGCACAAGGGTATAAGCAAGAAGAAATAATTGATTATGATGAGACCTTTGCCCATGTTGCTAGAATTGAAGCCATAAGGCTGTTCCTAGCTTATGCAGCATATAAAGACTTCAAAGTCTATCAGATGGATATGAAAAGTGCTTTCCTTAATGGAAAACTTCAGGAGGAAGTCTATGTGAAACAACCTCCTGGCTTTGTCAGTTCAAAGTTTCCACATCATGTCTATAAGTTGGACAAGGCTTTGTATGGTCTTAAACAAGCTCCAAGAGCTTGATATGATACACTGTCCACTTATCTATTATCCATGGATTTCACCAGAGGTAGTATAGATAAGACACTCTTTATTAAAAAGAGCAAAGGACAGGTGATTCTTGTACAAATCTATGTGGATGATATTATTTTTGGTTCAACCAATGAATTTCTGTGTGAGTGGTTCTCCAAAATAAAGTCACAAAAGTACAAGATGAGTATGATGGGTGAGATGACATATTTCCTAGGCCTACAAATTCAACAAAAGCCTGATGGAATTTTCATCAATCAAAGCAAATATGTTTTGGATTTGATAAAGAAATATGGTTTTGGTTGAAGTTCAACCATGAAAACACCCATGTCACCAGCTGTCAAGCTAAGTAAAGACTCAGATGGTAAGTCTGTGTGTCAGTCTACCTATAGAGGAATGATAGGTTCATTACTCTATTTGACAGCTAATAGACCTGATATCATGTTTGCTACATGTGTTTGTGCAAGATATCAGGCTGATCCTAAAGAATCACATCTTCAAGCTGTGAAAAGGATCTTTCGGTACCTTAAAGGTACACCAAATCTAGGACTTTGGTATCCAAAGGACTCTGGATTTGAGTTAGTTGGTTTTTATGATGCTGACTATGCTGGGTGCAAGTTAGATAGAAAATCAACCACTGGAGGATGTCAATTGCTTGGAGGTAAATTAGTTAGCTGGACTAGTTAGAAACAGAACTCAGTGGCTACTTCAACTACTGAAGCTGAGTATGTTGCAGCAGGGAGCTGTTTTGCTAAAATCTTGTGGATGCAGCATCAGCTTCAGGACTTTGGGATGACTTTCAAGAAAACTCCTATCTTCTGTGATAACCAAAGTGCAATAGCCATCACTTACAATCCAGTATTTCACTCAAGAACCAAGCATATTGAAATTAGACATCACTTCATAAGGGACATCGTGGAAAAAGGTAAAGTTGACATTAAATTTATCTCCACTGAGATTCGTTTGTAGAACCAAAAATGATGTCATCCACATAGTTTTGTACAAGAATCACCTGTCCTTTACTCTTTTTGATAAATAGTGTCTTATCTATACTACCTCTGGTGAAATCCATTGATAGCAGATAGTTGGACAATGTATCATACCAGCTCTCTGGAGCTTGTTTAAGACCATACAAAGCCTTGTCTAACTTATAGACATTATGTGTATACTTTGAACTAACAAATCCAGGAGGTTGTTTCACATAGACTTCCTCCTGAAGTTTTCCATTTAGGAAAGCACTCTTCACATCCATTTGATAGACTTTGAAGTCTTTATATGCCGCATAGGCTAGGAACAGCCTTATGGCTTCAATTCTAGAAACAGCTTGTGAGTCCTTTGGAGTTTGTGATGATTTCTTTGATGAACATACATCATCATCACTATCAGTATCAATGACATACATTAGATTTGACATTCTGGTTTCCTCAGGCTTTTCAAGTTCACTCAGACTGACCAAGTCAGCTTGCCTTTTATCAGTTTGATCAAAACTGTCTTCATCAAATGAGACATGAGTTGATTCTTCTATAGCCTTTCTCCTGGTGTTATACACTCTGTAAGACTTGGAGATTGAGGAATAACCAACAAAAATTCCAGGATCAGCTTTAGGTTCCAACTTATGGAGCTGATCACTTTGATTCAGCACATAGCATTTTGAACCAAAGACATGGAAGTAACCTATATTGGGCTTTCTAGATTTATACATCTCATATGTTGTTTTGCCATGTCTTTTGACAATGATTGATATATTCTGCGTATAACATGCCGTATTTACAGCTTCATTCCAGAAATAGAGTTTCAATCCTGCCTCACATAGCATTGTTCTAACAGCCTCAATTAAGGTTCTATTTCTCCTTTCAGCCACTCCATTTTGTTGAGGAGTTCTGACTTAGGAGAAGTTTTGTAATATTCCTTTTTGTTCACAGAAGTTTTCTAGGGTTGAGTTTCTGAACTCCGTCCCATGATCACCTCTAAGTTGCTTTACAGACTTACCTTTTTGCAACTCTTCCTGTTTGATAAAACTTATTATCTCCAGGGCAGCATCACTTTTGCCTTTAAGGAATATTACCCAGGTGAATCGTGAGAACTCATCTACTATCACCAGAGTGTACTTGTTGCCACTCAGGCTAGGAGTACCTATGGGTCCAAACAGATCCATATGCAACATATACAGTGGGTCTGTTATTTAAAAAATTTTCTTTGATTTGAAGGACCCTTTATGATGTTTCCCCTGTTCACAAGCCGAACACAATTTGTCTTTTACAAATGTGATCTTTGGTAATCCAGAGACTAACTCTTTATTGGATAGCATATTTATATTTTTGAAATTTAAATGTGATAATCTTTTATGCCACAACCAACTCAGCTTAGCAACAGATTGAGAATACAAGCAGGTTTCAGTATAGGGATCAGCAGATTTAAGATCAAGTAGATACACATCTCTTTCTCTTTTTTCTATTAATACAGGCTTACCCTTAGCATTATATATAGTCCTGCTTTCTTCCTAAAAGTAGCAATATTGTCTTCATCACACAACTGGCTGATACTTATCAGATTGTGTTTAAGACCCTTAACATATGCAACCTCTGGAAAGTCACCTTGCCAGCATGCATCTTCCCATAGCCTTTAGTTCTTCCATGAGAGTTATCACCAAATGTTACTTTAGGACCTTCATCTTCCTGGAAATCACAAAGAAGTCCTTTCCACCAAGTCATGTTCCTTGAACATCTACTATCCAAGTATCATTTACTTGAACCCTGCACATGATAAGAGAACTAAACACATTAGTTTTGTTTGGGAACCCACTTCTTGGTAGGTTCGGATGATGAGCACTTAGCATCTTCATCTTGTGGAACTGACTGTTCAGCTTGAGCAGGTGCTGAGTCATGTGTTGGCTGATCAACCTGTTCCTGTTCAGGCCTTGAAATTTCAATTTCACAGTCATTGGAATTGACTGTTCAGCTTGAGCAGGTGCTGAGTCCTCTACTTCTACACTTGTAGAATCTCCCTCTTCCAATGATTACAAGAGGTAGAGTGTTTAATAATCCTTGTAAGAATTTTCTCTCAGTCTTAGGATTATATGTTGTGGATAACTTTTCAACTTTCTTTACAAGTTTATTCACTTGATTTTAACTGAATTTGGACTTACCTTTGTCAGATCTTTGTTTGTTATCCTTTTGATTAGAAGGTTGAACAACAAACTTCTTTTCGATGACTTTGGACTTACCATTGTCATGTTTTCTAGACATACCAGTTTCAATAGATTTGGACTTACCACTGTTGATCTCGTTGGACTTACCAATTTCAACAACTTTGGACTTACCATTGTTATGGTGTGACCTCTGACTTACAGTGGTCTTCCTAGTCTTGTAACTTCTCTCTGAGCCAGATAGAGAATATTGTCTTTTGAAAGGATTTGGATTAGGCATTTCTATGACTGAAGTTCTTTGAATAGGCTGAGTACCTAATATGTCCAGCACAGACTTACTATGCTATTTAGATGTTGAGCACTCATTTCCATGATATTTTTCCTTTACAAGCATATGGTATTTAAGGTTTTGACCATGTTTCTTCTCTGAGACTGACTTGTGAGACTCAATCAGTTGTCCATCTTCCTCAGAGTCTGTACATGCTATCTCAACATCATCAGCTGCATAAGCTGCGGATTGATAGTCACCTCCAAGTACAGCTTGTACCTGTTTAGGAATTTTTTAGTTGATGCACTTTTCAGCAAGCCTTGATGACTTACATTAAGATTCAGTGACCTTTTGAAGTTGGTCAGCTTTATCCTTGGATTCCTGAAGTTCTTCACTTAGAAGTTTATTGATGTGTCTTTTACATTCAATATCACATTATGCTTTCTTATCAACATCAATGAGAGATTGATTCTCCTTAATCTCATCTTTCAGTTTAGCTATCTCAGTTTTGAGGTCTTTTTGAGACTTAAGGCTGGTCTTCAAATCATTTAACAGATAATAGAAAGCAAGACCTTTTTCTTCATCGGTTTAAGAGTTGAAATTACTAACCTTGTACATGGAAGCAGGATCCCGATCACTGAGTTTGCTGTTTTCCTCAGCTTCCTTCATGTCAGCTTCAAAAATTGATTCAGACAGACCGTAATCAACTTCGTCTATTTCAAACTCTTCATTTTCTTGAGCCATCAGACACTTGTCATCATCATCTGAGGTGGATGATTCTGTATCCCATGTTTCAGCATAGAGTCTTTTTGCACTGGACTTGTCTTTAGGCTTTCCTTTCTTGAGCTGAGTATATTTATTATTGTACTTAATCAGCCCTGTAAGCATTCTTATCATCAACTGATGCTGATTCTTTCTTCTTTGATATGCGCTCAACAGCAACGTGTCCCTCCCTCTGACAATTGAAGGACACAACTTTCTTGGGATCAAAAGAACTCTTTCCTTTGCCCCTGTTAGATCTTCCTCTTCCCCTTTGAGCTATTCTCAAACGTCTGGCTAGCATGGCCATCTACTCAGTGATAGTCTGAACATCATCAGTATCACCTGAGTCTGAGTCTGAGTGGTCAGCTTGAGAGTCTGACTTATTCTCAGATTCAACAACCAAGGCTTTTGAACCTTTCTTCTTTTTCTTTGAAACTAATGCAACATCAGCTTTATCCAAAGAATCCTTCAGTTGTTGTTGAGAAGTTCTCTTGTGCTCTGTGATCTGTTCATGATTGAGCAAGAACCCATAAACGGACTCTAGGTTATACATATGTAATGTTCCTCCAGCCCTCAGTGCTGTAGTTACTTCATTGAACTATTCTGAGGTCAGCTTCATTCTTCTTAATGCCTACACCTAGCAGGTCATTAATCAAGCTATGAAACCTGGTAAACACATCAGCCAATGTTTCATTCTTATTGGAGAAGAAGTTTTCATAGGATCTGTTCAGTTGATTCTTCTTCTGCTGCTTGACCAGGTCTGTACCCTCATGTGTGATACTCACAGTATCCCATATCTCTTTTCGGGATTGACACCCAGTCATAGTATGCAAGATCTCATTGGTCAGGGCATTAGCCAGAACACTCTTTGCTTTGTCATCGAAATTATACAGTTTCTAGTCTTCATCAGTCCAGGATGAAACAGTCTTCTTTACTTCCTTTTCAGTTCTGTCAGTTTTGTCAGTGGACGTATTACTGACAACAACAGAAATCTTGGGGATGATAGGTCCTTTAGTAATGACATCATACATACGATTGTCAATGGACTTGAGGAAAAGCATGGCTCTGAATTTCCACATAGGATAGTCAGATCCATCGAAAATGGGACAGCCCTTAGCAGACATCTGAGGAAAGTTTGATGAATTGTTTCTTGTAGACATTGTATACTTGCTCAGAATCTTGAACTTTCAACTTATGAAATCGTTTAGCCTGCTCTGATACCAGTTGTTGGTCCCTTGGTGAGAGTATCAACAAGCAAGTAATGTGTAAAGGGGGGGGGGGTTGAATACACTTTCTGAGGAAAATTGAACAAATCAATAAAAAGTGTTAACACACATCAAACCACAAACAATCGAATTCTTTGCTTTTCATTAATAAGAAGATGATTACAGAAACAATCAAGTAAGAAACACTTGATTTGTAAACATATAATGTAAATCAAATCTCTCAATCTCTCAAACTTTGCTATCTATAATCAACTTATGATTATAGATACAGGATGACTCTCTAAACAGGATTTAATCACAGATTGAATACTTACCAACTACACAACAGATGTGAAGATTCGAACACACGAACAAATTGGCAATCTGTAAGTTTCCTGATCACTTTGAACTGACAAACAGTGAGTCAAGACTCGTAACACATACGATCAATGGATTGAGGTGAAACTGAGTTTGGCTCTATAACTCGTTGAATGTAGTCGTACCTCAAAACTTATCAGGAGATAAGTATTTATAATCCAATTCCTATAGATTCTAACAAACTAGAACTAATCCTAATCTGCTAACAAACTAATAGATAACCCGGAATCTTGATTCTTGAATCTTCTTATCTTGAGTCTTCAATCTTCAATCTTGATTCTGGAATCTTCTTATCCTTGCCGTAGATATAGAGAGATAAAAGGAATTTAAAACATATTTAAATTCTCATCAAGCTGAGTTCTTCGAGTACAAACCCGAAAACAAACATGTACTAACACGTATAATAATTAATTCATTTATGGAAGTAATAAGCGTTAGCTAGAACTTTTTTAGCAACTCTGTTGAGCTGACTCAGTATATACGCTGAGTCGCTCAGCTCGAAACACATCAAGCTGAATACTCAACATATATCTTAGGTAACATACACAACTTATCAAACATATTGATAATCTTTCTAAGATATAGTCTAAGCTGATTGAACATATGCTCAGCTTATATTCAGCTTGTGCTCAGTCTGAAACACTATAAGTGCTCAGTCTGATCAAGTCTCATAATTCTGTTTAAGTTATATTTAGAACACATCTTACAAACTTAACTTTGTCTCATCAAATTTCATCTGATGAGATCATTTGGCTAACAATTAGAATTTTACCTAAAGTATATACGAGCATAGATTAGAGTTCAAAAAGGTGTGGTTAAGTGACTAACCGGTTTTGGTGACGGATGTCACACCAACCCCTCCCAGCCACTATGGTGTCTCTCAATAGACATCATACTTATTGCACAGGGCTATAACACGTCTACTGCCGGGCTCTCCCTCAGAGATGGTTAGCATTGAAACTAGAGGACTGCCTCTCTCGTCCTCGATCATTCGTTCACGGTACTTTGATATGACGCAGATTTCTACATATCTTTGTGAACGATCACTCACTATTCACAATTGACTCAGATATGTGGTCTGGTGCCTGGAACTTCCATAGGTGGTACCAGTTCTGGCGCCATGCGTGGATCGGATGGAAATCCTGCTGGAGTCAACATCCCTACAACTCAAGTAGGTGGTTCTGCCTTTGTGGCTGGAACCTTAACCGGTAAGTTTGTTACACGCACTGAACTTAATGCATCAATCCAATAAGTCATGGCCCTTCTTCATGCCCAGCTCAATGAAACTAATCAAAAGCTGGATCGCATTGAAACACTACTTACATCCATACCAACACCTACTCCTCAACCGCATGAATTTGATCCCTCAACCCTGTCTGTTGATGCACTCAAAATCCTTTTATATGTCAAACTCCTGGAACAAATTCCCGAATCTGAACATAATCAAGATTTGCTCACCATTCTACGCTTATGAACAAACATTCAAAGGTTGCAATCTTCAAGAGTTTCAGGAGGATATCACTGCAAAGATAAATGGGGTCACAAGAGGTTTCTAAATAACAATGGAGAAAGTTATTGATCGGTTGAAAGCAGTGGAAGTAGCCTGCAAAGTGCAAGATGCCGGTCGTTCAAGAAAGCGTGATGATCAAGATCCAGATGATCGTCCCGAGGGGGAGAAACGAAGAAGATATTTAACTTCCCCTCATGCAGCCGCAACCATACCTGTTAAACCCTTGAGCTCAATTCTTCCATCATCTGCAGGTACAAGTTCCACAGGTTCTGCAGGTCAAAGTGAAACTCAGAATTTGGCCGACGATGTTCTGGAAATGCAACATAAAAATGCTGACAAACAAATGGTTATGTATGAACCACAGCATCAACCTGAACTGAGGCCAAGTGGTTGCGAAGAAGGGGATATACTAGAAGAAAGAACCCATGCCGAGATGGATTTCAATGATAGAGATGCAGACTTTGATACAGATCTGGATGATCATGGAACCCTATAAGGATCTGCATCTCTCACCTCAAAGGCATGAGGAAAGACAACCTGAAGAGGAACTGGATGATCGAGAATTTTCAGACATCTGTGAAGAGATTGATGCATATGTTACTTTTGTTACAACTCCAAAAACCACCCACATGGTCTATAGCTTTAGACCAGAATTCAATCACCCAGCTATTGCAGCAAGAAAACGAGGATACGCTGTGGTAAGTAGGGGTAGGAGACGAGTAACAAAGAAAAGATTTGATGTGTCTCGGGTTTTATCGGGAGTTTCGTATGAAGAGCATGAAATGTTTCCTCCGTCTCTTGGTCAATTCCAAATCCTGCTGCTGATATTCTTAAACAGAATCAGCAACAAGAAGCAGCGGAGAAAACAAGACAAGAGTCTGAATGGCCACTGCCACCAAACATTATAATTCCACCATCTCCTCCAGTGTATACAGGCGACAAGGCCTTAGACAAAGACAACATGTTTACTAGAAAAGCAAGCCTGCAGCCTATCTGGAAAAACTACTTTGTAAAAGTTGTGGGTCTTGAAGACAGAATACCTTATATCTATAGTAGCAAAGTAGTTGAGCTAACACCACCAGAGTTGTAGGTTCTGGATGACAAACAAAGAAGAAGATACGATTATATTCTAAAAGCATCCAAGTCCCCAAAAGAAGTCATCATATCAGACTATCCGATAGTCAAATAATAATGTGTTTGCTCGGATTACCTTCCAACATAAGATACAACTGAATGAAGTTGATTTGAGATTCGTAAAATTTCATGATATTGCATTCCTTTATGAAACACTATTTACGAAACAAGGTAAGTCACCACACGAACAGTTTGGCAGTTCTCAACTTATGAAATACATGAGAAACCTGAAAGAATATGTTGTGGATCATGATATGCAACTTGGAGTATAGAGCAACCATCTCAAAGTTAATCTTCTCAAACCGAACTAGAGTCATCCTTGATAGGATTTGTGTGCATAACCGTTGATCCCTGATGACACGCCCAATGCCATAAGACTCTTAAGGGTCACACCTGTGAGGGTACGTAATTCAAGAAGTCATATATTCACACTTTGGGAGATAGGCATTATGACAGTTAGTCATAAGCCAGTATAGAGAGTTGTAAATAACCGTATATAATTAATTAACAAGATTATATATATATATTTATTAGGTAATAAATATATATTGTTAATTATTAATATTTAGGATTAATATCTTGGATATTATCTTGGATATCATATGCACACTTGTGATAAACAAAGATCTTTAATCCTTTAGGGTTTTAAGAATTATGATTATTAATTTATTTCCGCTTTATAAATAATAATTGGTTATGTTTATTCACAATTCTGAGTTTGTTGATACATCGATCCTCCGGGTTCAGCCCAGATAGATGGTTTGGCCGTTCTCCGTTTCCCGAGCTTGGACCGAGTTGCTGTCAACATGAAGAGAATTCATTAGAAGGTGACCCGAGGCCAGAGCCCTGGGATCAACCCTCCGACGATCAAGTCAGAACTTGTATATATGTGTATATATGTATTGCTATTGTAAGTATATAGAAAATATGTAAGGAGGTATTGTAAAGAGGAAGAGAGAAGAGATGAGGATCAGGGAGGAAGTGTTATTCCTACTTACTTGCCTTGTTCTGGTGATGATCTGAGGTGGTGCATAGATAGAACTGAAGATGGTTATTACCTAGTTACTTTATCCAATAGTTAAAGCATCTGACTGGTCCATAGGAGCTGACATCTTCCTGCCAAGTCTGCTGCATTTAATGCCTTTGTCTGTTTGCATTAAATGTGTTTGTCTGGTTGCATTAAATGTGTTTGTCTGGTTGCATTAAATGTGTTTGTCTTTTGGAGCAGGCTTCTGAAGATTCCCCTGCCTAGTTGTATTTTGCTATTTTGTCGTTGGTCCGATGCTTAGATGAACCTTTGTTCAGTATGAGCTCCGTACCATACGTCAACAAGTCCCCTGTTGGTCCCTTGGTGAGAATAACAACAAGCAACAGGTGTGTAGAAGGGGGGGTTGAATACACTTTCTGCGGAAATGGAACAAATCAAATAAAAGTGTTACACACAGTAAATCAAACCACAACTAGTCGAATGCTTTTATTAATATGAAGATGATTACAATGCTTTGAATAAGAAGATGATTACAATAACTATCAACTAAGCAACTCTTGATATATAATCACCCAATATAAATCTCTCAATCTCTCAAACTTAGCTATCTATAATCAACTTATGATTATAGATACTGACGACTCTCTAAACAAGATTTTCACAGATTGAATCAACTAAAGATTACTTACCAATATCACAACTTATGTGACAATTCGAACACACGAATGACTTGGCAATCTGTGAGTTTCTTGATCACGTTGAACTTACAAACAACGATTCAAGAATCGTAACACATACGGTGAGGTGAGGTTTTTGGCTCTGTAACTTGTTTCAGAATCGTACCTCTAAACTTATAAGGAGATAAGTATTTATAATCGTGTTCCTACGGTTCCTAACAAACTGGACTAATCCTAATTTGCTAACTAACTATCGGATAACTCGGAATCTTGAATCTTGAATCTTCTTATCTTGACTCTTCAATCTTCAATCTTGATTCTGGAGTCTTCTTATCTGCGCCGTAGATATAGAGAGATAAAACAGAATTTAAAACACATTAAAATGCTCTTTAAACTGACTTCTTTAGTCAGGCTGAGTTACTCAGCTTGAAACTCAACAAGCTGAGTTCTTCGAGAACAAACCCGAATTCAAACATGAACTAACATGTATAATTATTAACTCATCCTTAGAAGTCCAAAGAGTTAAATAAAACCTATTTAGTAACTCTGTCGAGCTGACTCTGCTTCTGAGCTGAGTCACTCATCTTGAAACACATCAAGCTGAATACTCGATATATACCTTATGTGACATACACAGATTATCAAACACATTTATAATTTAACTAAGGTATAGTATAAACTGGTCGAAAATATGCTCAGTTTACATTCAGCTTATACTCAGTCTGAATCACTATAAGTGTTCAGTCCGACTAAGCTTCATAATTCTGTTTAAGTTATATGTAGAAGTCATCTTACCAACTTAACTTTGTCTCATCAAATCTAGACTGATGAGATCCTTTTCCCAACAAACTCCCCCTATTTGATGATGACAAAACTTTTGGATTATGTGCAGAGATAATTAACGGGCATATAGTATCTAATGTTATAAGAGACTAAAGGGTCACACTACTACACACCCAATTCAGAACAGTTGGATTTCACCATAAATCTGTGTGCAAATAATTAATCAATTAGGTTAATTAATAAAGAGAAAGAGTAGATAATTAATCAGTTAGATTAATTATTAAAGAGATAAACGAATAATTAATCAGTAGTATTAATTATTGAGAGATATAAATAATTATCCAGTTTGGATTAATTGTTAGAAAGGAAATAAATAATAAATAGTTATTTATTATTTAAGGAGAATTAAATATTAAGTCTTTAATATTTAACGGACTAAGTTAATTAATTAACTAGTAAAGTCCAGGGGGTCAAAGTGAAGAGATTGAAAGTTTAATTAAAACTAGCGGGCATTTAATTAAACGGGCTTAGGTCCAAGATAATCCTTATAAATATATGTTAAGCCTTAAGGATTAAGATATGAGACAAGGGATTAACCCTAGCCACCACAACACTCTCTCTCGATCTCGCCCTCTCTCTCCTCGTCGCACACTCTCTCGGCCGAACTCTCTATCTCTCGGTCTCTCTCTCTCTTCGGCGATCACGCAAACACCAAAAAGGGTGTTTGCGTTTTTGGTGTTGATTGACGCAAGGTATCCACACACACACACACACTCTCGACTTTGAGTGTTGAAGGCTTGGTGATCCAGAAGTGGTCTAGCAGCCAGTTCAATCGGAGGTGCAGTAGTGGTTGACCACTTTAGCAATCCTAAAGGTTTTTTGTTCAGGTACAATCTTATAACCTTATCTGTGGATTGTTTGTGAAGAAACTATGTTGATCATGTAAGTTTTGAAGATCCTAACCCTTTTGGGGTTTAGAGGGTTGTGTTCAATCCAGTTCCGCTTTTAGGATTGAACCAGTGGAATCAAACCCAGGCTTGACCAGTTTGTGTCATATGGTGGTTTGGTCAGGTTCAAAACCCTTCAGTGGTATCAGACCCTCGGCTCTATGATCCATAGTTTCTAGTTTTATCTATTTTTAGATTAAGGTTTTATTCTTGATTCTTTTTTTTTGTTCTTGGAAATTTCGAAAATCAAGAAGGTAGCAAAATAGTTTGTTTTGTTATCAGGTTTACCCTATAAATCAGAAAATTCAAACAGTTAGTTTGAATGGTTAAAAAGATCATTTTTGAAATAAGAATAAGATTGAATTAAGATCAAATTAAATAGTTTGTTTAATCGGTTAAACCTAGTTAATCTAATTAGTTGATTTGTTTGATAGTTAAATGATCTTCTTCATCTTATTCTTCTCCTTTTAAGTTTTTTGAAAACCATAGGGATAAAAACAAGTTTTTCAGTTTTTATCCAGTTCATAAAAGGTTTGATTTTAACCAGTTAGGTTTAAACCAGGTTTGTGTTTAAACGGTTAAAAATGATAAACTTTTTATCTAAAACTTTATCTTAACCAATATTTTTGAACTTTTGTTTAAAAAGGTTGAAATCAAGTTTTAGGATAATTAATTATTAATAAAACAAGTTTTGTTAATATTAATAATTAATAGTTTTTGGTTTTTGAATTAAATCCAGTGTTTAATCAGTATATTAAAACAGTTAGTTTTCATGGGTTAAAAAGGATTTAAAATTTTTGTTAAATTGGAAAACTCAAACTGAAACCGTGACCATAACTGTTAGCACCGCTAAAAGAGATTTAGCGGCGCTAAGAGAAGTTAGAGGCCCTAAGCCCAGTAAACTGCGGCCCAGTAATGTCGCCCAAGATAGCGGCGCTAAAGAAGGTTTAGCGGTGCTAAAAGAATTTTAGCGGCGCTAAGGCCTAGTGGGCTTCGGCCAAAGGGGTTTTGGCCCAAGGGGTTTCGGCCCAAGGTGGTTCTCGGCCCAATAGGGCTTACGGCCCAGGTGACTTCGGTCAAATCGGTTCTCGGCCCAAGAAGGTCTCGGCCCAGTGGGTTGTGCGGCTTAACAAGAGATGTTGGCCCAAGACAGTTTTTCCGGATTAATACAAAAGGATTATTAATTTCAAGTTATAAAATTAATAAGGTATTATATAAGCTAGTGTTATATATTTTAATTAGTTTTAGTTAAAATATATATTTTTAGTTTTTATTTATTATGACTAGTTTAGTCGTTTTAAATAAATTCTAAAAAAAAAAGTTTATACAATATTATGGAGAAATAAATAAGAAAGTATTTAAATGACCAAAAGTTGCTGGTTTTAAGTTTTTGGAAAACTAGAAATAAAACTCGACGTGAAGATTTCATTCAAGTTTTGAATAAGATCAGGGATTTAAAGTTTTTTGTTAGAAAAACTCTTTTGGTCAGATAAATATTAATTAGAAGATCATAATTCTCGTTTTTGGTTAATATGTATTAATCAAAAGGATAAATGAGAATGGTTTAAACAAATCAGGTTATGTGCTTAACAACACAATTTTTGTTTATATATAAATTTGCGTGGTTGTGATTCATATAGCTATAGTTTTGCCGACTTTGGACTCGTTTTTTTTTTCTTCTTTTATTTTGGTTTTGGGAAGGCCTGCGTGCCAATTACAATCACTTTCTTAATTGTAATATTGTACTGGTTAGGGGAGGCCTGTGTGCCATTTACAACCCCATTCAATATTGTATTTGTAATAGACTAGTGATAGTTTAATCCCTCACCCGAAATGGACTTGAAGAAGGTGACAAGGTAAATGGTGTTTTTCACACGGAGCACGGATACTTCGGGGAGGTGTCAAGGCTAGTGGGAGCAGCACATCAAGAAGGCGAATCCAAGTCATTTTGTCCTTAGGCTTGACCTTAGGATTAGTTGGCAAAACTATAGGGCTTTATCTGCTTATTATTATTTGAGTGGTTGTGATTTATTTACTGTTTTTCATATATATGTATGGTATATATATATACATGCGTGTGATGGTAAATAAAAAGGGGTTTAATAACAAGTTGTTATTAAACAATGAAAAACCACGTTTTAATGACAAACTAAGAATACGACTACAGGTTGTTAGTCATGTTAGTTAAATATTTTTAAAATTTATAGTTTTGTCAATGTTATAAGTTTGGAACTTGTAAAAACCATTTTGTACACCTAGTTCAGGTACACATATAAATCGTATTTTTAAAACAGTTAGTTTTAAAATGGTTTTTCAAAAACTGGAAAATTAAGTTGAACTTAATTAAAACCCAAGAAAAATCTTAAATCAGTGTGCTACCCACCTAATGGTACACCTTGACTGTTAAACGGTCCTCGGGTGTCGGAAGTGCCTAAACCTTGGGCATCAGGGTTCAAACCATTGCGGGAAATGGCATGAAAGATTCTGCGATAATCGGGAGTCCCGGCCAGAATTCATGCTATCTTAGGTGGTGCGATCTATTTTGGTGATAATCGGAAGTCCCGGCCCGAAAAGCACTAGAGTAGAGTTAAACATACTAGACTGGGTCTAAGTGCTCTACGAGGTTCTAGGAGTCGTATCAGTTAGGTACGATTGGTACAGGGTGTTAACTACCAGAAATAGCATGACTTGGCGGGAAGTGCCCAAACCTTGCGTCAAGTATGTGAAATATGGGTCCTAGGTCTAATATATATTGTTTATGGGTTTAATGATATATGTTGGAAAGTTTATTTGCAATTACTACTTAAACCGTTTTTTAATTTGTAGATGGCAACCAACGTTACCAATACTAATAACCTCTCTCTCCGCTCTATCCTTGAGAAGGATAAGCTCACCGGGTCCAACTTTCTCACTTGGGAGAGAAATCTCCGGATCGTGCTGAGGCACGAGAGGAAATGGTATGTCCTAGAACAAACTCTAGGAAATCCCCCTGCCAGCAATGCCAGGGCAGAGGTCAGGGAGGCTTTTCAGAAGCGCTCCAATGACGCCTTGGATGTTAGCTGCCTCATGCTTGCAACTATGAGTCCAGAGTTGCAATCAAGCATGATGGAAACTCCTGCATATGACATGATCTGCCAGCTGAGGGACATGTTCGAGGAGCAAGCCCGCACTGAGCGTTATGATGCCACTAGGGCATTTAACTCGTGCAAGATGGCTAAGGGGACCTCGGTCAGTGACCATGTCATGAAAATGAAAGGTTACATGGACCACCTAGAGAGACTTGGGCACCCAGTACCGTTGCAGCTAGCAACGAATACGATACTCAACTCGTTGTCAGATGACTATAAGCCTTTTGTAGTCAACTACAACATGAACGACATGGAGAAATCCGTGGTGGAGTTGCACTCAATGCTCAAGACTGCTGAGCAGAGTATCGGGACCAAGTCTAAGGACAATCTTATGGTGGGACATGGAGGACGTAAGAAGAGGAAGGGGCGCAACGGAAACAACAAGGGCAAGAAGCCAAAGCCAAACAAGGCAAGGACCGAGAATCGGTGCTTCAGGTGCGGCGAGGCCGGACATTGGAAACGAGATTGTCCGAAAGGTCACGAGGCAGGAGGCAAGTCTGGCTCCTCAGGTATTACGTGATTAGCTTCTTTGTCACTTTCCTACTTGTAAAGTTTTACAAGTATTCTAACATCTTGCAATTGTTTATTGCAGGAGGAGATGGAAAGTGATGCGGCCCAGCATGAAGAGATCCTACGTGCAACATACGGATATTATTTATATTTCCTAGTTATTTAAACTTTTTATGTTTATTTGAACAAATTTTATATTGTTTATGGATACTTTTAAGTTTATGGAAATTATAATTTTTGATTCATATCCGTGCACGTGTTCTTATTATATGAATCATGATTGGTCTAGTTGTGACTAAAAGAGTGCCAATAAGTCAAGTCTTGACTTGATTGCTGATTCATAATAATCTTATGCTATGATTTGTTGTAGTTACATAAATGCCGGTTCTACTATGTAAATACTTGAATAAACAAGTTTTGTTTATAAGATTAGATAGTTTTTCTAATCCAACAAGTATTTAAGATTTTATGAAAAGTGAATGTTCAAAGTGTTGAACCTATGGAAATAATAGTAATTATTTCTTGGTAAAATAGTTTTTGATAAAACGTTTAAGAAAGTATAAAAGTGATTATAATAGTTATTATAATCAAGTGAGTTTTATACTAAATGTTTTAAGGAAAGAAATTCAAGATACCATTATAAGTGTTTCATACTTGTGATCATGATAAGTTTAATGAAACCATTTTCCGTAATTGGAAAGATGGATATATGAGAGATCCAAGTTCTTGGTTTCATAAAACAAATTTCTTGCAAAAACTAAGTTCTTTAAAGCATGTGTTTGGAACACAAGTTTTAGGCATGGTAGTCAAGTTTTTGACTAAGGCCTAAAAGGATGATTTAAAGAATGCACTTTTTCATAAAAGATAGTGGGAGCACCTGACTAATGTATTTATCGAAGTTAATAAAAGGTTGTTTTTTTAACCAGTGTGATAAATACAAGTTTGAACTTTTAAAGTATATCGGATGTTTTTAGAAGTTATCTAAAAACAGTAAGTTCTTAAGAAATTTCTAATCCGAGGAATGCATGATTTATTGAGAGGTACTCGATAAGGATATCATTGCAAGATTTTGAGTCAAGTTATGACTTAAACAAAATTATACTCATTAAGTTCAGTAGGTCAGCTTAATTAAATGATGGTTGGTTGGTTAACGTTAGAAATGATAAAATAGGATGTTTTTTTAACATTCTTAGTAATGATATTAGATTAGTGTTGGTATACACAGGGAATCTAATTTCAAGTTTCTTACAATTAGGTGTAAGAGAATTTATCATTACAAAAAAGGATACAAATCAAGTAAGATTTAATAAATCTACAAATGTAACTAAAGTTTTAATTACAGGGAGGTTGTTTTATAAATCAAAAACAAGGAGTTATTTCCAGTTCTCCAAGTTTAAGGAATTTATAAAATAAGTAAGCCTAGAAGTGTTCTTAGGTTGCGAGAATGATTTCTAGCAAAACCAAGAAGGAGTACTTCAAAGTACTAGTCTTGCGTTTTAGGGTTTATAACCATATTATTTTCTTTGTAATCCGTGATAAGTTACAATATAAAATAATAAGTAATTCGCATAGACACCGTGAATCGAGTCAGTGAAATGGTAGAAATTATGCATCTTTATTCCAGGGTGGAATATGGAAGGGTGTAGAAATTACTTTCATTGTTCTTCACAATTTTGTATGTTTTGGTTTATCCAGGAATAAACTAGGTTTATTCGAAACACTATCCGTGACTACATATCTTGGTGGGAACCTTGATAGGGTTATAAAGTCATCGTAATTTTTGGGGTAGATTCGAAAGTATATCGAATATAGCTGCGAACGGTTTTTGCAGACCAAAATTTATGGATATTCGTTAGGGTTACGAATATTGGATTGACCCACCGTGAAAAATACTTCGTGGATTCGTGTCAAAAGTATTTATCACATAGGTTATCCTCAAGCCTGAGATATTTGGTTTGGGATGCGCTAACTGTTGTCTTCTTAGCACGTTCTTACGCCACGTCATAACAGGGTGGTCATAAGGGGCGTGTCTAGATTCAGTGGGAGCCGTGTTGCAAAATGCAAATATGCAAGATGGTAATTGCACCTCTTTTTTAGGAGAGATATTTCCGGGCCCCTTGACTGATCAGAGAAACTGGTAAGTGCACGGCCATGCCCAAACGAACTGATATGTTCTTTGTCATTTATCACGCAGTTTCGAAATCAAGTATGTCATGAACAAATTCTTGAGTCTCTGAGTTGACTTTTTCCATGCTCATGCTCAAAATTGAAATATCGCGCTGCAAGGGACAAACCTATATATATATATATATATATATATATATATGCAAGCTTGTATATATAAAGACGTACCCATTCATAAACAGGGAGTTTATGATAGTTTAGTTTATAAACAGTCAGTTTATAACAGGTTACTTCTAAGCAGGTTGCTTATGAAGTTTTATCACAAGTTACTTTGGGGTATAAGAGTTCTTATAACCTGGTTACCCTAAGTGTCTAGCTAGAGACCTCCTTAGGCTAACAATGTGCAATAACTGTTACTTATCTTGCACAAGTGGGAGTTTGTTGGATTATGTGCAGAGATAATTAACGGGCATATTGTATCCAATGTTATAAGAGACTAAAGGGTCACACTGCTACACACCCAATTCAGAAAAGCTGGATTTCACCATAAATCTGTGTGCAAATAATTAATCAATTAGGTTAATTAATAAAGAGAAAGAGTAGATAATTAATCAGTTAGATTAATTATTAAAGAGATAAACGAATAATTAATCAGTAGTATTAATTATTGAGAGATATAAATAATTATCCAGTTTGGATTAATTATTAGAAAGGAAATAAATAATAAATAGTTATTTATTATTTAAGGAGAATTAAATATTAAGTCTTTAATATTTAACAGACTAAGTTAATTAATTAACTAGTAAAGTCCAGGGGGTCAAAGTGAAGAGATTGAAAGTTTAATTAAAACCAGCGGGCTTTTAATTAAACGGGCTTAGGTCCAATATAATCCTTATAAATATATGTTAAGCCTTAAGGATTAAGATATGAGACAAGGGATTAACCCTAGCCACCACAACACTCTCTCTCGATCTCGCCCTCTCTCTCCTCGTCGCACACTCTCTCGGCCAAACTCTCTCTCTCTCTCTCGGTCTCTCTCTCTCTTCGGCGATCACGCAAACACCAAAAAGGGTGTGTGTGTTTTTGGTGTTGATCGACGCAAGGTATCCACACACACACACTCTCGACTTTGAGTGTTGAAGGCTTGGTGATCCAGGAGCGGTCTAGCAGCCAGTTCAATCGGAGGTGCAGTAGTGGTGGACCACTTTAGCAATCCTAAAGGTTTTTTGTTCAGGTATAATCTTATAACCTTATCTGTGGATTGTTTGTAAATAAACTATGTTGCTCATGTAAGTTTTAAAGATCCTAACCCTTTTGGGGTTTAGAGGGTTGTGTTCAATCCAGATCCTCTTTTAGGATTGAACTAGTGGAATCAAACCCAGGCTTGACCAGTTTGTGTCATATGGTGGTTTGGTCAGGTTCAAAACCCTTCAAAAACCATCAAACAGTTAGTAAGTTTGTTTAACAGAATTATTTCTTAAGTCTTAAACTTATTAAGATTTTTCTATTTGAACTGATCAAATATTTATTGAACATATCAATTTCAATTGAACTTATCAATTTTAAGTGGAACAAACCTACTTTTGAGTTAAACACACCAACTAATTACATAAATGAATAAGAACTTATCAGTTATTAATTTTTGTTGAACTTATCAGACTTATGAATAGGAACACATCACAACACAGTTAAACATATCAAACTTTCTACTTGTATTAATTGAACTTTTCATAATACAAAATGATTGATCACTCAGATCATGCACACTAAGTGCTTACAAAAATATTAGAACTAATCTAATATTTACATTAGAACTAATCTATTTATCTTTTGAACTCAGGATGTAGAACCTCCAAAAGAATGATTTCTCTGTTGATTTCTTCTAGGAGGCTTTCAGCTTCTGCATCCTCTCTAAGTTCTCTTTGTTGCACTCTGATGATCTTATTCAACTTATAGTTTACAAAAAGATTTGTGCTATCACCACAACAACTTCTTATATGTATGGCATCCCTAGCTTTTAGATAAGATATGATAAAGCTGGGATTGCCAGCCTGATCCTTAAACATGAATCCCTGAACAGGTGTATCAATACCTTGGTTTTCCTTAAACTCTACACATTCATGTATCTCGAATAAGCTCTCCCACTGCAGACCAGGAACTGGAACATATCTCAATTCCTCAGCTCTATTAATCAGCTTGGAAACTTGAGCAAAGATCTCTTGCTTAATTTGGCTTTTCTTGAACTTCTCGAGCATCATTAATATTCTTTGCCATTCTATGTAGCCCATCCTGTGAACATATCTCAGGTCCATCCCCATTGTAGATTTATCACCGAATTCAAAGTTGAGGATGATGGCTCCATAAATTCTGCTCAAGGTCATGCCTTTGATCTCCTTGCTGGTGCTCCTTCTGAAATAGCACTCTTGAATGTCCTCGTCTGTATATGGGATAGGGTCAGGTCTCGGACCAGTGTATGTAGCCTCAGCTTGAGCTAAAGCTTTTCTCAATTTTTCTTTTTCTTGATCCTGTACTTCCTTCTCTTTCCTTTTTCTTAACTCAGCTACAGAGATTTTAAGCTCATCTGCTTCTTCTTGCTCGAGCATCCCTATCAATTCTCTTGTAGCTTTCTCTTCTTCTGTTTCCTGCTTAGTCTCAAAAACCTCTTCAGCCTTAGATTCAGATACTGATAATTTTTGTTTCTTGGCTGCAGGTTCATCTTCCTTGTTTATTTCTAACTCCCCCTCAGTCTGATTCTTCCTCTCTGCTCCATTAGCTAGTACTAGTAGAGCTTCAGCTTCAGCTCGAACGAGCTCAGCCTCAGTATCAGCTTGAACCTTCTCCCCCTTTTTGTCATCATCAATAGAGGTTGAAGTGTTTTGTTGTTGGAGCGCAACAACTGCAGAGGCAATCTCTTGAACATCCTTTGTCAGCTTCTCAAGCCTCTGATAGATTTAGCGTTTATGCTTCTTCTGCTTGAAATGGAACAAACCAAACTGAGCAGCAATATACTCTTTCAGCTGCTGGATGCCTGAGGAGGTAGTATCAGTGTGAGGAGAGTCTTTGGGTGCATCATCCAAAGGTTGGTGTTTACCTTCCAATTCATTTGCACCAGAGTCTGGACCCTGTGAGTTACCTTGGTTTGAAGATGAAACATTGACAGGCCGTGCGATAGGGTGTGAGAAATGAAGAGATGTAATGTGGCTCGAAACGTGTAGTGTATGGGTTGGTGGTTGGCTGATTGGTTTGGAGGGGGTGATTGACCCTGGGGATTGGTCATATATTCAATGTTACCTAAGTGTGTCTGCTTAGGCACAATAGTGGGCTCTCCCATGGCACTGGAGAGTGTGGGCTGAGTAGACACCACACCCGGGAAAGGCTATTTGGTTGTAATGAGCCTCGAGGTTGACACCTTAAGAGAAGGCGTCTCCCCCTCAACTCCTGCCGGTGGAGGGATCAATGTGATCTCAGCTCCAGTGATGCCTTGAGGAGTGGCACAACCTATCGCAGTCTTTCTTTGGTATGTTAGGATATTCTCCCTAGCAGTAGTGGGCATACTAGGGGTGGCTTCAGAGTGGAATTGTAAATGGAATGAAGGTGGAGGAGATGGGTTAGACTGAGTTGGTACCGCTCCGGACCTATCTCCAAAGGTGGATGGAGAAAAGTGAGAAAAAAGAGAGAGTGAAGAGATCTTACGAGAAGAAGCTTTAATGGTTGCTGGTTCAGCTTGAGCAGAGTGCTCAGCTTGAACCACCGTGTCAGCGTAGGAAGCTCCCCCTTGAGGTGATCCCTCATCTTCACTTGCAGATGAAACTCCCTCAGCCACCAAGAGCATTGGACCACTTAGACCCTCTTGCTCAGGGAAGATGTCATTGTTAAACATCTTGGGACTGAGAGTTGGAACAGGGAACATATCCCATCTAGCTTCATATAAATCCCCCAACTCAACTTCCAGCACTAAGGACAAGTACCTTATGAATGGCACATGGAGGTCCCTGGTTGTCTTCAGTACTTGGACTTTGAGCTCGTTGAAAATGAGATGTGCATAATCGATACGTCTATCAAAGAACATGTTGTATAGCAGCTGCATTTCAAACTCATTAACTTGGTCCACGCCACCAACTTTTGTCCCCCGTGAACGTACCACTGTTGACACCAAGAATCCCCAGCTAGTTGGGAAAGTGGCCTTCTTATTCACCCCTTCAGTTTGAGGGTGACCCATTTGAGGTAGAACTAACCTCGCCACTTGTCTAGTCACGGTGGGCTTGAACACATCTTTAACAGGGAGTTGAAGAACATCCCTTAGCCATTGAACAGTGAGGGCCACTGTTCGATTGCCATTTAGAACAGTGCCTATTATCTCTCCCCTGTTCTGGTTGAAAGTGCATGTGTACCAGAACTCCAAAAGATATTGTGGAGCAATATTATCAGGTGCTCCAATGAATACAAATGCAAAAGGGCATTTCCGGATGTAGGCTAACCAGATTTCATAACCTCTGCCCTGTTTTCTTGGAGGAATAGCACGGCAGGCACGCTGATTATTATTTTTGATCAGCGGCAATCCGTTGTTTTTGAAAGCAGCACCCCTAACCATTCTATCACTTAGAATAAGAGTGGTTCCTTCCATCGTGAAAGCTTGAAAATTACACTGAGTAAAAATGTCATTGCACAAAGCAAAGAGCGTCGCACTGAGCGAGTTAGGGTTTCGAACTCGATGGAACTGAGAATTGCACTTAGCAAAGAAGGTGAAAGGTATTTGAGAAGGTGAGAAGTCTGGATTGTAAGCGTATACCCTCTAAGCCGAATGTGATCTGTATATATACCTTTCCGAGGAGAGAGAGAAGTTACCGTTAGAAATCCCCTTTTTAACCGTTACGCCGTAAAATTTTGATGTAACAGTAAACGGGTAGAACGTATCATCTTCCAACGGATACTAATGTAATATAATAATATTGACTTACAATAAGATTATATACACTGACGTATTATACTTATAAACAAGTTAGTATAATACGCGATTTGAGACTAATTCATATACTGAGTAAACTTATTACTCAGTTTAACTCAATCACTCAGCTTGATTCAAGCACTCAGCTTGAGATGTGCACTCAGCTTGAGTTTGAAACTTAGTTTGAGTAGAGCACCCAGCTCATGGGCAATGACACTAAGTCAGTTTCGTCTGAGACTGACTCAAACGAACCTTCTAACCACACTGAGTAGTTAAAGACTGTTTAGAACATACAAAACGTGTAAACCAATCACACAGTCTGAGTTAGGCACATAGCTCAAACTCAGTGACACTTAGTCATGTTTTCTGAGACCAACTCAAACTATATATATTTTAAACTACACTAAGTAGACAAAATAAGTTTGGAACTTACCAAACAAAAGAACTCATTGTTCAGCTTGATAAGTTCGGCTTGATAAGTTTCAGTTTATGAAAACTTATTCATAAAATGTGCACTCAGCTTAAGACACTTAGTCTTTGTCAAACTGAAAACTCAGATTCTAGACACTTAGCTAGGGGTTGAGCATACCCAATTTACTTAGCAGATACATAAACCTCTTCTCATCAAGTGGTTTAGTAAAGATGTATGCTAATTGGTCATCTGTGGAGATAAAGTTAATGTCAACTTTACCTTTTTCCACGATATCCCTAATGAAGTGATGTCTAATTTCAATGTGCTTGGTTCTTGAATGGAATACTGGATTGTAAGTGATGGCTATAGCGCTTTGGTTATCACAGAAGATAGGAGTTTTCTTGAAACTTATACCAAAGTCCTGAAGCTGATGCTGCATCCACAAGATTTGAGCACAACAGCTCCCGGCTGCAACATACTCAGCTTCAGCAGTTGAAGTAGCCATTGTGTTCTGTTTCTTACTAGTCCAGCTTACTAGTTTACCTCCAAGCAATTGACATCCTCCAATTGTTGATTTTCTATCTAACTTGCACCCAACATAGTCAGCATCTGAAAAACCAACTAACTCAAATCCAGAGTCCTTTGGATACCAAAGACCTAGATTTGATGTACCTTTCAGGTACCTAAAGATCTTTTTCACAGCTTGAAGATGTCATTCTTTAGGATCTGCCTGATGTCTTGCACAGACACATGTAGCAACAAAGATATCAGGTCTACTATCTGTCAAATAAAGTAATGAACCTATCATTCCACTATAGGTAGACTGACACACAGATTTACCATCTGAGTCTTTACTCAGCTTGACAGCTGGTGACATGGGTGTTTTCATGGTTGAACTAGAATCAAAACCATATTTCTTTATCAAAGCAAGAACATACTTGCTTTGATTGATGAATATTCCATCAGGCTTTTGTTGAATTTGTAGGCCTAGGAAATAAGTCATCTCACCCATCATACTCATCTTGTACTTTTGTGACATTATCTTGGAGAACCACTCACACAGAGATTCATTGGTAGAGCCAAAGATAATGTCATCCGCATAGATTTGTACAAGAATCACCTGCCCTTTACTCTTTTTAATAAAGAGTGTCTTCTCTATACTACCTCTGAAGAAGTCCATTGATAGTAGATAAGTGGACAGAGTTTCATACCAAGCTCTTGGAGCTTCTTTAAGACCATACAAAGTCTTGTTCAACTTATATACATGATGTGGAAACTTTGAAATTACAAAGCCAGGAGGTTGTTTCACATAGACTTCCTTCTAAAGTTTTCCATTTAGGAAAGCACTCTTCACATCCAGTTGATAGACTTTGAAGTCTTTATATGATGCATAAGCTAGGAACAGCCTTATGGCCACAATTCTAGCAACAGGGGCAAAGGTCTCATCATAATCAATTCATTCCTCTTGCTTATACCCTTGTGCTGCCAGCCTGGCTTTGTTCCTAACTATCACTCCATCCTTGTCCATTTTATTTCTATAGACCCACTTAGTGCCTATAATTGAATGATCTTTGGGGGCAGGGACAAGGTTCCAGACCTTATTTCTCTTAAACTCAATTAATTCCTCTTTAATAGCTTTAATCCAATCCTCATCCTCTAAGGCTTCTTCAGTCTTCTTTGGTTCCATTTGAGATAGGAAACCAAAGTGTGCAGCGTATTTAACTGTAGCCTTGGATGTGGTCATGACCTTTTCTTGGAGATGCACGTGGCTGCATCACTTTGGTTTGCTTTGTTCTAATTGCTTTCAAACGCAGTCCGTAACTGGCTGTTATAAAGGGAGTATTTGGGCAGAGTATGATCACTGTGGTGGGCAGTGTAAGTCAAAGGAATTTGTTCCTCTGTTTAGAGAGATATCCTTGGGCCCCTCGATGATTGGTCGCTGACACCAAAATGCATGGCCATGCTCAAAGCTTGCAATAATTTATGATTGATTGCAACTTGTATATTTTGGTCACCACCAGTCTAGATCGAGAAACATAATCGTGAACGAACGGAGAATGACTTTGTACCATGTCTCGTGTTCACATTGGATATCGCGAACAAAAGGATGATTGATCACTTATTGATAGGACCTTTTCACATGGGTTGCAGATTGGTTTTTGTGCAGAAGACAAAACCCATACAGACTTGGGGGCAGAGATGTCTTACTAGAGGCCGCTCTTTGTCTGTAATGCATTGGGTACATAGAGTCATGTGCAAGTGGGAGTCTGTTGAAGTATGCCCACGAACACACGTACGCCAAATGATCACTACCGATGATGTATGGGCCTATCGGGTCACACGCCGGGGGTTGACCTTGACACAACCTAAAAGATGAGGGTGAGAAAGGATAAATAATGATAGTTGGTTTCCCGCAGGGGTTAGCGGCGCTAACTCTGGCGTCACTAAATTAGCCGCGTTAGCGGCGCTAACCATGGGCGGTTAGCGGCGCTAACTATGGGCGGCTAGCGGCGCTAACCCTGCCTGACAGAAACAACTTTATCTTTTCACCTCTAGCTTCCACCAATGCATGTTGATCGTGATGATTAGCCTTGGGCCGACTTGGGGAGACCTGGGGTCGTGGCTTGGCTTATAAAAGACATGCACTTCTCTCATTTCTCACTCTTGGCCATTTTGTTAAAAAGAAATACACTTAGAACTAATCAAGAGAGTTGCTAAGTTCATCAAGAGAGAAAGGGAGCAGATTTCTGGTGGAGTCTTGGTTGTGTTCCAGTAGCTTCATCAAGCTAAAGGAGTGCTAGTACACTTGGGTCACAATTCACTCGGGGTGGACTTCGATATTGTAAGAAGGAACCGAAGTTCAAGAGGACCAAGCTTGAAGCTAGCATTTCATAACAATCCAGAGACATCAAGGGTATAAATCTCCTCCTTTCTCTTCTGTTTAGTTGCTTAACCAGCTTGTAGAGTTAGATCCACTTATGGGGTTCATCTTGTGGTTTCCTTTTATGTTTGAAAATTCGTTTTTTGACCTTGCATGCTTCCGTTGCTGTGTACCACGAACCCCAACAAAATCGATTATATCTTTTATCATTCTAAGTATTATTTATAAAAGGGATCACCATTTAAATTCAGACTTTTAAAATTCAAAAATTTCAACAAACAAATCCAAATCGATTATATCTTTTATCATTCTAAGTATTATTAACAAAGAGTATATCCCCATCAGGGATCATTAAGCATACTAATTACTCACAGTTCATCCCGTAACCTAGTTATGCAAGTCGAAGTAACTGTCAGTGAAATCCAACCTAAACAAACACCTTAGAAGAAATCTAACACTATCAAAACTTGTAACACATTTAACTAAGCATACCCATGTCACAAACACATTGAAAAACAAAAAAATAAGCACACAAAATCAGAGGATTAGTTCAGCGACAGAATATGCTCACAGGGTTTTCGGCCTACAAAATCAAACATGCATAGAAATGTAATACACTACAGAGAAATCGAAGTATACCATGAAATGCGCACTTGAAAACCAAACAAAAAGTTAGAAACTTGAAGAAATCCAAAGCCTTTTGAAAACTTGATGAAACAGAGAGACGAGGTCAAATTTTGAACTGAAATCCGAGAAAAAGTCAAGAATCCGATTGTTCATGACTGGTAGGCCCACAACACTTATCGGATTCCGAGAAAAGAATCGGATTCCGATAGAAACTTATCAGAATGTTGAATGTATTATCCAAATACTCGGATTCCGATAAAAGTATCAGAATGTTGAATATGTTGTGCAACTTCTCGGATTCCGATGAAATTACTTACTTGACCAATGAATGAAAAAAAATCTTTTTGTTATTTTATAATTTTGCAAATGTGTTTGGATTTTTTCAGAATTATAAAACAAAAACAGTAATATAAATGAGTCTCCCCCTACAAGTATGAACCATCCGTAGTTCATAACTTGTCAACTCAGAACAGACACCCCCGACCCTAAACACTTAACTGTACAGAATGTAATTAATAGAATAAAAGTACAGTCAAATACTCAAATTCAACATGCCCAGTTTTGAAACTAAAGTGTTAAAACGATTTTCATCCAACGGTTTGGTGAAAATGTCAGCAAGTTGATTTTCAGTATTAACATACTTTAATTCTATGAAACCTTTTTCAACATAATCTTTGAGAAAATGATACCGAATGTCTATATGTTTTGTTTTAGAGTGATTCAAAGGATTGCATGAAATGGCTATAGCACTCTGAGAGTCACACATCAGCGGTATGTGAGAATATTCCAATCCAAAATCCGATAGTTGTGTACGAATCCACAGACATTGAGAGCAGCAGCTGGCAGCAGCAACATATTCAGCCTCCGCGGTGGAAGTTGACACACAGTTTTGTTTCTTTGATGCCCAGCATACTAGTCTGTCTCCCAGAAAATGTGCACTTCCAGATGTACTTTTTCTGTCCAGCATACATCCTGCATAATCAGAATCCGAGTATCCAATTAGTTCAAAATCAGAATCTCTAGGATACCACAAACCTAGATGTGGAGTACCCATAAGATATCTTAATATTCTTTTCACTGCCAACAAATGAAACTCTTTAGGATTTGCTTGAAATCTGGCAAAGAGACAAGTAGCAAACATTATATCTGGCCTACTAGCTGCTAAGTATAATAAGGATCCTATCATACCACGAAAAGTTTTTAAATCTACTGATTTGCCATCAGGGTCAGCAAACAATTTAGTTTTAATTCCCATGGGAGTTGAAAGTGGAGAACAATCAGTCATGTCAAAACGTTTTAATAAATCTTTTATATATTTTGACTGATTTATAAAAATCCCATGGTTAAATTGAGAAATTTGCAATCCAAGGAAGAAGTTAACTTCTCCCATCATGCTTATTTCAAATCTCTGTTTCATAGTATTAGCAAAATCATCACCATACTTTGGGCTAGTTAAACCAAAAATAATGTCATCTACATAAATTTGTACAAGAATATACTCTGAACCAATCTGCTTTTTGAATAGTGTTGTGTCTGTGGTTCCTTTTGCAAAGCCTTTGCTCAACAAGTAATCTGACAATTCATCATACCAAGCTCTCGGGGCTTGTTTTAATCCGTACAAAGCTTTGTCCAGTAGATATACATGTTGCGGGCGTTTGGAATCCACAAAATCTTCAGGTTGACCAACATAGACTTCCTCTTTGAGTTTATCATTGAGGAATGCAGTTTTAACGTCCATTTGGAAAACCTTGAAATTCTTGAAGGCAGCATAGGCTAAAAATAATCTGATTGCTTCCAAACGAGCTACAGGGGAAAAGGTCTCATCATAGTCGATTCCTTCTTGCTGATTGTACCCCTTAGCCACTAGCCTAGCCTTGTTTCTCACAACTACTCCATTAGAGTCTTTCTTATTTTTGAAGATCCACTTAGTCCCCACAATTGATTTACCTTCAGGTTTGGGTACTAACCGCCAGACTTTCAAACGGTCAAACTGATTCAGCTCGTCTTGCATAGCAAGAATCCAGTCTGGATCTTCTAAAGCATCTGATACTCGTGTTGGCTCTATCATACTTAGAAAATTCATATTGAGACATTCGTTTGCAGTTGCAGCACGAGTTCGAACACCAGCATTCAAATTGCCAATGACTTGAGTGTCAGGGTGACTTCTTAACCATACAGACTCGGGGGTCCTTACCTGAATGAAGTCATCAACTTGTTGTGGTTCCGTTGCAAATGGATTTACCATTTCAGGTTCAGCAAACGGATTGACAGTGTCATCGGTTGCAAATGGATTGTTTGTAGCTTCAAACTCAGAATTATCCTGATCAGTGTCATGTGCAACAGAACGAGTTGTTAACGTTACAGATTCTTGAGGTTGTGTTTGAAATGATTCAGCCCTGTTCACATTACCAGGAGAAGATTCATCAGTTTTGAAAATTTCAAACATGAAATCCAGATTTATATCTTCATTCTGAATGTTGGAAATTTCTGATTTATTTGAGTGGGAAACAAGATTTTTATTGTTTGCAGGTTTGGCTGTCAAAGAATTTAAGTTAACTAAATCATCAAACGTCACATTGATGATTTCGACAACAACGTTAGTTCTCCGATTTAGAATTCGAAAAGCCTTTTTGTCATTAGAGTACCCCAAAAAAATTCCTTCGTCTGCTTTTGGATCAAACTTGGACAGTTTATCTGATTCATTTAGAACAAAGCACCTATTACCAAATACATGAAAGTATTTGATATTAGGCACGATGACGTTGCACAATTCATAAGGAGTTTTATTGAAACGACGGTGAATAAGGTATTTGTTTCGGGTATAGCAAGCGGTATTGACAGCCTCAGCCCAGTAAGATGGTGACAACTGTGAGTACTGTAGCATGGTTCTTGCAACTTCAACTAAAGTTCTATTTTTCCTTTCCACAACTCCGTTTTGCTCCGGAGTGTATGCTGCAGAGAACTGATGGGAAATGCCTTCAGAATCAAGATAAGAATCCAGAGTTCTATTCTTGAATTCTTTGCCATTATTAGTACGAATTGCTTTTACAGGTTGTCCTTGTTGAGTCTTGTGCTTTTAAACAAAATAATCTGGTGAGGCACTTCAGAATTGTGAGAGACAAACCTAACCCATGTGTACCGTGAATAGTCATCCACCATCACCAGAATATATCTTTTCCCATTTCTGGACTGTACCCGCATAGGCCCACAAAGATCCATATGTATCAACGACAAAGGAGCTGATGTTGTTGAAACTTGAACAACCTTGTATTGTACATGCTTAAGCTTCCCTAACTCACAATCTTTGCACAGATGCTCTTTTTCAAACTTAAGTTTATGGATGCCTCTAACAAAATTCCCATTCAACAATTTATTAATATTTTTGAAGTTCAAATGGGATAATTTCCTATGCCATGACCAGTTCAAATCTGATGCAGCTTATGATAACATGCAAACAGAAGAACTAGATCCTTTGTTAGACAAGTCAATAGTATACAGATTTGACTTTCTGTTACCGCCCAAAAGCTCAGTTCCTTCCTCAGTTCTCAAAGAGCAAGACTTCTTTTTGAAAAGAATCTCCATATCCTTATCACAGAATTGTCCTATTGAAAATAAGTTGTGACCAAGTCCCTCAACATAAGAAACCTTTTCTATTCTAACATTTCCTGTTTCCAAAACTCCGTGGCCGAGAATTGGTGCTACTTGGTCATTCCCAAACTTTACATTTCCAGAATATTTGCCCACGAAATGTTTGAGAAGACCCTTATCCCCAGTCATATGTTTGGTACACCCGGAGTCCATGTAATAAAGATTACTCTTCTGTACATAGAAACAAGGGGTGAACACCTTACCCATTGTGAAATGGGATGAGGTATGTTAGAGATAGAAACAGAAGGACTAACATGATCAGCAATCAAAGATTCAGATTTCTTTTGTTATTTTATTTGCCATTTCCTAGGTTTCCATGTTTGTTGATTTGGCGCAGGAGGGGCGTTGGTTAGCTTGTTATGTGAATGAACAACAAAGTTGTTTTTATGCATTGATTTGTTTTTAAATCTGTTATTCAAAGTTGGTTTATGAACTGATGTTTGTGATTTTGAACAATTGTGAACTGGTTTATTAACTGATTTGTAAGAATTGTGAACTGATTTGTGAGAAACAAATTTATTTGGTGACTTTGCAACCTGAGGTTTAGATTTATTCAAAAATATTTGACGTAGCGAATGATTGAGATTCTCCACTTCAATCTGTTGTATTTTTGCTTTCCTCACAGATTCAGCTACGATACGCATTTCCTCAAGATGTTTTTCCCATTCACCAAACAGCATAGGTAACCTTCGATGTGCATATTTGCGAAGGAAAAATCGCAGTTCACTTTTCTTAATCCATTGGTGAATTATATAACCGTTACGATTAACAAACCAAGCAAGAATCATATCTTTCTCAGGATTTCTCCAGTTTGGGACAGATTTGTAACCACGCAACATTCGATCTTGATGATATGTACAAGCATTTATACAATGACCCTCAACACAACCAGTACTAGCACAAAAAATTTCTTTTTCAACAACCTGTGATTTTGGAACACGATTTTGGCTGTTTGAAACAATATCAGTCTTTTTCTGCCAAATGAAACTAGATGCACAATTATTTACACAATGTTTATGATGGATTGAACAAAAAGTAGGAATAATATTTCGGTTTCTAAAATGATGTTTTGTGATTCGACTCTTGTCCTTGACTGTTGTCTTCTTGAGTGGTTGACCAACATCCGACTTCTTCTTGACTTGTGAAATTTCTGCTTTCTTCTCTTTTGTCACTTCCGTTTTGAAAACAATTTTGTTTTTATCTGATTCAGAATAAGATTTGTTAGATTTCTTATGGAAAGAAATTATATAAGAAGATGATGTAGATGATGAAGGTTTGATGCCTGATGTAGACCCTTTTTCACGAATACTTGTTGAATCACAAAACTGATTGCCTTTATGTGAAATATATTCTCTACAAGGTTTGGGCAAGTAGGAATTGCAACACCCCAGCCACGTTCCACTTCTTCCAAAAGCCGTTTGATTTTTTCATCACGAAGTTGAGTTTCCAATTTATAGATAATGAGTTGAGGAATTACCAGATGTGCACAATCATAATGTTCTAAATTAGAAACATCTGATTTTTGAGATTCAATTACTTTCCTTTTTAAATTCACACTCAACTGAATGATGGTTCTCTTATGAAGCTCAACTTCCTTCTCTGTTAGTTCTAATTCCTCAGAAAATTCTTGAATTTGATTAGTTAAAACATCATTTTCAAATCTCAGTTGATTCATCACTTCAGAGTTAGATTTATTACAATGAACAGCGGAAGACTGTAAGTGAGACACCTTTTCATTCAACATTAGATTTTCAATTTCTAAAATGATGTTGTTAACTATGCAGTTTGTTTCAAGAATTTCCTGTCTACACTGCAATTCCATGTGAGGAATGTACAAGCGTGGTGCATATGATGTGACATGTTGCTCTTGATTTGGAAAAAGTAGAGTTTCAGCATGGAAAACAGATTTATTGGTGAATGAAGAACCTTCAGTGGTTTCATACATGGCATACAGTGAATCATAAGTAAATGGTGTTTGGCATTTTGTTGTGGTTTTTCTCTTGAAATCTTCTTCTTGTTTAACTTCCTCAATAGCAACAAAAACCATATTTTCAGTTAGTCCGCAATTCATCCTTTCTGCCTGATAAAGTTGTGTACAATTGATTTTCTTGAAAAAGTCACTTTCATCATACCCTAAACCCTTGTAGTACTTTCGAAGATCTGGAGTTAATGTCTTGAAAATTGTATGGCGAGTTGTGGGTTTCTTACGAACAACTTCTTCAAGATTGTTAACTTTCATTTCCAAAATTTGTTTTTCTTTCAAAATCAAATTAAAATTGATTTCAGCACTCAACTTAGCCGCATTTAGATCATGAACCTGTCTTTCTGTTTGCTCATGTATATGATTCAATTCATCCTCTTTTTGTTTAATTAACTCCTGAAGTTGACTAAGATGTGTCGTGTGTTCAGAAATGACGGCTTGATTCATTTTAAGATTAATGTTTTGTGTTTGCAGCTTTTGATTCTTAGCAGTTAAAAATTGAATTTTATGAGCAAGTGCCATGATTTGAGCAGCAGAAATATGAGAGTTATCAAAAGATACCTTCTCAGCTGTAGACTCTGACTCAGTTGAGAGATAACTGGAGCTGGAAGGTGCTATTTCAGCTTCATCATCACTTTCATACTCACTCTCTTGATCTGATTCATCAAACTTAGCCATGAATCCTGTATCTGCATCTCCTATCTCTGCATCTTCTACCACATTTATGTCTTCAGCAAACTCCGACCCATCAATCTCATCTTCACTCTCACCATCAGACTCCAAAAATTCAAATTCTTCAACATTAGCCATGAGAACAAATTGAGTATGAACATCATCATCTTCATCTGAATCATCAGTATTAGACAGGAACTGATCTTCCTCTGCTAGTAATACTGTACCACTGTTCCTCTTCTTGATAAGATTCAACTTAGCTTTGTAATATTCTGAGTCTTTCACCTTTGGCTTTTTGCAGTCTTTGATAACATGCCCTGTGCTTCCACAATTATAACACTTCTTGGGATGTGAAGCTTGAATCTTCCTTTCATACCTCTTTTCCAGATTTGCACTGTCACTTCTTTAAACATTTTTATCTCTTCTTCGAGATCCTGAAGTGTATCTCTGGCGATTGTTGGTTTTGGACTTTGAAAACTGATTTTGTAACATGTTGGTGAGGTAAGCAACTGCCTGCATAACTTTTTAATTATCTACTGGCTCCTCAGTATCAGTCTCAGAAGATTCAGGTTCTTGTATTTGCTTAAGTTTCAATGTTCTGCTTGAAGATCTGCCTCTTCTATCATTCACAACTAATGCCAAAGGATCAACATTCTCCTTTTGAGAACTCAAACCAACCTCATCTTGATATTGGTTCAATTCTTCAAAGATCATGTAATGAGTGACCTTATTGAGAACCTTTTGGTTCATTTGTCGATAGATGGTCACTTGAGTTCTCCACTCAGGTCCAAGTGAATTCATGGGCCTGCTATTCTTTGTAAGATCAGAATAAGTATCAAACTTTTGATTTCTGAGATCATTAAGTAGCTTGCGGAATCAGCTGTAGGTATCAAACAATGTTTCACCTTCCATAGAACGGATGTGATCAAATGCATATACTAGTGCAGTTTCCTTAATCAAAACCCCGGACTCAGTCCCTTCCATCTGTCTTGCAATCTCGTCCCAAATTTCTTTGGCTGTATCAAGTCCATTGACCTTAATATAAAACTCTGCAGATAAACCATGCTTCAAATAATACTTTGCCTTCTGATCTGCTGTTGCTCGAAGCTTTTCATCAGCTGTATATTCTGCAGGAGTTTTAGGACGATTAATTTCACAAAGTGAGGGATTGTTAGTTGAATAAGCTGGCTGATGAAACATGAAGATACCATTTCCTTCCTTGATGCTTAACTTCATATACTCTCCATTTTTTTTGTTATTTTCAATAAAATCCAAAAACCTCCCTTTCCATACATTGTATTCTCCTCGATACAGTACAGGAGATTTAATGTCAGAACAAAATGACAACGTTTCACTATAAGCACTCATGTTGAGATCGTTTCTCTGAAAAGTTTCTTGTATTGTGAAAATTTGACAAAGTGTGAATTCCGATAAAACTACACTCTGAAATCCGATAAACTTTGAAATCCGATAAAGTTTGAAATCTGACAAACTTTGAAATCCAATTGATACTTGAAATCCGATGAACTTCGAAATCCGATAAAGCTTGAAATCCGATAAACTTTGAAATCCGATTGATACTTGAAATCCGATGAACTTAGAAATCCGATAAAGCTTGAAATCTGATAAACTTTGAAATCCGATTGATACTTGAAATCCAATGAAGCTTGAAATCCGATAACCTTGAAATCCGATGAATCAAAAACCAATAAAATGCAAATACGATTAAACAAATCCGACAAAATCCAAATCCGATAAAAAATCTATCGGAATCTGATAACAATCTATCGGAATTAAGGTAATCTGAGAACAATTCTATCGGAATTGATTGAAATCCAATAAAAATCAATCCGATCGACTCAACAAGCACAATCCGATTAATTTAACAAGCACAATCCGATAACTTCAACATTCAGATCTGAAAATCGAATTCTTGGTCAAATACTTTCCAATTGATCTGAGATTGTTCAGAACATTTCGAAATACTCCGAATAACTCTTCTAAATCATAATTCCTTGATGTCTAACACTACAAATCAATTTATGAATAGAATTTCTCAAGAACTCGAAAACCCTTCAATCAATCATAACTTCAAATCTGTTGTTTGTAATGAACCAAATTTGATTTTCGAGTGTTGTATTGTTCAATTCCTTCACAATGAACACAAACTCAACAATTCTAATCCATTAATTCTTCAAAATCAAAATCAAGCTCGTAAAAGATGAAGTTCTTGAAAATCTCAAAATTTCAATCAAATTTTCACCAATCAGTTGATGATCTTGCTTGTGATCCTTCAGAAACCAATCAGAGTTGGCTCTGATACCAATTGAAAGTCAAGATTCAGAGTATAGTGTATGAATTCAAATACGAGTAGAGAGAATATGGTAATAACACCTTTAAGTGTGTGTTTTTCTATTTCAAAATATCAAAGGTTACATTGGATAAAAGGTTACAAGGTATATATACCTTAACCACAAATACTATTCTATTACAAACGTATTGTCTAGATCTAATCACAAATACAGATCTAACAATATGTTTGATCAGCTTAGACTATATCTTAGTAAGATTATCAATATGTTTGATAAACTGTGTGTGTCACCTAAGATATATATATTGAGTTTTAGCTTGATGAGTTTCAAGCTGAGAGACTCAGCGTGTATACTGAGTCAACTTAATAGAGTTGCTAAATATGTTTTGGTTAACTCTTTAGACTTCTAAGGATGAGTTAATAATTAGACGTGTTAATCCATGTTTGAATTCGGGTTTGTTCTCGAAGAACTCAGCTTGATGAGTTTCAAGCTGAGTAACTCGGCCTGACTAAAGAAGTCAGTTTAAAAGAATTTAAATATGTTTTAAATTCTATTTTAACTCTCTATATCTATTGGAAGGACAGTAAGACTTCTGAATCAAGATTGAAGATTGAAGACTCAAGATAAGAAGATTCAAGATTCAAGATTCCGAGTCATCCGGTAGTTAGTTAGCAAATTAGGATTAGTCCAATTTGTTAGGAACCGTAGGAACAGGATTATAAATACTTATCTCCTGATAAGTTTAGAGGTACGACTCAGATACGAAAACAACTTAGTATTGCAGAGCCGAAAAACCTCACCTCAACCGTATGTGTTACGATGCTTGAATCATTATTTGTCAGTTCAACGTGATCAAGATATTCACATATTTCCAAGCTATTCGTGTGTTCGAATACTCACATTAGTTGTGATATTGGTAAGTTATCAATCTGTGTAAATCCTGTTTAGAGAGTCGTCAGTATCTATAATCATAAGTTGATTATAGATAGCTAAGTGTGAAAGATAGAGAGATTTATATTAGGTGTTTACATATCAAGATTTTCTTAGTTGATAGAGTCTGTAATCATCTTCTTATTAATGAAAAGCAAAGCATTCGATTGTGGTTTGATTTACTTTGTGTAACACTTTTATTTGATTTGTTCAATTTCCGCAGAAAGTGTATTCAAACCCCCTTCTACACACCTGTTGCTTGTTGTTATTCTCACCAGCGGACCAACTACTGGTATCAGATCAGGCTGAACGATTTCATAAGTTGAAAGTTCATGATTCTGAGAAATTTACAATGTATACAAGCAACAATTCTTCAAACATTCCACAGATGTCTGCCAAAGGGTATCCTGTGTTTGATGGATCTGACTATCCTTTGTGGAAGTTCAGAGCCATGTTATTCCTCATGTCCATTGACAATTGTATGTCCGATGTCATTATCAAAGGACCAATAATCCCCAAGATCTCTGCTGTTGTTAGTGATACGTCCACTAATAAAACAGACAAGAGTGAAAAAGAGGTAAAGAAGCATGTTGCATCCTGGACTGGTGAAGATTGGAAACTCTACAATCTGGATGACAAGGAAAAAAGTGTTCTGGAAAATGCCCTGACCAACATAATCTTGCGTACTATGACTGGGTGTCAATCCGCAAAAGATATCTGGGATACGCTGAGTGTTACATATGAGGGCACAGATCTAGTCAAGCATCAAAAGAAGAATCACTTGAATAGATCTTATGAAAACTTCTTTTCAAAGAAGAATAAAACCGTGCCAGATTTGTTCACAAGGTTTCATTGCTTGATAAATGACCTACTAAGTGTGGGTGTAAAGAAAGATGAGGCCGAACTCGTGCTAAAATTTCTAGATGTCTTACCAGAAAAGTTAACGAAGTAACCACGACACTGAGGGCTGGAGGAACACTGCATGTGTACAACCTACAGTCCATTTATGGGTTCTTGCTAAATCATGAACACATCACTGAACACAAAAGAAGTTCTCAACAACAACTCAAGGAGTCTCTGGATAAAACTAAAGTTGCATTGGTTGCACAGAAAAAGAATAAAAGTTCCAAGGCACTGGTTGTTGAATCTGAGACTGAGTCAGAATCTCAAGCTGACCACTCAGACTCTGACTCAGGTGATACTGATGATGTTCAAAATATCACTGAGCAAATGGCAGTGTTAGCCAGACGTTTGAGAAGAGCTCAAAGGGGAAGAGGAAGATCTGACAGGGGCAAAGGAAAAAGTTCCTTTGATCCCAAGAATTTTGTGTGCTTTAACTGTCAGAAGAAGGGACACATTGCTGCTGAGTGCATATCAAAGAAGGTAGAATCAACATCAGTTGTTGATAAGAATGCTTATAGAGCTGACAAATACAAGAAGAAATATATTCAGCTCAAGAAAGGAAAGCCTGAAGACAAACCCAATGCAAAAGGACTATATGCTGAAACCTGGGATACAGAATCATCTACCTTAGATGATGATGTATGTCTGATGGCTCAAGAATATGAATAGTTGGAAATAGATGAGGTTGATTATGGTTTGTCCAAATCAATCTTTGAAGCTGACATGAAGGAAGCTGAGGAAAACAGCTAGCTCAATGATTGGGATCCTGCTTCCATGTATAAGGTTAGTAATTTCAACTCTTACACCGATGAAGAAAAGGTTCTTGCCTTTGACTATTTGCTAAATGATTTCAAGACCATCCTTAAGTCTCAAAAGTACCTCAAAGCTGAGATAGCTAAACTAAAAGATGAGATTAAGGAAAATCAATCTCTCATTGATGTTGGTAAGAAAGCACAATGTGATCTTGAGTCCCAAAGACACATAAACAAACTTCTAAATGAAGAACTTCAGGTAGCTAAAGACAAAGCTGACAAACTTCAAAAGGTCACTGAGTCTTGGTGTAAGTCATCAAAGCTTGCTGAAAAGTGCATAAACCAACAAATTCCTAAACAGGTAAAAGTTGTACTTAGAGGTGACTATCAAACAGCAGCTTATGTAGCTGATGATGAGATAGCAAGTACAGATTCTGAGGAGGATAGAAAACTGATTGAGTCTCAGAAGTCAGCCTCAAAGAAAATACATGATCCAAACTTGAAATACAATATGTTTGTGAAAGCTAAAGATCATGGAAACGAGTGCTCAACATCCAAACAACATGGTAAGTCTGTGCTGGAAAGATTAAGTACTCAGCCTATTCAAAGAACTTCAGTCATATAAAGGCTTAATCCAAATCCTTTCAAAAGACAACATTCTCTATCTGGCTCGGAGAGAAGTTACAAGAATAGGAAGACCACTGTAATTCAGAGGTCAAATCACAACAATGGTAATTCAAAAGTTGTAGATCTTGGTAAATCCAAGAAGATCAACAGTGGTAAGTCCAAACATATTGAAACTGGTGAGTCCAGTAAGCATGACAAAGGTAAGTCCGAGGTCATGGAAAAGAAGTTTGTTAGTCAAACTTCTAACCAAAGGGATAACAAACATAGACCTGGCAAAGGTAAGTCCAAAGTCAGTGATCACCAACTGAATCAACTTGCAAAGAAAGTTGAAAAGTTATCCACTACATATAATCCCAAGACTGAGAGCAAGTTCTCAAAAGGATTATTAGATACTCTACCTCCTGTAATCATTGGAAGAAGGCCTGAACAAGAACAGGCTGATCAGTCTACACAGGACTCAGCTCCTGCTCAAGCTGAACAGTCGGTTCAACAAGATGGAGATGCTAAGTGCTCCTCATTTGAACCCACCAAGAAGTGGGTTCCTAAACAACACTTATGTGTTTAGTTTTCATATCATGTGCAGGGTTCAAGTAAATGGTACTTGGATAATGGATGCTCAAGGCACATGACCGGGTGGAAAGGACTTCTTAGTGATTTCCAGGAAGATGAAGGTCCTAAAGTAACTTTTGGTAACAACTCCCATGGAAGAACTAAAGGCTATGGGAAGATGCAAGCTGGCAAGGTCACTTTCCAGAAAGTTGCATATGTCAAAGGTCTCAAACACAAGCTGATTAGTATCAGTCAATTGTGTGATGAAGACAATATAGTTACTTTTAGGAAGAGAGCAGGAACAATTTATAATGCTAAGGGAAAGCCTATATTAATAGCTTAAAGAGAAAGAGATGTGTATCTACTTGATCTTAATTCTGCTGATCCCTATAACGAAACCTGCTTGTATTCCCAATCTGTTCCTAAGCTGAGTTGGTTATGGCATAAACGTTTGTCTCATCTAAACTTTAAATATATAAATATGCTATCCAATAAAGAGTTAGTCTCTGGATTACCAAAGATCACATTTGTCAAAGACAAATTGTGTTCAACTTGTGAACAAGGGAAACACCATAAAGGGTCCTTTAAATCAAAGAAAGTTTTTTCAATAATAGACCTACTGCATATGTTGTATATGGATCTATTTGGACCCATAAGTTCTCCAAGCCTAAGTGGCAAGAAGTACACATTGGTGATAGTAGATGAGTTCTCAAGATTCACCTGGGTAATATTCCTTAAAGCCAAAAGTGAGGTTGCCCTGGAAATAATCAGTTTTATCAAACAGGAAGAGTTGCAGAAAGGTTTGTCTGTAAAGCAACTCCGAAGTGATCTTGGGACTAAGTTCAGAAACTCAACCCTTGAAAGCTTCTGTGAACAAAAAGGGATATTACAAAATTTCTCATCTGGCAGAACTCCACAAAAAATGGAGTTGCTGAAAAGAGAAATAGAACCCTAATTGAGGCTGCTAGAACAATGCTATGTGAGGCAGGATTGAAACTCTATTTTTGGGATGAAGCTGTTAGTACAGCCTGCTATACCCAGAATAGATCAATCATTGTCAAAAGACATGGAAAGACTTCATATGAGATGTATAAGTCTAGAAAGCACAATATAGGTTATTTCCATAGAAGAATCAATTCATGTATCTTTTGATGAAGACGGTTTTGATCAAGCTGATAAAAGTCAAGCTGACTTGGTCAGTCTGAGTGAGCTTGAAAGGCCTAAGGAAACCAACTTATAAAATCCTGTGTATGTCATAGGAGATGATAGTGATGATGATGTGTGTCCATCCAAGAAATCATCACATGCTCAAATGGATTCTCAAGCTGAGAAAGATTATGAGTTCGTCAATCCGTTTGGAGCTGACATTCCTCAAACTGAAGATCTTGGTGATCAACAGTTTGTTGACAATGCTGCTGTTGAGACTGAGGAGATAAGTTCAACTCAGGGCTCTCAACATCACTCAGATTCTGAACCAAACTCTCCAACTACATCATTTAACTTCCTCAAAGACCATCCTCAAGATCAGATAATTGGAAATGTCCAAGAAAGGGTTATGACATGATCCAAGGTAACAACTAACTATGTTGCTCACTTTGGTTTCCAATCTCAGATGGAGCCAAAGAGGACTGAAGAAACCTTGGAGGATGAGGATTGAATTGATGCTATGCAAGAAGAATTAAATGAGTTTGAGAGAAACAAAGTCTGGAACCTTGTCCCTGCCCCCGAAGATCATACAATTATACGCACTAAGTGGGTCTATAGAAATAAAATGGACAAGGATGGAGTGATAATTAGGAACAAAACCAGGCTGGTAGCACAAGGGTATAAGCAAGAAGAAGGAATCGATTATGATGAGTCATTTGCCCCTGTTGCTAGAATAGAAGCCATAAGGCTGTTCTTAGCTTATGCAGCATATAAAGACTTCAAAGTCTATCAAATGGATTTGAAGAGTGCTTTCCTGAATGGAAAACTTTAGGAGGAAGTCTATGTGAAACAACCTCCTGGCTTTGTAAGTTCAAAGTTTCCACATCATGTCTATGTCCACTTATCTACTATCAATGGACTTCATCAGAGGTAGTATAGATAAGACACTCTTTATTAAAAAGAGTAAAGGGCAGGTGATTCTTGTACAAATCTATGTGGATGACATTATCCTTGATTCTACCAATGAATCTCTATGTGAGTGGTTCTCCAAAATAATGTCACAAAAGTACAAGATGAGTATGATGGGCGAGACGACTTATTTCCTGGGCCTACAAATTCAACAAAATCCTGATGGAATATTCATCAATCAAAGAAAGTATGTGCTTAATTTGATAAAGAAATATGGTTTTGATTCAAGTTCAACCATGAAAACACCCAAGTCAACAGCTGTCAAGATGAGTAAAGACTCGGATGGTAAATCTGTGTGTCAGTCTACCTATACAGGAATGATAGGTTCATTACTCTATTTGACAGCTAGTAGACCTGATGTGTTTCTGCAAGATATCAGGCAGATCCTAAAGAATCACATCTTCAAGCTGTGAAAAGGATCTTTAGGTACCTTAAAGGTACACCAAATCTAGGACTTTGGTATCTAAAGAACTCTGGGTTTCAGTTAGTTGGTTTTTCAGATGCTGACTATGCTAGGTGCAAGTTAGACAGAAAATCAACAACTGGAGGATTTCAACTACTTGGAGGGAAGTTAGTAAGCTAGACCAGTAAGAAACAGAACTCAGTGGCTACTTCAACTGCTGAAGCTGAGTATGTTGCAGAAGGAAGCTGTTGTGCTTAAATCCTATGGATGCAGCATCAGCTTCAAGACATTGGCATGAGCTTCAAGAAAACTCCTATCTTCTGTGATAACCAAAGTGCTATAGCCATAACTTACAATCCAGTCTTCCACTCAAGAACCAAGCACATTGAAATTAGACATCACTTCATCAGGGGCATCGTGGTAAAAGGTAAAGTTGACATTAAATTTATCTCCACTAATGACCAATTAGATGATATCTTCACTAAACCACTTGATAAAAAGAGGTTTATCTATCTGCTAAGTGAATTGGGTATGCTCAACCCCTAGCTAAGTGTCTAGAATCTGAGTTTTCAGTTTGACAGAGACTAAGTGTCTTAAGCTGAGTGCACACTTTATAAATAAGTTTTCATAAACTGTATAACCTGTCAAGTAGAATGATGAGTTCACACGTTTGGTGAGTTCCAAACATATTTTAACTGCTTAGTGTAGTTATGATATAGTTTAAGTGAGTCTTAAACATAAATGACTAAGTGTCATTGAGTCTGAGCTATGTGCTTTACTCAAGCTGAGTGATAAGTTCACATGTTTGGTTGGTTCCAAACAAGTTTGAAACTACTCAGTGTAGTTAGAAACAAGTTTGAGTAAGTCTCAAACATATATGACTAAGTGTCATTGATGCTGAGCTGCGTGCTCAAAATCGAGATGAGTGCTCAAACTCAAGTTGAGTGATGATATCTAGCTGAGTGCTTGATTCACGCTGAGTGATTCGTTTCCTCAGCTTGGTATGTCCAAAATTAGATTTAATTACTCTGTGTGATTAGGTCATTGTGCATTATGTTCAGTCTGTCTCACATTTTGCTGTTACACTGATTTTGTATCGTGTAACATAACAAGTGAAAAGTTATATTATTGTAAGTCAGTAATATAATTCTATAAAGTTATCCGTTGGAAGATGATGTATTTCATCTCAATCACTGTTCCATTGCGTCGTAAATTTGTTACGTGTAACGGACAAAAAGGGATTTCAAACGGTAACTTTTCTCTCTCCTCGGAAAGGTCTATTTAACGACCCAAATCGATCTCCTTCACTTACATACCTTTCACAAACACTTCCAATTGATCAGTGCAATCTCTCGTTCGTCTCTTTTCTAAACCCTAATCACTCAGTGCGACTTTTAAAATTACTCAGTGTTACTTAAGCTTAATTCGACCATGGACGGAATCATTCTAAATCTCGGTGATAGGATGGTTAGAGGTGCTACGTTAAAAAACAACGGGATGCCGGTTCTTAAAGTAAACAATCAACGTGCATGTTTGGCAATCCCTGAACGTAAGAGGAACATAGGCTATTAAGCCTGGGTGGATTATATCCGAAAATGCCCCCTGGCATTTGCTTTCACTGGAGCACCACTGCATATTGTTCCACAACACTTAGTGGAGTTCTGGTACACTTGCGTCTATGACCATAACAGGGGAGATGTCGCTGGCACTGTTCTAAATGGGGATAGAACATTTGTCATAACTGTACAGTGGCTAAGGGATGTTCTTCAACTTCCTGCAAGTGATATGTTCGAAGCTGCTGTTACAAGGCAAGTGGCGAGGTCAGTCCTACCCAACATGGGTTACCCGCAGACTGAGGGTGTTATAAAAAAGGCCACTTTTCCAACCAGCTGGGGTTTTCTGGTGTCAACAGTGATTCGTTCACTAGGTACCAAGGTTGGAGGACTGGACCAAGTTAACGAGTTCGAGACGCAGCTGATGTACAACATGTACTTTGCGAAAAACTTAGACTATGCACAGCTCATCTTCAACGAGCTCAGGGTCCAAGTGATGAAGACTACAAGGGATCTTCATGTACCTTTCATAAGGTACCTGTCCTTGGCATTTGAAGCCGAGCTGGAGACAGTACTCTAAGAAGCTGATCTGGATGTGTTCCTGTTTCCTACACTCAGCTCCAAGATATTCAACAATGACATCTTTCTAGAGCAAGAAGATCTGAGTGACCCAATGCGATGGATAGCTGAGCAAGCTTCATTAGAAAGTGAAGCAGAGGGATCCACTGAAGGGGAGCTTCTCACGCTGACACTGAGGTTCAAGCTGAGCATTCTGTTCAAGCTGAACCAGTACATACTGAAGCTGCTTCCGGTAAAACCTCTCCACTTTCTCTTTCTTCTCATTATTCTCCATCTACATTTGGAGATAAGGCTATGGTAAACCCAACCCAGTCTAACCCATCTCCTTCACCTTCCATTCAAATTCTATCTGAAGCCACCCCTAGTTTGCCCACTGCTGCTAGGGAGAATATCCGAACCTATACAAGGAAAACTACCATAGGTGGTGTCACTCCTACAGGCATCACTGGAGCTGAGATCACCTTGATCCCTCCACAGGCAGGAGTTGAAGGGGAGACACCTACTCTTAAGGTGTCAACCTCGAGGCTCATTTCAACACCAAAGCCTTATCCGGGTGTGGCATCTACTCATCCCACATTCTCCAGTGCCATGGGAGTGCCCATTACTGTGCCTAAGCAGACACACTTAGGTAACATTGAATATCTAACCATTCCCCAGGGTCAATCACCCCCCTCCAAACCAATCAGCCAATCACCTACTTCTCTTCACTTCTCACACCCACACGCACGAACTATCAATGTTTCATCTTCAAAGCAAGGTGATTCACAGGGTCCAAACTCTGGCGCAAATGAATTTGAAGGTAAACACCAACCTTTAGACGATACACCCAAATTCCAACCTTCTCAGGCTGACTTGGATGATTTAATTAAATTCTTTAAAAGTCAGTTTGACAAGCTGTACCTCAAGATAAAGCAGACTAAGAAGGATATGCTGATGATTCTAGATTCTCTGGCCAAGGAGGTGCTGCATTTAAAATCTGTTGTCGCTGCCCTTCAACAACAAAAGCCTTCAACCCCTGTTGATGATGACAAAAAGGGGGAGAATGTTCAAAAGGCTGAAGCTGAGTCAGTCAAAGCTGAAGCCTTATTACTATTGGCAAATAGAACAGATCAGATTGAGGGGGAGAAAGAAACAGAGAAAGAACCTGAGCTGATTGAGAAAGCAAAAGGAAAAAGACCAGTAGTGGTCAGCTCAGATGAATCAGAAACCCCTCAATAGATAAGAAGAAAAATTATTCTATGTGAATCAACCTTAGATGAAGACTTTGAGGATAAAATGACACTACAAGAAAGAGCTTCTCTGCTGGCAGTAAGAAGATTGGAACTAGAGGATACTAACCAGCTTGGGCTGTCGATTAATGTATTAAAAAGAAGACAAATAGATGTTCAAGCTGTGTTAACGGATGAGAAAGAGAGAAGAGAAAGAGCTTGGGCTGAACAAATCAAGAAGCAGAATGAAGAGCTATCTAGACTCAGACTGCAAATTGTGCCCAAGGAGGAAGAAGTAGAGGAGCTTCCTGTCCAGGTTCAACCTAAAGGAGAATACATAACTCAGTGTTATACAAGGACCTACTTCTCCTCTCAAATAAATACACTATGGTTGAGTTCAGTTCAAGGGATTATCATTCTAGAGTTTGTCTTAAGGAATCGTGAAACACTTTCTCTGGAACTGAGTCAACTACATAAACTGGGATATGAAGAGTGGAAGCAAGTGGCTATTCTTATCAAGCAGATGGAAAATTCTTCTACCAGAAATCAAGTTAAAGACGAAATCTTAAGGCTACTTGCAAGAGCTGATGCGATGCAAATCATACCCAGATCTGAGATAGCTACCCTACTAACTTCTTTTCATAAAGTTGGAAAGAAGAAGCAAACAAAGCCAGCTGGACTAGAAAATCTAGACACGTACAGTCTCATTCTTCCTGAAGGCTTAGAGTTCAAAGAAAACACCTATGTGGTAAATCCTGAGAAAGGATTCATGTACCTAGATAGAAATGGAGAACAATGCTTCTTGTCTGATGCAAGCATATACACATGTGGGGTATCTCAAGTGTTTGCTCTAAGACAAATTGTGGAAAAGACTGAACAAACTGCAAGGTTCAGATACAGAATAAACAGAGCAATCAGATCTCAAAAGGATCAGCTTCAACACTTACCTAATCTGCAAGAAATCCTTGAAGAAATCAACAAGGAGATCAAAGAGTTTGAAGAGCTGCATCCTGAATAGATTAGTTCTATTATAAATTAGATTAGTTCTAATGTAAATATTAGATTAGTTCTAAGTATGCATGATCTATGTGATCAATATTTTTGTATTATGATTAGTTCAATTAATACAAGTATAAGTTTGATATGTTCAACTGTGTTATGATATGTTCATAATTATTAGTCTGATAAGTTCAGCTTAAATGAATAACTAATTAGTTCTTATTCATTAATGTATTTAGTTGGTGTGTTCAACTAAAAGTTGGTTTGTTTAACGTATAATTGATAAGTTCAATTAAAATTGATAAGTTCAATTGATATTTGATTAGTTCAAATTTAAAAATCTTGATAAGTTTAAGATTTAAAACATAATTCCGTTAAACAGACTTAGTAACTGTTTGATGGTTTTGTCATCATCAAATAGGGGGAGTTTGTTGGGAAGATGATCTCATTAGTTTAGATTTGATGAGACAAAGTTAAATTTGTAAGATGTGTTCTACATATAACTTAAACAGAATTATGAAGCTTAGTCAGACTGAACACTTATAGTGATTCAGATTGAGTATAAGCTTAATGTAAGATGTAAATATGTTTGATCAGCTTAGACTATATCTTAGTAATATTATCAATATGTTTGATAAACTGTGTGTGTCACCTAAGATATGTATATTGAGTTTCAGCTTGATGAGTTTCAAGCTGAGCGACTCACCGTGTATAATGAGTCAGCTCAATAGAGTTGCTAAATATGTTTTGGTTAACTCTTTAGACTTCTAAGGATGAGTTAATATTTAGACGTGTTAATCCTTGTTTGAATTCGGGTTTGTTCTCGAAGAACTCAGCTTGATAAGTTTCAAGCTGAGTAACCCAGCCTTACTAAAGAAGTTAGTTAAAAAGAATTTAAATATGTTTTAAATTCTGTTTTAACTCTCTATATCTACGGGAAGGATAAGAAGACTTCAGAATCAAGATTGAAGATTGAAGACTCAAGATAAAAAGATTCAAGATTCAAGATTCTGAGTCATCCGATAGTTACTTAGAAAAATAGGATTAGTCCAATTTGTTAGGAACCGTATGAACAGGATTATAAATACTTATCTCCTGATAAGTTTAGAGGTACGACTCAGATACGAAAACAACTTAGTGTTGCACAGCCAAAAAACCTCACCTCAACCGTATGTGTTACGATTCTTGAATCACTGTTTGTCAGTTCAACGTGATCAAGATATTCACAGATTGCCAAGCTATTCGTGTGTTCGAATACTCACATTAGTTGTGATATTGGTAAGTTATCAATGTGTGTAAATCCTGTTTAGAGTGTCGTGAGTATCGATATTCATAAGTTGATTATAGATAGCTAAGTTTGAAAGATTGAGAGATTTATATTAGGTGTTTACATATCAAGATTTGTTTACTTGATAGAGTCTGTAATCATCTTCTTAGAAATGAAAAACAAAGCATTCGATTATGGTTTGATTTACTTTGTGTAACACTTTTATTTGATTTGTTCAATTTCCGCAGAAAGTGTATTCAACCCCCCTTATACACACATGTTGCTTGTTGTTATACTCACCAGGGGACCAACACATATATACATAATGTAAGTATATGCAATTACCCATTTTCATGGCAAAATGCTAATCCACATATAAATATACCAACCAAGATATAAGGCAACTTAAACATGACAAAACATGAATTCTGGAAAATTTCCAGAAACCTCAAACAAGGCAAAATTCCAAACAAAATTGATTTTAAGCATAAAACATGTGTAGGTTTTGCGCCACTAACTATAAGAAGTTAGTGCCGCTAAACCAAACGGACTTCGCGCCGGTAACTATACAGAGTTAGCGACCGCGACCTAGACAGTAGTTAGCGCCGCTAAACCCTGGTTAGATTCAAAATCACATTTTTCCAGATTTTTAAGCCACGAAGTGCAAATATAGTGTAGAGGTGGCTCTGATACAACTGTTGGGGTTCGGGGTAGCACGCAACGGAAGCAAAAGCAAAAAAAAAAACGAAATTTTAAAGCAAGTAAACAACAAGCTACATGAACCACAATGGTTTTACCAAACTCTACAACAAAGAAATGCAACTTAACAAGAGAGAAGAGAGAGTTATATCCCTGATGTCTCTGGATTTGAAGGTGGAAATGAAGCAACCAAGAAATAGACCTCCTTCTCGGCTATCGAAGTGCACCTCGGGATACCGTGACCTTCTCGTACAAGCAAGCCATCCACATGTGTTGGTGAAGAGTGCAGGTAAAAATAATTTAGTTGCATGCTGTCAGAAGGGTTAACTTTAAGGCTTTAGCGCCGATAACATTTACACGTTAGCACTGCGATTGCGAGTGAGTTAGCGACCACTTTGTTAGCGCCGCTAACCCTGTCCAGCCTACCAACTATCATATAATCATTCTTTCTCACCCTCTCTTTTATGTTTTTGTCAAGATCAACCCCCGGCGTGTGACACAATAGACCCATACTTCATCCGCAGTAATCAATTGGCATACGGGTGTAAGTTGTCATACTCCAACGTTCTATGTTGATAGGATTTTAAAATTTAAATAATAAAACAAGTTTGTGTGTTTAAAATTTGAACTTTAAATAGAAAAGAATTTCTAGGATTATATATATATTTAATGTGTAAACATATAATTCCGAATTCAAAAGTATTCACCAGAAAAAGTGACACCGGAAAAGCTTCGGACCACCGGCGGCAGCCCTGTAGCGGCGGCTCAGTAGTTGTGGCCTAAGGGTGGTGACGGGTCGGCGGTAAAGGGCTACAGCCCGTAAGCTGTCTATTCCGGCGAACACACACACACCACAGTCGCTGCTGTCTTTTCCGGCGAGCACACACACACCACGCTCGCTGCTGTCTTTTCCGGCAAAGAACTCATACACAGCTGCTGCCGTCTCCTGCGATGCTCACTCACACACTCACACTATCTTCTCCGGTGAAGCACACACCTACACACACATGCACATGCAAACCCTCGGCCGTCTCCTTCGAGGTAAGTAACGCACCATCCGTCGTCGTTCCGGTGATCTACACACACATACTCGTTGTTTTCTCCAAGGAAATACACACACACACCATGATCTACTGCCCTAGATCTTACGAAGTTCTTGAGTTACGATTCGAATATCAACGGGTTCTACTTCTCGGTCTAACTTTATCATGTAGCAGGGCACTAGCGAAAACCTTGAAAACTAGACCAAACAAGTATAGGTTGCAGTTGTAAGAGCAAGAGGAAGTTGGAGAATTGTTACGTGAGCTTATCCCCTTGAAAATGGCATTTTCCGGGGGCGCTGCGGCGGTCGGCGGTGGTCTGGCGAGACAGCCGACGGTGGCCTTCTCCTCTATCTGCTACAGTAGACCTTGATATTGGTGCCCTAATTAATACTATAATAATATATATACTTATCTTGTTTCTCTGTTTCTCCTTACCTAAGCTCAAACTAATACTTCTTAAGTCCAATAGGTACATGTGATCCAAGCCCAATAAATCTTAATGTATGTATATAGTTACATCCTTAATAATTAATCAAATATTTCCGTTAATTAAATAATGAGTCTGATACTAGTAACTCATGTTTTTGCTAAAATATCTATATCTATGCATGTTTCCTGGCCATAACACTCGATTTATAATAATAAATATCCTCGTTTGAAAACGGGTATTACAAGTTTTTATTGCTTGGTTAACCTAAGGGCTTGTCTAGAGGTACCCTTAGGCTTAGTATCATCAAGGTACACAGGTTGATAGTAAGCACAAGTATTGGGGAGATAGCAATATCAAACCTAAATCAAACCTGTCCATTAAGTAAAATAGGATTTGATGTTAACAAAACCACATATTCAGGTTTTGGACTTAGATAAATGAAAAACATGTGTTGTTTTTTATGTCAGACTTAAAGAAAATTGTAAGTAAGTAGTGTCAGCTGAAGAAAACGAGTGTCAGCTGAACACTGAGTATCAACTAAAGGACAAGCTTCAGGAAGATCAGCTTTGAAGAAAAGATCAGTCAAAAAGCATCAGCTGAGGATCTACAATGGATCAGCTGATGGTCCAAAACCATCAGCTGAGGAAAGTTTCAAGATCCGCTGAGCTATCAAGGATCAACTTACACAATCACATTGATCAGCTGATGCCTCCCATCTGTCAGATTAGGTATTTACTACTTATCCAATCTTTTATTCATAATATGATCATACTCAAACGATTAGCTGAGCCCTTGAGATCAGCTGACAGTTTAGTTTGATCAGTTTATTAGTTATTCGTTGATTTGTGTTATCAGCTGAGCAATTCGATCAGCTGATCAAAGCTAGTCAGATGAGTCTTTCACATTCATCCTTAGCTGAGCAAAATTACATTTGCAGTTCAGTATCTGTTAGATGAGTTATTATTCTATATCTCAGTTAATAGCTTTTCTATGTAATATTTTCTTTAGTCAAAGGCAGAACATGTGTTGTTCTTATTATGCCTTAGATCTTTCTTTGTAAAAGTACTTAGCACTTTTTGTATCTGCAAAGAAATAATTTATCCCCTGGAAAAGGACAAAGATATTTTTGAAGAGAAGATCTCGAAGATATGATGATTCAACTAAGTGTGGCTGGCAACTCTATACTTGGTTAAGTCAAATCTTCAGAAAGCATATTGTTGATTAAAGCACAAGCATGGAAGGAGAAGTTTACTTTCTCAAGACATAAATGTAGTAATTTAATAATATAACAATAGATAGTGGGTAAACTCATTACTGAAAAGTATGTTTACTTTACACACTTTGCGTGTAAAGTTAAACTTCCTTCCACCCACTACCTTTATCTATTATAATATTATTAAACCAAATACCTTTATGTCCTTATCTCTTCATCAACCCGGACACCCTTGCTTATATATAATCATGTGTAGAAACATGCTAAGTATGCGAATAGATAGTTGAATACTGAAATCTCATTTGTTGAGAACTAGAAGAGTTAGCATTTTATTTTCAGTATAAGAAACTTGTTCATGTGTTGAACATCTTAGACATAAGTTGTGTAAGATTATCTTAGTCTATGTGTTAGACAAATTTAGTTGCCATCTTTTATTGAACTTAGATTTTCCGCATCTAGTTCATGTAATTCTTGATTCGTATCAATAAGAATTATATAAAAGTAAACCGTGTGTCTCTTAAATTTTAAATTGCTAAAGTTTGTATTCAACCCCCCCTTGTACAAACATTTGTTGTTGTAGTATCCGTTCGGGACCAACAACTGGTATCAGAGCAGGCTAGATAATTCATATCTAAGATTTGTTTTGCTTACTCTTCAACTGCTTATACCCCACACTACAAAAGACCACTCCTGGTGCTGCTTCTAACGGTTCTTCCAACAATGGCTCACTTACAAGGTGTCCAATATTTGATAGAGAGAACTTCTCTCTCTGGAAGAGTAGAGTTCTTCTCTATATGTCAAGCCTTGATGATGTGATGCTTAAAACTGTTTCTGAAGGTTCTTATGTTCCTTCCTCAATAATTCAAGTGACTGAATCAACTGATGAAGTTCCTGCTATTGAAAGACTAATTATAAAGCCTATAAATCAGTGGTCTGATGAAGACAAAAGGCTTGTTAATCTTGATGTTAAAGCAAGAACAGCCTTAGTCTCTGCACTACCAAATGATGTCTATCATCAAGTTCTTAACTGCAAATCTGCAAAAGAGATGCTACACACTTTGACTGTTGCATATGAAGGTGCTGAAGAGGTGTATGAGAACAAGAAACTCCTTCTGGTTAGAGAATATGACTTCTTCTTTGCTCATAAAGGTGAAAGTCTTACTCAGACCTACACCAGGTTCAACTGCCTTATTAATGACTTAAGAAGGGCAGATGTTCCCAAGAGCAATAAGGAACTTGTTAACAAGTTTCTAGACTCTGTCCCAGAATCTTGGGATCATTTTATCACTGTGCTTAAACATGGTGAGAAAATTAAGGGTCTTACACTGGTTGGTTTATATGGAAACCTTATGAATCATGAACAATCAGTGAAACAAAGGAAACTCTCTACCAATGATATGAAGGAGGTTGCAAAAGCTCCAACTACTGCCCTTGTATCTAAGGATACAAGATCTAGGAGTTTTGTTGCAGTAGTGGATGAGTCCAGTGATGAGGAGGAAGAGGAGGAGTCTTCTGATGAAAAGCAAGTGGCTGATGGGGATGAAGTTCTGGAGAACATGGATAGCATTGAAGGTGATGTTGAGCAGGCTGCCAAGTTGGTTAAAAGGTTCAAACCTTTCTTGAAAAGAAAGGGTGTCAAAATCAAAGGAGAAACCCTTCAAAGGAGAAAGAGTCATGTCAAAATCAAAGGCTTCTGAAGGTTGTTTCTCTTGTGGTAAGACTGGTCACTACGCCAGTGAGTGTAAGTCCAGAGGAAACACAGGCTTCAAGGGTTCCTCAAGCTCAGACAACAAGATTGATTACGAAGCTAAGTATAAGAAGCTTCTTGCTGCAGTCCTTGACAAGAAAAAGAAGAAAGCTCAAAACAGGGTGTTGATAGCTGAAGAAGAAGATTTGGCTTAGCAAGATCTCTCAAGTGATGAAGATGAGGTCCTCACAGCTCAGCTCAGTTTGATGGCTAACACAGCAAGTACAAGTTCCTTTGAGGAGGACATGAAGAAAGCTGCTAAAGCTTGTACTTCTCCTGACTGGGATCCTTCTTCTATGTATCAGGGTCTGAACACATGGTATCTTGACAGTGGATGTTCAAGGACCATGACAGGTTGTAAAGCTCTGCTTAGTAACTACAAGAAGGAAAAGGGTCCAAGAGTGACCTTTGGTGATAACATTTATGGGCAAACAAAAGGCTACGGAGAATTTCATAATGGAAACTTACCCTTGTCCAAGGTATCATATGTTAAAGGGCTTAAGTACAATCTCATCAGCATAAGACAGTTATGTGATGGTGATCACAAGGTCCTTTTCACTAAGACAGGTAGTTCCATCTTAAATCAAGAAGGTGAAATTGTAATTTGTGCAAAAAGAACCAAGGATGTATATACTCTTGATATGTCCTCTGGTGATCCATCCAAGTTAACATGTTTGTATACAAAGTCTGTAACTGACACAAACTGGTTATGGCACAAAAGGCTTTCTCACTTAAACTTTAAAAATATAAACAAGCTGAGCAAGGGTGAACTAGTTTCAGGACTACCTTCACTGACGTATGTTAAGCCTAAACCTTGTTCTGCCTGTGAGAAGGGAAAGCAGCACAAGACATCATTTCCATCTAAGCAAGCCTTCTCCATTACTGAACCATTTTGCATGTTACACATGGACTTATTTGGTCCTGTTGCTACTGCAAGTATAAGTGGAAGTAAGTATGCTCAAGTTATGGTTGATGAATTCTCAAGATACACTTAGGTCATCTTTCTGAAAGCAAAGAGTGAGGCTGCTGAAGACGTAATCAGGTTTATCAAAAAGATGGAAGTGCTAAATGGAAATTTGGTAAGGATGCTTAGAAGTGATCATGAAACTGAGTTTAGAAATTAAACTCTAAAAGGTTTCTATGATGAAAAAGGCATGTCTCAAAACTTCTCTGCTCCAAGGACTCCACAACAGAATGGTGTAGCTGAAAGAAGAAACAGAACATTAATTGAAGCTGCAAGAACCATGCTGTGTGAGAGTGGGTTAGGATTCAACTTCTGGGCTGAAGGTGTTAGCTGTGCCTGTTTTACTCAGAATAGATCCCTTGTAATCAAGAGGCACAACAAAACTCCCTATGAAGTGCTCAAGGGAAGGAAGCCAAACATCATTTTCTTTCACATCTTTGGGTGTCAGTGCTTCATACTGAACCAGAAAGATCAACTGCAAAAGTTTGCACCAAAGGCTGATGAAGGTGTTTTTGTTGGATATTCTGTGATCTCCAAAGCTTACAGAATCTACAACATCAGAACAAAGGTCATAGAACAATCAATCAATGTAATTTTCAATGAAAATGACTTTGTTGCTTCCTGTTATACTAATCCATCTACAGGTGAGGAATTTAATGATCTGCTATGTACTGAAGATAACATTCCAGTATCAGCTGATCCACTCCCATCAGCTGATGTAGAGGATTTATATGAAACTATTCCAAACTTACATCAAACCAATGCACACCCAATCCTAAACCAATCCACACTTTTACTGAATGATGAGATACATGATTCAACATCAATGGACTCTAATTCCATATCAAACATTCCCTCATCAGTAGAAGTTTCATCAGATAACGTTCCTGAAATTCTGTCAGCTGATCAACCAGAAGTCTCATCAGCTAATCCAAACCAAAGATTTTCGACTCCAACAATCCAAAATAATCCAAACTCTCCCAGAATCCAAAATGCCTATAAGGACCACAAGGATCATCCTAAAGATCAGGCCATAGGTAACATAGAAGCACTTGTACTAACAAGATCAAAAGCTTGTAATTTCTATTTATATATAGGTTTTGGTTCTATGATTGAACCAAAGAAGGTAGATGAAGCTCTAAATGATCCCCACTGGATAAATTCCATGCAAGAAGAATTGGCTGAATTTACTAGGAACAATGTATGGACTTTGGTGCCAAGACCAAAGGACAAATCCATCATTGGTACTAAGTGGGTGTTATGAAACAAAATGGATGAACAAGGGCTAATCATCAGAAACAAGGCAAGACTGGTTGCTCAGGGGTATTGTCAAGAAGAAGGAATTGATTTTGATGAAACCTTTGCCCCTGTTGCTAGACTTGAAGCCATAAGACTGTTTCTAGCCTATGCTGCCTTTAAAGACTTCAAAGTGTTCCAAATGGATGTTAAGAGTGATTTCCTCAAGGGAGAATTGAAGGAAGAGGTGTATGTCAAACTACCTCCAGGTTTTGAGGATGCAAGCAAACCAGACCATGTATACTTCTTGAACAAAGCTTTGTATGGTCTAAAGCAAGCTCCAAGAGCCTGGTATGATACCCTCTCTTCTTTTCTGACCACTAAAGGATTTACTAGAGGAAGCATATATAGCACTTTATTTATAAGGAAATTCAAGGGTGATGTGATACTAGTGCAGATATATGTAGATGATATAATATTTGGGTCTACCAATGTTGATCTTTGCAAAAAGTTTTCCAAACTCATGTCTAATAATTATCAAATGAGTATGATGGGTGAGTTAAACTATTTTCTAGGTCTTCAAGTTAAACAAGAGGTTGATGAAATTTTAATTCATCAAACAAAGTATATAAATTACTTACTTAAGAAATTTGAGCTTGAAAACTATTCTTCAATGAAAACACCCATGTCCACTACCTTAAAGCTTGGAAAGGACACTGATGGTAAATCAGTAAACATTACAGCTTATAGAGGCATGATTGGATCTCTTTTATACCTCACTGCAAGTAGACCAGATATTATGTTTTCAACATTTCTCTGTGCTAGATATCAAGCAGATCCCAAAGAATCTCACTTAGCTGCAGTTAACAGAATTTTCAGGTATCTCAAAGGATCTCCTAATCTAGGTCTTTGGTACCCCAAAGACTCTGATTTTGAGTTAGTTGGATACACTGATTCTGACTTTGCAGGTTACACACTAGACAAAAAGAGTACACCTGGTGGTTGTCAATTATTAGGTGGAAGATTAGTCAGCTGGTCAAGCAAGAAACACAACTCTGTTTCAACATCCACAGCCAAAGCTGAATACATTGTTGCTGGAAGCTGCTGTGCTCAAATATTATGGCTGCAAAATCAACTACTTGATTATGAAATACAGTTTGAAAATTCACCAATCCTGTGTGACAACACTAGTTCCATTTCTATCTCTAACAATCCGGTTTTGCATTCTAAAACAAAACACATTGAAATCAGACATCATTTTCTTAGAGATAATGTGTAGAAAAAGAAAGTTTCAATGCACTATATAAGTACTGATGTTCAATTAGCTGATCTTTTTACAAAACCTTTGGATGAGTCTCGGTTCAACTTTCTAATATCCAAACATGGCATGTTAAAATTTTAAAATATTCTTTTCTTAGGTAGACAGTTTAGTGTGAGAAAATAATTTCATTTGTGTGTGAAACGAGGTACTTATCTAAGCTTCTTCATATCTTACTAATGGTACATCAACTAATGGAATTATGTCAGCTGACGACCATCAGCTGACACTATACCTCTGCTGATAAACCATCAGCTAAGACTTAGAAGCTCAGCTAAGTGCACTCGTTAGCTGACACTTATTTTATCTCAAATATGGATCAGCTGACCCTCTCTTCTGTCAGCTGATGATATTCAGAGTCAAAACTTTTGTGTCCCCACACATATTTTATTAATTTTTCATTTGTATTTAATATGTTACTAAGTAGTATTTAATTTCATTTAATTGTCCGTTAGTTGTCTGTGTATTTTTAACGCTTCCGTTTATCATCTTTTTGCAGAAGTGACAGCTACTTTTTGGAAAATATTTTTGTAACAGTCTCGGTTTCCAAGGAAGATATAAAAGTGTTTTGAGCGGTTCTTCATTACGTGTGCTTTCAAAATTCTCAAACACTCTTCTCTTCCAAAATACGGACCCTATTTTCTCTGAAATTTCAGTATCTCCACTTCAAACAACAATGGTGATTTTCAACCCTGCTTCAACTCCAAACGTTATTCCCAGTGAGAACATACCTGAAAATGTTGTTATGAACATCCAGCCAAATAACTTTCCGATAAACACAGACATCCCTCCGAGCAAAGCGAACCAGGGGTATGAACCTATGGTTGCGTTTATAACTGCTCATCCTCTATTTCAATGCCTCTCTGCCCATCCTCTCTTCATCTTCCAAAACATTGTTGGCGAAATGTGGTACACGGCCAGATATCACCCAAATGAACAAATCATAACCTATACCTGTCTCAACAATACAGTCAATATTCCCATCTCTATCGATTCTTTGAGAAGAGATATCTTCATTCCAAACTTTGCCCCATACCAACCATTCGCACAGTTGGATCAAATCATGGAGGTGCTACCCCTGATAGGCTATAACGAACCGGTTGCCCATGGTCAGTATAAGTTGTCTGTTCTCGGCCATCCATGGAAGTACTTGGCAACTGTTGTCATTCGCTGTTTTGGCCACAAATCAGGAAGCCTTGATCAAATGAACCAGTCAGAGTTAACTGTACTTCATACTTTGGTCACAGGAAGGAACATTGACTTTGCTCAAATCATCTTTTCAGAAATGGTGGATAAGGTGACACTAGGCACATCTAAGAGATAGACAAGAACCCAAGTTCCCTACATAAGGTACTTAGGTTTGATTGCACTTCGACATTTTCAATGGGAACACTACACTGGGTTAGTTGCACATCTGAACACCATGCCCATTTCCCAAATGGGTCAAAATATATTCCACTTAATAAGGGAATTTCAAGGGCATGCAATCACTGAACAGATGCAAGAATCGATAGATGTTGCTGCAGATGAGAATGAGGAAATTGAGCATGAACCAGAGGTGGTTGTTGAAAGTGGTGATGAAGAAGTGGTTGATGATTATGAGTCTCCTGGTATAATCACTGAGCATTCTAAAGAGTCTATGACTCTCCAGACGAAGCCTTAGTAGAAGAAGAAAGGATGGATGGAGAGTTGATGGATACTGCTGATCAAGAAATGATGTTTAGAGCAGATGTGTTTGATGAACCATCACAGGATGAGCCTATTAATTATGATGTTGAGGATGTGGATGTAGGTATTAGTGGTGATGACTCTGATGACAATGATGAAGGAGATGATGACTTTCCTAGAAGTGATGCTGGCTATGCTCATACTGAAAATATTCAAGCTTCAACCAGCTCATCTTCTCAAAGAGGGATGCCAATTACTGAATTCCTTGTCAGTTCCAGTTCTACCATCAACAAAGTGGAGGTGCAGCTGTTGGTGATGATGCTAAGGAAGACACAATCTCTGACAATCTCATTCAACTGATTGAGATCAGCAAAACTCAACACATCTCAGGTATAATCACTACCACTGTTGAGGATACTCAATTGGTTGACCCTACCAATAAGAATCCATCCTCTCCTCCAGTTGAAACACCCCCACAAATGCCAAGCTCTAGTGTACTCCCAACAGTCACTAGTTCTACTCCCTCCTACATCCATACTAAATTAAGGTCACAAGAGCTTGTGCATTTTTCACAAGTCTCTGAGGTAGTGTTATCCACACCTCTGACCTCAACTCCACTAGTTCCCTCTTATGTTGAGGGGAAGCAAATTGAAGTTGACTTAACCCTACTGCCAGTGGATGTGTTCTCCCAACAGGACACATCTGTAAATATGGGACTCCTGCAATCTCGATCACCCTCTCAATAGGGTGATGCCATTGAAAGACAGACCTCCTCCAAAGGTCATACTGTGTCTATACCCACATTGATTCTATCCATTCCCTTAGTAAGTTTACAACAACTTACTACTATAATAAGGGATACCCCACTGAGTGCAACCCTCACTCATACTCACATGCTTGCACATGTATTTGATTCACTTCTTACACATGCTACTGCACTGCCTGTCAAAACTAGTGGTATAAACTAACCATTAGCACAGGGCACACAATCTGTTCCCAATGATCTTAGGCCTATATACCAACGTCTAAGTGAGGGACCCCAATCCATTCCTGATATTGGAACTTCTTCTCAATCAATTCATATCCAACCCATTCCCTCTACTTCTTCTGAACCCTCACCCCAAATACTTCACACCCTACTATCTATCTCTCAAAAGATGGATAGTTTTACCTCTTTCAAAACCTAAACAGAAACTCAAATCTCTCATATAACCCAAGAGGTCGAGTCACTTAAAGCTACCCAACCCCAACCCACCCATGCCCCAGTTGATCTATCACCCATTCTTCATAAATTGGATCAACTCTTATCCTAAACTTCTCACCCTACTCCAACCCCTACACCTCCCATTTCAAACCAAACCATCACTTCCTTAAACCAAACCATTTCTAATCTTCTTTCCCAAATCCAAACCTTAAGACCTTCCCCTCCTAACACTTCAGTAACCATCCCTGACTCTCTTGTTAGAGTCCCTTCTCTTCTCCAAACCATAGCGACTGATGTCACATACTGAAGCCACTCCTCCAGCCAAAGGCATAGTGAAACCATTCAAGAATTTACCAAAATCACTGATGCTATCCTAAGCTTAAGACAACCTCCATCTTTCTCCACACCTTCTATTCCTACTGCCTCTCCTTCACCTTCAACTATCCCTCCCTCTACTTCCACTCCTTCTCCATCTCCTTATTCTTTTATCTCACCCTCTGTTGCCAAGCCTTCTGACAACTTTCCTTTTTCATTTGTTGATGACAAAAAAAGGGGAGAAGTTAGCCTCGGATTCTACTAACTCAAGCACTTCACCAGATTCTATTCAAGAAGTAGAAGCTGATAAGGCAGCAGCAGATCAAGTAGACCTCAATAAAGCAGAAACACTAAATCAATCAACTGCTGAGAGGGAAGATCCATCTAAGGGGGAGCAATCTGCTTAAGATGAGCAGAGGCCAAAAAGAAGACTCAAACAAATGGCTAGAAGGAAGAGTGCTTAAAAGCCCAGATAAGATGAATCTTGTGCACCGATTAATGTGCCATCAGAAGATTCTGATGATGATGATGAAGATAGGATGCCTCTGTCCAATTAATGTGCCATCAGAGCCTCTCAACTCAAGCTCCAACAGTCCAAGCTTCCTCTCTAGTAAAATAAAGTCAACCAACACCCAGCAGCACATCAAGGAGAAAAGGAAAGAAAATAATGTCTGCTGAGGAGATTGAAGAAGAAGAAAGAAGAGAGGAAGAGCTAACTAAAGATGATGAGAATCTTAGGAAGTTAAGTGAGCTGGCTGCGGCACTTGGCACCTCAATTGAAGAGGTTCTCAAAGCCAAGGAAAGACACCAGGACTTCACTACTCCTGAAGACCTTGCTGCCATCATAGGTGCTACTAAAGATGAGTTGAGAGAATTACAAGAAGAAGAATTAATCATGCTGTCTACTCAATCATATCCAACACAAGTTGCACCACAGCAAGATGATCCTACTACCAAGAAAGTTCCTAAAAGAGGAAGAACTCACAGAGAAGCCATTCAAGCGTTGCACGAGTTCAACTTTGGGGTTACAACTCAGCAATCAAAAAGGGAGATCAGAGAGCTCTTGGAAAACAAGAAGAACTTGGTAGATAGGAAGTTTCCAAATCTCATCTCAAGAGTTACTCCATATAAGGGTACAGATGAAGGTCCATATCTCATAATAGTAAGAAAAGATGAAAGACATACACATGAGAATGCATACCTTCATCACTGCAAACTGTTCTCCATCATTGAGATGATTAAGACTCTGTACCACCTCCTTAAATCCAAAAGTGAAATTGCCACAAGGTTCATAAACAAACTTGAATACTGGATCAGAATGTCTGTCTACCACAGGATATGCACTCATGATCAATTTGTGGAACATATTGATGTGATTGAGGATGCCTACAAGAAATCCGCCAAAGCTTTTGTGCGTGTTGAACAGATTATACTTAATCCTGATCATCCTTACCTGGCCGCTTATGAAAGTCTAAACACTACTCTGCCCTCTAACATCGAACCAGAAATGTTTAGGTACATAACAGAACCTGAAATATGGATGTTCATCAAGAACAGAGCTGGTATTTGGAAATTTCTAAGAGAATCTGACTTAGGAAGAGCCCCTAGAGAGCTGATATTTCAAGCTGCAACTTCAACAAGGGAACAGTTAGGAAGTGATCACTTTGAAAGTCTGATTCAAGCAAGAGTTGAAGAGTTGTTGGCTGCAAATCCTCTGGACAGACTTCTGGATGTTAAAGAAGAACCTTGGTGGGAAGAAAACTGAAACTTCATAACTAGACTAGATGTAGTTTTCAATTCCTAGAATAGTTCAACTTCTGTACTTAGTTTAACTCATAGTTAGATTGCTCTGTACACACTCTCTGTAAATATTTGTTTTGTAATCAAGCATGAAACTTTGATGATGGACTACTTTAGCTAAAATGCTAGTATAGATGACTCTTAGTAGATAGCTCACAAAGTGTAAATATAGAAAATATAAAAATCCTAAAAATAGAAAAAGGATAGAAAAGATACCACAAAAATAGAACAATGGTACTTCATAAATGAAAAGATTCCCAAAAACAGAATATCAGGGAACATATATTAAAGAGTTACCAAAAACAAATAGCTAGATAACCAAATTGCACTTAAAAGTTTTATCTTTACAAATCCAAGTCAAACTGATTCTTCTTAATCAGATAAGGATTTTTCATCATCAAATAGGGAGAGATTGTTGGGGAGATAGCAATATCAAACCTGTCTATTAAGTAAAATAGGATTTGATGTTAACAAAACCACATATTCAGTTTTTGGACTTAGATAAATGAAATACATGTGTTGTTCTTTATGTCAGACTTAAAGAAAATTGTAAGTAAGAAGTGTCAGCTGAAGAAAACGAGTGTCAGCTGAACACTGAGTATCAGCTAAAGGACAAGCTTCAGGAAGATCAGCTGAGAAGAAAATATCAGTCAAAAAGCATCAGCTGAGGATCTACAATGGATCAGCTGATGGTCCAAAACCATCAGCTGAGGAAAGTTTCAAGATCAGCTGAGCTATCAAGTATCAGCTGACACAATCACATTGATCAGCTGACGCCTCCCAACTGTCAGATAAGGTATTTACTACTTATCCAATATTTTCATCATAATCTGATCATACTCAAACGATTAGCTGAGCCCTTGATATCAGCTGACAGTTTAGTTTGATCAGTTTATTAGCTATTTGTTGATTTGTGTTATCAGCCGAGCAATTTGATCAGCTGAGCAAATCTAGTCAGCTGAGTCTTTCACATTCATCCTTAGCTAAGCAAAATTACATTTGCAGTTCAGTGTTTGTTAGCTGAGTTATTATTCTATATCTCAGTTAATAGCTTTTCTATGTAATATTTTCTTTAGTCAAAGGCAGAACATGTGTTGTTCTTATTATGCCTTAGATATTTCTTTGTAAAAGTACTTACCACTTTTTGTATCTGCAAAGAAACAAAAAGGATAGATCTTTATCCACTGGAAAAGGAGAAAGATATTTTTAAAGAGAAGATCTCGAAGATATGATGATTCAACTAAGTATGGCTGGCAACTCTATACTTGGTAAAGTCAAATCTTCAGAAAGCATGGTGTTGATTAAAGCACAAGCATGGAAGGAGAAGTTTACTTTCTCAAGACATAAATGTAGTAATTTAATAATATAATAATAGATAGTGGGTAAACTCATTACTGAAAAGTATGTTTACTTTACACACTTTGCGTGTAAAGTTAAACTACCTTCCACCCACTACCTTTATCTATTACAATATTATTAAACCAAATACCTTTATGTCCTTCTCTCTTCATCAACCCGGACACCCTTGCTTATATATACTTATGCATGGAAACATGCTAAGTATGCGAATAGATAGTTGAATACCGAAATCTCATTTGTTGAGAACTAGAAGAGTTAGCATTTTATTTTTAGTATAACAAACTTGTTCATGTGTTGAACATCTTAGACATAAGTTGTTTAAGATTAGTTTAGTCTATGTGTTAGACAAATTTAGTTGCCACCTTTTATTGAACTTAGATTTTCCGCATCTAGTTCATGTAATTCTTGATTCATATAAATAAGAATTATATAAAAGTAAACCGTATGTCTCTTAAATTTTATATTGCTAAAGTTTGTATTCAACCCCCCCTTGTACAAACATTTGTTGTTGTAGTATCCATTCGGGACCAACAACAAGTGGGAGTCTGATAGGATTTATGTGCATAACCATTGAACCCTCATGACACGCCCAATGACATAAGACTCTCAAGGGTCACTTCTGTGAGGGTACATAATTCAAGAAGTCATATATTCACACTTTGGGAGATATGCATTATGGCAGTTAGTCATAAGCCAGTATAGAGAGTTGTAAATAACCAGATATAATTAATTAACAAGATTATATATATTTATTAGGTAATAAATATATATATATTGTTAATTATTAATATTTAGGATTAATATCTTGCATATTATCTTAAAAGGGTTATTACTAATTAGTTATTATTAAGGAGAAACTATATATATATATATATATATATATATATATATATATATATATATATTGTGAATATTTTGTATTAATAATAATGTACAAATCAAGTTGGTTGATTAAGGATAACTAGATAGTTATCTATAAATAGAGGATTTATACAACTAATTAGGGTTAACACAGTTAAGAAACAAAACATAAAAAACTCTCTCCCCTCTCTCCTTGTAGTCGACGGCCGAAGGTTCCCCAAGGGGGTGGCTTAGTCGATTTTGGTGTTTCAACCACCAAGAAGATCAAGAACGAAGTGTGATCAAATCCTTCTAGCGGATACTTGTTGTACCTCATTACAGGTGGACTTTCATTGAGCAATCCAAGGTATAAATTTCTTCTCATCATGAGTTCTTGATGGTTATGGTGAAATCGATGGAACATGTGTATAGATATACACATATCAATTACTTGTATGTCCACGGCTAATTGGTTGTTTATCTTGTTTTAAGTTTATACTAATCTTAATTAACATGGCAATATGTTTTCTTCGACAATATATGAAGGGTTTTGATCTGACCAAACCACCCTAAGACACAAACTGGTCAATCCCTGGGTTTGATTCTACTACTTCAATCTTAAAGCGGAAACAGACTGAACACAACCCCCTAAACCCAAAAATGGTTAGGATCTTACTAATGATCTATAAAGTTTCATATCAACAATCAAGATAAAAGGTTAGAAACAATTACCTCTTTGATCTTGGGATTGCTAAAGTTAGTCCACCACTACTACACCATCAGGAACTAGCTGCTAGACCGCGACTGGAATAACCCAAACGACACACAAAACCATGCGTGTGTGTTTATGATCGACGCAAACACCAAAACCCCCTTGGGGTATTTTTCGAAGTCGACGCAGAGAGGGAAGGAGAAGGAGGCTAGGGTTTTTTCTTGTTGCAAATTAAATCTCTCTATATGGATAAAATAAGCTTTTTCTAGGTTTAAATACTTTAAACCTTATCCAAGCCCAAGCCCGTTCAATTAAAGCCCATGTCTTTAATTGAACTTTCATTCCTTGCACTTTGACCGCCTGGGCATTACTAGTTAATCAATTAACCATTAATTAACTGGTCCGTTAAATTTTAAAACTTAATATTTAATTTCCCTTTAAATAATAAATAAATAATTATTATTTATTTCACTTTAAATAATTAATTCCACTAATTAATTATTTCCATACAAATACTGGTAAATTCCAAACTGTTCTAGTTGGGTGTGTAACAGTGTGACTCTTTAGTCTCTTATAACATTGGACACAATATACTCATTAATTATCTCTACACATAATCTAACAGACTCCCACTTGTGCAAGATAAGTAATAGTTAATGTACATTGCTACCTTAAGGAGGTCCCTAGCCAGACGCTTAGGATAAGAAGGTTATAAGAACTCCTATACCCCAAAGTAACGAGTGATAAAGTAAACTCTCATAAGTTAACTGCTTATGAGTAATCTACCTTAAACTAACTGTTCATGAATTAACTATCATAAACTATCTGTTTATGAATGGGTATGATTTTTAGGTTTGTCCCTTTGCAACGCGATACTTCAATTTTGAGCATGAGCATGGAGAGTGTCAACTCAAAATCTTAGGAATTATTTCATGACATCCTTGATTTCAAACTGCGTGATAAACGACAAAGAATAAATCAGTTCATTTGGGCACGGTCGTGCACTTACTAGTTTTTAATCAGTCAAGGGGTCCAGAAATATCTCTTCTAAAAAGGAGGTGCAAATACCTTCTTGCATTTTTGTATTTGGCAATATGGCTCCCACTGAATCTAGAGACGCCCCTTATGATCACACTGTTACGGCGTGGCGTTAGAACGCACTAAAAAGACAATGGTTACCGCATCCCAAACCAAATACCTTAGGTTTAAGGATAACCTATTTGATAAATACTTTTTACACTAATCCACGAGGTATTTTTCACGGTGGGTCAATCCTATATTCGTAACCCTAACGAATATCCGTCAATTTTGATCCTCAAAAGTCTTTTGCAGCTATATTCGATATACCTTCGAATCTACCCCAAAATTACGATGACTTTACAACCCTATCAAGGTTCCCACCAACATAAGTAGTCACGGATAATGTTTTTAATAAACCAAGTTTATTCCTGCATGAACCAAAACATACAAAATGGTGAAGATCAATGAAACTAATTTTTGCACCCTCCATATTCCTCCGTGGAATAAAGATGCATAATTTCTACCATTTCATTGACTCGATTCACAACGTTTATCTGAAATTACTTATTATTTTACATTGTAACTTATCACGGATTACAAAGAAAATAATATGATTATATACCTAAAAACTCAAGACTAGTGCGATGAGGCACTCTTTCTTGTTTTTGCTAGAAATTGTTTTTGCAACCTAAAAACATTTCTAGACTTTCTTATTTTATAAATTCCTTAACCTTAGAGAACCGGAAATAACTCCTTACTTTCTGAGTTTATAAAAATAATCTCTTTGTAACTAAAACTTTAGTTACACTTGTAGATGTATTAAATCTTACTTGATTTAAACTTTTGAAAAAGATAAAACTATTTACACATACTTGTAAAATTGAGATTAGATTCCCAGTGTGTACTAACACTTATCCAATTTCATTACTAAGGATATCAAATATCATATTTTATCATTTCTAAAGTTAATCAACTACCAATATTAATTATTCTGACTCTTTGAACTCTTTTAAGCATATGTGATTTTATTTAAATCATAACTTGACTTAAAGTCTTGCAATGACATCTTTATTGAGTACCTCTCAATAAGTCACATGCTCCTCGGATTAGTCATTTTCAAGAGCTTACTATTTTAGAAAAACTTCTAAAATCATCCGATAATTATATACGTTAAAAGTTCATTCTTATATTTATCATACTAGTTAGATCAACCTTGATAAGTTGATAAATACACAAGTCAGACGCTCCTACTATCTCTTATAAAAAAGTGCATCACTTTAAAACACCCTTTTAGTCTTAGTCAATCCTTGACTAATTTGCCTAAAGCTTGTGTTTTAAATATTTGCTTTTGAGACTTAGTTTTTGTAAGAAATTTAATTGTTTTATGAAACCAAAACTTGGATTTCTCATATATCCATCTTTCCAATTATGGAATTTGGTTTAATTTAACCCAACACGATTACAAGTAGAAAACACTTGTAAAGGTATTTTAATTTCTTTACTTAAAACATTTAGTATAAAAGGCCCTTGATCATAATAACTATTATAATCACTTTATACTTTCTTAAATGTTTTATCCAAAAACTTTTATCTAGAAATAATAACTATTATTTCTTGTTTCAACATGTTCAATGCTTTGAACAAAATTTTTCATAAAATCTTTAAATACTTGTAAATTAGAAAAGCTTTCTAATTTCATAAACACGGCTTTGTTTATCTAAGTATTTATATAGTGACATTAGCATTCACGTAACTACAACAATTAATGCATAAGATCACTATGAATCATCCATTAAGCCAAAGCTTGACTTATTAGTAACCTTTAGTCACAACTGGACTAACTTGATTCATCAACATACGTGCACGGATATAAGCTAAATAATTCAATGATTTAAAGACTTAAAAACATAATGTCATCCAAAAGTATTAAAAACCATGTCAGCAATATCCAAAAACTTTGAATAAAAAGGTTTAACAACTAAAAAACGTGAATTATTAAATATCCGATAAGCACGTGGGATCTCAAACACCGGGCCCCTTCACTTTCCATTACCCCCTACAATAAACAATTGAAATATATTAGAATACTTGTAAAACTCTACAAGTGGAAAGTGACAAAGAAGTTAATCACACGATACCTGAGGAGCTAGTCTCGCTTCCTGCTTCATGAACCTTCGGACAATCTTTCTTCCAGTGTCCGACCTCGCCACAATTGAAGCACCGGTTCTCGGTCCTTGCTTTGTTTGGCTTTGACTTCTTGCCCTTGTTGTTGTCACTGGCCCTGGGTGCATTCTGGTTGGGCTTGGTTTTACCCTTTCCCTTTCCATTGCGCCCCTTCCTCTTCTTACCTCCACCATTGCCCACTAGGAGAACGTCCTTAGACTTGGACCCGATACTCTGCTCCATAGTCTTAAGCATAGAATGCAGCTCCGTCATGGATTTCTCCATGTTGTTCATGTTGTAGTTGACTTTAAAAGGCTTATAGTCATCCGATAACGAGTTGAGTATCGTATCCATTGCTAGCTGCAGCGGTACTGGTTGCCCAAGTCTCTCTAGGTGGTCCATATACCCTTTCATTTTCATGGCATGGGTGCTGACCGGCATCCCCTTTGCCATCTTGCACGAGTTAAACGCCCTAGTGGCATCATAACGCTCCGTGCAGGCTTGCTTCTGGAACATATCCCTCAATTGGCGGATCATGTCATAAGCAGGAGTCTCCATCATGCTCGATTGCAACCCTGAACTCATTGTTGCAAGCATGAGGTAACTAAAATCAAGGGCGTCATTAGAGTGCTTTTGATAAGCCTCCCTGACATCTGCCCTAGCATTGTTGGCAGGGGGATTTCCTAGAGGTTGGTCTAGGACGTACCACTTTCTCTCGTGCCTCAGCACGATCCCGAGATTTCGCTCCCATGTGAGAAAGTTTGGTCCGGTGAGCTTATCCTTCTCTAGGATAGAGCGAAGTGAGAGGTTGTTAGTGTTGGTAAAGTTGGTTGCCATCTACAAATTAAAACTCGGTTTAATTAGTAATTGCAAATAAACTTTTCTAACATATATTAATAAACCCTTAAATAATATATATCAGACCTACGACCATATTTCACATACTTGACGCAATGTTTAGGCACTTCCCGCCAAGTCATGCTACGTCTGGTAGGTAATTTCCCTTTACCAATCGTACCTATCTGATACAACTCTTAGAACCTCGTAAAGCACTTAGATAAAATGTAGTATGTTTAACTCTACTCTAGTGCATTTTGGGCCGGGACTCCCGATTATCACCAAAATAGATCGCACCACCTAAGACAGTATGAATTCTGGCCGCGACTCTCGATTATCGCAGAATCTTTCATACCCTTTGCCACAATGGTTTGAACCCGGATGCCCAAGGTTTGGGCACTTCCGACACCCGAGTACCGTTTAACAGCAAAGGTATACCATTAGATGAGTAGCACACTGATCTAAGATTTTTCTTGGGTTTTATAATTAAGTTTAAAAGATAATTTTAATTTTCCAGTTTTTGAAAACCCATTTTTAAAAACGTCTGTTTTTAAAAAAATACGATATATATGCGTACCTATACTGGGTACACAAAACAACCTTATAAATTTCGAAACTTATAATCTTGACAAAACTCTAAATTTGTAAAAAGTTAACTAATATGACTAACAAACTGAAGTCGCACTCTAGTTTGTCATAAATCGTAGTTTTTCTCGTTTTAATAATTTCCTAGTATTAAACCTTTTTATTTAGCATCACACACATATATATATGAGTAAGCAATAAATAAAAGAACACGACCACACAGATAAAAACCTATAGTTTTGCGAACTAATCCTAAGGACAATCATAAGGATAAAAAGAACTTGGATTCGCCTTCATGATGCATTACTCTCACTCTCCTAGACACCTCCTCTGAAGTACCCGAGCACTGTGCAAATCATCATCTTGAAAATCGTCTTGAACTCCGTTTTGATAATGGGACAAAACTAAAACTACTACTATACAATTACAATAATAAAAGGGGTTGTAAGTGGCACGCAGGCCTCCCCGAACCAATACAGCGTTACAATTGAAAAATGGGATTGTAATTGGCACGCAGGCCTTCCCAAAACCAAAGAAAAGAAGAAAATAAAAGTGAGTCCTAAGATGGCAAAACTATAGCTACGTATCACAACCACGCAATTATATATAAACGATAATAAAAGTGATAAACACAATATCTGATTCGTTTAACTATTCTCATATATCGTTTTGACTAATAACTATTAATCAAAAATGAGAAATATAATCATCTAAGTTATTTAAATTAACTTGACCAAAATAGTTTTTCAATAGACTTTGAAAAAACAAACTTATTCAGGACTTGAATAATAACTATGTCGAGTTTTTGACTAGTTTTTACGAATAACCAAAAGGCGACAAAATTTGATCACTATTTAAATAACAATATCTTGTTTCGTTTCTCTTTACATAAACTTACTTTTGGAGTTTATATATAACGTCTCAACTAGCCGTAATTAATAAACATCCTAAACTATATATTTCAACTAAACTAGTTAAAAAATATGTAAATTACTAGTTTATATAAAACACTTATTAATTTTAAAACTTTAAATTAATAGCTTTGTATTTAACCGAAAAACCTATTTGGGCCGACAACCTTTAGCCGGGGATCCTTCTGGGCCGAAACATCCCTTTGGGCCGATCACCCACCTGGACCGATCACCCACTTTGGCCGATCACCTACCTGGGCCGATCACCCACGTGGGCTGATCACCCACCTGGGCCGATCACCCACCTGGGCCGATCACCTACCTGGGCTAATCATCTACTTGGGCCGATTACCCTCGTGGGCCGAATACGCAGCCAGGCCGGTTGGGCCATGGTTCCTGGGCTGAAGCCACGCCATGCCACCGCCGCCTGCCATGCCGCAGACCACCTTGCCACGCCGTCGACCACCGCCGAACCTGGGCTGCCGTTGCCTTGTGACCGCTGCCAACTAGGGCCGCCGACGTCGCCACCGGTGGCGGTGGTAGTCTTGGTTTTTTTCCAATCAAAACATTATTAAATTTCTTAAATCCTTCTCATTTTAACCTATTATAAACAAATCTGTTTTTAATGATCTGATTAAAACTGGATTTAATCAAAAACCAAAAACTTTAATTATTAATGTGACCAAAAATTTTGTTCCACTAATAATTAATAACCTTAAAACTAGATATTAACCATTTAAACAAAAACTTGTTTAAATCCTTGGTCATAATCAAGTTTTAATAAAAAGATTATATTTTTAATCGTTTAAATAGAAACTTGTTTAAACTTATCTGATTATAAATTAGAACCCTTTTTAATCCTAGATGAAAAACAAAAAAAATTTTGTTCATCATCATGGTTTTCGATTTTTTAAAGAAAACAAGATGAAGTAGAAGATAATATAATTAAACGAATCAACTAACTGGTTTAACTAGGTCTTAATCAACTAAACAAATTGTTTAATATTTCTTGATTGAAACTTGTTTCACTAAAAGTTGTAATCTTTTAACTGTTCAAACTAACTGTTTAAACTTTCTGATTGATAGGATTAAAACTTTTAATAACTAGATAACTAAAACAAACTGTTTTATTACCCTTCTTGATTTTTGATTTTTAGAATAAATAGGTAGAGGATCAAGAACAAACCTTAAAACCAAAAAACAGGATAAACTAGAACCTATAGATCATAAAGCCGAGGCTCTGATACCACTAATGGGTTTTGAACTGACCAAACCACCCTAAGACACAAACTGGTCAATCCTTGGGTTTGATTCTACTGGTTCAATCCTAAAGTGGAAACAGATTGAACACAAACCCCTAAACCCTAAAAGGGTTACGATCTTACTAATGATCTATACAGTTTCATATCAACAATCAAGATAAAAGGTTAGAAACAATTACCTCCTTGATCTTGGGATTGCTAAAGTTAGTCCACCATTACTGCAGCACCACGAACTAGATGCTAGACCGCGACTAGAATAACCCCAACGACACACAAAACTGTGCGTGTGTGTGTGTATGATCAACGCAAAAACCGAAACCCCCTTCGGCTGTTTTTCGAAGTCAACGCCGGGAGGGAAGGAGAAGGAGGCTAGGGTTTTTTCTTGTTGCAAATTAAATCTCTTTTATATGGATAAAATAAGCTTTTTCTATGTTTAAATATTTTAAACCATATCCAAGCTCAAGCCCGTTCAATTAAAGCCCATGTCTTTAACTAAACTTACATTCCTTGCACTTTGACCCCTGGACTTTACTAGTTAATTAATTAACCATTAATTATCTGGTCCGTTAAATATTAAAACTTAATATTTAGTTTCCCTTTAAATAATAAATAACTATTTATTATTTATTTAACTTTAAATAATTAATTCAACTGATTAATTATTTTCACACAAATACTAGTAAATTCCAAACTGTTCTAATTGAGTGTGTAGCAGTGTGACCCTTTAGTCTCTTATAACATTGGACACAATATACCCGTTAATTATCTCTGCACATAATCTAAAAAATAAATATATACGCACATGAATATATCGAGTTTAATATATATCATGTGCACACTTGTGATAAACAAAGATCTTTAATCCTTTAGGGTTTTAAGGATTATGATTGTTATTTTCTTTCCGCTTTATAAATAATAATTGGTTATGTTTATTCACAATTCTGAGTTGGTTCAAACCAGTTTGGTTATGAATCAGGATAACTCAAGTTTGAATTTTGCCCTGTAAAACCCAACAATCCGGACATAGAAGAACTAGAAGAGCTGACTGTGATCTATGATGGACATCCTAATTACAAGGGTGATCGAGGGGTCGTCTACAGAAGTTCAAAGAAAGGCAAGATATCCATCAGACTGGATGATCACATGTCCTATTCAGGCGGCACGTTGAAATTCTGTATTACAAGCTTCACGAAAGGGTGTGGGATGCTCGTAACATAATTCCAGAAGATGAACAACAACAAGTTTATCGGGAAATAGAAAAGATGAAAAATACACTGGAGAGCAGAAGGTATATCAGAAAGTGGCAAATAAAATTCGGTATTCGCAACAAGTCTAAACACGACGCTTAATTTATTTTTCTTGTTGCAAATGTAAACTCTTGTTTGTAATCTGTGCACACCTCACTTAGGGGGGATTGTTAAATATGTAAAGTGAGGGTGCAAATATGTAATTATGCCAAAGCCTATATAAGTCTTTGGCTTTCTTGTTTAATGTAAGCTTTGCACCATATTCATGTTACACCTTTAAGTGTGTGTTTTCACTATGCTCTCGGCTCTCTCTCTCTCTCTCTCTAAACCTGAACACACACACAAACAATCATTCAAGCATTGTTTCATCCGTAATATATGGGACCATCAGTCATAATTGTACATAGAAATTCAATGTCACCAATATTAATATATAAAGGAACTAAGCGTTGAAAATATAATAAACAAACAAGTGTTTAAATCACTAGATATCTATTTTTTGTTTACAGGTAGTGTAAACAAAGGGTTTATTATTTTATTCTATTTCTTGAGATACAAAAGATTTTTACATCTACAATGTAACTAAGTTTTAGTTATGGATAGTTTTATATATTCAGATTCAAGGAGTTAATCCAGTTCTCCGAGTTTAAAGAAGATTATAAAATTAGAAAGACTAGACTTGTTTTTGATGTTTGCGGAAAAACAATTTGTCTAGCAAAGCAAGTGGGAGCACTAGTTAGTGTGCACTTTTTTTTAGTTCATAATAACGTTGTAGTTTTTCAAGTAGTGATAAGTCCACTTGAACCAACAAAGTAACAAAAATAGTCGCGGTGAATTTAGATGATGGATTAGTATTAATTATGTACTATATTCCAAAAGGGTGAATATGGATAGTACATTAATCCAATTACTCTTTACAAATTTTGTATGCTTTGGTAATATCCGTGAATAGAAGTTTATTGTTCAAAATCTTATCCGTGACTACCTATCTTGGTGGGAACTTCAATTAGGGAGATAATAACATCATTGTAATCCTTGGTGGAGATTCATAGTAATTGAAGATAGCTAGCAGGAGTGTAGCCAAGGATGTACGGGTATTCACCAGGGGTGTGAATATTAGATAGTGACATCGTGAAGAATACCGCGTGGTCTTCGAGTCAAAGGTATTCATCACATAGGTTGTCCTTAAGCCTAAGTTATTTGGTTTGGGATGCATGAATTTCTTGCATTTGGAATGCACCTAACGCTACGCCGTAACTGGGTAGTCATAACGGGCGTATCTGGTGACAATGGAAAACGTATTGCCAAGTGCAAGTATGCGAGAGGTATTCTGCAACTCCTCTTAAGGAGAGATGTTTTCGGGCCACATGACTTATCTATACTGTGGAAGTGCATGGCCATGCCCAAACGAACTAATTTGTTCATTGTCATTTATCACTCTGTCGAAATCGGATAGTCAAGAAATGGTTCAGAGTGTTTAGAGTTGACTTAAACCATGCTCGCACTCACAATCGAAACATCGGGATGCAGAGGGAAAAGCCTAATGTATACCCAATCATAAGACTGGGGGTTCTTATGAAGTTTTGCTATAAAACAGTTAGTTTTACGAATTGTAAAACAGATTGTTTTGTAGATTTAATTATCACACCTGGGTATAAGAGTTCTTATTGCTTGGTTAACCTAAGAACTTGTCTAGAGGTACCCTTAGGCCAGTATCATCAAGATACACAGGTTAACAGTAAGCACAAGTGGGAGTCTGATAGGATTTGAGTGCATAACCATCGAACCCTGATGACACGCCCAATGCCATATGACACTCAAGGGTCACACCTATGAGGGCATGTAATTCAAGAAGTTATAATCACAATTTAGAGATAGGTTTTATAACAACTAGTTATAAAACAATATAGAGAGATGTAAATTACCAAGGTTGATTAATTGACAAGATAATATATATATTTATTAGTTAATAAATATATATTGTTAATTATTAACATATTTAAGATTAATATATTAGATATTATCTTAAAAGATTATTGCTAATTAATTATTAAAAAGGAGAAACAATATATATATATATATATATATATATATATATCTACATATAAGTTCGGCCGAGAATATATATATATATATATATATATTATTGATAATATGTATTTTTTATTTAATAATAATTAGTAATAAGTAATTAATCAAGGTTTCCTATTTGAAGATAACAAGGATGTTGTCTATAAATAGGAGATTAGAGATCTTGATTAGGGTTAACACTTTGATAACAAAAGAAAACAACTCTCTCCCCTCTCTCTCCCTTGTTCGGCCGTCGACCACCCCAAGCCAAGGGGGTGTCAATTTTGGTGTTTATCACATCAAGTAATCAAGAACTTCAAGTGTGATTAATCATTCTAGCGGATCCTTATGGTGCGTCATTACGGGTGGACTTTCTTGAGCAACCCTAGCAATGATTGAAAGGTATATGTTTCATCTTATGATTTATTCTTGGTACTATAATCGATTGTATGTCTGAATGTATGCATAATGAGATTAGATGACAATCTTGATTAGAATGTTTAATGCATGAATATGATGGTAATATGGTTTTCGATTATGTATATGTTTGTCCCATTATGATTCAGGTATCATGCTAATCTTCAATTGCAATGTAGAACTATGAGAAATTTAGAGAGAATCTCTAATACACCATTAAACACACATAGTTCATTAACACTAAGTTTGGCAATTGATACATGATTAACACTAATCATAGACTTATATACTCTTTGAGTATATTTACAATTATGCCCTCATAGTTTGTATCTAACACAAACTTCACCCAAAATGTAATCTTCTATTCTATACAATTAATAAACCTAAAAATCTCCCCCTTTGTATAGAAATAGAAGATGTTATGTCTTTTCAGCATCTTGTAAAATCTTTAACAATCTCCCCTTTTGAATCATGTATATATTCTTTTCAGTCTACATTCTCTTGAAGCTTTGGGAGACAAGACTTGAAAGATTTCTTTTTAAATCTTCAGTCTTTGATCGGATGTCTTCTGAATGTCTTCTCATCTTGAAAGATAGACTCTTCAATTTTTAAGAATAGTCTTGACTTTGTGAACCTGGTAAGAACTTGAATCTTGAAAGCATATATTGATATCCTCTTTCTCCAATCTTCAAACTTTGACTAGTAACCTTAGGCTTTTCAACCTTTGGTTGTAAAAACATTGTGATTTTCATAATTCACAATCTTCACGATCTCTTGATCTTGAGCCTTCAAACAAAATAATTTTTAACTTTCATTGGCAAGAATCTTTTATTCTCTCCCCCTAGAATGTAGCTCTCAACCGTGAAATACTTTAAAAACTTTTGGTCTCAAAACAAATTGATTTTCTTGAATCTTGTTAAACACAATGTACTTTTCTTTGCTCCCCCTTGACTTGTCGCTACTTCTTTCTTAGTCCTTCTACATACATACATGTGTCTACATCTTTTCATCTTCAAAACATCAGAATAATGTTTTATATGAACAACTCAAACTGATTTTCTTCTCCCCTCCATATCTTGAATAACGTTTTGCTTTTATATCTCAAAATCAACTATACAATCTTCACTCTTCAAATTTTATTCTCCCCCTCATGATACTCAGGATTTATCATGAACATCATGTTAAAAAAATTTGTAATCAGCTTGATTTTAACATGAATGTAACCTCATTGTATTTAAAAAATCCACATCATGATAGACTTGCGCTTCTTGAAATGTCACAACAACGAATCTTGAAAGTATGCGAGACAGTCTTTAGGGCACCGTCTCAAAGTTCCCTTGGGTAAATTTAACACCCAGATCACATAGATTACTCGTTAACACAACAGTATAAATAAACTATGTGACATACTTTCAGAACTGGCGTAATGTTGATTCTGGTAGGATTTCCATCTATCACTATATATATATCACGAAAACTTGTGTCCTATGAAATGAACTTAATATATCAATGTGCTCTAGACTCAATATGTGCATGAAAGAAATCGGGGACCGGAGCAGCATGTCCTCCTTGTTTCAATATTAACAATCTCCAAATGAGATGTCAATAGAAATGTGCTAATTCTCCGTGTGAAGTTGAAACAATTATCTTTTAAGAGATAATTGAGTAGCTGGATGGGGTTAGTGCATTGCATCACACGGTTCATGATGTCTATTTCACTACCAAATCTCAACACATGAGATCTAGTAGCATATGTGGCTACCCAGATGTATACTATTTGGTAAGGATCTTTTTTTTCTTTTGATCCTGTCTCACCCACAGCTCACTAACTATTTTTCAACTTCTCCCTCAAAATAACTTTCCAATTTGATGTATGTATCTCTGTTTGTTTGATACATATGGACATTTGTAATCATTTGTAACCGGAAGAGAAATCATTTGATTTACAACAGATTGTCAAGAATGATTTGAACAATCACGGAATTTGAACAATCAGAATATTTTGACAGAAATGTCACAGAATGATTTAACAGTAAGCTCAAAATTATTCGTTGATCATATGCACCCCATCTCCTGTTCCACCCCTCTCTGTTCAATTTTATCTCTACATACCAATCAGTATCCCGTGATAACTGATTCTGCTCACCTATATGACCAAGTATATAACCCTTACTATCGCTTTCTAGAGTATGGTCAGCTCCTAGGGCAGGTTCTTCCGGTTCTAGATAGACCATAGGAGTATAAATGCCTACACTCCTTCACTCATGGTGCGTTGTGATCACTGATATAATATCAAATGAATGAGCGGTTCTAGAAAAAATGAAACATTCAGTACAGAAGGAAGGATATCTAAATGATAATGAGATGGAAACACATAAATTAAAGATGATTATGCAAAGATCAACAACAAAGTGAGTCAAGAAAGGTATCAGAAAATAGCAAAGAATGAATACCTTCTTGAAGAGATAACAGCAAATGTAAAGCAGTAAATCTTTTTGTATTTTGGAATTTTACAAATGTGTTTGGCTTTTCAATTATATGAATGTTTTTGGCTTTTTCTAAAGATATAAAACAGTAAAAACGTAAACTCCCCCTAAATTGATGCATGAAAATCGTTTGACATCAATTAGGTGGAGAGAAATAGTTTTGCTCCCCCTGCAAAAATCAATCCATTAGAAAGCAAGTTATATCATGAAATGATAACACTACACAAAATAAGCTTCTCAGACATTAGACTCGGGCTAATGCTGAACAAAAGGATATTGAATTGAAATGCATGGAAACTCCGTCATCTTTAAAAAGATAATGAGATTTAAACCACTTCAGCACACTGAACACAATGATTTTCACTGCAGACTGAATGATCTTCATTGTTCTCCAATAATGTCTCTTTTTGTTTACCTGCAAAACGGATTAACAAAATTTGGTACCCATTCTTGTTTGGGTCCAGATTTGTTAGTCGCAGGTTTTGGCATCCATTTTTGTGTATTTGCATTAATAACGGATTTATGGACCTTTCGATTCAACGGTCCTGAATGCCATTGAGGAATTCCATTCTTAACAACAAATTCTTGTTTAATGCGTGACGTCTTACAAATCTTCTCTTTTGACATGCGGATTAGGTGTTTGGCTGAGTAAACCACGAATGGATACATGACGTCTGTTTTGAGCACAAAGTCCCGTGTTGAACTTGATTTTGAGAAAGATCGGCATCTGTTATTGTTTTGAGAAACAGGATTTGGTTTAGCATCTCTATTCTCTTGCTTTGGAATCCTAGTTGTTTTTGTATTTGATGAGAAATCATCATTTATATGAAAACACTCATTTGAATGTACATGATTTATTGAACCACTTGGTGAATGAAAGTTTGAAGTTTCTGTGGTTGTCTTCTTTTCAGTCCAGAATGATCTCGTAGGCTTTGAAAATGATGTATTATCTGTAATCACAGAATAAACAGAATTAGAATTACTTGAACCACAAGTATTCTGTTTATAGCTGAAAGCAGCTTGTTTCTCTTTGATGTTTTATTTCGTAGATTGATTTGTTGTGGCTGTAGGTGATTTCACTTGATAGGAAGATCCAACAGATTTAGTGGTCTTAGGAGTCTTCATAGCAGTTGATGCATTGGAGAAATCTTTAGTTGAAAGCCCGGAACCTGCACTAGTGAAATGAGAATCAGATTGGCTACTACAATGTAAAACTGAATCAGAATTAATATTGCCAGCGGAAGCCTTGATTGATTCAGCAAGTTTTGCAGCGCTAAGCTCAGTTTTTAGAACTTTAGCCATCAACTTCACTTTCTCTGTGTCTAAAGTTGTTTGCAGTTCAGAATTCTTCCTCTTCAAGATTGAACGAGGAACATAAGATTGATTTGACACATGCAACTGTTGTTCAAGTCTTTTGACTTTTTCTTTCAACACAACTTTCTCAACGCACAATTTGTCTATGATCTTTGTATCATTTTTCAACATAGTAGACAATTTCTCTTTCAACACGGCATTGGCTTGTGTCAAATCTTTAGCCTTATTCATAGTAGTCTCAATATCTGCTTGCTTTTGCTTCAATTCAACTGCATAAGATTTGTATTTCTGTTCGGCAAGTTGAAATTGTTCAAACACTTTAGACACCCGCTCTGTGAGTTTTGCATTAGCTGTGGACAGATCATCTGCTCTCTGCTTTTCAGAATGTAATTTTTCAGAATTCTATTTAAACTCTTGGAGTGTTGCAGACAATTCAGAATTCTCTTGTGTAAGCTCTTTGAGTTTTGCAGTCCCTCTGCTCCATCCAGCACAAGCTCTATCATGTAAGGAAAACATATGATCAAACAATTTGTAGAGAAAAGTCTCCTCTTTTGTAAAATGATATGTTGAATTCCTCCATTTGTTAATTTCATGTTAAATGGTTGCTTTTGAAAAATATGTCAATGAATAATCCATTGTGATACCTAAAAAAAATAAAATGATCGTTTAGGAATGATTTGATTTGATCAAAAATTTAATCAACTAAAATGATTTTTAAAATCAATTTAGTATGAGTTGAATATCTTATCAGCGATGTTAAGTAACAAGTATGGCAAGCACAAAACTAATAACAATCTGAGATATACTTCTGGTTCACGGAACAGGAATGATAACAGAAGGAATGATGATTATCAGAGAAGGGATGGTGCAAGGAATGATAGTTGGAAAAATGATAATTCAATGAGATTGGAGTGGAGGAAAGATGATATCAAACAGAATGGTGAACGTTTGGAAAGAAAGTATGAGAGAAAGTTTGAAGCTGCCAAGGAGAGGAAATGTTATAACTACAAAGGTACTGGACACTTCATCAAGGATTGTAAAATGCCAAAAACCAGAGATGCTGACTACTATCAACAGAAGCTTGATTTAGTCAAGAAACGTAATTCAGGAAGAGCATTGCTGGTAGAGGAAGATCAGTTCTTATCCGATACTGATAACAGTAATGACGATGAGTTGGTACATGCACAACTGGTGCTTATGGCAAGGGTTGATGAATTTGGGTTTGATTTTGAAGAAGATGATGGTGAGAGTGATGATGAATTAGTAAATATCTTTGCTGAGGAAATTTATGTTCCAGATGTGGAGATGGATAGTGATCAACTGAGTGTAGGATTGATGGCTAAGTTTGATGATGAAGCTGATTATGATTCTGAAAGCGAATTGAATTTTGGAGATGTTGAAGAGCCAAGTTCATTTCAACACCCAAAGACATCTGATGCTGAGGAAGAGGTAATGGATGAGCATGATGTGTTCATTCAAACTTTGATGGATATTGTTCATAATCTCACAAATCAAAATCATAGGTTAGAAGAAGACATAATCAAAATCAAACTAAAACATGCATCCAATCCAACTCGTTCTGATAAAGTCAACCTCGATTCCAAAATACTTGAGTTGCAATCTCAAATAAACATCAAAGAGAATGAGTTATCTAAGATAAACGCTAAAACAGAAATAAAAGTTCATGATTTGAATGCCACAAACGTTTCTGCAGAAATCAATTCACATAACTTTTATCAAGAAAAGGTGAAATTGGAATTGAAAATTAAGCAAATGGAAAATGTTGTTAACAAACAAAAGACAACGAGACATACTATTTTTGATCAATTGTCACCAGACATAAAAAATAAATACAAAGGCTTAGGATACGATGAAGATGATTTTCTGGCAAAAGTGAATTGCACATCACTTTACATGATGGAAAGAATGAATCTAGGGTTCACGGAAAAGATGGTATTTGTTGGTGCAGAGGAAGTTTTGAGAGAAGAAATTTTTAAGAGATGAACCACGACCAAAATGCAAAATCCATTCGATTATCAAAAGTTGAACGAATCATATGCCAGTCAAGATTCAAAGTTTCCAAGTCAGATTTCTTCAACTGAGTATGTTGGTCCTCCACCAAAAGACAATGATTCTGAAAGTCTCAAATTCACTCGTGTTTACATTCCTCATATGGAGTTACAAAGGAGACAGGAAATTTTGGAGACAATATGCATCACATCAAATCTCACTTTAGAAATGGAAAATGTCAGTCTCAAAGAATTGATTTCAGAATTAACCACTAAAATACCCAATTCCGCTGCATCTGATATTCATGTTCAAAATAACAAAATTTTGAGTCGGTTAGAATCTGAAAATCAACGTTTCATGGTTGAAAATGAAAATCTTTCAAAACGAGTCAATGAATTGCAAACAATTCTGAGTGAGAGAGAGAATGTGATTTCTGAAATTTCTGACAAAAAAAAGAAATTAGAGAAAGAGGTTTTGGACTTAAAGAATGAATTCAAGAAAACAAAATCTGTTGACAAGATTTTTCCAAAAGTTGAATCTGTAAAGTTTTTTGTCAATTTTCAACTTGAGAAACATAATCTCACATGTGAGATCATCGATGGTATAATCAATTGGAACGAGTGTTGAGTGATTCGGAAGAGAAAATGCACAAAGAGAATCATGGAGTTGATCAAAATCAAAAGCTTTCAATTTTGTCAAAACAAAATCAATTTCTTCAAGAGAAAATGGACTGGATGCAAAATATTTATTCAAAAATTGTTTATCCGGAGTGTCCTACAGAATGTAAAAAGTTTTTGAGTCATAAGTGCAACAAATTTTGCGATGAAAACAGTGTTTTTGAAACTGGTTCCACTTCTAATCAAGATCAAGATCAACCAAGTCCAACTGTGAAATCTGAACAAGTTCATTCCAGTACTGCTTCTAATTCACCCTTAGTTGATGTAGACAAAAAGAATGCTTTCAAGCATGTAGATAAATCAAGTCTGAAGAAAGGTGAAGCAACGCCACTTGAACAGAAGAAGAAGCAATCAAACAAAGCAGATGAGAAAAGAAAATCAACCAAAAATAATAAAGCAAATAATAATCATGAAGTCAAGTGGAAGACAAACAAAGAAGTGAAATCTGACGCTACGTCATCTGGAGCGACGAAGCAAAAACATTCTTCTCATAGGAAAAATGTTTTCTGTAAAATTCATTTCAATTACTGTCCTAAAGCTTGTAATTCATGTTTTCAATGGGTTGTAAAATCTAAACAATCTGTCAAAGTTTTTGTTGATAAATCTAAGTCTGCTCAACAACGACAACGGTTGACTAAGAAAAATCTAACTAATGCAATTAATAGGGTATCATCATTGTTTGCCTCATCACCGCCAAATTTTTCATTTGATAATTCCAAGAAAACAAATTCTCAATCAAGAATGCATCGAATGAAATATCAGGCGTTTAATAATTCTTCAAATTCACACAATGTTAAATCAACATCAAGAATCCATGTCACACAACAAAATCATTCATCATCTCAGAATGCATTTACAAAGAAATTTCATAATTCTGAATTTGTTGATATGAATGCTAATCAAAAACTTAGACCCATTCCAAAATGGGCTCCTCAGTTCATTTTGTTGGCTGATCGCAGAAAAGTTCACTGTGGTACATGGATTCCGGCTGCATGAAACACATGACAGGAGATAGAAGCATTCCCAAGAATTATGTGGAAAAGTACACTGGAAATGTCAAATTTGGAAACGATCAAATTTCTCCTATTTTAGGACATGGTGATATAGTGCATGGCAATCTCACGATCCAGAAGGTGTCATATGTGAAAGACTTAGGTCACAATCTTTTCAGCATAGGACAATTCTGTGACAAGGATATGGAGGTGTTATTCACAAAGAAATCTTGCTCACTTCGTAGTGAGGATGGTAAAGAGATTCTAAGTGGGTCTAGAAAGTCCAATCTCTATACTATTTGTTTATCTGAAAAAGGTGCAGGCTCGTCTATGTGTTTGCTGTCTAGAGCTTCATCAGATTTGAATTGGTCTTCACACAGAAAGCTTTCACATTTGAATTTCAAGAATATCAATAAGTTAGTCACTGGAGATTTGGTACGAGGAATTCCAAAGTTAAAGTTTGAGAAAGATCATTTGTGCAAAGATTGTAAACAAGGTAAGATGAAACAGGTTTCGCACAAGGTTAAAGAAATTTCTTCTTCCACTGCAGCATTATAACTGATTCACATAGATTTGTGTGGACCAATGACTGTTCAATCTCGAAATGGAAAGAGATATAATCTTGGTCATGGTTGATGATTTCTCGAGTTACACATGGGTAAAATTTCTGGCACACAAGAGTGAAGCAGCACAAGAAATCATCATATTCTTGAAGTCTTTACAAAATCAGAAAGACAAACCAGTCAAGTATATTCGAACAGATAATGGTTTAGAATTCAAGAATCGAACTCTGGATTCGTTTCTTGGAACAGTTGGAATCGCACATCAGTTTTCAGCTGCATACACACCAGAACATAATGGTGTTGTTGAAAGGTAGAATCGTACTTTAATTGAATCTGCAAGGACGATGTTACAGTATTCAAAGCATCCAAGATCTTTTTGGGCTGAAGCAGTCAACACAACATGCTATACTCAAAATCAATCTATTATTCATCGTCGATTCAATAAGACTCCATATGAAGTGTGCAATGGCATTATACCTAATATAAAATATTTTCACATATTTGGTAATAGGTGTTTTGTTTCGAACGAAGCACAAAATCGATCAAAATTGGATCCCAAAGCTGATGAAGGAGTTTTCCTTGGATATTCTTTAAACAAAAAGGCATTTAAAATTTTAAATAAACGAACGAATATAATTGTTGAAAGTGTCAATGTCACTTTTGATGATTTGGAAAATCTTAATTCGCTTAATGGTGAACCGTCAACTGTTCGTAAATCTGATTTTCAAAAACAATAATCCGATGTTTCGTCTCAATCTGAAGATCTGGATTTCTTATTTGAATTCTTTTATAAAAATGATTCAGTTAATGATGGTGTTGTTGACAGATCTGTTCCCGCTTTCCAAAAAGAATCTGTCACAATTACAGAACCTGAAATTTAGTCATCATCTTCAGATCCATCAACTTTGATGTCTACCCCCTTACAACATATTCCTGATCAAACAGAACCAATTAACTTCTTTGAAGGACCTTTTGACACTACTCCAGTCATAGAGAACATTCCTACTTATGATGGAGTAGTTGATGAAACTGAAACAGTTCCAAATCTTGAAGATTTCATACAAGTTTCCCTTGTTCAGGCTCAATCAGAACCTCTCTGGTTGCGTTCTCACCCTGAATCACAAGTGATCGGTGATTTGAATACTAGTGTTCGAACACGATCAGCTTCTGCAAATGAATGCAGCTACTCCTCATTCCTAAGTAAGATTGAACCAACTCAAGTCTCTCAGGCTCTTAATGATGGTGATTGGATAATAGCCATGCAAGAGGAACTCAATCAATTTGAACGACTTAAAGTGTGGAGGTTAGTTTCTCGACCAGAAGATAAGTCAGTGGTCGGAACAAAATGGATATTTAAGAACAAGAAGGATTCTGATGGTATTGTAGTGAGAAACAAAGCAAGATTGGTAGCCAAAGGATATAATAAACAGGAGGGAATTGACTATGATGAAACGTATGCTCCTGTAGCAACGATTGAGGCTATAAGGTTGTTCGTAGCATTTGCTGCTTTCAAGAATTTCAAAGTTTATCAAATGGATGTTAAGACGGCATTTCTGAATGGAAAATTGAAAGAAGAGGTCTTTGTGTCTCAGCCTGAAGGTTTTATTGATCCGAAACGTCCAAATGATGTCTATCTCTTAGACAAAGCATTGTATGGACTGAAACAGGCTCCAAGGGCATGGTATGATGAATTGTCTACTTTTCTGCTGAGCAAAGGTGATGTGAAAGGCAAGACATACACGACCTTATTCAAGAAGAAAATGGGTGATGATCTCAAATTGGTACAAATCTATGTAGATGACATTATCTTCGGTTCTACAAACCCAAAATATGGTGATGCTTTTTCAAACACTATGAAGGAACGTTTTGAAATGAGCATGATGGGGGAGGTAAATTTCTTCCTCGGATTGCAAATCAAACAACTTGATAATGGCATTTTCATTAATCAATCAAAATACATTTTTGATTTATTAAAGACATTTGACATGAAAGATTGTTCACCAATTTCTACTCCTATCTCTTCAAAATCCAAACTTGCTTTAGATTCAAATGAAAAATCAGTTGATTTAAAGACATATAGGGGTATGATAGGTTCATTACTGTACTTAACTGCGAGTAGACCGGATATAATGTTCTCTACGTGTCTGTGTGCTCGATTTCAAGCAAACCCAAAAGAAACGCATTTGCTAGTTGTCAAAAGAATCTAGCAGTATCGGAAAGGAGCAACAGATTTGGGATTATGGTATCCAAGTGATTCGTCTTTTGAGCTGATTGCATATTCAGACGCAGACTATGCGGGATGTACAATTGATAGGAAAAGCACTTCAGGCGGAGCACATTTTCTTGGGGACAGATTGGTGTGCTGGTCCTCGAAAAAGTAGAACTGTGTAGCAACTTCTACAGCAGAAGCAGAATATGTGGCTGCTGCAAGTTGTTGTTCTCAGTGTTTATAGATGAGAACCCAGCTGTCTGATTTTGGTCTTCATTATAACAAGATTCCTCTAAAGTGTGATTCACAGAGTGCAATTGCTATTTCTTGCAATCCGGTAAACCATACCAGAACCAAACACGTAGATATTTGTTATCACTTTCTAAAAGATAATGTGGAAAAACAGTTAATAGAGTTAGAATATGTTCCAACGGAAAATCAATTAGCTGACATATTCACTAAATCATTGGACGATTCTCGTTTCAGTGTGTTAGTGTCTAAGTTGGTTATGTTGAATTTGTCGTTGTAACACTTTATTTCTTTATTTTTATTTTTTATTTTTTGGTGGTGCTGGTATTACACTTTGGTTGTTTTTCTTGCAGGCTATGCAGAGGTTGAGGGGGAGTAATAATCTGCTATACAAACATACTCTGTTTTACAGTGCATATGTGTAGGGGGAGAAAATTGGGTTTCATAGTTAAAAATGGTCACAAAGGTTTACGCTTTTATTTAGGGGGAGTTTAGATTTTTTTGAAAAATCAATTTTTGTTGAAAATTTTTCAAGTGGAATTCGGGAATTAAATGGATCTGCGAAGAGTGTTTTTTGGGAATTAATATATCTGGCAAGTGTGTATCCGGGAAGTTAGTGGATTCAGTAAGTAAGATTATCCGGGAAGTGAGTTGATACGGGAAGTTACTCGATTCGGGAAGTGACTTTATCCGGGAAGTCACTTCATCCGGGAAGTAAGAGATTGGGGGTGTGAGATTGGGTTATCCATGGGTTTTTTAACCGATTCGGGAAATTTTTTTACTTTGGGTTATAAATAGTTTTAACTTCTCATTTGGGAATGTTTTATGCATTCGGGAAATTCTCTCAAACAAAAATTCTTATTTCCGGATCTTGCATTCGATTTCTACTGTTGATTGCGTTTGATTTCTTCGATTTCATCATAACAGAGGTAAGTCAATCTTGTTCTTCATGATTCATAGTGTTTCATATTCGTTTCGATTTCTACTGTTGAAAGTTTTCGAGTTTTTGTCGGGAAGGGTTTTGTCAAATTGATACTTATTTGTTGTTGTTAATGATCAAATAACACTCAATTGATGATCAATTAGGGTAGTCGTTCACAAGGGTTCATTCAATTTTGGTTTTTACTTAAGTTTTCAATCAGATTCATGTAGATAGGTTAGATACGTGATGAGTGTGTTTGAATGATCCGGGAGTTGGGGTTGAATCATTCGGGAAGTGTAAAAAGATTTCTGATTTTTTTCATTATCATTCGGGAAGTGTTTTCATTCGGGAATTAAATCATTCGGGAATTAGTGTGTTTGTGAAATTCTCATACTGAATGTTTTGAATCACCAAGTGATGTTCATGCGGGAAGTTACTATTTTGTATTCATTCGGGATTTCAATCTATTTGGGAATTTGTTGTATTCGGGATTTCAATCTATTCGGGAATTTGATATACTTGGAATTTCTCAGATTTATCAAAATTATTAAGTTCCATTCGGGATTTGAGGATATTCGGGAATTGGTTTATTCGGGAATCTGATGTATACGGGATTTTAGTGCATTCGGTTTGTTGAATACCGTATCCACATTCGGTTTTCTCCAACACTGGATGAAATTTTTGAAATTTTTTCAAAATGTCATTTTTTTCCAAGAACAAGGGTTCTATTCTCTACTATTCATGTTCATCAATTAATTCTAACTGTTTTCTATTTGCAGATGGCTGCAGGTAAACCTAACCCTCAAATCCCTTCTCATGAACTTTTCCCACCTGAAAACTACCTACCTTACGCCATGAACAACACTTACTTTGATTTATCTTTTACCACAACTCAGTTTCCACTTCTCAACGAAATCATAGCTTCTCACCCACTGAGATATATTTTCACCCATAATCCTTTAGAATCCAAACTTAAAGCTCCGGAAGTTTATGTACAACAACTCTGGATTCCTTAGTGGTTGGTTCAAATGATGACGGAGAACAAATCATTTCTGGTCAAATAGAACAATTTGAGTTTGAATTTACAAAAGAAAATATCAGAAGTATTTTCCATCTTCCAAGAGAGGATCACTATTCGTACCATACAACTTATGATCCGATGCCAGAAAATCGAGACATTATTGCACATGTTAATGAGTTGGGATACTCTGGGGCACCTTTCACTACAGTTGCCAATTTCAAAGGAGCAAACATGGTTCCTATCTGACAGTCTCTGTACTATATCATTACTCGGTGCCTATCTAGTGTTTCCAAAGGCACAGATGGTGGCAACTTTAGTGCATTTAAAATCTTGGTTGGGATGATCAAACACTGGCATCTGGATTATTCGGTTATAATTTGGCAAGATTTAGTTAAGATCATTGATGAAAAACAAATCGAGGCAACGAGAAAACGATTTCTACCATCTCCGAGGTTTTTAACGATGATGGTTAAAGGAGTGTTATGGTAAAATCTAGCAATATCGAGATGTGTTGATGATCCTTCTCAGAAAGTTGAAATGATGTCTAAATTATACAGAATCAAACATGTGGCAAATGTTGTTGCGTATGTGCTGCCAGTAGAACTGATTCGGTTATTGGATGTTGAATATGAGAATGTAGCTGAGAACATTAGTGAGAATAATATAGTCCTCGAGGAACAGCCAGAGCCGGCTGAGCCTAGCCCAGGGATTGTAGGATCCCCTGTAGAAATAACTATGAGTCGGTATTCTACGGGAGAAGCTGACAGGGGAGAGCAGAGTCAAAATTCAGAGAGGGGCGGAGAAGAAAGTGAGGGTGGTTCAGATAGTGAGGGAGATACCGAATCAGACGACAATGTTGAATTATCTAAGTTGGTTCAAACTTCACGTTCTCCACAATCACCACCTCCACAAGAGTTAGGTCCTGAAGGTCAAATCATTTATGAAACTCCAACTTCATTCTCTAAAGGACTTGATGCTATGTTTGTTGATCCATCAATTCAATTTCCACGCTCATTGCCAACATATTTTTCAGAGTCTACTGCTAATTTTAATTTAGATGATATCAATTATGAGGAACTATATACTGATGTGTCAGTTCGAAAGAGTGGAGAAGCAGAAGGGGAGATAGTAAAAGAAAACAAGAGTAAGGGTGAGAGAAAAGAAAATCTGAGTGCTGAGGGTCCTCCAAGCCCAAAAAGCCGGGAAACCACATTTACTACTATGCTACGGCCTGGTATTGAAGAAGTCTCTGTCATCCCAACAGAGCAAGCACAGATACCTCCCAGCCACTCAGGTTCCTCTCAAAAGGAACTTGTTACAATTCTTCACGGAGATTCAGCACATAAGCTATCGACTTCTCATTTGGAGATTGTTGGTATTGAAACAAGTGGTAGTCTGCTCCACGCCACTGAACATCTTTCAGAGGACATCGTAGACCGTCAGTGATCTGACATTCTTTCTATACACATTGATACACGTGTTACTGAAAGCAGATTATCAATTAATAAAGCTGCCGGAACTATCATAGAGACTGCTCCTCAGGACAGTTCTCGAGGATTGATAGGAAAACCTGCCACAGTCAACGTTAACCCAAGTGTGCCTGCAGGTGGCTCAACATCAACGGGATTCGTTCCTGAAAATGTTGAAGTCCAAACGGGTAATTTTAGTGATCCCGGTGTTACAAAAGTTACAACTTCTGGGTCGGCTACGGAATTCGTTTCCAAGGCTGATCTCAAACTGATTATGGAAATGTTTACAATGGCATTAGACGATTTAAAGAAACATAATTCTGATCTTCGCCAACAAAATTCTCAACTTCTGAAGCAGAATTCTGAAATTAATGCAAAGTTGGATAAGGTGATTGCAAGGCAAGATGATGATTTGAAAACTCAACTTCATGCTAAGTTGCTATCTATCCCTGAGCGTTCAAATGAAGAAGCAGATTTACTGGAGTTGTTAAGACTTAAAAAGGATTCTTCGTGCAACAGCTGCTGAGTCTTCAAGCGTAAGCATGACGATCAAGATCCTGATTTTGATCGCCATGAGGGGGAGAAAAGGCAAGGGTTGAATCCTCATCAGGGTCGGTTGAAACTTTGGAAGTATCATCATTTGTGCATAAGTTCAAAGATCATGGTAAACAATAGGTTATTGAACTAGATGAAGAGTTAGGAGACATGGTGTTTGATTTCGAGCATCAGGGTTCGATGATAGAATATGATCAAGGAGGGGTGTTTTAGATTGGATCAGATGAAGAGGATGATACAATTGCTAGTTGGATTGAGAAACATAACGTTGGTGGGACTGATGCTCCTACTACTCCAAGGGTTGAAAAGCCTGAGGAAGTGAGTATTCAGGTTCCTACTCCAATTGTTGTAGATAAGAAAAAGAAGTCAAAGAAGTTAGATATTATGAGCACACTGAAACTTCATAAAGATGTTCATGACATGTTCCCACCATTACCTGGTTAGTTTAGAAGTTATCCTTCAGATTTCATCGAGAAACAAAAGATGGATGAAAGAAGAGAAGAGTTGCTGAAATCAGCTGAGTGGCCTATTCCTGAAAAAATTCATATTGAAAAAGTGTCTACTGCATCTCTGCCAGATCTATCAAAGAGAAGTATACTTACCAAGGAAGCATTAAATAAAGAAGTTAGAAACTGGAGTTATCACATGATTCCGGTTGCTTTTCTCCAAGAAAAAATCCAAGGTATATATGCTGATCAACTTGAAAACATGTTGGATATAGATTTGTTGAATGTTACTAATGTGTCAGAGGCTGGTAAGAGATTGTACTTGAACTGGTTTGGTATGAAGAAAGAAGAGGTTTATTCAAAACATCAAATTGAAAAACTGATAAGAGTCTCATATAGCAAAATTATCAATTTCAAGATGTTGGTGTTTCATGTTATAAGGGAGGATAGAAAAGAGTATTCGTTTGGTCATGTTGACTTGAAACATCTGGATTTACATGATGTGGATATTTTGTACGACATCTTGAGTCTAAAGAGAGATATGCATAAGACTACAGAAGAAGGATTTGAAAAGGTTATTGAGTTTATGAGACAGAGAATCGGGAGAGGAGAACAGACTAATTTGCAACTAGGAGCTGAAGAGTCAACTGGTGATGAAGGAGTAGTGGTGGAGAATTGTAAGAAAGAAAATATTTTTGTTAGATTCAAAGAGATTAACGCATACTCTGATGGATCTTTAAACATTTGGAAACATCAGCTTCAGAAACATCGATTCGAAGTGAGAAACACAATGTCACATGATTTACAATGTCATTTATCTGAAGCAGCAAAGATGTTTGAAGCAAAGCGCGAAGAATGAAGAAAAATCAGAAAGTTTGAGAAGATCCTAGATCATAGAAATACTTGAAGAAAGACAAGATCTAAAAAGGGGGAGATTGTTAGGACTATAATGTTTTAGATCTTGTGTACTTATTTTTAATTTTTCGTATATACCTCTAAGTCAAAGTGACTTTTATGGAAAGGGGTATATATATATTTTAGTCTTTGTAATAGATAACTTGATGCATATCGAATACAATCTACAAGTTACACATTGAATATTCTCTCTACAATTCTTCTACACATTTCTTAGAATCTTGTATCTGAATCATGACTATAGGACAAACAAGTGGTATCAGAGCTTGAAGGAGTGATTTGATTCAAGAAATTGCAAGAAATTCGAAGATTTTTTCTTAATTTTCGGATTTAAAAACGATTTTTCTCTTTAGATTTATACATCTCCACTTCCACAAACACATTTAATCTACTCCAATCTCGAAAACAAACTTCAAAATTCCCAGATTTGACCAAAATTCGTCAAGAACGCCTCAAAAACCCAGAAAATAAAATTTGCGATTTCTCTCAAACAGCTTGGAGTTTGCACTTGAAATTTTTACTATAGGTTCCTGCAATAATAAACAACAACATATCCAAAAATTAGATCAAAAGAAGTTCATATGAATTTTCTAGAATTTTCGGAAATTTCTGCCCAAAATAAATCCGAAAATTAAGAAAAAATCTTCGAATTTCTTGCAATTTCTTGAATCAAATCACTCCTTCAAGCTCTGATACCACTTGTTTGTCCTATAGTCATGATTCAGATACAAGATTCTAAGAAATGTGTAGAAGAATTGTAGAGAGAATATTCAATGTGTAACTTGTAGATTGTATTGATGCACCAAGTTATCTATTACAAAGACTAAAATCTATATATACCCCTTTCCATAAAAGTCACTTTGACTTAGAGGTATATACAAAAAATTAAAGATAAGTACACAAGATCTAAAACATTATAGTCCTAACAGTATACACACGCACACATATATGTATCGATTTTATACATATACCATACACACTTGTGATACAACTAAAGATCTTAATCCTTTTAGAGTTTAAGGATTAATGTTATTGTTTTAGTTCCGCTTTATAAACGATAACTGTTTTTGTTGCAATTCTGAGTTGGTTCAAACTAGTTAGGCTTAAATCAGTATAACTCAAGTTTGAATTGTCCTGTCTAAAACCCAACAATGAGCTTATTCAATTGATTGAAATCAGCAGAAAGACACACCCTTCACGTAAAATTGCTTCGAACCCTGAGGGCACTCACATGGTTGACCGTACCAATGAGATCCAATCCTCACTCCTTCTTATTCTATCCCCATAAAAACCAAGCTCTACTGCACTCCCAACAGTCACTAGTTCTACTCCTTCTGCAACCCAACAAATATTTAGGTCTGATGAGCATGTGCAACTTACACATGTCTCTGAGGTAGTGACATCCACACCTCTGACCTCAACTCCATTTATTCCTTCTTATGTTAATGTGGAGGGGGAAGCATATGGATGTTGATCTCAACCTTGAGCCAGTAGGTTTATCTTCACAACAAGATACACTTGTTAAAATGGGAAGCCCACAATCTGGATCATCCTTCCAACATGATGATATCATTGACCAACCCAGGGTCACACTGTGTTTTATCCATATTTGAGTCAGCCTATGCCCTTAATGAGTTCCTAACAACTCATTGATGTAACAAGGGATACCTCACTGAGTGTAACCCCCACTCATACTCACGTACTTACACCTATTTCTACTTCTATTCTTATACAAATCTTTGCACTACCTGTTAATACTAGTGGTATAAACCAACCATTAGTACAGGGTATACAATCTGTTTCCCATGATCTTGGGCTTTTACACCATAGCCTAAGTGAGGGACCAACAACCATACATGTGATTGTTTCCTTACCCTCTACTTCCCAACCTCAACCATCTACATCACAACCCACTGGCCCTTCTTCCCTACTACTTCAATCCATACTCTCAATCTCTCAAAAGATTGATGAGTTAAACACTTCCTTCACCACATTCCAAACCAAAACAGAAACTCAATTTCAAACCCTTTCCCAAGAGGCCGGGTTACTTAAAACCTCTCAATCCCAACCCCAACCTACCCCTTCCCCTGTTGATCTTAGCCTCATTCTAACCAAACTTGATCAATTGTTATCTCAAACCACTATCCCTACCCTTGCACCTACACCTATCCTTCATCAACAACCGCTTTTAAATCTAAACCAAACCATTTCAGACCTACTAAACAACCTACACAACATCAAACCTACCACTCCTCCCATTTTTGTTACTATCCCTGAACCCATTCTTCAACTTCCTAATTTTCTTAGGAGCATAGATGAAGAAGTAACCAGCCTTTCTCACCTCACTAGACAAAAACATATGGAAAACCTTAGAGAGTTTACAAACTTATTTAATGCTATCAACAACCTTAGGCCTTTTACCTCTACCTTTGAACCTCATTTCTCATCCATACCATCCCATCTAAGACCTACCCAACCTATATTATCTCAACCTCCCATTCCTCCTACCTTTACTCAATCATTTCCCACTTCAACCTCCCTGCCTACTTAAGCCACTACTCCACCTTTCACACCCTCTACCTCACCCTGCTGCCCCTGCAAAAACCTCTGTTCCTTCCATTGTTTTTCCCTCTAATCCTTTCGATGATGACAAAAAGGGGCTGAAGTCACTACATTCAAGCCCAAATTAGTCCTCTTTCAGCTTAACTAATGCATCATTCAACAAATTGGAAGAAACTGTTAAAAGACTTTTTCGTACCAGGCCTGATCTGCCAAAGGAAGGAACTCCTCCTAATGAAGCAGAAACATCAACCCAATCATCTGTTGAGGGGAAGAAAAGGCCAAAGAGGAGATTGAAACAAATGAAAAAAAGGAAGAGTGCCAAAAAGCTAAAGCAAGGTTAATCCTGTGCTCCTATCAACATTTTGTCAGATGATGAATCAGAAGATGATAATGATTTGCCTCTTTCCGCTCTACTCAGAAAAAGGCATCAAAATGCTACTTCTACAACCCCATCAGTCCAATCCTCTCCCAAAGTCCAAGAGAAACCCTCTACTCCAAGGTCTACCTCCAAAACAAAAGGAAAATCAATGACAGATGAGGATATTGCAGAGGAAGAAAGAAAGGAGATGGAGGAGCAGAAAAAGGAAGATGATGAAAATGAGATAAGAAGACTTGCTGCAATCTTAGGAGAACCAATGGAAGAGCTTATCCAAGCTAAAGAGAGATACCTTGAGTTCAAACTCCTCAGGATCATGCTGGTGTGTTAGGAGTACAAGAAGAAGAAATTTATCAAGTTACTCTAGAAGAAGAAGAAACGATGGTAACTCCTCAATCTTCCAACATTGAACCAGCATTGCAAGTTACATCTGATCCCCTGCAAAAAAAGATACAAAGAAGGGCAGAACACATAAGGAAGCCATTTTCGCCCTTCTGAATCTTGAATTCTCAAGAATACTCAAGCCTACTGGAAGACAGGCCACTGAATTCATTAATTGAAGAACAAACATGGTTACAAGAACCAACCCCCATGCAATCCAAAAAGCAACTGCTCATAAAGGTCGTGATGATCCCTATCTTAGTATTGTCAGAAATGACCCAAGGAAAACAATAGAGGATACACACCTTGAGAATGTCACAATGTACTCATTCTATGAAATGATTGAGATCTTGTACCACCTCCTAAAGTCCAACAGTCCAAATGCCATGACTTTCATTCATCCTTATGACTACTGGATCAGTTAAGCTATTTTCAATCATCTTTTCACTATGTATCAGTTCATTCAACATGTCAAAGTGATGGATGACCTATTCAGCAAGAAACCCAAGTACTTTGTTGCACCTGAGCAAAGAGATATCATTGTTGATCATTGTTGGTCCCTTGGTGAGATAAACAACAAGCAAGTAATGTGTACAAGGGGGGTTGAATACACCTTCTGCAGAAAATTAAACAAAATCAATAAAAAGTGTTACACAAATCAAAACACATGAAATCGAATGCTTTCATTAATAAGAAGATGATTATAATGACTATCAAGTAAGCAACACTTGATATGTAAACACCTAATATAAATCAAATCTCTCAATCTCTCAAACTAATTGATCAAACTTGCTATCTATAATCAACTAATGATTATAGACACAGATTAACTCTCTAAACAGGATTTATTTACAGAATGAATACTTACCAACTTCACAACAGACGTGATGTTCGAACACACGAAGTATGTTGGCAATCTGTAAATTTCTTCATCACGTTGAACATACAAACAATGTATCAAGATACGTAACACATACGATGGTGAGGTTAGGTCCCTTCTGAACTTATCAAGAAGTTAGTATTTATAATCCTGTTCCTACGGATCCTAACAAACTAGAACTTATCCTAATCTGCTAACAAACTAACGGATAACCCGGAACCTTGAATCTTTAATCTTCTATCTTGAGTCTTCAATCTTCAATCTTGATTCTGGAATCTTCTTAACCGCACCGTAGATATAGAGAATTACAGAATTTAAAACATATTAAAATTCTCTTAAACTGACTTCTTTTTGTTAGGCTGAGTTACTCAGCTTGAAACTCGTCAAGCTGAGTTCATCGAGAACTAACTCGACATTAAACATGTACTAACATGTATAAGGACTAACTCATCCTTAGAAGTCATAAGAGTTATCTAGAACTTACTTAGCAACTCTGTTGAACTGACTCAGCCTACAGGCTGAGTCACTCAGCTTGAAACACATCAAGCTGAATACACAATCTATACCTTAGGTGACACACACAGCTTATCAAACATATTGATAAACTAGCTAAGATATAGTCTAAGCTGATCAACTATATGCTCAGCTTATGCTTAGTATGAAACACTATAAGTGCTCAGTCTGATCAAGCTTCATAATTCTGTTTAAGTTATATTCAGAACATATCTTACAAACTTAACTTTGTCTCATCAAATCTTAACTAATAAGATCATTTGACCAACAATCATCCATTCCTCACAGACTATAAGAATTCGAACACAACTCTTCCACCCAACACCACTCCTCAAGTGTACAAGTACATCACTGAACCTGAGAAAGGTATATTCTTCTTGAACAGAACTGGTGATTGGAGGTTCTTAAGAGAGTCTGAGCTAAGGAAAGCAAAGAAGGAGCTTATCTTCCATGTTGTGTCAAGCACAAAGATTTTGACTGGAAGTAAATACTTTGAACAACTGTTGAGATCCATAGCTGAGGAAATAGTTGCTCCAAATCAAAATCTCAAGTCCATTGAAGTCAAGGAAGAACCATGGTGGGAAGACACTTCATAAATAAATTAGTTTGTTTGTCAAGTTCTTAGAATAGTTCAAATTTTGTATCTTAACTTAGCATCAATAACCTTATTCTGTAATCAAGCATGAAACGTTGATCATGGACTACTCAGCTAATTGCTAGTATAGATGATTCTTTGTAGATAGCTCACCTAGTGTAGATATAGAATATCAAAAATTCTAAAAATACAAAAAGGATAGAAAAGATATCACAAAAACAAAAAGATGGTACTTCATAAATCAAAAGATTCCCAAAAATAGAACTATAAGGGAACATATTAAAAGAGTTACCATAAACAGATAGCTAGGTAAACAAAATTAACTTAAAAGTTTTATCATTTTACCAATCCGAGTCAAACTGATTCTTCCATTTAAAATAAGGTTTTCTCATCATCAAATAGGTGGACATTGTTGGGGAGATAGCAATATCAAACCATAATCAAACCTGTCTATTAACTAAAATAGAATTTTATGTTAACAAAACCATATATTCAGTTTAGGACTTAGGAATATTGAAAACATGTGTTGTTTTTCAATTAGACATAAAGAAATTACTAACTGTAAAAGATTAGTTGAGGATCAGCTGAACTCTAAGTATCAGATGATGGACCAGCTTCAAAAGATCAGCCAAGAAGAAAAGACAAGTATAGAAGCATCCGCTGAGGATATACAAGCATCAACTGATGATCTACAACCATCAGCTGAGGAACAAAGTTGATCAGTTGAGCAGTCAGAAGCATCAGTCGAGGAATCAAAATGCATCAGCTGAGGTCTTTCTTATATTAGTTAAGAAATTCCAATTTACCAAGTATTCTCTATAATCTTATCACTCACGATGATCAGCTGAGCTCTCTTGATCAGGTGATCATATAGATTGATTAGCTTATGCATATTTGAGTCTTTCATTTATCCATTAGCTGAGCAAAAATACATTTGCAGTTTAGAGTTATTTCATCAGCTGAGTAGTGAAATGTTTTAAACACTTAACTGTTTTTCATTGTAATAACTTTAAGTCCAAGACAGAACATGTGTTGTTCTATTATGCCTTTAGATCTGTCTTTGTAAAAGTATAAGCACTTTTTGGATCTGCTAGAGAAAAAAAGGATTGATCTTGATCCTCTAAAAAAGGTGAAAATACTTTAGAAGAAGAAGATCTTCAAGATATGTTTCAACAACTAAGTATGGCTGAAAACTGCATACTTGGTTAAGTCAAATCTTCAAAAAGCATGGTGTTGTATAAAGTACAAGCATGGAAAGAGAAACTTACACCCCCAAGGCAAAAGGTCGTAGTTTAATAATATAATAATAGATAGTGGATGTACCTTACTAAAAAGTACATTCACTTTATACATTGCTTGTATAAAGTGTATTTGCTTTTCACCCACTAATTTTATCTATTATAAAATTATTATACCAAGTACCTTTGTCTCCTTCTCCTTTCATCAACGGACACCAAGTTGCTTATATATACTCATGCATGGAAACATGCTAAGTATCCAATGCGGTGAACACTGTATCTCATAAGTTGAGATAGACCCGAAGAGTTAGCAAATATTTTTAGTGTATAACAAACATGATCATGTGTTGAACATCCTAAACATTAGTTGCTTAGGATTAGCTTTGTCTGTGTTAGACAATTTGTTGCTACCTTTATTGAACTTAGATTTTCCGCATCTAGTTCATGCAATTCTTGATTTATATCAATAAGAAAAATATAAAGTATAACTGTGAGTATTTAAATTTTAATAAGCTTAAGTTTGTATTCAACTCTCCCTTCTACAAACATTTGTTGTTGTAGTATCCATCCGGGACCAACAAAATGGTTGTAGCTATCCGTTGGGAGGTAAACTCAAACTATATGATAAATTTTTTTTCATATAAACTTGTGATGACGTGGACGTAAATTCTAACTTCATATTGATTACAATTTTCTTTATACAATCACTGAAATGACGTGTTAGGAGGTAAAACGAATGGTTTATACCTGCCTTATTAGCACCTTCTCTGGCTTGGTTCCTTGAAAAAAAATGAAACTTCTTCCAACAAAAACATCACACAATTATAGCGAGCATAAATCTAACGAGGCGTAAATTCACGAAAAATTCCTTTAATCTGAAATTGTAGGAACACTAAAAGTGAGGGTGTTACCATGGTAAAAGCCGAAAGCTATATAAGCCTTAGGCTCCTTGTAACAGTTAAGTTTGGCTAATCATAATTCATATTCTCGAAAGGTGTTGTTTGTGTTCTCTCTTCTCTTGCAAAGCTTCATCCCTTACATTGGGTCCTAACAAGTGGTATCAGAGCCAAATTTCTCTTTGAATTTGGTTCTTGATCTTGTTCATTTCACGGTTCAAACAACTACAAACATTTGTTAGATCGAACAAGAAATTTTTACGATGATTACAGCTGTCCTTTGATCTTAGCTGTTGTTCGTACGTATTCTACTACTGTTCGATCACTTTTCACTGCTGTTTGTGGTCAATTCGGTACTGTTCTTCGAGATTAATCTGATGTTCGGTGCTGGAAATCAGAATACAACTGCTGGAAATCAGAATTTATCTGTTGGAAATCAAGTTTCGTTGCTGTTCTTCGTATTCCACTACTGGAAATCGTAATTTGTTGATGTTTTTCACGGTTTCTAAATTATTCAAGTGTTCTACGGAAATTTCAGTTCTACAATTCATCATTTTCGTAATTGATCTCAATTTTTATTGTTACATGATGGCAATTTCATTCAGTGAAATTGAATATTGAAAGTCTTCTCGAAACATTTGATTTCGGTTTGGTTGAATTATGAAAATCATTAAGTTTTTGGTCAAGAACACAAGAACAAGGTAGATCTCAGTTTTTGATCTTCAAAAGTGAAAAACACCTTCAAAAAGTTGTTTGTTTGTGAAAGGTGGTTACAAATCGTAGTGGGTAGGTGACACAAAGTTCATTTTGACCGAAGAATTAACACTACAGTTCGATCGAGTTGAAAACTACCTAGTTTGATCAAGTTGTTTTCAATTGAATTCCATTAAAGTAACAAATTGTTCTGTTCGATCGAGGAAATTGGTCATGTTCGATCCAAGGTGAAAATCATTGCATTCGATCAGAGTTAACAACATACAGTTCGATCGAAGTCACCCTAATTGAATTTGATCAAGGTTACTAAATTACAGTTCGATCGAAGTACATTTGGTTACTACTACAGTTCGATCAAGTCGTTACTATGTCAAAAATTTGAGAAATTTGTACCAAGTGTTCACTGATATCCATCAAATCGCACTGTGACAATGAACTGTGATTGCTTACTTAGAACTGAACTATTGAACAAGTTCATTGAACTGTGACATCGCACATACCTCAACGCATTCTATCACTATTGAACCAACTCATCAAAACAGAGAACAAAATCACAACTGTGTGATCGAACCAATTTATTGTAGTGAAACATTAAACAGTAAATTGAACTCAATTCTAACCATCGAATTGAAACTTCAAACAGATTTAAACTAGTGAATTTGAACAAGTCAAATTAAATTGAAAAGAGAAAACGATCAAACAATGTCAAGTTCAAACGAGATGTTAGCCATTCGTACAGATACCAAACCTCATGTTCTATTCAGGATTGAATACCATGTCTGGAAGGGAAGGTTCATGGACTTCCTGGAACACAATGATATATATGGTCCAACAATGAGAGATTGTATTCAAAATGGTAACAAAAAGTATCTGAAAGTCATTCCTGGAAATCTAACTAATAATCCTCCAATCCACCCAGAGACAAGAGAAAAGACATTTGATGAACTTACTGCTGAAGAGAAAGAAAGAAGAAAGGCAGTAAATTTTGGCTAAGTATAATCTGAAATAGGGTCTATCTTCATAAATCTATAGTAAGGTAGATAGCCTTGAAACTGCCAAGGAAATTTGGGATGAAATCAAGAAACATCTGCAGGGAACTCAACAAGGTGAATACATTAAGAAGACACAACTGGTGAATAGTTTTCATGATTTTTCTGCTAGAGAAAATGAACTGCTTCATGAAACTTACAGTCGCTTCTGCAAGCTGTTAAATAAGCTTCGTGCGAACAAGATTCCCCGAACAGATCTGGATCAAAATTGTGGGTTCCTCAAGTCTTTAGGACAACAGTGGAATGAACATGTGAAATTGTAGAAACATGTGAACAAGGACTTGACTCAAGTCACATTCCATAATATTTGTGAAGATCTGAATCAGTACCAAGACGAAGTTTCTAAGTCTATGCCCAAAGTTTCCACAGCTGATCCTCTAGCTTTAGTAGCTGCTGAGAAACATTCTCGAGACTGCTCACGATCTACAAAGTTTAAACATGTTGTCTTCAATGATTCAGATCCTGAAGATTCTGATGCAGACTCAGTGGAAGCAGCGATTCAAGCTCTTTCATTTGTGACATAGACTTTTGTTAGAATTATTAAAGTGAGGGGTGTAATATATAATTACTCAAAGTTGGGGAAATTCTATTTAAGAGCATTTCCCCCACATTTCAATACAAGCTTTGCATTCTCATTACTTGTGTTTGTGTTCTCCCTACTCTTTCTCTCGGCTCTCTCTCAAACCGTATACACACACACAAACACACATTAGAAGAACAATCTTCTAAGCATTGCTTCATCCGTAGATAATACGGGACCATCATATGGTATCAGAGCCAAACTTGTTTTTGGCTCGTGATTGTTCGAAAACATCAAAGATACATTTTAATACAAGCTTTGCATTCTCATTACTTGTGTTTGTGTTCTCCCTACTCTTTCTCTCGGCTCTCTCTCAAACCGTATACACACACACAAACACACATTAGAAGAACAATCTTTTAAGCATTGCTTCATCCGTAGATAAGACGGGACCATCAAATGGTATCAGAGCTAAACTTGTTTTTGGCTCGTGATTGTTCGAAAACATCAAAGATAATCTCGTGAAGTTCAAGCTCAAAGTGAAGAACAAGCTCTCGGGTTCAACAAGGTGTCCAACAACAAGGTTTGTTCAAGAAAGGTACGATTTTGAACATTCCCGAAGATAGAACACGTTGAAGATATAAAAACACTACTTTTTCTGTCATCCTTTCGGGTTTATTCAAAGACATTCACTGTTTTATAAGGCTTTCTTCAAGAACACTTCAAAACCTAGTGGAAATTTTAAAGGATAAAGTCCAAAAGTTCATTAAATGCTCGATTTCTTGGCATTTAATTTTCTGGAATTTAAGCATTTATGGTGTTCTTGAGGCTTAAATGCAGATTTGAAGAAGAAGAAGTCGGTTTTAATTAAATTTAAATATTAATTCTTCAAAGTTTAAGTGTTTCACAAGGCAACTCAAGTACTACCCATACCAATCAAGGTACAAGTGGGTAGACACCATAAGGGGTAAAGCCATCTGATTTGATAGGGACACATCAGAGTCTATAAGCCGGATCCTTGGTCAATGCGATTGACTGGATTAGGCGGCTTAAAGAGTTCCTATAAAGTTGAAATTACTAAGTGTTGCCTCAAAGCTATCAACCGGGTTCACCTAATCGCATGCGATTGAGACTAACAATTTTCTATCAGCTGAGTGCAACATGTTACCAATCGCATTCCTTTGGACTGATTTGATTAACGAATTTTAACTGTGTATTCTATCAGCGGTACCAAAGGCAATCGCATTCGATTCAACTGATTTGCATAGCACTCTATTGTTATTACTAACAGTTTATTGTTGTGTGTTTGGTGCTACAGATCCAATCGTACACTATAGGTTACCTTATTCAATCACGATCAAGGAGTTTGCTTGATTTTCAAGGGTTTTCTCCAATCGCATAGTACCTATTGCATACTCAGAACCTATTGGACAAGTGATAGAATCATTTGGACTTGACTTTAAAGAGGAAAGTCGAACTTAAACTTAAAACTTTAATTCAAAATTGAATTTAATCAAACTCAGATTTAATTCAAAGTTGAATTAAATTAACTCAATTCTATATAATTCAAAGTTGAATTTAATCTTTACAATATCTAATTCAAAGTTGAATTAAAGTGAATTAACTCCTAATTTTAACAAATCAAGTTTTCGAACAATCAATACATACATAACAAGTGAACGATCATTTCTATAATTAAACTTCAAACAATGTCTAGCTCAAATGAAATGATGTCCTTTGGTACTGATACAAAACCTCCTGTTTTGTTTAGGGGGGAATACAATGTCTGGAAAGGAAGGTTCATGGACTTCCTATAGCACAACGAACTCTTCGGTGACAAGATGATAGAATGCATCCATAAGGGCAACACCAAGTTCACAAACAATCCCCCCATTCTCAGACATGAGTGAGAAAAGACCAATGATGAGCTGACTGCTACTGAAAAGGAAACAAAGAAAGCTGAGAGGCTAGAAAAGTACTATCTAAAACAGGGTCTCTCATTTGAGATTTATCTGATGATTGACAGCTTGAGTACTGCCAAGGAAATCTGGGATGAAATCAAAAAACAGTTACAAGGCACTGAACAAGGAGAGTACATCAAACGCACTCAACTGGTCAACAGTTACCATGAGTTCAAAGCTCGTGAAAATGTGCTCCTGTTTGAAACATATGGAAGATTCTGCAAGCTGCAAAATGAAATGAGATCCAATCAAATTGTCAGAACTGACCTTGATTTGAACTGTGTTTTTCTGAATTCATTAGGTTCTGAGTGGAAAGGCTATGCCAGACTTTACAAACAGATCAACAAAGATCTTACATCAGTCACCTTTCACAACATCTTCGAAGATCTCAATCAGCATCAAGATGAAATCTTGCAGTCTAACCCGAAACAACCAGTTGCTGGTCCTCTTGCCTTGGTGGTGGCTGACAGAATCCCTAGGGAAACATCATCAAGATCCTTGAAACTTAAACATGTAGTTCTCAGTGATTCTGATCATGATGATGATGATGATGAGTCAGTAGAAGCTGCATTTCAAGCACTCATAATTGCCAGCAAGAACTTCAAGAACCGTTTCAACAAGACTAACAATAGACAAAGGTTCACATCTGGTTCAAGGAGACCCGAAAGAGTTGCTCCTGTTGACAAGCCAAGGTACCAGAGAGAAGAGAAGAAGGAGGAAAAGAAAACTGACTCCAAGTGCTACAACTGTGGAAGATCAGGACATCTAATCCGGAACTGCCCCATGAAAAAGACCAAAGATGCAGAATACTGTTAGAGATATGCCCACTAATGTATGTACGCCATAGACCGCTGCTGATGATGTATGGGCCTATTAGGTCATACACCGGGGTCAAACCTGACAGCAACTTAAGTTTGGGGACCAATTATGACAAAAGACAAAAGTTGACATCGCAGGCCGCGTTAGCGCCGCTAACTTTAAAGGGTTAGCGCCGCTAAGTCCTAAGAGTTAGCGCCGCTACGGCTGCATGTACTTTGTGTCACATCCCTGGCAGGCCGCGTTAGCGCCGCTAACTTTAAGGGGTTAGCGCCGCTAAACCCTAATAGTTAGCGCCGCTACGGCTGCATGGGCTTTATGTCAAATTACCTCCCAAGCTGGCCAATGCGAGGGTAACACCTAGAATCCACTATGGCCGGTTTGTGGGATATGGAGAAGTCTGGAGGCAGCCAAGAAAAGAGACTTCATTTTTCTTTTGAAGTTGATTTTGCTCTCTCTCTCAAATAACAAGGAAAAATACTCTCTTTGATGCTACTATGATCAAGAGAGAGTTCAAGAGAGTTTTACTCCAGATTGTTGGTCTCATATAGTAGCTGTCCCGGAGTGGTTTTCTTGGTGAAGTTCCACAACGGCTTGCTAGCACTCGTGGTTGACTTGTTCCCGGGGTATATCCCAATAGAAGATCCGGTTTTCGTTCTTGGAGGATCATCACCACGGTTTGAGATTACTGGAGCTAAGGAGAAAGGTATAACACCTCTTTCTTTTCAAGTTGCATTTCTTGAACATAGAGTTTGGTCCATTTGAGGGATTTCGGTTTTTATGCTTTGATTGCTTGTACATTGGGCTATTTTGTTTGTACCTTGCTTCCGCTGTGAGCCCACGAAATCCCAACAGTGGTATCAGAGCCACCTCTATGTTAGATCTGCACTTGGTGGCTTGAAAAATCCCGAAATCAAAATGGTTGTTTTCTGTTAGAACAGGGTTAGCGGCGCTAACCTCGGGTTAGCGGCGCTAACTCATAAATGTTAGCGGCGCTAACGCGCTGTAACAGTTTTAATTTTCAAAGTTAAAATCAGTTTTGGTCTCGGGAATTTTTAGCCTTTTTGTGATTCTGGAAATTTGTTCCAGTTTTGTGTTTGGTAATTTTGTTACCACCTTGTTTGTTTGGTTGTATGTGATAGATTTGAAATTGGTAACCTTGTCTTTGACCTTGTGGTTGACTTATGTGTGTTTGGATGCATTTGGTGTTTTTTAATCACATGGGCTGTAATATTTATTAAAATTGTTATATTTGTAATAATATTGTGGCTTGCATTCCATTTCATTCATCCGTGTATTTGTACTAGATAAATAGGAAATTAGTGTGGCTTGTACGCCATTTCAAATTTCTATTGTATGTTTTGTACAATTGGATGAAGACATACACTTTGGAGTCGGAAGGAGATGGAGCGTGTCCATAGAAGCCGATGAAGTCCATTGGAGATAGCGGTTCTAGTGGGAGCTCGCATTGAAGACCTTCCGTCCCTTAGTTGACCACGTTCTACCCGTTTTGGCTCACGGGAAGAACGCATAGGATTTTGGCAAGGGTTACCAATTTATTTCGTATATATGCGTGTGATGTGATTTTATTTTATTCTTGCATGGTTTGCTTAGGATTCGCATGCTAGAAAATTTTTTCGAAATTAATAAAATCACAAGAGATTTGGTAAAAATGGTTTACAACTCTCTCGCGCGCTCACATACAAGATTAACTCACCTAGTGAAAATAGGTTTTGTCACTAAACAAGTTAATCAGTAACCAAGCCGAAAACAAAAGCCCGTTTTCATAAAAACGTAAATCTTGCACCATCCAAAAGATGACACCACCCAAATCTAGTGAAGCATGGAGTGATTGTCGAGCTTAGCACGAGTTATTCCATGTGGATCTGTGTGGAAGGTGAGTGTGGGATCTTGAAATTATCGGTTGTCGAGCTTAGCACGAGCCGGTAGTTGTCGGGGTATCACCGTGTATCTTGTTGGACGATTTGCAATTACAAATTAGAATCCTTGAGTGATTATCGAGCTTAGCACGAGTCAACCAAGAATTTTAATTTGGAATTGGTGCTAGTAGGGATCAAACATGCCAAACGACCGATGGTTGTCGTAGGATCCCGCAAGTGTCTAAGAGTTGCAATAGAGATTGCAATCGGTAAAGTGGTTATCGGCCTAAATAGCTCCATGAAGTGATCCGCGGCAACCCCGTCATGAATTGGAGTGAAATATGGTTCTTAGCCCTTGTTAAAATATTTTTCGAGACGATAAGGGTAATTATTTTAACGAGGATTCAAATCAAACTAACTAATTCGTGTACTCTACTTTAATATAGGATGTCGAATCAAAACCACAACACGTCGAATTTTTCACTTCGTATGATTCTACAAAGGGTGAAACTCACGGAAGTGAACTTTGTTGACTGGCTTAGGCAATTGAGAATTGTCCTACGTGCTGAGTCTAAGTTGCACATTCTTGAGGAACCCCTTCCTGAACCACCTGCTATCAATGCGGAATGGGCTATCCGATATGCGTATGAAAAGCGTGTTCGGGATACACACGATGTTGCTAGTCTCATGTTATCAAGTATGAGCTCGGAACTGCGAAAGCAATTTGAGCACATGACTGTGTATGACATGATTAACAAGCTGAAAGATGTTTTCCGACAGCAAGTTAGACAAGAACATTTTGAGTGTGTTAAAAGTCTAACCGGTTGTAAGATGCGGGAAGGCGGGAGTGTAAGTGCCTATGTTTTGAAGATGAAATCATACATGGACCAGATGGAGAGATTAGGTTTTCCTATAGGGAGGGAGCTTGGTGTGAATTTCATACTTCAGTCTCTGCCCGCCACATATGAAAAGTTTATAAAGGACTATCATATGCATGGAAAGGAAATGTCTATAGATGAATTGCATGGAATGTTGAAGGTTGTAGAATCTAACATGTCCAAGCATGCATCATCTTCATCCACTCTTGTTTTTGGTTCTAAGGAACAACATAACATGAAGAAGAAGAAATCGATCCCATTAAAAGAAGAAGTTGGAGTTTCCAAGCTTGCTTCAAGTTTTGAGTCTATGGACATTGATGATGTGCCTAAAGAGACTCAACAAGGGGTGGTTTGCTACTTCTGCGGTAGATTTGGGGATTGGGGCCGTCATGCCTGCCCTTCGTGCCGAAAGGATATAAAACTTCTCAGACAAGAGAGAGTTAATTTTCCTACTTGAGGTACATTCATGATTATATTTCATTGCTATTCCTTATAAGCTAGGATGTTTACCCGAGCTATAAGACTCACGTTTGTCACAAATTTATTTTTGTTGCAAAGTGTAGGTCTATTCGTTGTAAAAAGGAAAAAGCTTGAAGAACCGGATCTCTGAAGAAGATATTTTGTTAATTGTATTCTACAAGAGAAATGGGAGTGTTAGTCTCGCCATTAAATCCGGATTTATTATTACTTTTGTTTGTATGCCCTGCGTGGCAAGAACTACTTTAGTGTATGCTCCTTTGGAGATGATGGATGTTTTTGAATCTTGTATTTTATAAAGATTTTTCATTTTAATAGTTTCATTTCAAATTCGATCCATGTCTATGCTTTTGTGTTATTTTGACTATTTTAGTGCTTAAATACACATTTGATGACGATGGATATGCCTTAGAATTGAAACAATTTTGAAAAATTATTTTGAGATGATTTTATCAAAACTTATCCATATCATTGCATACATAAAGGCTCGTTATAAGTAATAAGACAATCATGAACAATTGATTCTTAAATCCAAAAGTGATTTGGATATATTAGCTCTATGGCATAATCAAACTTGACCAAGTAAACAACATTTGCATCGCTTAGATCCATGTGGTTAGGATCTTTGTAAAAGTTTAGCCTCGGGCTAAATGAAAGATACAAATCTTGTTTATTGGAATAGGATGATTAATGAAATCCTTCACCAGTATTGGTAAGGAAGGATTGTGACTTGTTGGATATGATCATATTTGTGTGGATAATCCGTTCAAGTATGCCACAAAGAGTGACACTAGTGAAATTCTTCGTCACTATCTTTATGGTAGTAGTTGAGAGAATGTTTACTAGAGAAAAGGCTTATGTCTGAAACCTAGTGGTGTTCGGAACTAACCTAAAGAGAATTAAGAATCAATAAGGGCATATAGATATAAATTCTTAGATCTAGAATAGATGCTAAGTTTTCTTATCTATATTGGTTTAAACATAAAATGAATCATGGGTTTAACCCATAATTCGTTTTTCCGAAGAAACACATTTGCACATGGTGTTACTTTAAATAAAATCGGATATCTGTGTTGATGATCTGGTAAAAGGCAGGCCTAAAACATGTATTCAATGTGGTTGGTATACATTAATTTTATGAACCAAGTCCTCGATCTAAAACACAGCATTGTGGTCACTTAAGCATCGAATGAGATATTGACTAGAAAGAGTTCTTTGCTTGTCAATCTCATAACTTAAATTATCCAGTCTACATTTAGTGGGAGATGGATGAATTATAAGTTGATGCCTACATATTTAAATAGTTCATCTGAGTTTTGGATAATTGTTTCTTGAACTTTTGGGAACCATGTTTGGTTGCGCAAAAGGGAAAGTACAATTTACAAAAGCATTCCAGTGGAAGAACGTAAAACTTAAATAAAAGACCTAATGTTGACACTAGCATTTAATCAGCATAGAGATGCTGGTAAAACCTGACAATATCCATTGCTTCTTTATATCTGATGGAAATCAAGAAGATTGTTTAGATATGAGGTTGTCATATTTTACTAACAGCAGCTTGATGGTAAATCATTGTGATGTTACCATTCATCGGAAACATAGTGGGACCCTATGTTCACTAGTGAATAGAAGAAGATAATGGTGTAACCTATTTGCTGCATCCAAGTACTTGACTTGGGTTAATCCCACACCTAAGGTGTAATTCAAGAAGGGTGAAGGGACTAACATATATGCCATAATGGACAACTTCAAATACCGACTAGAGACAAAGTGTTTCATATTGATTTTATGGAAACAAGTTCTAGTGGTTATGTTGAAGATAATTTGGATAAAGTGTAATTTTGTTGTCACCTTGTGGAAACAAGTTTGCTCACATGGTCAAAAGAGATCTGAATCCTTCATAGGATCAAGTTGAGGAAATACTTAAGGCATTTTCCGAGGGTCTCATTCATCCATAAAAACCAGATTAAGTTTGGATTAAGCGAAACATTGTTGTCACTATGGGGAAACAAGTAATCTCGCATGGAAATAAAAGGCCAAGATCCTTTGCAGGATTAAATTGAGGAAATGTTTGAATCATGTTCCGAGGCCTTATATATCCATTATGTCCAAATTGTGTTCATGACTAAGGTCAGCAAAACTTGCATCTTGTGGCTGTAATCCTGCTTTATGAGAAAGTCAAAGGAATGAGTTTTCTAGAAAGCGTAGATTAAGCCAAATACCCTTGTCAGGGCTAGTGGGAGCATCATGTGTTCCTAGTCAAATATGCTCTATGAAAATAATGTCCTAATTTAGGGTTGTTCTACAACCTAATGGTGGAATTGTTGTTCTATGAGTATAAATAGAAAATATGGAATCAAGTGGATTTTCTAATTCAAGAAGTACTGATGTATGTTCTTGATGTTCGACGAAAGTAGAATTGTCTTGAGTAAGTTATTACTGCAAGCAAATCTATGCTTATGAGACTGTCGATTTTATCGAAGTTTAGATTAATCAAGTATGTGGTATAGATACGACATTTAGACCTAAATGAGTGTCATCGACCCTATTGTGGACTTCGGTCACATTGAGGGTATGTCGACTCTGATAAACATGAGTGTCAATGACTCTATTGTGAACTTCGGTTACATTGAGAGTATGTCGACTCTGATAATCATAAGTGTCATTAATCCTATTGTTGACTTCTGTAACATTGAGGATATGATGACTATGATAACTTTGTAAATGATCTCTTTAATAAACACTTCGCTAGTGGTTTAATAAGAGAATACAAAAGAGTACAAAGGGATATCGGGTAAATGATCCCATAATTAAGCCATTGTCAAATACTAGTGATGACTTTCATACTAGGTATAAAAGCATTGTTCATGCTTATGACCGGGCTTAAATATCGTTTTAGTATATGTTTGATTTACTTATAAGCTTTGGGAACGATACAGACAGTATTGTAATTTATGCTTGTTTCGATATGCGAGTGATTCGGTTACATTCATAAGACTTTACTGTGTTCCATCTTAGCATGTTTAACCACTTCCCAGAATGTTTATACATTCTAAAATTCCACAGTCAGTCATTCTTCAAGGGAAGGAAGTTTGAAATAAGGCTGAGGTTAGGTGTTGGTTATGCATTAATCAAGGATTGAATGCATGAAACGCAACAGTAACCTGTGCTTGAAAGGGGTTTCAAGTGACTGGAAGACCCACACCTGAGTTCACTTCATGGATCATGGTCACAAGTAACTCGGGATGATAATATCATTACGTCCTTCGACCCGAGATGTATGAATTGCCATAGCATGAAACTTTCTTACTTTGGTTATTTCAAAACGTAGTTCGTAACTGGCTATTATAAAGGGAATAGCTGGGTAAGACAAGGTTCATGTTATGGGATTGTAACGTCAACGGAATTTGTTCCTCCTGTATGAGAGATATCCCTGGGCCCCTCGATGATTGGGCGCTGACACCAAAATAAGCATGGCCATGCGCAAAGGAATATTGATTGAGAATCAGATATGTCCTTAAATTTTGGTCACCACCAATCTTGATCGAGAAACATAATCGTGAACGATCTGGAGATTGACATATTAATCCATGTCTCGTGTTCACAAGGATATCGCGAACATAAGGATGTTTGATCACTTATCTATAGGACCTCTACGTTTTATGTAGGTTATGGTCTTCTGCAAGGAAGCGGAACCCATACTGACTTGGGAGCATCGATGCTTTGCTAGAGGCCGCTCTTTGTCTGTGGTTACATGGGTACGGTGCATTATGTGCAAGTGGGAGTCTGTTAGAGATATGCCCACTAATGTACGTACGCCATAGACCGCTGCTGATGATGTATGGGCCTATTGGGTCATACACCGGGGTCAAACCTGACAGCAACTTAAGTTTGGGGACCAATTATGACAAAAGACAAAAGTTGACATCGCAGGCCGCGTTAGCGCCGCTAACTTTAAAGGGTTAGCGCCGCTAAGTCCTAAGAGTTAGCGCCGCTACGGCTGCATGTACTTTGTGTCACATCCCTGGCAGGCCGCGTTAGCGCCGCTAACTTTAAGGGGTTAGCGCCGCTAAACCCTAATAGTTAGCGCCGCTACGGCTGCATGGGCTTTATGTCAAATTACCTCCCAAGCTGGCCAATGCGAGGGTAACACCTAGAATCCACTATGGCCGGTTTGTGGGATATGGAGAAGTCTGGAGGCAGCCAAGAAAAGAGACTTCATTTTTCTTTTGAAGTTGATTTTGCTCTCTCTCTCAAATAACAAGGAAAAATACTCTCTTTGATGCTACTATGATCAAGAGAGAGTTCAAGAGAGTTTTACTCCAGATTGTTGGTCTCATATAGTAGCTGTCCCGGAGTGGTTTTCTTGGTGAAGTTCCACAACGGCTTGCTAGCACTCGTGGTTGACTTGTTCCCGAGGTATATCCCAATAGAAGATCCGGTTTTCATTCTTGGAGGATCATCACCACGGTTTGAGATTACTGGAGCTAAGGAGAAAGGTATAACACCTCTTTCTTTTCAAGTTGCATTTCTTGAACATAGAGTTTGGTCCATTTGAGGGATTTCGGTTTTTATGCTTTGATTGCTTGTACATTGGGCTATTTTGTTTGTACCTTGCTTCCGCTGTGAGCCCACGAAATCCCAACAAATACTATCGGCAGAAGTACCGTCTGTTCAAACAAAGACAGGCTGGGAACGCGCTGCTAGTAGAAGAAGATCAGTTCCTGGATGATACAGAATCGGACAGTGATCTGGATGGTGAAGATCATGCTCAGTTCTGTTTAATGGCTCACAATGGTGGAGGAAGTAGAGAGGATGATGATGGTGATGATCTCTCTGACTTAGATGAGGAAAGCTTGGAAAGCGGTAAGGTATCTTCTGACTCTAACTATAATATGGGTTTTAAACATTAACACATACAAACCATATTAATCCGAATGAAAGAGTTAGAAAATCAGATAATAGAGTTAACCACTAGAAATCAAGTTCTAGAAGATTTTTCACACAACAAGGATATAGAGACACAAACAATAATTAAGCAGTTAAATAACGACTTAACTAGCCTTAAGATCCAATTAGCTGCTAAAGAATCTGAATTCTTAGAGTTAACTAATAGCACAAATACCACCATATTAGATCTTAAAGCCGAATGTGCATGTGCTGAAAACGATTATGAAATTCTTAAAAATGAACTTAGGAATGAACTAAGTACTCTTTACACCAGAATCTATGAACTTGAATATCTTCTATCCAAACGCGATCAAAGTGACAAGATCATCTCTCAATACAAAGAAAATGAACGCCTTTCTCCAGATGGAAATTTGATGGACTGGGCTTCAAACACCCAAATGCATTGAGCAAGGTTACGTCCAAACAATTGTACAATGCTGATTTGTTTGGCGAAGGGCTTACCCAACGGATGGTTTTTGTTGGTCAAGAAGAGGAAAGTATTGAAGAAGAAGTCAAACGAACTCTTAATCTCAGAACTGAAGTTCCATTTGACTACTCTGATCTTAATGACTCATACCTCACCTGTCTCACTTCATCATCTGAGACTGATGTTTCATCTTCTTTCTATTCTGATGAAGAACTCTACTCTCTTGTCTCACCAAAGTCCACTGTTGAATACATTCCTCACAAAGAATTACAAGACAGATTCAATACCTTGCAGGAATTTTGTTTTACCCACCTTGTTCAACAGGACCTTGCCAAAGCCATTCAGGATGAATTGAAACCTCCTACCTCTGATAAATCTCCTTTGGTGCAAGAAACCTACGCCCTTCAACAGCGCATTAAGACTTCTTTTGATCATGATGAAAAGATCATAGATAAACTTTGCACGAAACAGTTTGTCCTGAAAGAAAGGATCAAGAAGATCCAAGAAGAAATGCAACCTCCTACTCCCTTCACATATTCACTCTATGGTTCACAACTTGATGATTGCACTCATGCATCCACTAAGTCTTCAGCATGCAACACTCATATAAATTCTGTTAATAAAACTGATGTAACAAAACTTAAACTTAAACAGATTTGCAAACCAACGCAACTTTCTACTTCCAATCACCTTTCTCGTGTGCACTTAGACGTACCTGAATCATCAAGAGTTGCAACTACTCGACCACGACTTAATTCTAATCTTTTACCCTCTATTGCAGATGTGAAGAAGTCTCGAAACAAGGAGTACCAAATAAATGCATCATGGCAAAGAGTCATTCATAGATCCACTAGGAAGTGTTCAAATTTGAAACCTGTCTATGAAAACATTTTGATGTTTGATTCTGTTTGTAATCATTCCTGTTCACAAGACAATATTGCTTCTACCATGTTTTGTATGAGTGATGGCTGTACTCATGGACACTGTGAATTTAATTGTTGTAATGATCAATTGAGAAAGTCTTTAGGTGTTAAACCATGTGCTGACTGGACTGATTTATATGCTAATCAAGTCTGTATTCCATTTTTAAATTCAAAAGGCTACATCATTAATCAATAGATCACCACTCGTCAATCTCATGCACTTAAACGCTTAAACAAATCACAACGGTTATTGACGATCAAAGAACTGGAAGTCTACAGACGGCAAGGGTATGAAGCATTCAAAAAGGCATGGAGAGCTCATGAACAATACCTGCATTCCACAAACCGCTTATGCAATTAATTGTCCAAAAATGCTAAATCCACCAAACTCAAGCAGGTTGATGTCATTAAGTCGAAACCAATTCTTAGGAATTCTTCGCAAACATTGATTCGCAAACATAACGCTTCCGCAACTCTAACGAATCTAAAACCTTCAATTTCATCAACTGTCACACCAAAAGTGATAGCGAGACTTCCAAATGATCAAACTCTTTCTACATCTATTTCTTCCCGACAAAAGTTTAAATCCATTTGGGTACCAAAGAATAGATCATTAGAAGTTTCATCATCATCAGAACCCACAGTTGTTACTCAACTAAACTTAGGAACTAACAATCTAGGACCCATTTATGTATGAGGACCTAAAAGTGCTTTATCCTTGTTTTGCAGGCGCCTCACTTGTGGTACCTGGACTCCGGGTGCTCCAAGCATATGACTGGCAACAAAAGTCTTCTCAAAAATTACGTTCCTAAGTACTCCGGGACTGTACGTTTTGGGAATGACAATGTTGCACCAATAATAGGGTACGGAGACATTGAGAAGAAGCACATCAAGATCAAGAAAGTCTCCTATGTTGAAGGGTTGGGTCATAATTTGTTCAGCATTGGATAGTTCTGTGATAAAAACCTAGAGGTCGTGTTCAAAAAGACCAAATGTTTAATTTTAACTGAAAATGGAGATGAGATGCTCGCAGGTTCCAGAAAATCTTACCTGTATTCCATTGACTTGGAAAAGTATGACCCCTTACCTCTGTGTGTCTACTGTCCGAAGCATCTACGGATCTGACTTCTCTCACCTGAACTTTAAAAATATTAACAAATTAGTCACGGGTGACTTGGTGAGAGGGATTCCCAAGTTAAGGTTCAAGAAGGATCATCTGTGTGCAGACTGTGAAAAAGGAAAAATGAAGAAGGCTTCACATAAATCTAAACAAGTATTTAGCACTAAGAAGCCTTTGGAACTCCTGCACATGGATCTGTGTGGTCCTATGAGAATCTAGTTCAAAAGTGGGAAGAAGTATATTCTAGTCATGGTGGATGACTACTCTCGATATACTTGGGTCAAGTTTCTGTGCTAAAAAAATGAAGCTACTCCAACAATCATTTCCTTCATCAAGCAACAGCAGAACTAGCATAGTTAGAGTGTTGTCTCTATCCGGACAGACAATGGAACTGAATTCAAAAACCGTACTCGAAAGGGCTTTTGTGACCTTGTGGGAATCAGCCATCAATTCTCTGCTGCATACACCCCACAACAAAATGGTGTAGTGGAAAGAAGAAACATAACTTTGGTTGAAGCTGCCCGAACAATGCTTTCATATTCTGGGCTCCCACCTTCCTTTTGGGCTGAAGCAATCAGCACCGCCTGCTACACGCAGAACCGCTCTTTCATTAATAAACGCTTTAATAAAACTCCCTATGAGCTGGCCAAAGGCATAGTGCCTAATATCAAATACTTCCATGTCTTTGGTAATAGGTGCTTTGTACTGAATGACAAGGATAATCTAGGAAAATTTGCTCCCAAAGCTGATGATGCTGTTTTCCTAGGCTATTCTACTGAGTCCAAAGCCTACAGAGTTTTTAACAAATGTACAAAGAGCATTGTTGAAAGTATCAATGTAACATTTAATGATGCATTGAATGTTACAGATTTTCCACCAAAATTAACAGTTAATGCTTCTGAACATACCTGTTCAGGACTAGTACTTCAACATAAAGAATCAGACATTTCCTCCAGTTCAAATACTAATCTTGACTTTATGTTTGATTTCTTTCGATCTGAATCTTCTCCTGTTTTGACTGACAACAGGGACAACACACATGCACAGACAAGTGTTTCTATCACACCTCCTACGGTCACTGAGATGAATCCATTTGCTGATTTATATACTGAGGATTCTACATCTGTCTCCGTCACACAGCCCCCTGTGACTGCTCCGATAGCTGACCAAGATAGCTCACCTGTGTTTGATTCAGACCCAAATTTCTCCAGAGCGGATGAAGAAGAGGCAATAAACATTCAAGATCTTATTCCTTCATCCTCTACCTCTCATGAAATAAAACGGACCAGACATCACTCTGAGGAGAACATAATCGGAGATCCCTTAGTTGGCATACAAACAAGATCAGCAACAACCAATGAATGTCAATTCGTAGGTTTCTTGAGTATGATTGAACCACCAAGACTTGTGAGGCATTATATGATCCTGATTGGGTGATTACAATGCAAGAAGAACTTCACCAATTTGATCCTCTCAAAGTTTGGCGATTAGTTCCTCTCCCATATGGCAAATCTGCTGCAGGAACTAAATGGGTTTACAAGAACAAAAGGGATTCGGATGGAGTGGTTATTCGTAACAAATCTAGGTTGGTTGCTAAAGGCTACAATCAGCATGAGGGCATTGACTATGATGAAACTTTTGCCCCTGTTGCTCGTATTGAAGCTATACGGCTATTCCTTGCATATGCAGCCTCCCGAAGCTTCCGTGTCTTTCAAATGGACCTGCAGACAACTTTTCTTAATCGTGTACTTAAAGAAGAAGTCTATGTCTCACAGCCTGAGGGATTCATCAATTCAAAACATCCAAATAATGTCTATATCTTAGATAAGGCCTTGTACGGGTTAAAGCAAGCTCCTCGTGCATGGTACGACGTCTTATCTGAATATTAAATTGGTGAAGGTTACTCCAAAGGAAAGACGGATACCACTCTGTTCACAAAGACCAAAGGTTGGGACAAGATTTTGGTTCAGATATATGTGGACGATATGATTTTTGGATCTACAACTCCAAAATACAGTGACGAGTTTGCTAAGATCATGGCAAACAGATTTCAAATGAGTATGATGGGGGATATGTCATTCTTTCTCGGACTCCAGATGAAGCAGTTAAGTCATGGCAGCTTTATTTGCCAATCCAAGTACATCAAAGATCTTCTCACGAACTATGATATGATTAACTGCACACCCATATCCACACCTATGGCTGCTAAGGCACAACTATCCGCAGATCTTGATGGTTCTCCTGTAGATCTGAAAACCTACCATGGGATGATTGGATCGTTACTATATCTTAATGCTAATCGTCCGGATATCATGTTCTCTACCTGTCTCTGTGCCAGATTCCGGAAGAATCCTAAAGAGTCACATCTTCTGGCATTTAAGCGGATATTCAGATATCTAATAGGGTCTATGGATCTAGGTATGTGGTACCCCAAAGATTCAAATCTGGATCTTCATGCTTACTCAGATACAGACTACGCCAGTTGCAAGATTGATAGGAAAAGCACCTCTGGTAGTGCACACTTCCTGGGTGATCGTTTAGTCTATTGGGCCTCAAAGAAGCAAACTACGTATCCACTTCTACAGCTGAAGCTGAGTATGTTGCTGCTGCAATGTGCTGTTCACAAAGTCTCTGCATACAAACACAGTTATCAGACTTTGGCCTTAGGTATGACAACATTCCATTACTATGAGATTCCAGTCTACCATAGTATCTCCTGCAATCCGGTACACCACTCTAAAACTAAACACATTGATATACGTTATCACTTCATAAAAGATAACGTAGAGGAAGGTCTAATTGAGCTCCAGTATGTTCCAACTGAAAATCAGCTTGCAGACTTGTTTACCAAACCATTAGACGAAAGTCGCTTCACTGAATTGGTATTCAAGTTAGGTATGCTAAATCTGAAAATATAACACACTGGTGCCTCATTTTTCCTTTTTCATTTTTGTTTAGAGTAGGTGTTACACTATTTTTTCTTTGTGCAACTTCATGAATCAAGGGGGAGTAAGTTTCTGGTGATACACATGTATCATATGTGTAGGGGGAGAAATTAATACACATACTGTACATGTGTACGGGGAGAAGAAAGATTGACACATCCCCTAAGTTTTATAAATTTACATTACCCAAATGCATGAGTCAAGGGGGAGTGTGTCAATCAAATAACCAAATCAAGAGATTTGAAAAACTCAATTTTTCAAAACACTCAATCCAGATACTCTGAAATTTTAGAAAATGTTGAGTTTAGTTCCAAACAATCACACACTATGCTTCAATCGCATGGACTTTCTTGGAACTCAACAGAATTTTCTAAGTCTTGGTTCAATCGCATGGGATTACAACAAGTGTAATCAAACCATCAATCGCATGCGTTTAGAACCAATCAGTTAATCGCATGCTATTGAAACCAAAGCATCAATCGCATAAGATTGGAACCAAAGCGTTAATCGCATGCTATTGGAAACAAAGAGTCAATCGCATGCGATTAAAATCAAAGGAATCGAATGTTTTCAAACCTTCAATCGCACGCGATTCAACAACCAAAGGGTTAATCGCATGCGATTAACTCGTCAAAGAATAAATCGCATGCGATTCAATTGACGATAGAATCTGACCCTAGACTTAATCGCATGCGATTAACACACCAAAGTGTGATCGCATGCGATTGGAAATTTCTATCAGCCGCTCGTTTTTCACCTATCAGCTGGATTTTCACCGTTTACCCATCCATTCACTGCTCGACACGTGTCTTTTTCACTTTATAACCGTCCCATCCCCCTATCGGTCACTTCACAAGTTCAAACTTTCAAATTTCACAAACATTCTCTCGATTTGGTTACTTGATTTTGAAAATATCTCGTTACTCTGCCAAAATTTGCAATTTTAGTATCAAAACACTTCTAATACAAAGGTAACAACTTGTACGGTTTACATTTTGAAAATTTTGAGTTAAAAAGGTGATTTTTGGCCCTAGAACTTCCGAATGCGATAGGGTTTTTCCATACTTTAGGTGGACTTTTGGGACATGAAACAAACTTGTTTGATCAATTCAAGTTTGTGATGGGTATATTTAACACATGGGGAACACTTTGATGTAAAAATATTTCAAAAATCTCGAAAAGTGTTCTTCGTGTTCTTGGAGGGTATGAACATACAATAACAATTTGGTTTTTGGCTCAAAAAGGGGTGTTAGAATGATTTTTTGACTATACTCCAGTACTACAAAGTTGTTCAGTACGATCTAATTGACACTTTCAAAGTATCAAAACAACTTTTTTTACAATGAAAATCATCCTATACACAATGAGGGTTCAACACTTAAGTTTTTTTTTCAATTGGTCAACATTGGTCCATATTGATCAACTTTATCACACTCACTACAGATTGACCAACATTCAAAGCTAAATGTTGTTTTCATGCATTTATCCTTATCTGAAACTAAAATGTTTTATCTGTTTGCACAGATAAGATGGCTCAAGCTATCCGCGACCCTGAGGAGATCATGCCCAGAGTTGAGTTTCTTAGCACCAGAACACATGCCAACAATCACTATGCTCAGGAAGAACTCTCAGTAGAAGAGGGATGCAAACATGTTACCCTACCACCGGTTCTTGCCCATGATCATCCAATATTTAACGGATCAGGATGTTGACATTCCCCGCCGAGCAGGTTTACCTTCTATAACTCCTCAGATTTTCATAAATATTAAACCTGCCATTCCGGCTAATCTACCTATTCCCAGACCTTTCCCTGTATCTCTCTTAGACCTTTGTGAGCAGAATGATATTGTTAAGAGTTATAGGGAGAGTGTAGGAATAGCTCCTATGGTTGTGCCAGAACCCGCCATACCTGCCCAGGGAGGAGTAGAGCCTGGTGAGGAATTAGAACATAGGCCTCAGACATCTATGGGAGATGCTGAGAGGGAAGAGCAGAGAGAAAATGAAGAGAGGGAGGAGAAGAGGGTGAAGGTGATGAGATTAGAGAGGGAGGGGATGCATATGATCCCGCCACCATTCAAGCCATTGTTCAGTCTCTTTCTCAATCCACCCGCACCCAAGCTGTACTTGAAAAACTTGGTCATGACATTTATGAGTCATCCAGTTCTGAATCCTCTCTTGATGAGTCTGTTTCCCACCAAGGTGGTGTCCCTATTTTTGAACCTATCACTTCTCCTATGGGCACCCCTGAGCAACCAATAGACCAACCATCTGAAAGCACACCATCTTTCATGAAGTTAACTGAACCTCATACTACTTCTCCTGACCAGCCACATCCCATTCAACCTGCTCAGGTCACTCCACAACCTAGTGGTCTGGTCATCTCATTGCAACCTCCTAAATTTCCTACCACTGGCCAAGCTATAATAGCCCCAGAGCATGACATTCCAGTCACTTCTCCAACTCATAGTCTATCTGTTGAAATTGGTCTGTCACCCCTGACTCTCTCATTCAACCTGATCAATATGCGGGGTATGGTGTTGGTAGCGGTGATGATGAAGGTAGTTTTGTTGTTAGGAGTGTGAGTTATAAAGAGGAGGTGAAAAAAGAAAAAGTGAGTGCTGAGGGTTCCCCAAACACAGAAAGCCGGGAAGCCACATATGCTATGAGGCCTAGTACTGCTGGGCCTCATATTGAACAAGTCGCGGTGATCCCACCCGTTCAAGTTTTTACCCCACCTAGCTACTACGGTGTCTCTCAACAGGCACCGTCTTCATTTCACAGGGTTATAGAACACTCCCTAGGTCCAACCCAATCGGGTGTCCGACCTATTGAACAAAGAGGACCGCCTCCCTCGTCCTCGACTCCTTTTGATGCACGATTTGACATACCGCGGATTCCCGCATATATTGACCAACACAGGGTAACAATCGATGCACTGAGCTTGTTGGCTCAACAAGTCTCCTCAACTTCCAGAGGTGGTACCTTTCAAGGTTCCATTCGAGGATTGTAAGGAAATCCTGCTGGAGCCAACATCCCTGCTGCTCCAGTAGGTAGTACTGCCTATGTGGCTGGTACTTCAACCAGAAGTCTTCGTGATTCCGGGTTTGTACACGTGCAGATCTTCAACAACATATTCAACAAGCCGTGTCACCAATCCACCAACAACTTCATATGACAAATCAAAAGTTAGATCGGATAGAGCAAGCCTCCAAGGCCCAAGCTGAGCAGCTAAACCGAATTGGAACACTTCTTGTTGCCCGTCCTTCAGTTCTAGAGTCTCAATCACAACCTGATCCTGTTACTATGTTTGTAGATGCTTTAAAGAGCATGTTGTACGTTAGACTTCTGGAGCAAAGGCCAAAATCTGCACATGAACAAGACCTTCTGACTACTCTTCGCAATGAACAACGTCTATCGGGAATCTCCATGGATGACTTTCAAGAGTTTCATGAAGATGTAAATAGTAAGATTGATGGGATCACCAAAAGTTTCTACACCTCTCTATCAAAGGTCACAGACCGAGGGGGAGAAAAGGAGAAAATACATGTCTGCTCCCTCCGTTGTTGCTACTGTACTTGTACCACTTGTTACTTCATACTTATCTGCAGATACAAGTTCAACTGGGTCCAGAAGTCAACACCAACAACAATAACAAATGGCCGATGAAGTTCCTGAACAACAAACTGATGTTTGAGATACCAAGGCCAATAGAACTTGAAGAAGGTGAGATACCTTACGAGCAGTCCCATGCCGAGATGTTTGAGGGATTCTCAGACTCAGAAGGTGAAACAAGGGAATTATATGAGTCTATGCATACTTCACCTATACGGCATATGGGAGAAGGCAGTTCTGCTCTGCCAGAGGACGAAACTGAGGATCCTGAGATGGAAAGACTTTTCAAGAGTATTGATGAATACGTCGAGGTTGCTACACGTCCAGCTTCACCTAGAGTTATTGACAAATTCTATAATATCCCCAATGAAAGGGAACTTGCACTCAAAAAGAAAGAAAGGTTAGCAATTTCTAGGAGAAAGCCTAAAAAGAAGAAACCAACTTTTAACGTGTCGAGGGTTCTCAGTGGTTTAAACTTTGAAGTCATCAACAATTCCCTCCTCCTCCTGGTCAATTTCAAGAATCAGCTGCTGATATGTTGGAGAGAAACAGACAAACAGAAGCAGCTGAAAAATTCAGAAGAGGATCAGAATGGCCCTTGCCACAGAGATTCACAGTGCCACCTGCTCCTCCAGTGCATCGTGGGGATCCAGGATTTGATGCAGGTAACATGTTCACTAGGAGTGCTGGCCAACAACCTATATAGAAACCATATTTTGTCAATGCTGCAAATCTTGAAGAAAGAATACCAGAAATATACAACAGTGAACTGATAGAGGTTATTTCACCCGAGCTGAGGAACATGGATGACAAACAAAGAAGAAGATATGATCACATCCTTACTGGGTCCAAAACCAAACCAGAAGATATCAAATCAGAATTTCCAATACTTGAACTCCTCAGTGTTTATACCGAAACCAACTTCAACATAAAATATGCTATTTTCCATGTCAGAAGAGCCAACAACCTATCATACTACCTCACAGAAGCAGATCTGAGGTTTGTTAATATTGAAGACATCAACTTTATATTTGACATTCTATCTCAGAAAAGAGGAAAATGGCCTGATGAAGAGTATGGAAGGGTTGCGTTAATGAGGTATATGAGGAATCTTTTGGAATATTTTGAGGAACATGATATTCAGCTCGGAGCTGAAAACAACTTTCGGAAAGTCAATCTTCTTAAGCCTAATCAAAGCCATCCAGATCTTGAAGAGCTTGAAGAGTTGACAGTTATCTATGATGGTCATACAAACTTCAAAGAATACAAAAGGTGAAAAGATCTTCATCATACTTGATGAACTCATGGCGTATTCAGACGGCACTTTGAAAATTCTCTATCATAAGATACATCAGAAAATATGGAATAACCGTGCAGCATACACTGATGAAGAACATGCTCAAGCCTATCGTGCTATAGAAAGGATGAGAATGACACTGGATAGCAGAAGGAAAATTCGCAAATGGCAAGTGGCATTCGACATTCGCAACAAAATCGGCATACGAATAGATGAATGTATTTATATGTTGTGAATGATTACACACCTCACTTAGGGGGAGATTGTTAGAATTATTAAAGTGAGGGTGTAATATTTAATTACTCAAAGTTGGGGAAATGCTATTTATGAGCATTTCCCCCACATTTCAATACAAGCTTTGCATTCTCATTACTTGTGTTTGTGTTCTCCGTACTCTTTCTCTCGGTTCTCTCTGAAACCGTGTACACACACACACAAACACACATTAGAAGAACAATCTTCTAAGCATTGCTTCATCCGTAGATAATACGGGACCATCAACTTTAAGGAATCGGTTTAACAAGACCAATAACAAACAAAGGTTCACTTCAGGTTCAAGACGCCCTGAGAACTACAGGTCTACTGAGAAACCAAGATTCCAGAGAGAGGAGAAAAAGGTTGACAAGAGAGCTGAATTGAAGTGTTACAATTACGGATGATCAGGTCACCTTATTAGAAATTGTCCTCAGAAGAAAACCAAGGACGCTGAGTATTACAAGAAAAAGTACCGTCTTTCAAAACAGAAAAAGGCAGGGAAAGTATTGATGGTTGCAGAGGATCAATTTCTGTCTGATACAGATTCTGACACTGATCTTGAAGCTAATGATCAAGCACAGTTCTGTCTCATGGGATGGAATGATGGAGGTGATTCTGATGAGAATAAGAAGAACAGTCCTACCTTTGACAAGTCAGACTCATAATCAGATGAGGTAGAGACTGCACAGGTAAATACTAACATTGATTTGCTTGCAGGTTTTAACAGTGCACATATTCACACCATTTTAAAAAGAATGAAAAACCTATAATCAAATGTTAGTAACCTGAAAAAAAAACAAAGCATTAAAACAAGTAATTCAAAGTCAAGATCAAGAGGCACAATTATTAATTAATCAACGTGAAAAGGATTTGAAAATGTCAAAAGATCAATTAATTGAAACCAACTCAAGACTCTTAAACTTGACAACTGAAACAAGTACAATCATTCATGACTTAAAGGCTGAACGCCTAAGGGCTGAAAAGGATTCTGAGGTTCTCCAACGTAAAAATTGTGAATTGTCCACTAAGATTAAAGAACTTGAAGACTTCATAATCAAAAGAAATCAAAGTGAACAAACAATTTTCATAAACAAACAATTGGAGAGGCCTTACAGCAGATGGACATTTGAAGGATTAGGATTTCAAAATCCTCATGTGTTGAGCAAAGTAACTTCCACCAAGTTCTATAATGCAAAACTTTTTGGTGAGGGTTACATAGTAAGAATGGTTTTTGTAGGACAATAGGAAGAAAGGATTGAGGAGGAGTTGAAAAGAAGTCTTCCGCAGTGTGCAGAAATTTCTTTTGATTATACTAATTTAAACGCATCTTATGTTGCTACTTCTTTTATGATAAATTCTTCCAAACACACTTCTCATGTGTATTCTGATGAAGAGCTTTATGCCCCTCCAGCCTCTAAACCTTTGTTGGAGTATATTCCTTCTGTTGAGTTATTGAATAGATTATATACTCTACAGGAATATTGCTTCACATCTCAAATCATCAATGATTTAAATTCTTTGATTCATCCTCTTGCTCCAATTCCTATAGAAATTTGCTCAAACTCTTAAATGTGATCTCCTTCAGATTCGTTTCTACATGTTTAGATCTTCATTCTTGCACGAGAAATTGATGAGCTAAAGCTAGCCAATGATGTTCTTCAAACAGAGTTGACCATGGTTAAGCCTAATGATGAACGAATCATTGATCGGTTGTGTATTGAGAAATCTGAGTTAGAAGCACAAATTGATAAGCTGACAGAAATTCCACAAGCTAACAATGATTATGAGTCAAAATTATTCTTTCATGAAGATTCTTCAACAGACATAACAAACATATCAAGTGCTCCTTCACCAATTTTGTCAGTCACTCAAACTGTTACTCCAGAATAATCTTTCACAAAACCATTTTTTTCAAATAATAAATTAAAACAGATTCATGCAAGTAGTCATACTTCTCTTGTTTCTTCAGATAAGCCAGAAACTTCAGCAGCAGCTGCAAGTCGTCCACGATTGAAAATTAATTTGTTTGCTTGTGTTGTAGATGTGAAGAAACATAGAGAGGAGAGGAAAATAAAAGAAAAATGGAAAAGAGTCATTCCTAATTCAAATAGGATATGTACTGGGTCTTCCTTATTTTGTCAAAACATATTAATGTTTGAAAAAACTTGCAATGGTTTTAATGAAACATAAAATGTTGCTCTAAATATGTTGTGTATGAGTGATGGGTGATTGCATGGTCATTGTGAGTTTAGTTGTGAGTATGACCAACTTCGTAAATCTTTTGGGATTAAAACATTTGCACATTGGACAGATTTTTATGCCAATCAAGTCATGTTTCCATTTATAAATTCGAAAGGATTTGTTTTGCACATCTGGGTAACAAAACGACAAGCATATGTGTTTAAGCAATTAAACAAGTGAAGGAGATTGATGATGGTGCAAGAATTAGAGGCTTATCGAAACTATGGTTATCAAGCTCTCTACAATGCATGGCTTGCTCGAGAGTAGGAACTCAAGCATAAATCAAGTTCTAAACATTCTCAAACAACGAAAACCACTCGCACTTTGTCCTTCACTCCTAATTCCCAAAAGTGGGTAATCAAAAATATTATTCCTGTTGTTTCTGAAAAACAACATGTTGTTGAGGTCAAGAAGTCAAAATCTGCTTCTAAGCATTCTGCTTCTAAGTGGATATCCAAATCAATCGCTTCCGTAACGCATTCAACTTCTTAACCTCAATCATCTTCACACCATAAGTCATATGTGAAACAAATCAACAAGAATAAACAAGTAACTCCAAACAAAAGGATCACCCCCGAATGTGTTCCCAAGTTTTCACAATCAGAAGTTAATCATGTTCACAAACAATCACAGCATGTCACAAAGACTCACCTTCCACAAACTAACAGTTCAGGACCCATTCATATATGGGGACCTAAGTCTTGTTTATTTTCTTTTTTCAGGCGCCTGATCTGTGGTACCTAGACTCCGGATGTACCAAACACGTGACCGGTGACAAGAGTCTTCTAAAAAATTATGTTTCCAAGAACTCCGGAAATGTGAGATTTGGGAATGACAATGTAGCACCAATTTTGGGGTACGGAGATATAGAAAAGAAAAACATAAAAAAGAAGGTTTCCTACGTGGAGGGGTTTGGTCATAATCTCTTTAGCATTGGACAATTTTGCGATAAGGATTTGGAAGTGGTTTTCAAACGCAATTCATGTTCAATATCCACTGAAACTGGAGATACTCTTCTCTCAGGGCCCAGAAAGTTGAATCTATATTCTATTGATCTGAACAATTATGCCACGTCCAATTCGATTTGTTTAATGTCTGAAGCATCTTCAAGTTTAACTTGGCAATGGCACCGAAAGTTGTCTCACCTGAATTTTGAAGCATAAATAAACTGATATCAGCTGACTTGGTGAGAGGTTTGCCAAAGTTAAGATTCAAAAAGAAAAATCTGTGTGCAGACTGTGCAAAATGCAAATTGCAGAAGTCTGCACACAGATATACATTGGTCAAGTTTCTGCACTCCAAGGATGAGGCTACTTCAACAATTATCTCTTTTATCAAGAAGTAGCAGAACAAGCACAGTCAAAGTGTGGTTGCCATTAGAACAGATAATGGAACAGAATTCAAGAATCATACTCTACCGAGCTACTTTGACCTTATGAGAATTACACATCAATTTTCTACAGCATACACACCTCAGCAAAATGGTATGGTGGAACGACGCAACCGAACTCAGGTTGAGGCTACTCGTACTATGCTGTCATATTATGGCCTCCCACCTTCCTTCTGGGTTGAAGCAATCAGCACTGTCTGCTATACGCAGAATTGTTCTTCTATACATAAACGATTAAATAAAACTCCATATGAACAGGAAAATGGAATTGTACCTAATATCAAATATTTTCATATATTTGGTGATAGGTGCTTTGTTCTAAATGATAAAGATAACTTAGGAAAATTTACGACTAAAGCAGATGAAGCAATTTTTCTAGGTTATTCTCAAGAATCCAAAGCATATAGAGTTTTCAATAAAAGAACGCAAAATGTACAAGAGAGCATAAACGTCACATTTGATGATTCATTAAATGTTACATCATTTACACCAGTACATTGTAAAAATGTTTCAGGACATGTCAGTTCAGAACCGGTTCTTCAAATACAAGATACAAACATTGAGTCCAGTTCAAATACTCATGATTTAGATTTAATGTTTGATATCTTTAGATCTGAATCTAATTCAATTAACGATGTTTCCAGGACTGAACCAGTTATTCAAGAGAGTGTTACTATTACTCCGCCAACAGTAACAGAATCAAATCCTTTTGCTGATATTCTTCTTGAAGAATCTACATCTGATTCTATCAATCGTCCTAATGAGGCTACTCCAGATGAATAGCCTGAGAGTCCGCCTATTTCTGATTCAGATCCGAATCCAACAACAGAAGCTGAGGAACTAATACCTTCTTGGGAAATTTTCTTTCCTATAGCTTCAACCCCCCATAAAACAAAATGGACAAGACACCATCCTGAGACACAAACAATTGGCAATCCAAGTGTTGATGTTCGTACTAGATCAGCAACTGCAAATGAATGTCAATACTCTAGTTTTCTGTATATGATAGAACCCAGTAAGGTCTCTGAAGCACTTAGTGATCCAGATTGGGTAATTTCCATGCAAGATGAGCTAAATCAGTTTGATCGTCTACAAGTCTGGAGATTAGTGCCTTTTCCACATGGAAAATCTGTTGTAGGGACCAAGTGGATCTTTAAAAATAATAGGGATTCTGACGGTGTAGTTGTTCGAAACAAAGCTCAATTAGTGGCTAAGGCTACAATCAACAGGAAGGAATTGACTATGATGAAACTTTTGCTCCTGTTGCCAGAATTGAAGCAATCAGACTTTTCTTAGCATATGCTGCAAGTCGAAGCTTTAATGTCTTTCAGATGGATGTGAAAACTGTGTTTCTTAACGGGATTCTCAAAGAAGAAGTTTATGTTTCACAACCTAAAGGATTTGTACACTCTCAACATCCAACCCACGGTTATATTCTGGAGAAGGCATTGTATGGTCTAAAACAAGCACCTCGTGCCTGGTATGATGTCTTCTCTAAATATTTACTCACTAAGGGGTTACACAAAAGGAAAATCAGACACTACACTATTTGTCAAGGCCAAGGGCAAAGATAAGATTTTGGTACAGATATACGTTGATGATATTATCTTTGGCTCAACAAATCCCAAATAAAGTGACGAATTTGCTAAAACAATGGCAAATCGATGTCAAATGAGCATGATGGGGGAAATGTCATTTTTCATCGGTCTACAAGTGAAGCAACTGAGCACTAGTATCTTTATAAATCAGGCAAAGTACATTAAGGATTTGCTAAAAAAGTATGACATGCTCAATTGCTCAGCGATTCCAACTCCTAGGGCAGCAAAAACAAAGTTATTGCTGCTCTGGATGGTTTATCCGCTGATCTGAAGACATATAGGGGTATGATTGGATCGTTACTGTATTTGACGGCATACCGACCAGACATCATGTTCTCAACTTGTCTGTGTGCTCGATTCCAAGCCAATCCTAAAGAGTCACATCTACAAGAAGTCAAGCGAATTTTTTGTTATCTCAAAGGAACTATGGATTTAGGTTTATGGTATCCTCAAGATTCTAATCTTGACTTGTATGCTTATTCAGACTGTGAATATACTGGTTGCATGATAGACGGAAAAAGTACCTCTGGCAGTGCACATTTCTTGGGAGATAGATTAGTCTGCTGAGCTTCTAAGAAACAGAACTGTGTATCTACATTAACTACTGAAGCTGAATATGTTGCGGCTGCAATGTGTTATTCACAGAGTTTGTGGATATGAACCCAGTTGTTAGACTTTGGTTTGAATTATGACAAAATCCCACTGCTTTGTGATTCACAATCTGCAATTGCCGTTTCATGCAATCCGGTACATCATTCAAAAACCAAACACATTGACATCAGGTATCATTTTATAAAAGATAATGTCGAAAAAGGATTCATTGAGCTTCAGTATGTGTCTACTGACAATCAATTAGCCGACTTATTTACTAAACCGTTAGACGAATGTCATTTTAATGGTTTAGTTTCTAAGCTTGCTATGCTTAATATGCATGTATGACATACTGCTCTTCCTTTTTCTTTATTATTCTTTTCGGTTTTGAATAGGTGTTATACAGTTTGTTCGTTTTGCAGATCATTACTAGAGGATTCTAGGGGGAGTTTGTCTATGTCTTTACACATACTTCATATGTGTAGGGGGATAAATATAGACAATTTCAAATATATAAATTTTTTGTCTTTCACTCAATCTAAAACTTTTGGAAAATTCTTGCACATATTGAGGGGGAGTTTTTTTGTTGTGTATTTTGATTGTTTAAAAACATAATTGAAAACAGAAAAAAAAAATAAGAATAAATTTGAAAATAAAAAAAAATGAAACTGAAAAGGTTTTAAAATTTTCATAAAGTGTTAAGTGATTATTGAATTGAAATTGAGTTCAATTGATAGTCATCGAAGTCAAGTATCGAGGTCAACACATCGAACTTAGGAAAAGAATTCTATCTGATTCAGTCATTGAAATTTTTCTAAGGCAAATTGATTTGCATTAGATAGAACTCAATCGCATTCAATCGTGGTTAATCTGAAATTTTTCTAAGGAAAAATGTATTGCATTTGCTGGAACTCATTGCATTCAATTGGCTTCAATCACATTTTATCTCAGACATTCGTCTAAGGAAAGTGGATTGCATTCGATAGCATTCGATCGCACATACTATAACTTGGGTTATTCGCATTTGATCGAACTGAATTTGAATCTCATGCGATCAAGTCCGTTTGACCGCGTCATTTTTAAATGGTCCAATTTGTGAGTGCCACATGTCCAAGTCATTTCAATTGTCTTATCAGATTACACTAACAGATAGTCTTCTTCGATCACTTTTTCATCGAACACCATTTCAGACCTCTGTTACTAACTTAAACGAATACGAACAAAACTCTACCAAAATTTACAATTTTAGTGTCAATCGATTGCTAACAACAAGGTAATCAATCCCCACGGTGGAATTTAAATAATATTGAGTTTTGATTGTGATTTCTTGCTAAAACAGTTCCGCCATATCCGAGGGTTTTCGGATTTTATTTTCAAGAATTGACCATCAATTTGACCTTGTTTGGTCATCATTTTTAATGCGATTGGTCTTAGAATTACATTAGGAACATGGATCTTAAAAGTTTTCATAAATTTTGAAAAATGTTCGTCGTGTTCTTCGTGGGTACGAGTCTATACTAGAAATTTCAAATTTTAGTATTTACATGATGTTAGGGTCAAATTTTGACTATGCTTCGGTGTAACAAAGTCGTTCATATACATGTAATCATTGTATATTGAAGGTCAAAACTCATTTTTCATGTGTTTAAACATCATGTACTCAATGAGGATTTCAGTGTTAAGGATTTTTGGTCATAGACTTCAAATTTTCAAATATCAACTATTTGGTAAGAATAAGTCAACTTAGTATCAAAAGGTCGAGTTTGATCTAAGTTTGACGGGTTTTCATAAGTGTCTGGGTTTGTTACTTATCACTATATTACAAATTTAACCTGATTTGCTGTATTGTGCTAATAACATGGCTAATATGGAAGGTGAATCCACATCACATCTTCATTCTGTGGCTCCTAGTCAACCAGCTCAAAACCCAAAACCCGACCAGCTCTTAATGCCTAGGGCAAAGGTTTTTATCAGTTACCACTCATGACAATAATCAATTCAATGATCTTGCCACACTGAAAAATCCAAACTACCTAGTTCTTACTGAAATACTCTGAATCCATCCTTTGAACTATTTGTTAACTTACAACCTTGCTACTGCCGGTACTCATGTCCAGAGGTGTATGCACAACAATTTTGGAAAACATGTCATATGCACACCAATCGTACTAAAAGTCTTTCTATTTGGGCAGAGGTTGATGAGTTCATAGTTTCAATCACTGTGGACAGACTTTGTTGGTCCCTTGGTGAGAGTATCAACAAGCAAGTAATGTGTAGAAGGGGGTTGAATACACTTTCTGTGGAAAATTGAACAAATCAATAAAAAGTGGAACACAAATCAAACCACATGAAATAGAATGCTTTCATTAATAAGAAGATGATTACAGTGACTATCAAGTAAGCAACACTTGATATGTAAACACCTAATGTAAATCAAACCTCTCAATCTCTCAAACTTGCTATCTATAATCAACTTATGATTATAGATACAAACTAACTCTCTAAACATTATTTATTCACAGATTGAGTACTTACTAACTTCATAACAGACGTGAAGATCGAACACATGAACTATGTTGGCAATCTGTGAATTTCTTGATCACGTTGAACACACAAACAAAATCAAGACTCGTAACACATACGATGGTGAGGTTAGGTTGAGGTGATCTCCCTCTAAACTTATCAGGAGATAAGTATTTATAATCCTGTTCATACGGATCCTAATAAACTAGAACTTATCCTAATCTACTAACAAACTAACGGATAACCCGGAATCTTGAATCTTGAATCTTCTATCTTGAGTCTTCAATCTTCAATCTTGATTCTGGAGTCTTCTTATCCATACAATAGATATTGAGAGTTACATAATTTAAAACATATTTAAATTCTCTTAAACTGACTTCTTTTGTCAGGCTGAGCTACTCAGCTTGAAACTCATTAAGCTGAGTTCTTCGAGAACAAACTCGAAATCAAACATGTACTAAAATGTATAATGACTAACTCATCCTTAGAAGTCATAAGAGTTAGCTAGTTCTTACTTAGCAACTCTGTTGAGCTGAATCAGTCTAGAAGCTGAGTCACTCAGCTCGAAACGCATCAAGCTGAATACTCAACCTATACCTTAGGTGACACACACAGCTTATCAAACATATTGAGAAACTAACTAGAATATAGTCTAAGATGATCAACTATATACTCAGCTTATACTCAACTTATGCTCAGTCTGAAACACTATAAGTGCTTAGTCTGATCAAGCATTATAATTCTGTTTTTTTTACATATATTACAAACTTAACTTTGTCTCTTCAAATCTCAACTGATAAGATCATTCGACCAACGGACTTAGGGAGATTTTTACCTTCCTACTGCTGATAGTCGTCCTCCCGCAGTAACTTTTGATGACATACATGAGGAAGCAGTCTGTATAGCTGCCATTCAATCATTTGGATACTCAGGTCCACTAGAGAAAAAGAACCACTTTAAGAGGAATAATTTGCATCCTATGTACAACATGTTCATGACCATACTATAGAAATGCTTAACTTCCAAACACACTGGGTATGAGTTTCTAACTGAGAATCAGTTGAGGATTTTTGTTGCTGTCGGGAACCACTTGCATGTGGATTATGCTCAGTTACTGTTCAATGACATAAAAGCAACCATGGTGCTGAAAAATAGTCAGAAGAAAACCGGAGCAAGGTTTCTACCCTACTTGAGGTTCATTCCTATGATCATCCAACATGTGATGGATCATAATCTTGCAATTCCTCGGAGAGCAGGTTCACCTTCTATTGCTTTTAGAGTTTTTAATGTTATTAAACCTGCTACTCCTGAACCACTTCCTGTACCTCAACCTTTCCCTACAACTCTATGGATCTTTGTGAGCAATCTGATTTAATAATCAGTTATAGGATGAGTGTAGGTGTACCTCTTATGGTTAGACTAGAGCCGGTCCTACCTACCCAAGGAGGAGTAGAACAATGTGAGAATTTAGAGTGTAGGTCTAAGTTATCTATGGGAGATACTGAGAGGGAAGTGGAAAGAGAAAATTTTGAGAGGGGTGGTGAAGAGGGTGAAGGTGAAACACATAGAGAGGGAGAAGATGTTTATGATCCAACGGCTGTTCATGCTATAGTTGAATCTCTGGCTTTTGGTACTGATCAATCTGATATGCAATCTAATGCTTCCACTGAACAAATTGTTCTTTCTAGTTCAAATTCTGAGAGTGTTGAGTCTGTTTCTAATACTGTGAGTACTCCACCTATTACTGTTGTTTCATCTTCAGTGGGTACTCCAGATGCTCCTATTGTCAATACTCCCGATAGCACTCCTTCATATATGAAACTAACTGATCCTCGGGATAAATCCCCAGTTGTTAGACTCCAATTGTGTCAACTACTGACTTGACTCCTACTTTTGATTCACAATTTCCCGTCAATCACGCAGGTCTTACTCTTATTCTTGATCCAACTCAACAACAAGTTGTAGTTTCAAGGATTGTTCAGATTGCACCTGATCATACTACAGATCCATCTGTTGAAATTGGATCAGTAACTCCTAAGGATTCATTTCTTTCTCCTAATAGGTATGCTGGATATAGAAAGGAAGATGAAGATTACATGAGTACTAGTTCTGTGAGAAAAGAAAATGAGAGTGTTGAGATTTCCCCAAACCTAGAAAGTCGGGCTGCTACATCTGCTATCTGACCTGACACAGTTGGGTCTGGTATTGAAATAGACATGGTCATCCCATCCGTGCTTCTTTAAAACCCACAAACCTACTTAGGTGGTTCTCAACAACATCCTACTTCATTGCACAGGGCTTTAACACATCATCTACGCCTACTTCATTCGGAGGAAAGGTGTATTGAAAATAGAGGACCGTCTCCCTCGTCCTCGCCTATAGTAACTGAGCACGTTGATATACCGTAGAATTCTGCATTTCTTTCGAAACACAAGGACACAATAAATGCACTGGTCTTACTAATCAAGCAAGTACCCGGAATATCCATAGGTGATACTACTGATAGTGTCATTCGAGGATTGGATGGAAACCCTACTGGAGTCAACATTTCTTCAGCTCCTTTAGGTGGTCCGGCCTCTGTGGCTGGAACCTCAACTGGTTGTCTTCGTGATACCAGGTTTGTTACACACGATGAACTCCAAACAGCAATCCAACAAGTTATAAACCCTCTACATACTAAACTTGAACATATTGATTCTAAACTTGACAGAATTGAATCTTTACTTAAATCCATATCTCACCCTACTCCTATATCTGATCCTTCCACTTTAGAACATGAACATACTTCTCATGGTAATACTTTTGAAGAAATTCATAATGAGATGAATTCAAAGTTTGATGAGATTTCAGATAGATTGAAAGCAGTGGAAGTTGCATGTAAGGTGCAATCTGGTACTTTAACGAGAAGACGTTACGATCAAGATCCCGATGATCGCCCCGAGGGGGAGAAACGTAGGAGATTATATCTTGGAAGAAGTGATATTGTACCAGTTACTCCGTTGAGTCAAATATTGCCCTTTGGTGAAGGTTCACGTTTTGGGTATAGGAATCAAGATGAAACACAGGCTGATGATGTTCTTGAGCAACAGCAAGATATGATTATTTTTAAACAGAGGCCTGGTGTAAGTGAAGAGGGGGAGATAGAACAAAGTGAACAGACTTAGGAGGTTGGTGCTGATACAGAAAAAATTTCAATGATCTTTATGATGATGTTGGTATAAACATGGAAGATGAGGAAAGGTTTGATGATATAAATGATGAGATTGATGAATATGTAACATCCGTAACAAACCCCGAAGATCTTCATACACGGGTTGTAGATAGATTTGATGATGATATGAATCCAGCAGTGATTAAAAAGAGAAGAAAGGGTAAATCTACAACAGGCAGAGTTAAGAGTCATGCTAAGAAGACGACATTTAATATATCAAGGGTTTTGAGCGGTGTTAATTATGAAGTTCATAGTGCCTTTCCACCTCCTTCAGGTCAGTTCCAGATTTCGGCTACAGATTTAATCACACAAGAACAACAAAGAAAAGTAGTTGAAAAGTTTGTTAGAAATACGGAATGGCCTCTACCACCAAATATGATTATACCACCTGCTACTCCAGTGTATACGGGAACTCCTACTCTAGATAGAAGCAACATGTTTACAAGTCAAGCTAGAATTGATCCAATCTTGAGAGACTACTCAGTGAATGGTCCATTTCTTAAAGACAGAATACAAGAGATTTATGTGGACGTACCAGAAATAAGAACACCTCCAGAATTAAGACATCTAGATGATAACCAAAAGAGAAGATATCAGCATGTACTGGAAAGATATAGAACTCCAATAGTCAAGCTTCTAAATGTGTACAGTGATTCTGCATTTGATCAGACTATCGTTTGGTTTGAAGTAGAAAGGGCAAATAAACAGAAGTTTGTGTTCAACGAAGCAGATCTTAGATACATTCAACTGCATGATATCAACTTCATTTACTTGTACCTATCAGAAAAACAAGTAAATGAGAATTCTGATGGCACACTGAGAATTCTGTACAACATGCTGGAAATGAAGAATGCTAACACTGAGTCTTCTATCTCAGAGCAGGAGAGACAACAAATAGCCCGATATATTAAAAAATTGAAACGAACACTGGATATCAGAAGAATCTTCAGAGGGTGGCAAGGCTACTTTGGACTACGCAACAGAGTGCCTTAATAGATTTTATCTTTGTAGTCTAACATTTTGTAATAGGTACACTCCTCACTTAGGGGGAGATTGTAGGAACACTAAAAGTGAAGGTGTTACCATGGTAAAAGCCGAAGGCTATATAAGCCTTAGGCTCCTTGTAAAAGTTTAGTTTTGCTAATCATAATTCATATTCTCCAAATGTGTTGTGTGTGTTCTCTCTACTCTTGCAAAGCTTCATCCCTTACATTGGGTCCTAACAGAAATCTTAAAGAATGGTAGAGAGAAAAAGAGAGTAGGGGTGACAGAACATGAAAGAAATGGTAAGGTATTTTTAGGTAGAAATTAAGGGAAAGCCAAAATAAAAAACCCGGTTCAGGACCGGCTGGGACCATGTTACCATTACGCACATAAAGCCATAAAGTACTCATTGGTTATCTGCTATTGGAGCATAAAAGGACCAATTTAGGACCGCTTCTGGACTGGAGTGATTCGGTTTAGGGTTTAGGGTTTAAGTTTCGGTCTTAGTTTCACAGGTTATTATTGCGAGACTGGTTTAGTTCTAGACCGATTGTAGGTTAGTAGCATTGACAACCGAACCAAGACCGGACCGGTTCAGTTTGTAGTTTTTTTTTTTTTTTTGCAACCAGTCCGTATATGCAATGTGCACGCCTTAATGTATAACAACATTAGGCTTATTCCTAGAAACTATCAAACAAATGGAATTTAAAAGAATATATTGATCAAAATATTACTTAAGAAATGTTTATTCATAAGAGCCTAGCATCAATCAACTTATAGCTATCCTAACGAGTCATAAAAATTTGGTGTTAAACACCAAGTTGAAATATACAAGCTCAAAGAACCTGAAAATCGATTTGATGACTTAAATTATTTAGGATTCACCGAATTACATGTTTATAAATACTTACTTGTAAAATCTACTAGTTTAAACACCTATCTAAACACATGGTTAATCATAATTATTTATGTGAAATTATTACTTTATATTTGTTTTGCTAAATATATGATTGTATTTTATGAGAAAAATAAATTTCGATCTAAAGACAATCTTAAGAATGATATATAATTTAATTATGATGAAATATATAGTATAAATATATCATTTATTATAGACATATTGGAGAATGATCCAAAATATTTTGAATTAAAGCCCATAGCTATGTGAAAAAAAAAAACTCGTTGGGAGTGTTGGACTCTTGAATCGAAGTCAACCGAATTCCTTCACAACCATGACTTGGTATTTGATCATGAGATATTTATAATACTTATCCTAAATAAATTTCATTAATTATTATTATTATTAGAAGATTAAAAAATAACGTCAGGTTTAAATATTTTTGATTAATAGCAACGTACCAAATGCCAATTTTTCAAAATTATAAGTCTATCACTTTAAGTAGGTACGTATTATTTTGATTTCGTAAAGTGAAAATTGATTTTTTGAATTTAAGATAACAAACGATTAAAATTCAATCTATTATTAAATGAACGATTTAGATCGTTTAATGATTTTTTTCTAATTAGTCTTTTATTATATTGGAAGATTTATTTATTTGTTATTCATTTTGATAAACTTAATCTATTCATATAATTAAGTTTGTTTTCAATTTTTTTAAACATTGCTACTTATAACAAATATCGGAATAAACAAATTAATATATATGTTATCGCAAAACAAATTTTTTAAGTATAAACTAGCTAAGTGTATGTGTGAACGAGACAAGTCTGAAAGCATAAGATTTCAAGAATCTACTAGTTTTCAATTAAAACATAATACCATTTTATTGTCAACATGTGGCATGCAACATGAGTTGTGATTATAGACTAACTAATATATATAAAAGACTAACTAACTAAATTTTATTAGATGAGTTGTGATTATAGATCGTGTCTTTATTTTCCTAAAATATCTCTCCTTAATGCGTCTTTAATGAACTATTAATATGTCTTTAATGAATCATTAATGCATCATTAATGAGTCATCATTAATTTGCGAGACTTAATTTTCCCTAAATAACCCATTTTAATATGTCATTAATGAGCAATTAATGAGTCATTAATGAAGAATTAATGAGCCATCAAAATTTTTTAGCCATTGATTAATCTTAATCAAGGGCTAAGATTGGTTCTCGCAATTTTCGTACGAAAAAAATTTCGCGTTTGAAGTGTCTCATATATATATATATATATATATATAGGGTAATGTTCTATATAAAACATCTCTTAAACATAAAACTTAAAGAACCATCACAGGTGATGACACGTGGCATATTGATTATGGATAAAAAATGGAAAATAAAAAAAATATAAATAAAACTCACGCCCCCTCAGCACAACCCTTTATTTTAAAAAAAACCCTTCCAATCTTTAAATGATTATAACTCATTCGTTTTTATGAATTTTGCAAAAAAAAATATATCGTTAGATTCAGTTTTTCGTCCTCTTTCAAACAAGATCATGCTTGATATATTTTTGAAACTTATTTTTTTAAAATGCAAAGTTTTCATTTTGAGCTGAGTTTCATTCTAAAATGCAAAATGCAAAATATGAATATGTGGGTCATGGAGATGCTTCTGAAAATGCAAAATATGAAAATACAAAATGCAAACTCAAAAATGATTCAAAGAAAATGCAATCCAAAATGCAAAACAAAATTTGCATTTTCAAAAAAAAGTTTAGAAAAAAAGTTATGACAATTTAAAGTTTTGAGGGGTATTTTTATTTTTAAATGTGGGTTTGTTGGGGGGAGGAGGATTTTCCATGTTTGCCCTTTTACATGTTATTTAAATATGATAATTACAATTATTTCATTTTAAATATGATCCATTAATTTTGATGATCTAATGGTTCAGATTGGTTATTTAGGTTCTATGTTTAAGGCTAGGTTCTATGTTGACCCTATTTCTATAGAAATTGCATCAATAAAGAACCATGTGTTAAACAAAGAACCCAAAAAACCATTCTGGACCATTGGATCATGAAAATCAATGAAATGAGATTTAACGATGGTAAAACTGTAATTATCACGTATTAAAATACGAAGAAAAGGACAAACATGGAAAATCCCCCCCCCCCCCCCGCAACAAACCCACGAAAAAAAAATACCCCCAAAAACTTTAAATTGTCATAAATTTTTAAAATTTATGAATTTAAAGAAAAAAATATACCAATCTTTGAGTTTTTTAATCATCTTTCAAACAAGACCACTCTTTCCAAATTTTTCTAAATTTTTTTTTTAATTCAAATTTTGTTTGAATTTTGGGCTGAATGTAGTGTTATGCGAATTTTGCATTTTGACTTTGAATATGTAATTTTGTATTTTGGTCTGTATTTTTATTAAATTATGTTGGGTTTGCATTTTGCATTTTCATAATTTTGTATTTTAAAAGCATATGGATGACCTGTATGTTTATATTTTGGAAATTTTTTTTTTTTTGCATTTTGCATTTAGAATGAAACTCATCTCAAAATGCAAAAAATTCTATTTTAAAAAAAAGTTCCATAAATATATCAGGCCCAGTATTGTTTGAAAGAGGATGAAAACCTGAATCTAATGATTTAATTTTTTGGTTAAAATTCTTAGAAACGAACGACTTATGATAATTAAAATAAGTGGGTTTTTTAAATTTTGGTTGTCGCAGGGAGTTCTAAAAAATGCCGTGAGTTTTTTTTTTAATTTTTCTTTTTTGCTCCTAAACAATGTGACACGTGTCATCACCAGGAGGGTTCTTTAAGTTATATGTTTAAGTGAGGTTCTTTATATAACCTTACGCTATATATATATATAAATTGGATCAACAAAGGCCCCCCTCTTAAACAAATCCCTTGTTGGGGAGATAGAAATATCAAACCATAATCAAACATGTCTATTATTTAAAATAAGATTTGATGCAAACAAAACAACATATTCAGTTTATACTTGGATCAATGAAAAACATGTGTTGTTTTTCATATTAGACTTAAAGAAATTCCTAAGTAAGAAATGTCAGCTAAAGAACAAAAGTGTCAGCTGAACACTGAGTATCAGCCAAAGGAACAGCTTCAGGAATATCAGCTAAGAAAAAAAGATAAGTCAAGAAGCATCAGCTGAGCAGCTACAAAGCATCAGCTGATTGTCCAAAAACATCAGTTGAGAGGTATCTCCAGATCAGCTGAGTAGTCACGGATCAGCTGAGTCAATTACTCTAATTAGCTTATGCCTCCTATCCATCACATAAGCTACTCTTTACTTATTCAATCTTTTCTCTGTCAGTTTATCACTCTCAATGATTAGCTGAGCCAACTGGATCTACTAATCATAAAGGTTGATTAGCTTATATAGTTTCACTAGAGTTTGTATTATCAGCTAAGCAATTCTGATCAGCTGAGCAGACCTCAATAGCTGAGTCTTTCACATTCATCCTTAGCTGAGCAAAAATATGTTTATAGTTTAGTGTCTGTTAGCTGAGTCATTTTACAGCATCTCAGTTAATAGTTTTTCATTGTATTATTTTCTTAAGTCTAAGGCAGAACATGTGTTGTTCTAATATGCCTTTAGATCTATCTTTGTAAAAGTACTAAGCACTTTTTGAATCTTCAAAGAGACAAAAAGGATTGATCTTGATCCCCTGGAAAAGATGATAGATACTTTAGAAGAGAAGATCTTGAAGATATGCTTCAACAACTAAGTATGGCTGACAATTCTATACTTGGTTAAGTCAAGTCTTCAAGAAGCACGGTGTTGATAAAAGTACAAGCATGGAAATAGGAGGTTACTCTCCCTAGACAAAAAGGTAGTACTTTAATAATATAATAATAGATAGTGAGAATTGACTTTACTGGATTGTACATTCACTTTACACACTTTCTCTATAAAGTGAACTTACTTTTCACCCACTAACTTTATCTATTATAATATTATTAAACCAACTACCTTTGTCTCCTTCTCCACTCCATCAACCCGGACACCACCTTGCTTATATATACTTATGCATGGAAACATGCTAAGTAATCGAATAGATCTGTTGAACACTGATATCTCATTAGTTAAGAGAATAGAAGAGTTAGCATTTTATCTTTCAGTGTAAACAAACTTGTTCATGTGTTAAACATCTTAGACATAAGTTGTTTAAGATTATCTTTGTCTATGTGTTAGACAGTTTAGTTGCCACCTTTTATTGAACTTAGATTTTCCGCATCTAGTTCATGTAATTCTTGATTCATATCAATAAGAATTATATAAAAGTAAACCGTGTGTCCTTTAAATTTAAAAAAACTAAAGTTTGTATTCAACCCCCCCCCCCCTTCTACAAACATTTGTTGTTGTAGTATCCATTCGGTACCAACAACTTGTATCAGATTAGGCTAGATAATTCATATTTGAGATCTGTTTTGCTTACTCTTCAACTGCTTCTACCCCACACTACAAAATGGCTACTCCTGTTGCTGCTTCTAACAGTTTCTCAAACAATGACTCACTCACAAGGTGCCCAATGTTTGATGGGGAAAACTTTTCCCTCTAGAAGAGTAGAGTTCTTCTCTACATGTCCAGCCTTGATGATGTGATGCTCAAGACTGTTACTGAAGGTCCCTATGTTCCTTCCTCCACTGTTGAAGTCACTGTTGCCACTAATACAACACCTGCAGTAGAACGATATGTTGTCGAAGCTGTTCATCAATGGTCTGATGAAGACAAAAGGCTGGTTAATCTTGATGTCAAAGCCAGGACAGCCTTAGTCTCTGCACTACCCAATGAAGTCTATCATCAAGTTCTCAACTGCAAATCTGCAAAGGAGAAGCTAGACACTTTGACTGTTGCATATGAAGACACTGAAGAAGTGCAGGAGAACAAGAAACTCCTTCTAGTTAGAGAATATGAGTTTTTCTTCGCTCATAAAGGTGAAAGTCTTACCCAGACCTACACCAGGTTCAACTACCTTATTAATGATTTAAGAAAGGCAGATGTTCCCAAGAGTAACAAGGAGCTTGTAAACATGTTTCTAGACTCTCTCCGAGAATCTTGGGATCATTTTATCACTGTGCTAAAACATGGTGAGAAAATCAAGCGTCTTACACTGGTTGGTTTGTATGGAAACCTCATGAACCATGAACAATCAGTGAAGCAAAGGAAACTCTCTACCAAATATATAAAGGAGGGTGCAAAAGCTCCATCAACTGCTCTTGTGTCTAAAGATGCAAGGTCGAGAAGTTTTACTGCAGTGGTGGATGAGTCCAGTGATGAAAGGGAAGAGGTGGAGTCTTCTGATGATGAAGAGCAAGTGGCTGATGGGGATGAAGACTTGGAGGACATGGACAGTATTGAAGTTGCTGTTGAGCAGGCTGCCATGTTGGTTAAAAGGTTCAAACCTTTCCTCAAGGGAAAGGGTGTCAAGAAGTTTGGGAAGAGAACTTTCAAAGGTGAAAAAGCCAAGTATAAGTCAAAGGATTCTGAAGGATGGTTCTCCTGTGGCAAGACTAGTCACTATGCCAGTGAATGTAAGTCAAAATGAAGCTCAAGCTTCAAAGGTCCCTCAAACTCAGACAGCAAGGTGGATTATGAAGCTAAGTATAAGAAGCTTCTTGCTGCTGTTCTTGACAAGAAGAAGAAGAAAGCTCAGAATAGGGTGTTGGTGGCTGAAGAAGAAGATTGGGCTGAGGAAGATCTTTCAAGTGATGAAGATGAGGTTCTCACTGCTCAGCTCAGCTTGATGGCTAACACTGAGAGTACAAGTTCCTTTGATGAGGACATGAAAAAAGCTGCCAAAGCTTGTACTTCTCCTGATTGGGATCGTTCTTCAATGTATCAGGTTGGAAAATTTATTAAATATGAAGATAATAAAAAGAACACTATGTTTGATTATCTGTGTGTTGAGTTTCAGTCAAATATTCAAAGAGAAAAGAAGCTAAAATTAGAAATAGAATCACTAAAAGAGAAGTTAAGTCTTAGAGATGAGAAACTGAAACAGATGAAAAAATTAGAAGATGAATTAGTTAATCAAAAGATACTTAGTCAGATCTTGGTAAAAGAAACCAATGAAGCAACCATAAAGTTTAATGACCTACAAAAATTAGTTAAATCTTTGTGTGTTTCTGCTAAGAAGACCACTCAGTGTGTCAATGAGCAGATTCCAAAACAAGTTCAAGCTATTATTAGAGGAAATTATTCCCAAGCTACTGGTTGTGTTGATTTTAGCAAGGACATAAATATCTCAGAAAAATCTGATATTTTACCTCTTATTTTTCAAAAGATTGTAAAAGGAAAAAGTATTATCACAAACAGATTTGTCAAAAGTAAATGCTCTCAGCTAAAAAACTTAACCACTTCAAAAGTTGATTCCAATTCTATTGTTCTGTCAAAAAGTAAAAGTACTGAAAATTTAATGTCAAAAGAAGCCAGTAAAGGAATGGAATCATTTGTTGATACCAAAGAGACATTATGTTGTCAAACCTTGAAAGTTGATGCATTAAATATAAGTACTCAGCTAACTGACATTTCATTAGCTAATAATCTTACATCAGCTGATCAACAAGTAGATGATAATTGCTCAGCTGATCATGGATCCTCTGCTAATTGTTTAGCTGTTTCAATAGGAGAAACCAAGTGAAAAGGGCTTAATGTTTACATAAATTCTAAGTCTGCCACACCCAAGGTTGATCAATAACTCTCTTTAACTAAGGGTCAGTCGAAGGTGACCGTAAACAAAGACCTTACTAGTTACAGAATCAGATGCAACAGCTAAATGGTCAAATCTGTCAGCTGATGACCCATAGTCATCAGAAGATAGTTAAGACATCTCATTAGCAATCACTAAAACATGTTAAAGGCTCCAAAAATAAAAAATGTTACAAATGTGGGAGCAAAGAACATAAGGCAAGTGGTTGTTCCCTTGAAGGTAACTCAAGACAGCGGTCTGATATTGATAACACTGATGTTCCACTCATTCATAAACAACCTAATATGAAGTGGATGGCTAGGTGCAATCCACAGGGATTCACTTAACTGTGGATGCCCTAAGTGTCACTAACCTTCTTTCAATCCTATCTATGCAGGGTTTTAGCACATGGTATCTTGAACCATGACAGGTAGCAAAGCTTTGCTTAGGGTGACCTTTGGTGACAATAACTGTGGGGCAAACTAAAGGCTATGGTGAACTTCATAATGGGAACTTAACCTTGTCCAAGGTGTCATATGTTAAAGGGCTTAAATATAATCTCGTAAGTATAAGTCAACTCTGTGATAATGATCACAAGGTCCTTTTTACTAAGACATGTGGTTCCATTTAAAATCAAGAAGGTGAAATAGTTATTTGTGCAAAGAGAACCAAGAATGTTTATACACTTGATATGTCCTCTGGTGATCCATCTAAGTTAACCTGTTTCTATACAAAATCTGTAACAGACACAAACTGGTTATGACACAAAAGGCTTTCCTATCTAAACTTCAAGAATATAAACAAGCTCAGCAAGGGTGATCTAGTGTCAGGACTGCCTTCACTGACATATGTTAAGCCTAAACCTTGCTCTGCCTGTGAAAAGGGAAAGCAACATAAGACATCATTTCCATCTAAGCAAGCCTTCTCAATTACTGAACCTTTCTACATGTTGCACATGGATCTATTTGGTCCTGTTGCCACTACAAGCATTGGTGGAAGTAAGTGTGCACTGGTTTTGGTTGATGAATTCTCAAGATACACTTGGATCATCTTCCTTAAAGCGAAGAGTGAGGCTGCTGAAGAGATAATCAGCTTTATTAGAAAGATGGAAGTGCTAAATGGCAATCTAGTAAGGATGCTTAGAAGTGATCATGGAACTGAGTTTAAAAATCAAACACTAGAAGGATTCTGTGATGAGAAAGGAATATCTCAAAACTTCTCTGCTCCAAGGACTCCTCAACAGGAATGGTGTAGCTGAAAGAAGAAACAAAACATTAATTGAAGCTGCAAGAACCATGTTGTGTGAGAGTGGGTTAGGATTCAACTTCTGGGCTGAAGCTGTCAGCTGTGCATGCTTTACACTGAACAGATCCATGGTAATCAAAAGGCATAACAAAACTCCCTATGAAGTGCTCAAGGGAAGGAAGCCCAACATCAGCTTTCTACACATTTTTGGTTGTCAGTGTTTCATTCTGAACCAGAAAGATCAGTTGCAGAAATTTGCACCTAAAGCTGATGAAGGTGTGTTAGTTGGATACTCTGTGATCTCCAAAGCTTACAGAGTTTACAATATCATAACAAATGTCATAGAAGAATCAATCAATGTAAGTTTTAATGAAAATGACTTTGCTGCTTCTTGTTATACTAATCCATCTATAGGTGAGGAATTTAATGATCTGCTGCATACTGAAGATAACATTCCAGTGTCAGCTGATCCACTTCCATCAGCTGATGTAGAGGACCTAGATGAACCTGTTCCTAATATACATGAAACCAATGCACAACCTATCCTAAACCAACCCACACTTTTACTGAATGATGTGAATCATGATTCAACATCATTGGACTCTAATTCAATATCAAATATTCATTCATCAATAGAAGTTTCCACAGATTGTTATCTTGAAATTCTGTCAGCTGATCAACCAGAAATGTCATCAGCTGATCCAAACCAAGGAATTTCAACTCCCCAAATCCAAAATAATCCTAACACTCCCACAATCCAAAATGCCTACAAGGACCTCAGAGATCATCTAATAGATCAGGTCATAGGTAACATAGAAGCACCTGTACTAACAAGGTCAAAGGCCTGTAATTTCTGTTTGTACACAGGTTTTGTTTCTATGATTGAACCAAAGAAGGTAGATAAAGATCTCAATGATCCCCACTGGATTAATGTCATGCAAGAAGAATTGGCAGGATTCACTATAAACAATGTGTGGACTTTGGTGCCAAGACCAAAGGAAAAATCCATCATTGGTACTAAGTGGGTGTTCAGAAACAAGATGGATGAACAAGGGCTGATCATCAGAAATAAGACAAGGCTAGTTGCTCAAGGTTATTGTTAAAAAGAAGGTATTGACTTTGATAAAACCTTAACTATAAGATTGTTTCTAGCCTATCCTGCCTTCAAAGACTTCAAGGTATTCCAAATGGATGTTAAGAGTGCCTTCCTCAGTGGAGAATTGAAAGAAGAGGTCTATGTCAAACAACCTCCTGGTTTTGAGGATGCAAGCAAGCTTGACCATGTTTACTTCTTAAATAAAGCTTTATATGGTCTCAAGAAATCTCCAAGAGCCTGGTATGATACCCTCTCTTCTTTTCTAACAACTAACGCTTTACTAGAGGATGTATAGACAGCACTCTGTGTATAAGGAAATTCACGGGTGATGTAATCCTAGTGCAGATATATGTAGATGACATAATATTTTGTACCACCCTCACTACCGGCCTAGATTAATAAGGTAATTAATTACTAATCTTGAGATTTATATTTGATTATGTGTTTAATTGTATTTAGAGTTATTATAATTAGATAATATTAATTAATTTAATATAGTGAGTGGAGTGTTTGGTGTCAATTGTATTGACACATAACCACCTATTATGCTAACAACACTACATTTGCATGCAATTACCAAAACTAGAAAGTGTGTGTGTGTACTTGTGTGCTCTCGGCCGAGAAAGAAGAAAAGGGAAGAACAAGAAGAAATTTCATCTTCATCTTTCAATCTTTGATCACTAATCTGAATATTGCAGTATTTGATTCATAAGGTTAGTTTAATTGATTGTTAGATTATTAATTTTATTCGGTTTTATAGAAAATATATGAAAACCGTATGATGTATATAACTTGATGAATTTAGGATGATTGCATGTTAGATTTTGATGAGAATTCATGTTTATTATACGTTTAAATTGCTTTCTGGAAAGTATATATATGTACATGATCATCGAATAGGCCTGAATTGAATAAAATGATCAAATTAGACAAGAACTTGAATCAATCGGGATTCATCCCTTTGAGTCATGCGGATTTTGAGAATTCTGCATATGCTATCCGGGATTTCGATAATACCGAATGAGTTATTCGGAATTGGGATAAAAACCGAATAGGGTTATTCGGGATTGATATAGAATCCGGATGAAGTATACGGAATTTGATAAAAACCGTATGCATTGAAAACCGAATGTTTATGCCTTTGCATTATAAGGGATTTATTATACGGAATTGGACCAAAACCGAATGGTTAATCGGAATTCAAGAAAACCGGATAATATTGCCTTAACATTTGGAATTATAAACTTATACGGAATTATGGACTTATGACTTATCCGGTTTTTAAGAAACCCCATGACATCCGGGAATTGTATAATACCACATGGAATTTCCTTTGCTCATTCAGAATTTTAAATTGGATCCGGAATTATGATAATCCCGCATGATTCAAGCGGGATTTGAAAATTGGACTATTTCCCCAACACTCTAATCGGATTTGGACTTATGACTGTAACACCGCATGATCAAGAAACCGCATGAAGCCTTATTCGGTTTTGGAGATTGACTTGGAACTTTTAAACACTTGTGATAATGATTTATGGAAGAAACATGTGTATTGCCTATGCTATGGAGATAGTGGATTTTATCAAGCTTAATGAGAATACTGAAGGGTTTTGTAGCGTATAAAAACATGCACAGCGGAATAAAACCCCCTCCAGTGATCTCATCTAACTCGTACAGAAACTAAAAGAGGAAGAGGGTTAGAAAGTTATACCTTTGATGTCAAAACAAAAACTTTCTTCAAGCCTCTAGACAGCTGCAGGTTATCCACCGCTACTGCACCACCTCGAACTGGCTGCTAGACCGCCAAAGGATTAAACCTTGGATCAAAATAGAGACCCGTGTGTGTGTGTATCCCCGTCGACCACTGCCGCTTGGTGGTTGGTCCTCGGCTTACCGCCGCCGTCGAACTCCACGAGAGAGAGAGAGGGCGCCGCCGAATGAGAGAGAGAAGGAGAGGTTTAGGGTTATTTCTTGTTTTGTGATTAACTTGTGATTAAATGAGGCTTAAATGAGGTTTATATATAACAAACCTTTAATAGGACCAAGCCCGTTTAATTAAAGCCCAGCTTTAATTAAACTATTAATCAATTACAGAACATACCCTTGACCTTTCTAATCAATTAATAACTATTAATTAATTGGTCCCGTGAATATATAAACTAAATATCAACTTCTCCTTTTAAATAATAAATAACTTTTATTATTTTTCTCTTTTCTCAATAATTAATTAAACTATTAATTATTGTCATACACAAACAGGTAAAATCCAAAAGGTTCTAATTGGGTGTGCAGCGGTGTGATACTTTAGTGTCACATAGTATTGGACACGATGATACATATTATCTATCTCTGCACATAATCTAACAGACTGCCACTTGTGCAAGATAAGTAATACTCCTTGTACATCGTTGGCCTATGGAGGTCCCTAGCCAGAAACTTAGGTTAACCAGACTATCAGATCTCTTACATCTACAGATATAATCCGAAACTTGGATTATCTAGGATTTTCCTTTTGCATCGCGATATTTCGTAATGTGAGTATTTGACATGGAGCAGGGATCTCATCTAATACACAGATTTTCTCGACTCTGATTTCGACACTCTGCAGTTACGGTTTCCCGAATGAATAACTATCATTCTAACCGAGCGCGGCCACGCATTTTCAGTAGTCTTAATCATCGAGGAGCTCAGAAAATATCTCTCCTAAAAAAGAGGTGCAAATTCCATCTTGACTATTTGCAATTTGAGCACATGGCTTCCGTTGCACCTAGACAAGCCCCTTATGATCACCCTGTTACGGCGTGACGTTAGAACATGCTAAAGTACAGAAGTTACCACGCTCCAAACCAAATATCTCAGGTCTAAGGACAACCTATCAAGTTTACTTATGTTAACGCTCCATGAAGTAAACTTGATGCGGATCACCCCAATATTTATCCCCTAATAAATATATATGAATACTTGGTCACAACCTTGTGCTTTTAATCATATCCGAATAAATAATTAAATATCCATAATAGCGTTACCTCCCTAATGTAGCTCCCACTACATTAAGTAGCTATGGGCATTTAGACAATTCATAACTTGACTTGTCATGGATAGGTTAAACATGCTAAAAATGGACATCTACGAAACATTATGCAAATACCTCCTATTTCAATCCCATGAAATGTAAATACATAATAAAACGTTTCAAGTTACATCCATAGTAATAATCAAAAAACACGAACTAGCTGCTATGTTCCAAGTACTGCATTCTTATAGAACTCGCATGCCTCTCATGCTTAGCCCTAGCTATAGGTTTCGTCAACGGGTCAGCAACGTTGTTGTCCGTCGGTATCTTTTGCAATCTAATATCATCTTTTCCAATTATCTCTCGGATGAGGTGATATTTCCTGAGTACGTGCCTAGTCCGCTGATGATCTCTAGGCTCTTTAGGTTGTGCTACAGCCCCTGAGTTGTCACAGAATATATCGATCATTCTAGAGATACTGGCAACAACTCTAAGATCCGAGATAAAATTCTTCAGCCAAACAGCTTCCTTTGCCGCATCACTTGCCGCAATATACTCTGCCTCTATAGTAGAATCTGCTATTGTATCTTGCTTCTGACTCTTCCAAGATATGGCTCCTCCGTTTAGGGTAAAGACAAATCCTGACTGCGACCTGAAGTCGTCTCTGTCGGTCTGGAAACTAGCATCAGTGTAACCAGTTACAATGAGCTCATCCATCGAACCCAATATACTAGGAATATGTCTTTCTTCCTTCTCAGATACTTGAGAATATTCTTGACGGCCACCGAATGAGCTTCACCAGGATTATGCTGATATCTACTCGTGACACTGATAGAATAGGCAACATCGGGTCTAGTACATAGCATGGCATACATAATCGAACAAACTGCCAAGGCATATGGTATCAATTTCATCTTGTCCTCATCTTGACTGGACACAGGACATTGAGCCTTGCTCAAAATCGCGCCAGATTGCATAGGAATAAATCCTTTCTTGGATCCATCCATCTTGAATCTTTTCACGACTTTGTCAATATAAGTACTTTCACTAAGTCCGATAAGCCGCTTAGATCTATTCCTATAGATCTTTATGCCCAGTATATAAGCAGCTTCTCCCAAGTCTTTCATCTGGAAACATTTACCTAACAAGGATTTTACTCCTTGTAATACTGGTATGTTGTTTCCTATTAACAGTATGTCGTCTACATACAAGACTAGGAAGGTTAACGTGCTCCTAATGAATTTAGTGTACTCGAACTCACTTTTGGTAAAACCAAACTCTTTGATGCGCTCATCAAAGTGTAAGTTCCAGCTCCTAGATGCTTGCTTTAGTCCATCAATGGATTTAAGCAACTTGCACACTTTATTAGGGTTCTTTGGATCCGCAAAACCATCCGGTTGTATCATATATACATCCTCTGTCAGTTTCCCTTTACATCCATCTGCCATATCTCATAGTCAAAATATGCTGATATGGCCATAAGAATCCTAATAGTCTTAAGCATTGCCAGTGGGGAAAAAGTTTCATCATAGACAACGCCATGAGTTTGCGTGAAACCTTTTGCTACTAGCCTTGCTTTAAAAGTATGCACCTTTCCATCCATGTCTGTCTTCTTTTTGAAGACCGATTTGCACCCAACAACTTTACTGTGTTGAGGCAAATCCACTAACTCCCAAAGTTGGTTGTCATACATGGATTGCATCTCTGCCTTCATGGCTTCTAGCTAATTCTCAGATTCTAAACCTGAGGCAGCGTCTTGGTAGGTGGTGGTTTCTAATTGATCCCCTTCATCTTGAGCAACTAGGAATCCTAGATACCTATCTGGCTCAATACGAGGCCTACTAGACCTGCGAAGGTCTTGTGTTTTCACCTCTTCCTCAACCACAAACTCGGGTTGAGGTTCAACAGTTCTCTGTTGAACTACAGGTTCAACTATCGGTGGTAGTGTAATCTCCTCCTCTTCAATTTCTTGAAGTTCTATTTCTTTTCTTGGAGATCCTGAGTTAACAAACTTCTCCTCCAAGAATACCCCTTTACGAGTAACAAAAACTTTGTTCTCGTCTGGGTTGTAGAAATAGTATCCCATGGTTTCCTTGGGATAGCTCACGAAGATACACTTATCTGATTTGGGATTGAGTTTATCCGTGAATGTTCTCTTAACATACACCTCACATCCCCAAACCTTTAGAAAAGACATTTTGGACTTTTTCCCCGTCCATACCTCGAACGGTGTCTTTTCAACCAATTTGGTTGGAACCCGGTTCAGCATGAACGCTGCTGTCTCGAGTGCGTGTCCCCAAAACGACAATGGCAGTGAATTTCGACTGATCATTGATCGTACAATGTCAAGCAGTGTACGATTCCTCCTTTCTGATTCACCATTCATCTGAGGTGTATACAGAGGTGTGAATTGTGAAACAATCCCACATTCCTTAAAATGATCGTCGAATTCCTGACTCAGATATTCGCCACCTCGATCCGACCGAAGCGACTTTATCTTCTTGTCCAGCTGATTTTGCACCTCATTCTGAAACTGTTTGAACTTGTCAAAACTTTCAGATTTAAGTCTCATGAGGTAGACATAACCAAACCTACTGAAGTCGTCAGTAAAGGTTATGAAATACCGGTATCCTCCTCTAGCCTCCGGAGTAAAGGGTCCGCACACATCTGTGTGTATAATCCCTAATAACTCACTGGCCCTTTCATTCTCACTGTTGAAAGGCTGCTTTGTCATTTTCCAAGACAAACAAGTTTCGCAAACATCATATGACTCAAAGTCAAATGGTTCTAGAATTTCGTAATCTCAAAGCTTCTCTATGCGTTTCTTGTTTTTGTGTCCTAAACGACAATGCCAGAGGTAAGTTTGATTCAAGTTACTCTTGGATCTCTTACTTATATGATAGATGTCATTGTTATCTAAATTTAGCGTATGTAGACCATTTTCTGGAGTAGCTTTAAAATAGAAAACATCGTTTTTAAAACAAGAAATAGACTTTTCATTAAAAACATAAGCAAATCCATAGTCTATTAGCAAATTGAATGAGATAACATTTTTAATTAGTCTTGGAACATAATAACAAGGTTCTAGTTCTAAGACCATGCCCGAGGGCAAACTAAGACAATATGTCCCTACAGCTTCAGAACCAACCATGGAGCCTTCGCCTACCCGCAGGTCCATATCTCCTTGTCTCAGTTTCTTACTTCTCTTGAATCCCTGCAAATGATTGCATATGTGATGACCATATCCGGTATCCAATACCCATGATTCATAAGAAGTAATAAGACAATCTATCATAAAGATACCTGTATCATTGGGCGAACCAATGTCCAGCTGATCTATGTCGAGTGAGTGCTCGCATGAATCCTTGCTACCACAGTCTGGGAAACAAATTTCTCCAAGTTCTTCCAGCCAGTCATCCTCCTGCATAGGGTCCACAACTGGTGACTCTAGCTGCTTTGGGTTCAACTCGTCGCTAATGCACATGAGGATTTCGTGCAACCCTGCGACAGTCATCTCAAAATCACCGAGGACATACATTACTCTTTTCTGGTAGTAGTCCGAAAAGGAACCGAACAAGAGCATAACTAGCTCATTTGGTTTTGATTTTGACCCCAAGCTCTCATAGCAATCCAAGAGCCTTCTCATATTAATGAGATGATCGCTAATAAGTTGACTTTCTTTCATCTTGGCTGAAAGGATTTCCTTCATTAATAGCATACGACATATCCGTTTACTAAACTTGAACTTCTGCTCCAGTCCTTGAACAACTTCATAAGATGACTTCTCACGGAGATCGTCCGTAAACTCGGATGATGCGGTGAGAACGAGAATCGACATAACATCAGATTCGTCAGCCAGATACTGATAGTAAGTGTCATACTCACTATCCTGGCCATCTACTCCTGGTCGTTCTGGAGGCAGTGTCTCAATGATGTGAAGCTTTCCCAGTGCATCCAAAACATTTTTCAGATGCATCTTCCAAACAGCAAATTTTGGACCCGAAAGCTTCCACTTGCTAGTGATGAGACTTAGATATTCTCTTGGTGAATAAAACGGAATAACAGATATAATAGACATCTACAGAAAAAGAAAAAGATAAAACCGATTCAGTATTGATTTTATCTTCTAATAATTATTACCTTTTAACAAAAATTATTAGACTAGGATCCATATTTCACATTTCCCGATGCAAGGTTTGGGCACTTCCCACTGGGACAATGCTATTTCTGGTAGGTACAAACTATACCAATCGTATCCTAGCTGGACATGACTCCTAGATCCGCGGGACATCGATTACGAGAACCGTGCATGTTTAGTCCCTCTAGTGCATTTTGGGCCGGGACTCCCGATTATCACCAAAATAGATCGCACCACCTAAGACAGCATGAATTCTGGCAAGGACTCCCGATTATCGCATAATCTTTCATGCCCCTTCCCGCAATGGTTTGAACGCGGATGCCCAAGGTTTCGGCACTTCCGACACCCGAGTACCGTTTAACAGTAAGGGTGTACCATTAGGTGGGTAGCACACTGATCTAAGATTTTTCTAAAAAGGATTTCCAAGTTTTTGACGAGAAAAACTTTAGTGCCAGTTTTTTTTTTAAACATCTGTTTAATAATTAACAATTATTAAAACCCTTGTTTTATTTCATCGTGTTAATCACAACCACGCATATATATAATATGTAAAGAAATAAAACAACCACAAACAACTATGCCTTAGCCTTGCCGTTAACTAATGTCGGTTTCGTGAGCCACACGAAAAATCCGATGGTCAAAACCTAAGTGGAAATATACAACACACATGGCATGGCGTTCTGAAGCTCCCACTGGCTCCAACATCCAATCCTGCTTCATGCTCGTTGGTTCTTGGTTCTTGTATCAGCTTCATATTTATTCTAATAATTTATTCTATTCTAAAAACTAAAAAATATAAAATTACAAGAGATGATCAAAGGCACGCAGGCCCGCTAATTCTAGTACTTTTACAAAATAGAATAGGGGTTGTAAGTGGCACGCAGGCCTCCCCACACCATAGAATAATAAAACCAATCACAACCACAAGTGCGAGAAAAAAAAATCCACAAGGTCTAGGGCTCGGCTATGACATCCCAAACATGTACTAAACTAATACATGAAAGTAAAGCAACTGATTTCTAATTATTCATCTTGATGAAAATTACTGATTTTAACAACCTGTTAAAACCCCTATATTGTTTTTCCTTTATTTGCAATAAATATATATTTCAAGTTTTATACTTTGATAATTAATCAAAAACTCAAATATAATATTTAAACCTTAAATTAAAATAACAACTGTATTTCAATTTAATATTGACCACAAATATCTGAACCGCGAGCTGGGCCAAAAATTTAAACTTGGTCATTGATTGTAATCGGACCGGGAAACAAAAACTGGGCCGAGGCCCAAAAGAGCCTTTAGCGCCGCTAACCCTAGCCGCTAAACCCAAACTGGGCCGCAGGCCTCCTGCGCCGTGGTTCTCTGGGCCGAAGCCCACCACACAATTAGCGCCGCTAACTGGGCTGCTAACCGTGTCGCTCACCGCGCCGCGTAACCCCACAACCACCGCAGACTGCCGCCGATCATCGGCAGCCAGCGACTGCCATCCCAGACTTGAGACCGCCGCCGATTAGGGTGGTGTTCATGCTCTCGGTTATTGCAAATAACAACAATAAATAGAAGACCAGATTTAATTAAAAATTAAATCTAACAATCTATTTATCCAAAAACTAATTAATCTAATCCAATAGAAATCATAAAATTGATTTCTATTTACTTGGATGATCAAAAAAATTTCTTTCATATTTCATCAGAATAAAAAGAAACATACCTAGTCTCCTACGAGGTTAGAAGTGGCTCTGATACCACTGAAGGGTTTTGTAGGGTATAAAAACATGCACAGCAGAATAAACCCCCCCCCCCCCCTCCCAGTGATATCATCTAACTCGTACAAAAACTAAAATAGGAAGAGGGTTAGAAAGTTATACCTTCGATATAAAAACAAAAAACTTTCTTCAAGCCTCTAGACAGCTGCAGGTTATCCACCGCTACTGCACCACCTCGAACTGGCTGCTAGACCGCCTAAGGATTAAATCTTGGATCAAAATCGAGACCCGTGTGTGTGTGTATCCGTTGCCGTCGACCACCGCCGCTTGGTGGTTGGTCCTCGGCTTACCGCCGCCGTCGAACTCCACGAGAGAAAGAGAGAGAGAGGGCGCCGCCGAGTGAGAGAGAGAGGAGAGGTTTAGGGTTATTTCTTGTTTTGTGATTAACTTGTGATTAACTTGTGATTAAATGAGGCTTAAATGAGGTTTATATATAACAAACCTTTAGAAGGCCCAAGTCCGTTTAATTGAAGCCCAGCTTTAATTAAACTATTAATCAATTACAGAAAATACCCTTGACCTTTCTAATTAATTAATAACTATTAATTAATTGGTCCCGTTAATATTTAAAACTAAATATCAACTTCTCCTTTTAAATAATAAATAACTTTTATTATTTTTCTCTTTTCTCAATAATTAATTAAACTATTAATTATTGTCATACACAAACAGGTAAAATCCAAAAGGTTCTAATTGGGTGTGCAGCGGTGTGATCCTTTAGTGTAACATAGTATTGTACACGATGATACATGTTATCTATCTCTGCACATAATCTAACAAATACGGGATTGGTAATAAAACCGTATGTGAATTTGATTGTACATATGTACGATATGTATTATATATATCTATCTATATATATATATATATATATATATATATATATATATATATATATATATATATATATATATATATATCTGTGATGTATTAATAAGTGTATTACTTATTGTAAATCAGTATATTGTAATCGATACTGACTTATGTTTACAAATTCTCAGGAACTGAGAAGACTCAGTGAGTTAGTAACTGAAGTGGATTTATATCTTGGATATACGGGATGTGATATCCAGATTGTAACTATGCTCTTGTTTAATATGTATACATGTTGTTTTCGGAGAATAGCTTGGTGATTTCGGTTGGGCCTGTTGCTTAGGGATTTAACAGTATCTGATCTTGATGTGCATTTGTTGTACTCAAGGGTGCTTATACTGTTGTCCATGTTAGCAGGGCTATGGGTAAACCAATGCTTTGGCCGGCATATGGTTGTAGGTGGTTGTAACACTGCCGGTTCTCTTGGTGATATGCGCTATGTGTTTGGACTGTTTGCTTTGTATATGTTTAGATATATGTTCCCTCACTTCGCTTTGTGCTAATTCCCACTAGTTTATTTTGCAGATCCTCCGTGGTGAGTTTCTAAAAGATGATGACTGGGATTATGGACACACCACTACTCTGATGTCTGATATTTAGTATAGAGTCTGTTTTGTAATTAACACTGTAGTGACATTTTCTGTAAATGTAAAATCAGACAAAGTTTGTAATTATCTTTTGGTCTTAATGTAATTATATGTAATTAGCTTCCGCACGCAGTATTATATTTATCTTAAAAAGTATAGTTTTACAAATTGGTATCAGAGCACTGGTTTTAGGATTTGCATTGGTGATTTTATGCAATACTCGAACCAAGGCTTTGGTCAGTCCAGTATTCCCTGGGTGGGTGATTAGTAGTGTAGCTTTGAGGGTAGTTAGTTTGATTATACAAACGCCTTTAAATCTAACAACTGGTGAGATAATGTGTATGAGATAGAATATGGCTGACAACGTGAACCAGACAACTACCCCTGCATCCCCCAGAAGAAACAACAACCAATCCTCTACGGCCGCAAATGAACAGCATAACCGAGCCGGTACTTCTCACAATGGAGAATCTGATCAACAAGATTATGTGCTACTGTTGGAGGATACACTGCAGACTTTGAGGGATACAATACAGCAGCTAGAGCAGCAGCAACTACAGATTCAATCTTCTCAGCAAACCCAAACCATCCATATGCCAAGAGAAACAACAATATTCACCCATCCCATACCACCTCCTGTTTATACTGCCACACCGTTTAGCACTGTGTCAACGCCTTTCGGATCATTACCCTATGTGTCTATTCCACAAGTGACACAGTCTCATCAACCTCACCAACCACAACAGCAGAACTTCTTTATTCCATGGTATCCACCCTAGGGATGTTTTAAGCTAAAATGTCAGTATAAATATTTCATGGATTGTCAACCACCGGAGTATTCTAGAAGCTCTGATCCTAATATTACACTGAACTGGTTGAGGGAAACAGTTAAGGAATTGGATGCCTGTAAATGTGAGGAATCTGAGAGAGTTAAGTTTGCAACCCGAAGGTTAAATGGTCAAGCTGCAACATGGTGGGATTCACTAACAGCTCATCTTTCCAGGGAGACTTTGAACTCTGTAACTTGGGATCAATTTCAGAACAAGTTTTGTGAACATTTCCGTAATGCATTTGATCTGGCAAAGGTGAAACCAGAATTCATGGACTTTGCACAGAATGACAGGATGTCCGTTGATGAGTTGATAACCAAGTTTAATGAACCCCTGAGATTTGCAAAGCAGTGGGTGCATGATGAACTTGCTCAGATTGAACATTTTGTTCAAGCCTTATTGCCTGAATACCGGGGTAACACCGGGATGGCAACATCGTTGGTTCAAGCATTCGCTATAGCTCGAGCTACTAAAGGAGATGTGAAGGCAAGGGAAAATATGAACCGTGAGAAGGGATCGTCGCACAAGTCTGGTGGGAATCCGAGTGGGAATAAAAGCAAAGGCAAGTGACAGAGTAACCAGAACAAAGGAGACCAGAAATCTAAAGGCTCGGGATCTAGTCGGGGTAAGAAGTGGTGTGTAACATGCAAGTCTCGCCATACTGGTCCGTGTGCACCACAAACTCGTCGGTGTTTGCGTTGTGGTGAGTTTGGTCATGAGCCTTCTGATTGTCGGTTTTAAAACAAATGTGTGTTAGAATTTTCACGAAGAAAGTCACCGATCCGGAGCCTGTACAAAACAGAGATCAAGGGGGACAGGGCAAGGGGTAGCCAATGTCGGGGGATCATCTTCTGCAGGTCAGAAGAGTAAGGCTGCACCTTCTGCAGAAGGAAGAGCCTTCAAAATGACAGTTAGTGAGGCTACCGGGAACAATGATTTGATTACGGTATTGATTTTTATAAACTCTGTGCCTGCCCGTGTGTTATTTGACTCTGGTGTAAATAGATCATTTATATCTGTATCTTTATGTGATAAACTAAAATTACCTGCTACTGTGATTGCTTCTCCCTTAGAAGTAGAAATAGCGGATGGTAAGTTAATGCCTGTAACTTCTTCAGTGACTGGGGTGCAGATAGACGTAGATGGTACTAGTTTTCCTGTTGACTGTTTACTTATGCCTATACCGGGGTCTGAATCGGTACTTACCATGGATTGGTTAAGTCACCCTAAAGCTAGTATTCAGCGCCATAAGAAACTCATTACTATTCCCTTGGCTGACGGGTCGCATGTCGTGGCTCGCGGGGATAGAGCTCAATCTTCTTTTCTTATCATCTCGTTTATGAAGGCTAGAAAATCTCTAGCCAAAGGGTGTGCGTCTTAGTTGGCTTATGCTATTGATGTGAATAAGGAGAAGAAACCAGTGACTAATGTCCGAGTTGTGTCAGAATATCCGGAAGTATTTCCAGATGATCTATCGGAGTTGCCACCTGTTCGAGAGGTCGAGTATAAGATCGATCTAATACCTGGCACTACACCTATTGCAAAATCTCCGTATCGTTAATCTCCTTCAGAGATTCGGGAGATGATGACTCAGATACAGGAACTGCTAGACAAAGGATTCATTCGTCCGAGTTCCTCGCCTTGGGGTGCACCTGTATTGTTCGTGAAGAAGAAGGATGGGACTCATCGAATGTGTATCGACTACAGAGAGTTGAATAAGGGGACCATCAAGAATAAGTATCCGTTGCCCAGAATTGACGATTTGTTTGATCAGCTACATTGGGCTTCTTATTTTCAAAGATTAATTTGAGATCGGGATACCATCAGGTAAGGGTAGCAGAAGAGGATATACCCAAGACGGATTTTCGTACATGGTATGGCCATTATGAATTTCTTGTGATGCCGTTTGGTTTAACGAATGTTCCTGCTGTATTTATGGATTTGATGAACCGCGTCTGCCGACCGTTCTTAGACAAATTTGTGATTGTGTTTATTGATGACATATTAGTGTATACTAGAACTGAGGATGAACATGATCAGCACTTGAGACAGGTTCTGGAAATTTTGAAAGAGAAGAAATTATATGCTAAGTTCTAGACATGTGAATTTTGGTTACGTGAAGTTCAATTTCTATGGCATGTAATTTACCAAGATGGTATTAAAGTGGATCCGGCCAAGATCGAAGCAGTATTGAACTGGAGTGCTCCAAAAACGCCGTCAGTGATCAAGAGTTTTCTGGGATTAGCGGGTTACTACCGGCGATTTATCAAAGATTTCTCTAAGCTTTCCGGTCCGTTAACAAAGTTAACTCGAAAATATGTTCAGCTTAAATGAAATACAGCTCAGGAAAATGCTTTTCAGACTTTAAAACAACTTTTGTGTCAAGCTTCTATTCTTTCTTTGCCTGAGGGTTCAGAGGACTTCGTGGTTTATTGTGATGCTTCTCACGCCGGGTTGGGATGTGTTTTAATGCAATGAGGAAAGGTAACTGCTTACGCTTCAAGGCAATTGAAACCGAATGAACGAAACTACCCAACACATGATTTAGAGTTAGCAGCAGTAGTATTTGCATTGAATCTGTGGAGACATTATCTGTATGGAACCAAGTGTACGATTTGCACTGATCACAAAAGTCTGCAGTAACTTTTTCACTTAGAAAGAATTAAATATGAGACAACACCGTTGGTTGGAATTGATTAAAGACTATGATTGTGATATTCAGTATCATCCGGGAAAAGCTAACGTAGTTGCAGATGCACTTAGTCGAAAGGGATTCTCGGAAACAGTGAGATTTATGCGATTGGAAATTAAATCAGATTTAGTGGATCAACTTTTAGTTGCTCAACTTGAAGCTTTGAAAAACAAAAACATGAAGGATGAACTAATGGTTAAAGGACAACATGAATTAACTACTGACTCACGTGGTTTGAAGGTATATTATACTCGTGTTTGGGTGCCAAAGTTTGGTAATCTGAGGGAATTGATTATGAATGAAGCTCAGAAGTCAAGACTGACAATACATCCGGGTAGTACGAAAATGTATCATGATTTGAAAATCCTTTGTTGGTGGCCGACTATGAAAATGGATGTTGCCCGTTTTGTTAATACATGCCACATATGTGCTCAGGTTAAAGCCGAACATCAGAAGCCATATGGATCCTTGAAACAGTTAGAGATACCCGAGTGGAAGTGGGATCACATCATGATTGATTTTATAACAAAACTTCCACGAACTTAGAAAGGGCAGGATATGATTTGGGTTATAGTTGACAGGTTAACTAAGAGTGCTTATTTTCTTGCTACACCTGAAACATCATCGTTGAGTAAGTTAGCACAATTGTACATTGACGAAATAGTATCTAGACATGAATTTCCTCTTTCCATCGTTTCAGATCGGGATTCGAGATTTGTGTCTAACTTCTGGAACATATTACAACAAGAGTTAGGATCCAGAGTTAATTTGAGTACTGCTTATCATCCGCAGACAGATGGTCAATCAGAAAGAACTATTCAGACTTTAGAGGATATGCTTTGTGCATGTGTGTTAGAGTTTGGTGGTTCGTGGGATTCGCATCTGCCAGTGGTTGAGTTTGCCTACAACAACTCCTATCATTCTAGTATCGGGATGCCGCCGTATGAAATGTTGTATGGGCGTCCTTGTAGAACTCCGACTTGTTGGTTAGAGGCGGGAGAAAAGCAATTCGCCGGGCCTGACATTGTACATATTACATCTGATAAGGTAGCAATTGCTAGCGAAAAGTTAAAAGCTACCAGAGATCGACAGAAAATGTATGCTGATCCGCATCGTCGACCAGTATCTTTACATTGGTCCTTTTAGAATTAGACGAGTGGTAAACGATCAGACAGTTCCTTTAGACCTTCCAGTTAAGTTAGTCGTTATTCATGATACTTTCAATTTGTGCTATATGAGAAAGTGTAATGTAGAGGATTAGACACAGGTTCTTCCGATACAAGATCTGCGTGTGGATACAAACCAGAGGCTTATTGAGGAACCAATTGAGTTACTCGATCGTAAGGTAACTAAGCTGAGAAAGAAACAGATACTGATGGTTTTGGTTAAGTGGAAGCATAGTCTGGGCTCTGATTTGACTTGGGAGACCGAAGCAGATATGAGGAACCGTTATCCTTCCTTGTTCGAGATCGATGAGATTCCGAGGACGGGATCTTCTTAAGGGGGGGACATTTGTAACACTCTCACTAACGGCCTAGGATAATAAGGTTATTAATTACTAATCTTGAGATTTATATTTGATTATGTGAATTAATATTATTATGTGTTTAATTGTATTTAGAGTCATTATAATTAGATAATATTAATTAATTTAATATTGTGAGTGGAGTGTTTGGTGTCAAGTGTATTGACATATAACCACCTATTATGCCAACAACACTTCATTTGCATGCAATTACCAAAACTAGAAAGTGTGTGTGTGTACTTGTGTGCTCTCGGCCGAGAAAGAAGAAAAGGGAAGAACAAGAAGAAATTTCATCTTCATCTTTCAATCTTTGACCACTAATCTGAAAATTGCAGTATTTGATTCATAAGGTTAGTTTAATTGATTGTTAGATTATTAATTTTATTCGGTTTTATAGAAAATATATGAAAACAGTATGATGTATATAACTTGATGAATTTAGGATGATTGCATGTTAGATTTAGATGAGAATTCATGTTTATTATACGTTTAAATTGCTTTCTGGAAAGTATATATGTGTACATGATCATCGAATACGCCTGAATTTAAGAAAATGATCAAATTAGACAAGAACTTTAATCAATCGGGTTTCATCCCTTTGAGTCATGCAGATTTTGAGAATTCCGCATATGTTATCCGGGATTTTGATAATACCGAATGAGTTATTCGGAATTAGGATAAAACCCGAATAGGGTTATTCGGGATTGATATAGAATCCGGATGAAGTATCCGGAATTTGATAAAAAACCGTATGCATAGAAAACCGAATGTTTATACCTTTGCATTATAAGGGATTTATTATACGGAATTGGACCAAAACCGAATGGTTAATCGGAATTCAAGAAAACCAGATGATATTGCCTTAACATTCGGAATTATAAATTTATACGGAATTATGGACTTGTGACTTATTCGGTTTTTAAGAAAGCGTATGACATCCGGGAATTGTATAATACCGCATGGAATTTCCTTTGCTCATTCGGAATTTCTAATTGGATCCGGAATTATGATGATCCCGCATGATTCAACCGGGAGTTGGTACTTGGACTATTTCCCCAACATTCTAATCAGATTTGGACTTATGACTGTAACACCGCATGAAGCCTTATTCGGTTTTGGAGATTGACTTGGAATTTCTAAGCACTTGTGATCATGATTTATGGAAGAAACATGTGCATTGCATATGCTATGGAGATAGTGGATTTTATCAAGCTTAATGAGAATACGGGATTGGTAATAAAACCGTATGTGAATTTGATTGTACATATGTATGATATGTATTTTATATATATATATATATATATATATATATATATATATATATATATATATATATATATGTGTGTGTGTGTGTGTGTGTGTGTGTGATGTATGAATAAGTGTATTACTTATTGTAAATCAGTTTACTGAAATCGATACTGACTTATGTTTACAAATTCTCAGGAACTGAGAAGACTCGGTGAGTTAGTCACTTGAGTGGACTACAGCTGTGCAGATTGTGGTGAGTGGATTTATATCTTGGATATACGGGATGTGATATCCTGATTGTAACTATGCTCTTGTTTAATATGTATACATGTTATTTTTGGAGATCAGCTAGGTGATTTCGACTGGGCCTGTTGCTTAGGGATTTAACAGTATTTGATCTTGATGTGCATTTGTTGTACTCAAGGGTGCTTGTACTGTTGTCCATGTTAGCAGGGCTATCGGTAAACCTATGTTTTGGCCGGCATATGGTTGTAGGTGGTTGCAACACCGCCGGTTCTCTTGGTGATACGAGCTATGTGTTTGGGTTGTTTGCCTTGTATATATTTAGATATATGTTCCCTCACTTAGCTTTGTGCTAATTCCCGACTAGTTTATTTTGCAGATCCTCCGTGGTGAGTTTCTAAAAATGATGATGACCGGGATTATGGACAGACCACTATTCTGATGCTTGATATTTAGTATAATGCATGTTTTGTAATTAACACTATAGTGACATTTTTTGTAAATGAAAATCAGAAAAAGTTTGTAATTATCTTTTGGTCTTAATGTAATTATATGTAATTAGCTACCGCACGCAGTATTATGTTTATCTTAAAAAGTACAGTGTTACATATTTGGGTCTACAAATTTGGATCTTTGTAAAAAGTTTTCTAAACTCATGTCTGATAATTATCAGATGAGCCTGATGGGTGAACTAAACTATTTTCTTGGACATCAAATTAAACAAGAGGTTGATGGAATTTTCATTCATCAAACAAAGTATGTAAATGACTTACTTAAGAAATTTGAGTTTGAAAATTGTTATTCAATGAAAACACCTATGTCCACTGCCTTAAAGCTTGGAAAGGACACTGATGGTAAATCAGTGAACATTACTGCTTATAGAGGCATGATAGGGCCACTTTTATACCTCACTGCAAGCAGAGCCGATATAATGTTCTCAACATATCTCTGTGCTAGATATCAAGCAGACCCCAAAGAATCTCACTTAGCTGTTGTTAGAAGAATTTTCAGGTATCTCAAAGGAAATCCTAATCTAGGTCTTTGGTACCCCAAGGACTCAGATTTTGAGTTAGTTGGATACACTGATTTTGATTTTGTAGGTTGCACTCTGGACAGAAAGAGTACATCTGGTGGTTGTCAATTGTTAGGTGGAAGGTTAGTATGCTGGTCAAGCAAGAAACAGAACTCTGTTTCAACCTCTACAGCTAAAGCATAATACATTGCTGCCGGAAGCTGCTGTGCTCAACTACTGTGGCTGTAATACCAACTACTTGACTATGACATACAGTTTGAAAACTCTCTAATCCTCTGTGACAACACAAGTGCCATATCTATTTCTAACAATCCTGTTTTGCACTATAAGACCAAGCACATTGAAATCATACATCACTTTTTAAGAGATAATGTGCAGAAAAAGAAAGTGTCAATGCACTATATCAGCACTGATTTTCAATTAGCTGATCTTTTTACAAAACCTATGGATGACTCAAAATTTTCTGTCCCCACACTTATTTTATTAATTTCTCATTTGTATTTAATGTGTTACTAGGTTGTATCTAATTCATTTAATTGTCCGTTAGTTGTCTGTGTATTTATTAACCCTTCCGTTTACTACCTTTTTGCAGACGTGACAGTTACTTTTTGAAAAAGATATTTCTGTGACAGTTTAGGTTTCGAAAGAAGATATAAATGATATTTGAGCGGTTTCCAATTTCCTAACCTTTCAAAATTCTCAAACACTCTTCTTCTTCTCTCCAACAGAAACCTAATCCTTCACTGCTTTCAGTATCCCCGTCCCGCAACAATGTGACTTTCGACCCTGTTTCAACTCCAAGTGCCATTCCTGGTGAGAATGTTGCTCAAAATTCTCTGTTCACCATTCATCCAAACAACTTTATCATCAACATTGACATTCCTTCGAGCAAGGTAAACCAGGGCTATGAACCCATGGTAGCTTTTATTACTGCTCATCCTTTATTTCAATGCCTATCTGCTCATCCCCTGTTCATATTCCCTAACATTACTGGGGAGATGTGGTTCACTGCTAAGTACCACCCATCCGAATAAAATTTAACATGTTCCTATCTCAAAAACACTATAAATATTCCCATCACAGTTGACTCCCTTCTTCAAGCTATTTCCATACCGAACTTAGCTCCATTTCAACCCTTTGCATCTTTAGACCAAACTCTAGAGGTCTTACCCCTGATTGGATACAATGAAGTTGTTGCCCATGGTCAATACAAACTGTCTGTGCTAGGACATCCATGGAAATATCTTACTAGTGTGGTCATTCGATGCTTTGGTTACAAATCGGGCAGCCATGATCAAAGGAACAAGTCTGAATTGATGCTTCTTCATGCTTTAGTCACTGGGAGGAACATTGACTTTGCCCAAGTCATATTTACACAAATGGTGGATAACATCACTCTGGATACCTCAAAGAAATCAACCAGAGCCCATGTTCCCTACATAAGGTATTTAAGTTTAATTGCACTTAGAAGTGTAGAATGGGAACATTATGCTGGGTTGGCTGCACACTTGCAATCAATGACCATCCCTCAAATGGGTCAGAAGATTTTCCACTTAATAAGGGAATTTCAAGGTCCTGCTATTACTGAACAAATGCAAGAGTTGATTGATGTTGCTACTGATGATACAAGTGGGAATGAGGAAGAAGAACTTGTTGAAAATCTTGATGTTGAAATGGCTGAGGACATAAATCAATCTACTGAGTCTCCTGATGTCATAACTGAGCACTCAGCATTTTGATGATGAGGATAGTGTACAGCCTGAGGGTCTTCCTTTGTTTGATCATGTTGATACTCTACAACAAACTGAAGATGAAGACTCTGTGCATTCTGTGGCTAAGTCTTCCAGTCCAAAGGATCAGGGAACCCAAGAGGATGCTGATGATGATGATAATGTTGGTGATGATGATGCTCATGATGGTGGTGATGGTGGTTTCTTCATTGAGCATGATGTTCATAGTTCCACATCCACCACATCCACTCTTGGGATGATGCCTCTCACTAGATTTCCCTTAAGTCCAAGTACCACAAGGAGATCAAGTCACAACAGTCCCTCTAGTGATGAAGATTATCTTTCTCATCCACACTCTCAAGGCTCAAGTGCCTCTATTCACAATGCACAAGGTGGTGACGATGAAGCTGCTGCTATTGATGATGTTGAGGAGGTTGTTATTTCTGATAAGTTGGTTCAACTCATTGAAATCAGCAGAACAAAGCACATCACAGGTATGATCTCTTCAATCCCTGAGGATACTCACTTGGTAAACCCAACCAGTGAGAGCCCATCCTCAATTCCTGTTGTAACACCCCCACAACTACCAAGCTCTAGTGCACTTCCAATAGTCACTAGTTATACTCCCTTTGTCACCCAAACAGAAACAAGGTCAATAGAGATGGTGCATACTGCACTCATCTCATAGGATATGATACTTGCACCTCTGACCTCAACACCTATTGCTACCTCTTATGTTGAGGGGGAGCTTATGGATGTTGACTTAACCCTTCAACTAGTAGGTGCGTCTTCCCAACAGGGTGCATTTGTACAAATGGGACTCCTGAAATCTAGGTCACCCTCCCAACAGGGTGATGCCATTGAAAGACAGACCTCCACCCAAGGTCATACTGTGTCTTACCTACAATTGATATACCCTCAACAAGCTCACAACAGCTTATTGATGTACTCGGGGGAACCCCACTGAGTTTAGCCCCAACTCAAACTCACATTCTTGTACCTACTATTGATTCACTTCTTACAGATACTACTGCATTGCCTGTCAATACAAGTGGTATTAACCAACCATTAGTACAAGGCACACCCTCTGTTCCCAGTGATCCTAGGCTTATACACCAAAGTCTAAGTGAGGGACCACAATCAATTCCTTATATTGGCAATCCCACTCAATCAATCCCAGTTACACCTACTCCATCAACCTTCACTGAACCCTCACCCCAAATCCTTCAAAACCTATTGTCTATCTCTCAAAAGATGGATAGTCTTCAAGCCTCCTTCACCTCCTTCCAATCCAAAACAGAAACTCAACTATCACATCTTACAAAAGAAATTGAGTCCCTCAAAGCCACCCAATCTCAACCCCAACCTACCCCTGCCCCAGTTGATCTTCCTCCATTCTTGACAAATTGGATCAACTGTTATCCAAATCCTCCACCCCTACTCATACCCCTTCACCTATACTCTCTACTTAAACTATTTCCTCTCTAAACCAAACCATCTCCAACCTTCTAAACAACCTACACAAAATTAAACCTACCCCTCCCAATATTTCTGTTACCATCCCTGACCCCATCCTTCAAGTCCCAACCTTTCTCAGAACCATTGATAGTGAGGTAACCAAACTTAGTCATTATTCCAGACAAAAGCACAGTGAAACCTTCAAAGAATTTACCAATCTCACTGATGCTATCTACAGGCTAAGACCTCTCACCTCTACCCCTCAACCATTTTTCTCACCCATACCTTCCCATTTCAGGACCTCTCCTTTTCCTTTCACTCAACCTCTTATTCCTACTGCCTCTCCTTCACCCTCAACCATACCTCCATTCTCCACTACTCCCTTTCATTTCCCATTTTCTACCACTACTCCTACTACCCCTGCCAAGCCTACTGACAACTTTCCTTTCTCATTTGTTGATGACAAAAAGGGGGAGAAGTCATACTCTTCAAGATTATCTCTGTAACACCCTGTAAATGAGCCTAGCAGTGTAGGGTTGTACTTTGTGCTTTAGAGCTTGTACAGTGACTTTAAGTGAAATTAATTAAGTGTTTTGTGTGACTAACGTGTCTCGTGTTAATTAATGTGATTATGTGAAAAGTGTCAAACGTGTCTAAAAGTGAAGTAGTGTTATACGGTTTCGCGTAATGATTCCGTAAATATCCTCGTTGGTTTAAATGGGATGGCGTGTGTTAAATTGTGAGTTGAAATGGGGAACAAAATACCCCGTGTCTAATAATAAACAACCCAAGGTCGGCTTCTTGAAGCCTTATCCCCTGGGTTCTCACAAAGACACACACATACACATACTAAGATACGTACATCACACGCATTCACACCTTGAAGATTTTAAAGGAAGAAATCAAGAAAACAAGTTGATTGCAGGGGAGTTCAGTGTCAAAATCGTGTTCTCGCTGCTGTCCTCGTATTGATTTGTAAGTATTTTCGAGGTGAAACCTAGTTTTTGAAGTTATGAAGAAGATGACCATTTTGATGGTTCATCTTGTGATTTATGTGATGTTTTTGTGTTCAAGTGTGTTTATAGAGTCCTAGAGATGTTATATAGAGAGTACAAATGAAAAAAAACCGAGTTTTGGTCGAAAAAGGGGTAAAAATCGGGATTTGCAGGTCTGATTGACGAACAGGGACGAAGTCTACTGTGCAGACCCTTCCTACCCCCGTAGGGATAATTCCCTACCCCCGTAGGGATAATTTCCTACCCCTGTAGGAAAAAGTTCTTACCCCCGTAGGGATAATTTCCTACCCCCGTAGGGAAAAGTTCCTACCCCCGTAGGAGGTGTTTTTCAGAGTTTTTGAAATTAAGCCTTCTGTAACCGTAGTAAGATGTTTCTGCGGCCGTAGGAGAGGTTTGCTGATGTCCTGCGGCCGTAGGACATGTTTACTGCGGCCGTAGGAGGCTGTCCTATGTTAATAGCTTGTGTAACTTGTGTTTTGACCTATGTGCACTATGTGTAAGTGGTAACCAAGATTGAAACTGATGTGATAGGTGATACGGAAGACTCCATTTGTCTTTGGGATTCCTGAAGTCATATCTGCCTCTTGTGATCTCGAGGTGAGTACCGCTTTCCCATGAGACTCAGTAAGTAGGCCTATTGTGTGTCGGTGTTGTGTACCATGTGATATAGTGATACAGTGATATAGTGACATAGTAACATAGTGATCCAGTGATACAGTGACACAGTGATAGTATTATAGTGATACAGTGACACAGTGACATAGTGATAGTGACGTCTTGTGATATAACACGTGTAATGTGATTATGGTAGTGACGGTAGATAAGTGAAGTGATACGAGATAGACCCAAGTAGGGTTATAACTTATGTGATAACTGTATGCGATGTTTTAAGTGTAATTTGTATTCTGCTCATCAAGAATGAGCAGAAGCTAATGTGATATAGTGATATAGTGATACAGTGATACTGTGATATAGTGATATTGTGATACTGTGATATAAGTGATACCATGTGATATAAATTGTGATATGTGATACGCATGCGTACTGTGGACCCTATGGGTCAAACGTGTTTATGATTCCTGTCCGGACAGACGCAGGGGTTGAGGTCAGTCGCCGATGCGGCTGGGTCCCTTGAGTGTTATTCAGGGATTAACGGTTCCCACGAGTGATTTTTTGGGGTAAAGGTTCTGCAGGCCACCGTTCCTCGACAAACAGTGGGGTCTTGGTTTGTAACTAAGGCCTAATTGAGCCCAGGTGGCTCCGTAACGTGCTCAGGGGGGGTTGCTCTTCGTTTCCCCTCCAGCATGGATTGGTGTTGCTGACTTCTCAGTTGGATTCATTGAGCGGGATTTGCAACCCCGCCAGATATAATCTTGCTGACATGTTGGCACACCGCTATGTGATAACTTAGCATTGTGTGCTTTATTATGATGTCATAGCATGCTTATTGGTGCTTATGTGATACTTGTACTCACTAGCTAGTGTAGTTAATGTTTCGTGATATTTCCCTTTTCGCAGGTTAGTGATCAGATGGTCTGGCGAGGCGGGTTGCTGTGGGTAGGGTTATTGTAGATATCTTTTGGGACACTTGTAGTTTATTAACTCTGATGCTGTATAACGATGGTCGGTGCGTAGTGGTAACACTGGCTAAATTTTGAGACTTGGTTTGATTTGTTGTTCTATATCGCCAAGTCGATAACTAATACTTAAAAGGTAATAAGTGGTTTATTCCGCTGCAGACTTTTGGTGTAAATAAAGTTTTAATTTACTCTAATTTTAAGCTCGTGAAACCGGTGTTACAATTAGGTATCAGAGCCTAAGTTTGAGGGAATCGGGTACTTGTGAAAGTATTCGATCTCAAACTCGGGCTTGACCATCGTTAAGTGTTCCTAGAGGGATAATTGGGGTTGAGTGTGAGCGTTTTGTGTTTACTGCTCAATGTAAACTAACTTGTGTGTTAGTAAATTGTGAGTAAGTGTGTACTAGACGTGTTCGTCCTTTGTGTATTGAAAGTGAGTGATAATGTCTGAGAGACGTGCTACCAACAAGAAAGCGTTAAAGCAAAAGGAGGATGAGGCTTCTCGTACTCATATGGACATCGAGGAGGAATCCTAGTGGCGAGATACTCAGGACTCGAGACCTGAAAGAGATCCTGAGGTGTATATTCTGCGTCCCGAGGAAGAGCCTTACTCAATTATAGAGCTACGGAGGGAAGCTGTTAAGGGCAAGCTACGTGAGCAGATGTTCTTACAAGAAATTTATGTCTTGTGGGAAGCCTATGAGAGTAGTGATAGTTCCTCAGAGACTATTCGTTGATTGTGTGAGATAGATCACGTGTTTGAGTCTTGTGACAGTGAAGCTGAGAACTGGGTCAAGTATGTGGTTTGTATGTTGAAAGTGAAAAGCAAGAAGATCGGTTTCCTAAGGCTGTGACTGCTGCCTAGCATATGTGGTTGATGGGAAGCTGGGAAAGCGAGCGGTCAAAGATATTCCGATTGTGTCAGATTATCCGGAGGTGTTTCCAGACGAATTGCCGGGTTTGCCGCCGGTAAGAGATATAGAGTATAAGATTGATCTTGTTCTAGGGACTACGCCTGTAGCTAAAGCTCTATACCATCTTGCTCCTGCAGAGGTGCGAGAGATGATGACTCAATTACAGGAGTTACTTGACAAGGGTTTTAGTCGTCCCAGTTCATCCCCGTGGGGAGCTCCTGTGCTGTTTGTGAAGAAGAAGGATGGAACTATGTGTATGTGTATCGATTACCGGGAGCTGAATAAGCGAATGGTAAAGAATAAATACCCTCTTCCTCGTGTTGATGATTTGTTCGATCAATTGCAGGGAGCGACTTGCTTCTCTAAGATTGATCTTCGTTCTGGTTACCACCAGGTGCGGGTTAGGGAAAACGATTTTCCTAAAACTGCTTTCCGTATTCGATATGGTCACTATGAGTTTTTGGTTATGCCGTTCGGCTTAACCAATGCGCCTACTATGTTTATGGATATGATGAATCGGATTTGTCGTCCTTTCTTGGATAAATCCGTAATTGTGTTTATTAATGATATTCTTGTGTATCCCCGAAGTGAAGCCGAGCACGAGTTGCATTTACGGCAAGTTCTTGAAACTCTCAAACGAGAGAAGCTTTATGCAAAGTTTTCTAAGTGTGAGTTCTAGTTTCGTGAAGTGCATTTCCTTGCTCATGTGATCTGCAGGGATGGTGTTAAAGTGGATCTGGCGAAAGTCGATGCAGTGATGAACTGGGGAGTTCCCCGAACTCCTTCTGAAGTTCGTAGTTTTCTCGGCCTAGCTGGATATTATAGGCGGTTTATCCGTGATTTTTCTAAACTTGCAGGTCCCTTGACTAAGCTTACTCGGAAAGACGTTGCTTTTGTGTGGTCGGAGGCGCAAGAACAAGCGTTTCAATCTCTGAAACGGCTATTGTGTGAAGCTCCGATTTTTTTCTTTGCCCGACGGGTCTGATGACTTCGTCGTTTATTGTGATGCTTCTTATTCGGAGCTTGGCTGCGTGTTAATGCAGCGTGATAAAGTGATATCATATGCGTCTCGACAGTTAAAGCCACATGAAGGTAACTATCCGACCCATGATCTTGAGCTAGTTGCTGTTGTGTTTGCTCTGAAGCTGTGGCGGCATTATCTGTACGGTACCAAGTGTGTAGTCTGTACGGATCATAAGAGTCTGCAATACGTGTGTACGCAGAAAGAGCTCAATATGAGACAGCGGCGTTTGCTCGAATTGATCAAAGATTACAACTGTGAGATCCGTTATCATCCTGGTAAGGCCAACGTGGTGGCGGATGCTCTTAGTCGCAAAAGCTCGTCAGCTGAGGTGAAGTTCATGAAGCTTGTGGTGGTTTCTGATATTCTTGCGAGATTGAAGGAAGCACAATCTGTGGCCTTGCGTGACGAGAATCTTGCAGCTGAAGTGATGCGGAAGCAAAAAGATCTGCTTACACATGATAGCCGTGGGCTAAATACTTTTTCAGTCTCGTGTTTAGGTGCCTCTGTACGGGGGAAATCGTGAATTGATTCTACAAGAGGCTCACCAGTCTCGACTGTCTATTCATCCGGGCAGCACCAAAATGTACCATGATCTGAAAGCTTTATATTGGTAGCCTACTTTAAAGCGAGACATTGCTTCCTACGTGGAAAAGTGTCAAATATGTGCACAAGTGAAGACTGAGCACCAGAAGCCATACGGTAATCTTCAGCAACTCGAAATTCCTGAGTGGAAATGGGATAATATTACGATGGATTTCGTGACAAAGTTGCCAAAAACGCTCAGATGGTACGATGCGGTTTGGGTCATAGTTGACCGTTTGACCAAAAGTGCTCATTTTCTGGCTATCAGCGAGTCTACCTCGTTGGATAAATTAGCAAAGTTGTATATTGCTGAAGTGGTGTCGCGCCATGGAGTGCCATGTTCTATTGTGTCAGATCGCGATCCGCGGTTTACTTCGAATTTTTGGCAGAGTTTACAGCGTGAGCTTGGCACTCGTGTTAACTTGAGCACGGCGTACCTTCCTCAGACAGACGGCCAGTCAGAGAGGACTGTCCAAACCCTGGAGGACATGCTTCGCGCATGTGTACTTGAGTTCGGTGGAGCGTGGGATTCACATCTGCCGTTGATTGAGTTTTCTTATAACAACTCATACCATTCCAGTATTGGGATGCCTCCATTCGAGATGTTATACGGGAGACGTTGTTGCACTCCCACGTGTTGGCTAGAGCCTGGCGAGAAACAGTTCGCCAGACCTGAGATAGTGAAAATTACAGCTGATAAAGTGAGAGTGGCACGTAAAAAGCTGAAAGCCTCTCGTGATCGACAGAAAGTGTACGCTGACCCGAGACGTCGGCCAGTTGAGTTTAACGAGGGCGATCGGGTGTTCCTGAAAGTCTCTCCGTGGAAGGGTGTTATCCGCTTTGGCCGTAAAGGCAAATTGAGTCCGCGTTTCATAGGACCGTTCTAGATCCTGCGCAGAGTCAATGATCAAACTGTGTCTCTGGAGTTACCTCCTAAACTTGAGGGTATTCACAATACCTTCAACATGTGTTACTTGCGAAAGTGTAAAGTGGATGAGAGTCAAATTCTGCCACTGCAGGAGCTGAGAGTTGATGCTTCAAAGCGCCTCGTTGAGGAACCTGTTGAGATTCTCTGCTCAAAGACTAAAAAGCTACGTAAGAAAGTGATCAAGCTCGTTCTTGTGAAGTGGAAATATAACCTAGGTTCGAATATGAACTGGGAAACTGAAGATGATATGCGAGCTCGATATCCCCACCTGTTCGTGAGTGATCAGATTCCGAGGACGGAATCTTCTTAAGGGGGGTATATTTGTAACACCCTGTAAATGGGCCTAGCAGTGTAGGGTTGTACTTTGTGCTTTAGAGCTTGTACAGTGACTTTAAGTGAAATTAATTAAGTGTTTTGTGTGACTAACGTGTCTCGTGTTAATTAATGTGATTATGTGAAAAGTGTCAAACGTGCCTAAAAGTGAAGTAGTGTTATACGGTTTCGCGTAATGATTCCGTAAATATCCTCGTTGGTTAAAATGGGATGGCGTGTGTTAAGTTGTGAGTTGAAATGGGGAACAAAATACCCCGTGTCTAATAATAAACAACCCAAAGTCGGCTTCTTGAAGCCTTATCCCCTGGGTTCTAACAAAGACACACACATACACATACTAAGATACGTACATCACACACATTCACACCTTGAAGATTTTAAAGGAAGAAATCAAGAAAACAAGTTGATTGCAGGGGAGTTCAGTGTCGAAATCGTGTTCTAACTGCTGTCCTCGTATTGATTTGTAAGTATTTTCGTGGTGAAACCTAGTTTTTGAAGTTATGAAAAAGATGACCATTTTGATGGTTCATCTTGTGATTTATGTGATGTTTTTGTGTTCAAGTGTATTTATAGAGTCCTAGAGATGTTATATAGAGAGTACAAATGAAAAAAAAAACTGATTTTGGTCAAAAAAGGGGTAAAAATCGGGATTTGCATGTCTGATTGATGAACAGGGACGAAGTCTGCTGTGCAGACCCTTCCTACCCCCGTAGGGATAATTCCCTAGGGATAATTTCCTACCCCCGTAGGAAAAAGTTCCTACCCCCGTAGGGATAATTTCCTACCCCTGTAGGGAAAAGTTCCTACCCCCGTAGGGGGGTGTTTTTCAGAGTTTTTGAAATTAAGCCTTCTGTGGCCGTAGTAAGATGTTTCTGCGGCCGTAGGAGGGGTTTGCTGATGTCCTGCGGTCGTAGGACATGTTTACTGCGGCCGTAGGAGGCTGTCCTATGTTAATAGCTTGTGTAACTTGTGTTTTGACCTATGTGCACTATGTGTAAGTGGTAACCAAGATTGAAACTGATGTGATAGGTGATACGGAAGACTCCGTTTGTATTTGGGATACCTGAAGTCATATCTACCTCTTGTGATCTCGAGGTGAGTATCGGTTTCCCATGAGACTCAGTAAGTAGGGCTATTGTGTGTCGGTGTTGTGTGCCATGTGATATAGTGATATAGTGATATAGTGACATAGTGACATAGTGATCCAGTGATACAGTGACACAGTGATAGTATTATAGTGATACAGTGACATAGTGATAGTGACGTCTTGTGATATAACACGTGTAATGTGATTATGGTAGTGACGGTAGATAAGTGAAGTGATACGAGATAGACCCAAGTAGGGTTATAACTTATGTGATAACTGTATGCGATGTTTTAAGTGTAATTTGTATTCTGCTCATCAAGAATGAGCAAAAGCTAATGTGATATAGTGATATAGTGATACTGTGATACAGTGATATTGTGATACTGTGATATAAGTGATACCATGTGATATAAATTGTGATATGTGATACGCATGCGTACTGTGGACCCTATGGGTCAAACGTGTTTATGATTCCTGTCCGGACAGACGCAGGGGTTGAGGTCAGTCGCCGATGCGGCTGGGTCCCTTGAGTGTTATTCAGGGATTAACGGTTCCCACGAGTGATTTTTTGGGGTAAAGGTTCTGCAGGCCGCCGTTCCTCGACAAACAGTGGGGTCTTGGTTTGTAACTAAGGCCTAATTGAGCCCAGGTGGCTCCGTAACGTGCTCAGGGGGGGTTGCTCTTCGTTTCCCCTCCAGCATGGATTGGTGTTGCTGACTTCTCAGTTGGATTCGTTGAGCGGGATTTGCAACCCCGCGAGATATGATCTTGCTGACATGTTGGCACACCGCTATGTGATAACTTAGCATTGTGTGCTTTATTGTGACTTGATAGCATGCTTATTGGTGCTTATGTGATACTTGTACTCACTAGCTAGTGTAGCTAATGTTTCGTGATATTTCCCTTTTCGCAGGTTAGTGATCAGATGGCCTGGCGAGGCGGGTTGCTGTGGGTAGTGTTATTGTAGATATCTTTTGGGACACTTGTAGTTTATTAACTCTGATGCTGTATAACGATGGTCGGTGCGTAGTGGTAACACTGGCTAAATTTTGAGACTTGGTTTGATTTGTTGTTCTATATCGCCAAGTCGATAACTAATACTTAAAATGTAATAAGTGGTTTATTCCGCTGCAGACTTTTGGTGTAAATAAAGTTTTAATTTACTCTAATTTTAAGCTCGTGAAACCGATGTTACAATCTCCAGTTTATGTCAGAGCAGCTTGTGATGAATACACAGCTGAAGTGGAAGCTGACAAGGCAGCAGCAGTTGCAGCAGCCCTCAATGAAGCAGAAACTCAAAACCAATCAACTACTGAGGGGGAGAATCAGTTTGAGGGGGAGCAACCTACTCAAGATGAGCAGAGGCCCAAAAGCAGACTTAAACAGAAAGCTAGAAGGAAGAGTGCAAAGAAATCAAGGCAAGGTGAATCCTGTGCCCCAATCCAAGTTCCATCAGAAGATTCTGATGATGATGATGAAGATGGCATGCCTCTGTCCTCTCTGCTCAAGATGAAAAAGCAGAGCCTCTCCTCAAAAACTCCATCAGTCCAAGCTTCCTCTCCTGTGAATCAAAGTCCTTCAACTCCCAGCAGTGTCTCTAAAAGAAAAGGGAAGAAAATAATGTCAGATGAGGAGATTGAAGAAGAAGAGAGAAGAGAGGAAGAACTCCAAACGGAAGAAGGCAATCTTTGGAGATAAGTGAATTGGCTGTAGTTCTTGGTGTCTCAATAAAAGATGTACTTAAAGCAAAGAAAGACACCAATACTTTACAACTCCAGAGGATCTTGTTGCAATCATGGGTGCCACTGATGAGGAGATTAGAGAAATTCAAGAGGAAGAATTAATGATGTTATCATCTCAAGAACCTCAAAGTCAAGCACTACAACAACAAGAGGATCCTTCTGTCAAGAAAGCTCCCAAAAGAGGAAGAACTCATAAACAAGCTATTCAAGTTCTTCTGAACACAGATTTTGCCAGTACTAAAAATCCAACTAGAATGCAATCTGAGGAGTTCCGGAAAAACAAGGAGACCCTGACAGATAGGAAGAATCCAAACATGATCTCTAGAATCACTTCATACAAAGGCAAAGAGAATGATCCTTACACAAGGATTGTAAGAAGAAATGAATCAAGAACTCTGGAAGATGCTTACCAAGAGCACTGTAAGACATTCTCTTTCCTCGAAATGATTGAGATCATGTATCATCTCCTTAAGTCCAAAAGTGAAGTTTCTCCCATCTTCATAAGACGCTTTGATTACTGGATTAGACAGACAGTATGTCATAGAGTATTCACTCTTGATCAATTTGTTGTACATGTTCAAGTGATAGAAGATGCTTTCAAGAAGACATCAAAAGCCTTTATTGTTGTTGAACAAATCATTCTCGATCCTGATCATTCCTATCTAACTGCTTATGAGAACCTAAACACTGCTCTTCCTCCCAATACCCATCCTGAGATGTTCAGAACCTAAAAGAGTAATGTTCTTCATGAACAGAGCTGGTAATTGGAGGTTTGTAAGAGAATCAGAGATAGGGAAAGCTCAAAGTGAACTCATATTTCATGATGTGCTATCTACAAGAGATCTGACAGGAAGAAAGCACTTTGAACAACTTCTAAGATCAAGAGCTGATCAGTTTCTGGCTGCAAATCCATAGATCAGAACCTTGGAAGTCAAAGAAGAACCTTGGTGGAAAGACAACTGAAACTTCATAACTAGACTAGTTTTAATTTCAAATTTCTAGATTAGTTCAAATTCTGTAACTTAGTATAACTATTAGCTTAGTTACTCTGTACAAACTCTGTTGTTATTACTTGTTTTGTAATCAAGCTTCAAACTTTGATAATGGACTACTTAGCTAAACTGCTAGTATAGTTGAATCTTAGTAGATAACTCATTTAGTGTAAATATAGAAAATCTAAAATCCTATAAACAGAAAAAGGATAGAAAAGATACCACAAAAACAGAACAATGGTACTTCATAAATGAAAAGATTCCCAAAAACAGAATATAAAGGGAACGTAGTTTAAACAGTTACCAAAAACAGATAGCTAGGTAACCAAACTGAACTTAAATGTTTTATCTTTACAAATCCGAGTCAAACTGATTCTTCTTAAACAAGATAAGGTTTTGTCATCATCAAATAGGGGGAGATTGTTGGGGAGATAGAGATATCAAACCATAATCAAACCTTTCTATTATTAAAAATAGGATTTGATGCTAACAAAACCACATATTCAGTTTATACTTGGATCAATGAAAAACATGTGTTGTTTTTCATATTAGACTTAAAGAAGTTCCTAAGTAAGAAATGTTAGATGAAGAACAAAAGTGTCAGCTGAACACTTAGTATCAGCCAAAGGAACAGCTTCAGGAAGATCAGCTAAGAAGAAAAGACAAGTTAAGAAGCATCAGCTGAGCAGCTACAAAGCATCAGCTGATGGTCCAAAACCATCAGCTGAGAGGTATCTCCAGATCAGCTGAGTAGTCACGGATCAGATGAGCCAATTACTCTGATCAGCTGATGCCTCCTATCCATCAGATAAGCTACTATTTACTTATTCAATCTTTTCTTTGTCAGTTTATCACTCTCAATGATTAGCCGAACCATCTGGATCTAATGATCATAAAGGTTGATTAGCTTATATTGTTTCACTAGAGTTTGTATTATCAGCTAAGCAATTCTGATCAGATGAGTATTATTGTAATTAAGTAAACAATTATAAGATTTAATTCTAGAAGGATAGGTATAATGGGAATCATTAAAAATTACAAAATTGATTATAAACTCACGATTTCTTCCAAAAATCTCAAAGCCTCCTTTTTTTAAATTTTTTTTACCCCTTAGATATTTAAATGACCATAACTATTTCAATTTTTAGAATTTGAGCAAAAAAAAAATTATACCAATCTACTCATTTTTTAATCCTCTTTCAAACGAGACCACTCTTCCTATATTTATGAAATTTTTTTTGACGAAAATGATAAAAACTGGCTGACTGTTATATATATAAAAGTGATGATGGAAATGATGAAAAGTAATAGCTGTTATAGATATGAAAGGGTATTATGGGAATCATCCACCCCTTAAATCACGACCATTTCATGTCGCATAATAGCAGGTCCCGAAAATGATGAAACTGCCCCTTATATTTCACGTAACAACAGGTCCCGAAAATGATGAAACTGCCCCTTATATTTCACGTAACAGCAGGTCCCAAAAATGATGAAACTGATGAAACTCTTGACTGCTATAACATGTGCCGAAAATGAGAAAACTGATGAAACTCATTATAACAGGTCCCGAAAATGATAAAATTAATTGTTATAACAGGTCCCGAAAATGATGAAAATGATAAAAATTACTGTTATAACAACTCCCGAAAATAATAAAACTGACTGTTATAACAGGTCCCAAAAATAATAAAACTTACTGTTATAACAGGTCCCGAAAATGATAAAACTTACTTTTATAACAGGTCCCAAAAATGATAAAACTTATGTTATAACAGGTTCGAAAATGATAAAACTGACTGTTATAATAGGTTTCGAAAATGATGAAAACTGGTAGGTGTTATAGATATGAACTTGATGACGAAAATAATAAAAGTAACTGTTATAACATGTCCCAAAAATGATAAAACTGACTGTTATAACAGGTCCCGAAAATGATAAAACTGATTGTTATAACATGTTCCAAAAACGATGAAAACTAATATGTGTTATAGATATGAAAGTGATGATGAAAATTATGAAACTAACTGTTATAATAGGTCCCGAAAAAAATAAAACTGATTGTTATAACAGGTCCTGAAAATGATAAAACTGACTTTTATAACAGGCCCTGAAAATGATAAAACTGATTGTTATAACAGATTCCGAAAATGATTAAAATTGGTAGGTGTTATAGATATGAAACTGATGACGAAAATGATAAAACTGACTGTTATAACAGGTCCCGAAAATTATAAAACTGATTGTTATAACAGGATACGAAAATGATGAAAACAGGTAGGTGTTTATAGATATAAAAGTGATGACGAAAATAATAAAAACTGGTAGCTGTTATGGATATGAAGGTGATGACGAAAATGATAAAACTGATAGATGTTACTTTTCTTCCAACAGCCGAAAATGATAATTTTCAAAATAAAATTTTCAGAAATATAGGAATAGTGGTCTTGTTTGAAAGAAGATTAAAAAATAAGTAGGTTGGTATAATTTTTATGCTCAAATTCAAAAAATTGAAATAGTTATGGTTATTTAAAAATTTAAGGGGTAAAAAAATAAAAAATAAATAAAAATTTGAGAATGGCTGGAAGAAAGAGTTGGGGTACGTTAGTTTCTAATCAAATTATGCAATTCCTATTTTGCCCTTTTAAATGAGTGACTGAGATTAGGCCTTTGGGACTTTGTTTAAACAAGGAGCTTTGTTGATCCTTACCATATCTATTTCTAACAATCATGTTTTGCACTATAAGAGCAAGCACATTGAAATCATACATCACTTTTTAAGAGATAATGTGCAGAAAAAGAAACTGTCAATGCACTATATCAGCACTGATTTTAATTAGCTGATCTTTTTACAAAACCTTTGGATGACTCAAAATTTTGTGTCCCCGTACTTATTTTATTAATTTCTCATTTGTATTTAATGTGTTACTAGGTTGTATCTAATTCCATTTAATTGTCCGTTAGTTGTCTGTGTATTTATTAACCCTTCCGTTTACTACCTTTTTGCAGACGTAACAGTTACTTTTTGAAAAAGATATTTCTGTGACAGTTTAGGTTTCCAAAGATGATATAAATGATATTTGAGCGGTTTCCAATTTTCTAACCTTTCAAAATTCTCGAACACTCTTCTTCTTCTCTCCCACAGAAACCTAATCCTTCACTGCTTTCAGTATCTCCGTCTCGCAACAATGGTGACTTTCAACCCTGTTTCAACTCCAAGTGCCATTCCTGGTGAGAATGTTGCTCAAAATTCTCTGTTCAACATTCGTCCAAACAACTTTATCATCAACACTGACATTCCTTCGAGCAAGGTAAACCAGCGCTATGAACCCATGGTAGCTTTTATTACTGCTCATCCTTTATTTCAATGCCTATCTGCTCATCCCCTGTTCATCTTCCCTAACATTATTGGGGAGATGTGGTACACTGCTAAGTAGCACCCAGCTGAACAAACTTTAACATGTTCCTATCTCAACAGCACTATAAATATTCCCATCACAGTTGACTCCTTTTGTCAAGCTATTTCCATACCCAACTTAGCTCCATTTCAACCCTTTGCATCTTTAGACCAAACTCTAGAGGTCTTACCCGAGATTGGATACAATGAAGTTGTTGCCCATGGTCAATACAAACTGTCTGTGCTAGGACATCCATGGAAGTATCTTGCTAGTGCGGTCATTCGATGCTTTGGTCACAAATCAGGCAGCCATGATCAAAGGAACCCGTCTGAATTGATGGTTTTTCATGCTTTAGTCACTCGGAGGAACATTGACTTTGCCCAAGTCATATTTACACAAATGGTGGATAACATTACTCTGGGTACCTCAAAGAAATCAACCAGAGCCCATGTTCCCTACATAAGGTATTTAAGTTTAATTGCACTTAGAAGTGTACAATGGGAACATTATGCTGGGTTGGTTGCACACTTGCAAACAATGACCATCCCTCAAATGGGTCAGAAGATTTTCCACTTAATAAGGGAATTTCAAGGTCCTGCTATTACTGAACAAATGCAAGAGTTGATTGATGTTGCTACTGATGATACAAGTGGGAATGAGGAAGAAGAACTTGTTGAAAATCTTGATGTTGAAATGGCTGAGGACTTAAATCAATCTGCTGAGTCTCCTAATGTCATAACTGAGCACTTAGCATTTTGATGATGAGGATAGTGTACAGCCTAAGGGTCTTCCTTTGTTTAATCATGTTCATACTCTACAACAAACTGAAGATGAAGACTCTTTGCATTCTGTGGCCAAGTCTTCCAGTCCAAAGGATCAGGGAACCCAAGAGGACGCTGATGATGATGATAATGCTGGTGATGATGATGCAAATGATGGTGGTGATGGTGGTTTCTTCATTGAGCATGATGTTCATAGTTCCACATCCACCACATCCACTCTTGGGATGATGCCTCTCACTAGATTTCCCTGAAGTCCAAGTACCACAAGGAGATCAAGTCACAACAGTCCCTCTGGTGATGAAGATTATCCTTCTCATCCACACTCTCAAGGCTCAAGGGCCTCTGTTCACAATGCACAAGGTGGTGAGGATGAAGCTGCTGCTGTTGATGATGTTGAGGAGGATCTTATTTCTGATAAGCTGGTTCAACTCATTGAAATCAGCAGAATAAAGCACATCACAGGTATGATCTCTTCAATCCCTGAGGATACTCACTTGGTAAACCCAACCACTGAGAGCCCATCCTTAATTCCTGTTGTAACACCCCCACAATTGCCAAGCTCTAGTGCACTTCCAATAGTTACTAGTTCTACTCCCTTTGTCACCCAAACAGAAACAAGGTCAATAGAGATTGTGCACACTGCACTCATCTCAGAGGATATGATACTTGCACCTCTTACCTCAACACCTATTGCTAACTCTTATGTTGAGGGGGAGCTTATGGATGTTGACTTAACCCTTCAACTAGTAGGTGCGTCTTCCCAACAGGGTGCATTTGTACAAATGGGACTCCTGCAATCTGGGTCACCCTCCCAACAGGGTGATGCCATTGAAAGACAGACCTCTACCCAAGGTCATACTGTATCTTACCTACAATTGATATACCCTCAACAAGCTCACAACAGCTTGTTGATGTACTCAGGGGAACCCCACTGAGTTTAGCCCCAACTCAAACTCACATTCTTGTACCTACTATTGATTCACTTCTTACACATAGTACTACACTGCCTGTCAATACTAGTGGTATAAACCAACCATTAGTACATGGCACACCCTCTGTTCCCAGTGATCCTAGGCTTATACATCAAAGTCTGAGTGAGGACCACAGTCAATTCCTGATATTGGCAATCCCACTCAATCAATCCCAGTTATACCTACTCCATCTACCTCCACTGAACCCTCACCCCAAATCCTTCAAAACCTACTGTCTATCTCTCAAAGGATGGATACTCTTCAAGCCTCCTTCACCTCCTTCCAATCCAAAACAGAAACTCAACTATCACATCATACCAAAGAAGTTGAGTCCCTCAAAGCCACCCAATCTCAACCCAAACCCACCCCTGCCTAAGTTGATCTTACTCCATTCTTGACAAATTGGATCAATTGTTATCCAAATCCTCCACCCCTACTCCTACCCCTTCACCTATACTCTCTACTCAAACTATTTCCTCTCCAAACCAAACCATCTCCAATCTTCTAAACAACCTACACAAAATTAAACCTACCCCTCCCAATATTTCTGTTACCATCCCTGACCCCATCCTTCAAGTCTCAACCTTTCTTAGAACCATTGATAGTGAGGTAACCAAACTTAGTCATTATTCCAGACAAAAGCATAGTGAAACCCTCAAAGAATTTACCAATCTCACTGATGCTATCAACAGGCTAAGACCTCTCACCCCTACCTCTCAACCATTTTTCTCACCCATACCTTCCCATTTCAATACCTCTCCTTCTCCTTTCACTCAACCTCTTATTCCTACTTCCTCTCCTTCACCCTCAACCATACCTCCATTCTCCACTACTCTCTTTCATTTCCCATTTTCTACCACTACTCCTACTACCCCTGCCAAGCCTACTGACAACTTTCCTTTCTCATTTGTTGATGACAAAAATGGGGAGAAGTCAGACTCTTCAAGATTATCTCCATCTTATGTCAGAGCAGCTTGTGATGCATACACAGTTGAAGTGGAAGCTAACAAGGCAGCAGCAGTTGCAGCAGCCCTCAATGAAGCAGAAACTCAAAACCAGTCAACTACTAAGGGGGAGAATCAGTTTGAGGGGGAGCAACCCGCTCAAGATGAGCAGAGGCCCAAAAGAAGACTTAAATAGAAAGCTAGAAGGAAGAGTGCAAAGAAATCAAGGCAAGGTAAATCCTGTGCCCCAATCCAAGTTCCATCAGAAGATTCTGATGATGATAATGAAGATGGCATGCCTCTGTCCTCTCTGCTCAAGATGAAAAAGCAGAGCCTCTCCTCAAAAACTCCATCAGTCCAAGCTTCCTCTCCTGTGAATCAAAGTCCTTCAACTCCCAGCAGTGTCTCTAAAAGAAAAGGGAAGAAAATAAAGTCAGCTGAGGAGATTGAAGAAGAAGAGAGAAGAGAGGAAGAACTCCAAAGGGAAGAAGGCAATCTTTGGAGATAAGTGAATTGGCTGTAGTTCTTGGTGTCTCAATAAAAGATGTACTTAATGCAAAGAAAGACACCAAGACTTTACAACTCCAGAGGATCTTGCTGCAATCATTGGTGCCACTGATTAGGAGATTAGAGAAATTCAAAAGGAAGAATTAATGATGTTATCATCTCAAGAACCTCAAAGTCAAGAACTACAACAACAAAAGGATCCTTCTATCAAGAAAGCTCCCAAAAGAGGAAGAACTCATAAACAAGCTATTCAAGCTCTTCTGAACACAGATTTTGCCAGTACTAAAAAGCCAACTAGAATGCAATCTGAGGAGTTCCGGAAAAACAAGGAGACCCTGACAGATAGAAAGAATCCAAACATGATCTCTAGAATCACTCCATACAAAGGCAATGAGAATGATCCTTACATAAGGATTGTAAGAAGAAATGACTCAAGAACTCTGGAAGATAGTTATCAAGAGCACTATAAGACATTCTCTTTCCTCGAAATGATTGAGATCATGTATCATCTCCTTAAGTCCAAAAGTGAAGTTTCTCCCATCTTCATAAGACGCTTTGATCACTGGATTAGACAGACAGTATGTCATAGAGTATTCACTCTTGATCAATTTGTTGTACATGTTCAAGTGATAGAGGATGCTTTCAAGAAGACATCAAAAGCCTTTGTTGCTGTTGTACAGATCATTCTCAATCCTGATCATCCCTATCTAACTGCTTATGAGAACCTAAACACTGCTCTTCCTCCCAATACCCATCCTGAGATGTTCAGATACATAACAGAACCTAAAAGAGTAATGTTCTTCATAAACAGAGCTGGTGATTGGAGGTTTCTAAGAGAATCAGAGATAGGGAAAGCTCAAAGTGAACTCATATTTCATGATGTGCTATCTACAAGAGATCTGACAGGAAGTGAGCACTTTGAACAACTTCTAAGATCAAGAGCTGATCAGTTTCTGGCTGCAAATCCACAGATCAGAACCTTGGAAGTCAAAGAAGAACCTTGGTGGAAAGACAACTGAAACTTCATAACTAGAGTAGTTCTAATTTCAAATTTCTAGATTAGTTCAAATTTTGTAACTTAGTATAACTATTAGCTTAGTTACTCCGTACAAACTCTGTTGTAATTACTTGTTTTGTAATCAAGCTTGAAACTTTGATCATGGACTACTTAGCTAAACTGCTAGTATAGATGAATCTTAGTAGATAGCTCATTTAGTGTAAATATATAAAATCAAAAATCCTATAAACAGAAAAAGGATAAAAAAGATACCACAAAAACAGAACAATGGTACTTCATAAATGAAAAGATTCCCAAAAACAGAATATAAAGGGAACGTATTTTAAACAGTTACCAAAAACAGATAGCTAGGTAACCAAACTGAACATAAATGTTTTATCTTTACAAATCCGAGTCAAACTGATTTTTCTTAAACAAGATAAGGTTTTGTCATCATCAAATAGGGGGAGATTGTTGGGGAGATAGAGATATCAAACCATAATCAAGCCTTTCTATTATTAAAAATAGGATTTGATGCTAACAAAACCACATATTCAGTTTATACTTGGATCAATGAAAAACATGTGTTGTTTTTCATATTAGACTTAAAGAAATTCCTAAGTAAGAAATGTTAGCTGAAGAACAAAAGTGTCAGCTGAACACTTAGTATCAGCCAAAGGAACAGCTTCAGGAAGATCAGCTAAGAAGAAAAGACAAGTTAAGAAGCATCAGCTGAGCAGCTACAAAGCATCAGCTGATGGTCCAAAACCATCAGCTGAGAGGTATCTCCAGATCAGCTGAGTAGTCACGGATCAGACGAGTCAATTACTCTGATCAGCTGATGCCTCCTATCCATCAGATAAGCTACTATTTACTTATTCAATCTTTTCTTTGTCAGTTTATCACTCTCAATGATTAGCCAAGCCATCTGGATCTACTGATCATAAAGGTTGATTAGCTTATATTGTTTCACTAGAGTTTGTATTATCAGCTAAGCAATTCTGATCAGCTGAGCAGACCTCAGTAGCTGAGTCTTTCACATTCATCCTTAGCGGAGCAAAAATATGTTTGCAGTTCAATGTCTGTTAGCTGAGTCATTATACAACATCTCAGTTAATAGTTTTTCATTATATTATTTTCTTAAGTCCAAGGCAGGACATGCGTTTTTATAGTATGCCTTTAGATCTATCTTTGTAAAAGTACTAAGCACTTTTTGAAATATGCAAAGAGACAAAAAGGATTAATCTTGATCCACTGGAAAAGATGATAGATACTTTAGAAGAGAAGATCTCGAAGATATGCTTTAACAACTAAATATGGCTGGCAACTCTATACTTGGTTAAGTCAAGTCTTTAAGAAGCATGGTGTTAATAAAAGTACAAGCATGGAAATAAGAGTTTACACTCCCTAGACAAAAAGGTAGTACTTTGATAATATATTAATAGATAGTGGGAATTGACTTTACTTGATAGTACATTCACTTTACACACTTTCTGTATAAACTAAACTTACTTTTCACCTATTAACTTTATCTGTTATAATATTATTAAACCAAGTACCTTTGTCTCCTTCTCCACTCCATCAACCCGGACACCACCTTGCTTATATGCATGGAAACATGCTAGGTAATCGAATAGATCCTTTTGAACACTGATATCTCTTTAGTTGAGAGAATAGAAGAGTTAGCATTTTATCTTTCAGTGTAAACAAAGTTGTTCATGTGTTGAACATCTTAGACATAAGTTGTTTAAGATTAGCTTTGTCTATGTGTTAGACAGTTTAGTTGCCACCTTTTATTGAACTTAGATTTTCCGCATCTAGTTCTTGTAATTCTTGATTCATATCAATAAGAATTATATAAAAGTAAACCATGTGTCCTTTAAATTTTAAAAAGTTAAAGTTTGTATTCAACCCCCCCCCCCCCCCCTCTACAAACATTTGTTGTTGTAGTATCCATTCGGGACCAACGTCCAAATCTAGACCATTAGATTCATCAAATCAATTGTCAAGATCTAATAATAGTATTATTGTAATTAAGTAAACAATTATAAGATTTAATTCTAGAAGGATAAATATAATGGGAATCATTAAAAATTACAAAATTGATTATAAACTCACGATTTCTTCCAAAAATCTCAAAGCCTCCCTTTTTTTAATTTTTTTTACCCCTTAGATCTTTAAATTTCCATAACTATTTCAATTTTTGGAATTTGAGCAAAAAAAAATATACAAATCTACTCATTTTTTAATCATCTTTCAAACGAGACCACTCTTCCTATATTTATGAAAAAAAATTTGACGAAAATGATAAAAATCGGCTGACTGTTATAGATATAAAAGTGATGACGGAAATGATGAAAACTAATAGTTGTTATAGATATGAAAGGGTATTATGGGAATCATCCACCCCTTAAATCACGACCATTTCATGTCACATAATAGTAGGTCCCGAAAATGATGAAACTGCCCCTTATATTTCATGTAACAACAGGTCCCGAAAATGATGACACTGCCCCTTATATTTCACGTAACAGCAGGTCCCGAAAATGATGAAACTGATGAAACTCGTTGACTGTTATAACAGGTGCCGAAAATGAGAAAACTGATGAAACTCATTATAACAGGTCCTGAAAATGATGAAAATTATAAAACTAACAGATCCCAAAAATGATAAAATTAATTGTTATAACAGGTCCCGAAAATGATGAAAATGATAACAATGACTATTATAACAGGTCCCGAAAATAATAAAACTGACTGTTATAACAGGTCCCAAAAATAATAGAACTTACTGTTATAACAGGTCCCGAAAATGATAAAACTTACTTTTATAACAGGTCCCGAAAATGATAAAACTTACTGTTATAACAGGTCCCGAAAATGATAAAACTTACTGTTATAACAGGTTTCGAAAATGATGAAAACTGGTAGGTGTTATAGATATGAAAGTGATGACGAAAATAATAAAACTAACTGTTATAACATGTCCCAAAAATGATAAAACTGACTGTTATAACAGGTCCCGAAAATGATAAAACTGATTGTTATAACATGTTCTAAAAATGATGAAAACTAATAGGTGTTATAGATATGAAAGTGATGATGAAAATTATGAAACTGACTGTTATAATAGGTCCCGAAAAAAATAAAACTGACTGTTATAACAATTCCTGAAAGTGATAAAACTGACTTTTATAACAGTTCCCGAAAATGATAAAACTGATTGTTGTAACAAATTCCGAAAATGATTAAAATTGGTAGGTGTTATAGATATGAAACTGATGACGAAAATGATAAAACTGACTGTTATAACAGGTCCCAAAAATTATAAAACTGATTGTTATAACATGATACGAAAATTATGAAAACCGCTAGGTGTTTATAGATATAAAAGTGATGACGAAAATGATAAAAACTGGTAGTTGTTATGGATATGAAGGTGATGACGAAAATGATAAAACTGATAGATGTTACTTTTCTTCCAACAGGCGAAAATGATAATTTTCAAAATAAAATTTTCAGAAATATAGGAAGAGTGGTTTTGTTTGAAAGAGGATTAAAAAATATGTAGATTGGTATAATTTTTTCGCTCAAATTCAAAAAATTGAAATAGTTATGGTTATTTAAAGATTTAAGGGGTAAAAAAATAAAAAATAAAATAAAATTTGAGAATGGCTGGAAGAAAGAGGTGGGGCGCGTTAGTTTCTAATCAAATTATGCAATTCCTATTTTGCCCTTTTAAATGAGTGACTGAGATTAGGCCTTTGTGGACTTTGTTAAAACAAGGAGCTTTGTTGATCCTTACCATATATATATATATATATATATATATATATATATATATATATATATATATATATGTTCGTACGTACGTATGTATACGTGATGCATGCATATGTATATACATATACCTATACATCAAGTCAAAAGCAACAACATACATAAAAATTTAAGAATAGTATCTAACGAGAAAAAGTATTTACATAATAGTTTGTAAACGTAACGTGAACAACATTGTTTTATTTTTATTTTTTAAAAAGAAGCCTGTAACAAGAAAATAGAATAAATTATTATAATCAATACAATAATCACTAAAATATACGAGGCACACAAGGGAATGACAATAAATGTACAAAACAAAGAACAACAAAATTCAACCTTTTGGTGTAATGACGTATAATAAATATTTGGTTAAATTCCATTATATTTTCAAGCTTTACATACACTTGAACATGCTTTAATACCTATTTTAAGGTTTTAGTTATTAAATGGCATAAAAATATTAATGTACTAATTTGGTGTTGTCAACTAGAGATTAAGCAAGGTTCACCCCTTTTATTATGATTTGTGGTCATACATATACTTGTATATAACACGAGAGACTCCTTCACAATTCCACACACAATTACTTCCTTCTTATACATAGAGTCCAACTAAAAACTCTTGTTTAAACATGGAATCCCGTCAACAAGAGATCACTTTAATTGAGAAAGTTTGTGAGATTTATGACAAAATTTCAAAACTTCAAACACTCAAACCCTCCAAAGATGTCAACGACTTGTTCACTCAACTCGTCCTCACATGCACCCCACATTCTTCTATCAATATAGAAGCACTCCCGACCAATGTCCAGAAAATAAGGTCTAAGCTCATAAGACTATGTGGTGTAGCAGAGGGCCATCTTGAAGCTCACTTCTCGATGATATTAGGCACTTTCCAAAATCCTCTTGACCATCTAAATATCTTTCCATACTATGCCAATTATCTGAAGCTTAGCCGTCTCGAGTATGATATCCTTAAACAACACTATCCCATGACAACACAAGCGCCTAAGCGTGTCGCGTTTGTGGGATCTGGCCCCTTACCACTAACCTCAATCATCTTGGCTTCTTATCATCTCAAAGGAACAACTTTTCACAACTACGACATTGACCCTTTGGCAAACTCGATGGCATCTTCTCTTGTTTCATCTGATCATGACATGTCCAAAAGAATGGTCTTCCACACCGCTAATATAATTGATGTAACTGATGAGCTTAAAGAATATGATGTGATATTTTTGGCAGCACTTGTGGGAATGGACATTAATGAGAAAGTTAAAGTTATCGAACATTTGGCAAAATACATGGCCCCTGGTGCCATTCTCATGCTTAGGAGTGCCCATGGTGCTCGTGCTTTTCTTTACCCAGTGGTAGACCCTCAAGTTCTTCTAGGGTTTGAGGTTCTCTCCATTTTCCACCCAGATGACGATGTCATTAACTCTGTTGTGATCTCACGCAAGTATATGGAGCCTACTAACCTTGATCATAATCGTGATTTTCATTTGGAGATTGGCTCCATCATGCCATCAAGTTGCAAGTATTGTGAGTTACAAGCTAATTTCAACAATCTACACAACCATATGAAAATGATTGATGACTAGAGTCCTAGACATCAATATATCCACCTTGACGAGGCCTAATTGAGAATGAAACAAATAATTATTCGTGTGTGATTTCTTATGCTATAGCTAATATTCAAGATTTATATGTATGTGCCCATGATGAAAGGTGTGCGACTAGATGTAATTCACTAAGTACCGAGAGGTATTACCAATTGTCAAGAAATAAAGTTTCATTATGTAATGTGTTATACTATTGATTTGGTTTTTTCTTTCTTGAACAACCAAAAGTTATAGAATTTATATGGACTATTAGTTTGCGTTATAGAATTATATAGGATTTTTATGCCTACAAGTCAACAAATAATATTTAAAATGAGTTTTGATACTTTTTGTAACATCCATACCTCAGAAATTAATGATTATTTTTTGTAAATGTTTATGATGGTTGAAATTAATACATTTTTTAATGCAACTGCTAGACAGTGGCGGATCTAGAAATTTATAGTAGGGTATGCACTTTCTAATAGATTTACAAATTAATCAATTATTCAAGTTAATCAAACAAATTTAGAGGGGTTTTTTTCGGGTTTATTTGGGCGGGTTTTACACTTTCAGTCAGTGAACAACTCATTCTATATTCAATATCTATTATTCCAGAAAACATAAATTAAAAATAAAACACAATAAAGATTAATCGATTATGAAAATATTATATAAAATCTATAGATTATCTCTTCCTTGTTGCTTGTTTATCTTGTCCATATTAAAAAGGGTTAATAATGGAAAAAACCTCAAACTTTGCTTTACTTTTTAGTATAAACCTTAATTTTTGTTTTTACATGATTTAAATCTTAAACTTTATTTTACTTTTAGTTTAAACCTTAAACTTTATTTTACTTGTTGGTTTAAACCTTAAACTTTATTTGTAAATGATTTAAACCTTAAACTTTAAATGTATTGCCATGCCCAAAACGTGCACACTGGGGTTCAAACCGATGTGGGGAGGGGCTGAATGACTTTGCGATTCCCTGATGTGACGAGCCAGAGTTCACCCCGTCTTAGATGGTGAGGTCTATTTTGGTGATTCCCTGATGTGACGGGCCCAAAGTGCACATAGGAGGATTAAATTTGTACGAATTATGTTTCATTCGATGTCCCAAATATAAAGGAGTCGTGTTTTGGATTAAATACGATTGGTACGGTTTATACCCACCAGAAATAGCACGGGGTCGATGTTGTCGTGCCCAAACCGTGTACCCGCACGTGTGAAATATGGATTCTATTCTAAAATAAATTTATTTAAAGGGTTATAAATTATTTTAGAGGTATTAATTACTGCAACGTTTTTTTCTTGCTTTTTACTGTTGATGTCAATTTTATCTGTTATACCGTTTTATTCATATGAGGAGTCTCTTAGTCTCATCATGCAAAAGTGGTAGCTTTCTGGACCAAACTTTGCAGTTTGGAAGTTGCACTTTATGAACATCCTAAGGGCACAGGGAAGGCTGTACACAGTCAATAAGCCACCTCTAGCACGACCTGATTATTCTACTCAGGATGAAGAGTATGATACGTATTATAAGTATCTACCTGATGAATATGACTAACCCTATTAAAAATATAAAAAACTTATATATGATCAGCTGGATATAAACAAAGAATTTAAATAATTACTCACCTACGATCCCACCTATACTTACCTGCTTAGTCAAATAATCAATTCTCCATGACTACATTTTCACTTTCCTAGTTCCCTACCTATCTACTGCACTTTTGTTTAGTTTTATTTTGGTTCTTCAAATCTAATTATCTAATAACAAATAGAAAAAGAAATAGAGAATGAACTAGGGTTGAGTTTTACCGAGAGGGTCGAGCAAGTTACAGTGGTTAAGAAAAGAGAGGTGGTCGACAATTGACGACCCCACGTTAAAACCAAGGTAGATGATGACGGTAGATGAGGATCGACTTTGTCATCCCCGCATCGAGGTAGTTGATGATGATTATGCCTCGACGTTTCCAATACTGATTTCGTTCAAAAGAGTCTAAGGAAGCCAAAGTCGGTGATTTCTGATGTCATTCAAAAAGGGATTAACAGAGTCTTTGGGTTGCGACTAGATGAATAATAGCGGCGACGGATGGCGACTAGATGATTACATCATTTGCATAATCCTAACTATCCTAAGTAAGCACTATTAACAGTTGGTCAAGTTTGCAATGTTCAAACGAATAAGATAAAATTAGTATCAATGGTTGTCAAAAGCCTTACAGTCTAAACAAGTTGTTCATCTCACAGTGTTTGATCAGGCAAGAAAAGACTAATTAATTATAAGAACAGGATCTATACTCAATTAAGGTGTAATGAATATATATAGTTTCGGTGTCATGGGTATGTGATGGAGAGAAAAAACACTAAGGGGCCGTTTGGTTCGTGGAATGGAATTGACCGGTATTGGAATTTGTTAAAGATTTCGAATTGGAGGAAATGGAATTGGAATTGGAAGGATCATAATGGAATTGGTTCCTTCGTGTGTTTGGTTCGCGGAACTTACATGTATAACATATCAGTTATAATGTGATTATTTGTTTTGTTTCCCCACTAGATCCAGTTGTGATATTGGGATGAGATTTATGTTAATATTATTCCGCTATGCTTGTTTTACCCTGTAAATCCCGAGAGTGGTATCAGAGTCTTTTCTAGGGTCGGTGGGGAACAAGTTTAATCATATTATATTGTTTATATATATATATATATATATATATATATATATATATATATATATATATATATATATATATATATATATATATATATGTGTGTGTGTGTGTGTGTGTGTGTGTGTGTGTGTGTGTGTGAAACTTATAATGTGGTTAAGATCAAGTTTCTGATCTAATACCTGATAAAGTTTCCATCTTTACTTCTTTAATATATATCTCATATATGTGTGAAACTTTAAATTCTGGTTTAGAATCAAGTTTTGATCTTTTTACCAATTAAAGTTTCTAGTTTACTGTTTATATATGTTTGTATATATTATATGCGTGAAACTTGGTTTTTGGCCAAAAGTCAAAGTTTTGACTTTTAACCAAATAAAGTTTCCAGTTTATCTATTTTGTATTTATACATATATTATATGTGAAACTTGAGTTTTCGTCAAAAGTCAAAGTTTTGACTTTTAACAAATAAAGTTTCCAGTTTACATGTTTTTGTATATATTAGTATAAATTGTGTGAAACTTGAAGTTATTAAAAGTTCAATGTTTTTGTATTTTTAATCAAGTTTCTAACTTTATTATTATATATTTAATAATGTTGACGTTTAACCTATGTGGTGTTTTTTTTTATCTAGTTTGAGATATTTAACAAAAGGCACAGTTTAGACCCAGGTTTGAGGCCAAGGTTAAATTTTATGGGATTGACATAAGACCAGTTGTGTTTTGATGTTTAGATTCAAGTTTTGAATTGATGTGTTAAAAGCGTACCATGTTTGAAATTTATAAAAACCGTCTTTATTTATGTACGACTGTGACACAAAATAGGCAAATGAACCGATTGTATTATAGTATAGAAAATAAGTACGGGTGTCGAACACTTGGGGAACGAGTATGATTTGATAAAATTATATTAATTTAAATATTAAACTAGACTAAACTACTTAAAAGCAATAAAGGGGGAATTTGTGGTGAAATTGAGAACTTTCAACCAACTAAGTACCACTAACAAATTAGAAAACCACTAAGAATGCAAAGAAAGCAATAAAGCAATAAACTCGGAGAATTAAATATATATGAAGATGTTCCCTCCCTATATTCGATTCCACTTTTTTTATGGCAATTAATTCATGGCAAGAAGAGCTAAACACACTTTAAACATTCATGCATCGATTCCAAAATTAGTTAAAACCTTGGTCCAGTTATAACCGTCTAATTACACCAATTAATAATCTTTATGGTCAAAAGCGCGATTAAAAGGAATAATTAGCCAATTGATTCGATTACCAAGTAAAGACTCAACCTTTAATGTTTAATATGATCAACAAAACACCATTAACACATAAAGGTTATTAATCACATGCAAAATCATCTATTTAAAGTTGCTTAACACTAGGATTTGATCAATCACTATCTCCTAAATCATCTATTGGTCCTAGATAATCAAGATGCAAGGTTTATGAATTAAATGGTCTTTTAAAACACAAAACTCATATTATAAAAAACCAAAACAGATTGCTAAGCATGGATGAACTAAGATTAAGCTAAACATGAATTAAACTTGAAATCAAGTATCAAACCCATGAATTAATACACCATTACAAGAGTTTCATCTCGTATAGGGAGGAAAACAAAAGATCTATCCAATCATAATAGTTCTAAACTTCTGGAAATCAAGAAGAAAGAAGAACATCATGAGTAAGAATGAAAAAACTGTAAAAAGCCGAACGATTCTTCAACTTTATCTTCAATTTTAACCTCCAAACTCTAAAGCTATGCTCCAAGGCTTCCTCTACTACTCTAATGGTGTTTCCAGAGAGTTGTGATGGGTAAAAGTGGGACTGAATGAATAAATCCCGAAGAGAAGAAAAATATATATAGGGCTTGACTGCAGGGGATCGCGCCGCGACCGGCCAGATCGCGCCGCTATCGCGGCTGATCCACTACATTCTCGCGGTTCAAATTTCAAACTGCAGATGAGATGCTGCCATGTCATCATCGCGACGCGACCGGGAGCTTAGATCGCGACGCGATCGCAAGTTTGACCGGCAGAATTAACTTTTTCGTATTTTTGCATATTTATCTTCTATTATCTCATCTTATCACCACAACTTCCGAATTTTGAACCTGAAAAACAATATTAACATTATCAAATACCTTCTAAATATATTTTTCATATTTTCTAATAAAAATAAATAAATATCGCATAAAATATATATATATAAATCCAGCGATATCATGAATCATCACGAGATTTTATATATATGTAGCATGTATGGTTATAATGCGTGTATTATTTATTTAAATTTTTCATGACGTGGTTGGAATATTTATTATTTCCTTTGAAGGCAAATGCCTAAAACCTAGTGGATCACTTTGTTTTGTTTCTTTTTAATTTCTTGCTGTGGTTGATTACATTTATTTTATCCGGTGTCGGGAGTCTTGTGTGCCATTTACAACTCCTATTCAATTTTATAAAAGTATTAGGTTTAGTGGGCCTGCGTGCCTTTGAATTATTATGTAATAGGGCACTAAGTTTTATCTGTAAAGTATAATATTGTATAGAAATAGGAGTTTCTATGTAATATACCCATGAGGTATATATAGGGATATGAAATGTGTAATGTATAAGGTTTTGAGCATAATGAAAGAATAACTAGGTGTTTTCTAAGGTGTAAACCTTGTTCTCTCTAATTATTCATATATAAACCTTTATAAATCCTACATGATACATGAACCACTTGTTATATGGGACTAACATTATCAAAATTGTATATGTTAGTTTAATATTTCTAAATGCAATATTATTAGAGACGATCAAGCAAGACAAGGAGCAAGACAAAGGGAGAGGATGCCATGGATGCTGCAGCTAGTGTGAGCATCAAGTTTTCCATGCCATGTGTGTTGTTTGTGATCCACTTACGGTTTGACCACACGGGTGCTTGATTTTATTCAAGTACCAGTGATGGTCAAAAAGGCGTTGTGTTTTGGCTTATTATTATTATTAATTGTGTGGTTGTGTATTAATTATTTATATAGTGTATGCTCGTCATTAAAACCATATACATATATAAAGTACATTTTTAAGTTGAAATTTTTTTTCCAACTAAAAAGATAGTAGTTTTACAAGTTTTTTAAAACAGTAAACTGGCTAAACGTTTTTGAAACAAATAAACCCATTTTAAAATCTTAGACCAGTAGTGCTACCCATCTAATGCTACATCTTTCCTGCTCCCGGTACCTTGGTGTGTTGTCATGCCCAAAACGTGCACACTGGGGTTCAAACCGATGTGGGGAGGGGGTGAATGACTTTGCGATTCCCTGATGTGACAAGCCAGAGTTCACCCCGTCTTAGATGGTGAGGTCTATTTTGGTGATTCCCTGATGTGACGGGCCCAAAGTGCACATAGGAGGATTAAATTTGTACGAATTATGTTTCATTCGATGTCCAAAAGATAAAGGAGTCGTGTTTTGGATTAAATGCGATTGGTACAGTTTATACCCACCAGAAATAGCACGGGGTCGATGTTGTCGTGCCCAAACCGTGCTCCCGCACGTGTGAAATATGGATTCTATTCTAAAATAAATTTATTTAAAGGGTTATAAATTATTTTAGAGGTATTAATTACTGCAACGTTTTTTTCTTGCTTTTTACAGTAGATGTCAATTTTATCTGTTATACCGTTTTATTCATATGAGGAGTCTCTTAGTCTGATCATGCAAAATTGGTAGCTTTCTGGACCAAACTTTGTAGTTTGGAAGTTGCACTTTATGAACATCCTAAGGGCACAGGGAAGGCTGTACACAGTCGATAAGCCACCTCTAGCACGACCTGATTATTCTGCTCAGGATGAAGAGTATGATACGTATTATAAGTATCTACCTGATGAATCTGACTAACCCTATTAAAAATATAAAAAAACTTATATATGATCAGCTGGATATAAACAAAGAATTTAAATAATTACTCACCTACGATCCCACCTATACTTACCTGCTTAGTCAAATAATCAATTCTCCATGACTACATTTTTACTTTCCTAGTTCCCCACCTATCTACTGCACTTTTGTTTAGTTTTATTTTGGTTCTTCAAATCTAATTATCTAATAACAAATAGAAAAAGAAATAGAGAATGAACTAGGGTTGAGTTTTACCGAGAGGGTCGAGCAAGTTACAGTGGTTAAGAAAAGAGAGGTGGTCGACAATTGACGACCCCACGTTAAAACCAAGGTAGATGATGACGGTAGATGAGGATCGGCTTTGTCATCCCCGTATCGAGGTAGTTGATGATGATTATGCCTCGACGTTTCCAATACTGATTTCGTTCAAAAGAGTCTAAGGAAGCCAAGGTCGGTGATTTCTGATGTCATTCAAAAAGGGATTAACAGAGTCTTTGGGTTGCGACTAGATGATTAATAGCGGCGATGGATGGCGACTAGATGATTACATCATTTGCATAATCCTAACTATCCTAAGTAAGCACTATTAACAGTTGGTCAAGTTTGCAATGTTCAAACGAATAAGATAAAATTAGTATCAATGGTTGTCAAAAGCCTTACAGTCTAAACAAGTTGTTCATCTCACAGTGTTTGATCAGGCAAGAAAAGACTAATTAATTATAAGAACAGGATCTATACTCTATTAAGGTGTAATGAATATATATAGTTTCGGTGTCATGGGTATGTGATGGAGAGAAAAAACACTAAGGGGCCGTTTGGTTCGTGGAATGGAATTGACCGGAATTGGAATTTGTTAAAGATTTCGAATTGGAGGAATTGGAATTGGAATTGGAAGGATCATAATGGAATTGGTTCCTTCGTGTGTTTGGTTCGCGGAACTTACATGTATAACATATCTGTTATAATGTGATTATTTGTTTTGTTTCCCCACTAGATCTAGTTGTGATATTGGGATGAGATTTATGTTAATATTATTCGGCTATGCTTGTTTTACCCTGTAAATCCCGACAGTGGTATCAGAGCCTTTTCTAGGGTCGGTGGGAAACTAGTTTAATCATATTATATTGTTTATATATATATATAAATATATATATATATATATATATGTGTGTGTGTGTGTGTGTGTGTGTGAAACTTATAATGTGGTTAAGATCAAGTTTCTGATCTAATACCTGATAAAGTTTCCAGCTTTACTGTTTTAATATATATCTCATATATGTGTGAAACTTTAAATTCTGGTTTAGAATCAAGTTTTGATATTTTTACCAATTAAAGTTTCTAGTTTACTGTTTATATATGTTTGTATATATTATATGCGTGAAACTTGGTTTTTGGCCAAAAGTCAAAGTTTTGACTTTTAACCAAATAAAGTTTCCAGTTTATCTATTTTGTATTTATACATATATTATATGTGAAACTTGAGTTTTCGTCAAAAGTCAAAGTTTTGACTTTTAACAAATAAAGTTTCCAGTTTACATGTTTTTGTATATATTAGTATAAATTATGTGAAACTTGAAGTTATTAAAAGTTCAATGTTTTTGTATTTTTAATCAAGTTTCTAACTTTATTATTATATATTTAATAATGTTGACGTTTAACCTATGTGGTGTTTTTTTTATCTAGTTTGAGATATTTAACAAAAGGCCCAGTTTAGACCCAGGTTTGAGGCCAAGGTTAAATTTTATGGGATTGACATAAGACCAGTTGTGTTTTGATGTTTAGATTCAAGTTTTGAATTGATGTGTTAAAAGCGTACCATGTTTTAAATTTATAAAAACCGTCTTTATTTACGTACGACTGTGACACAAAATAGGCAAGTGAACCTAATCGTATTATAGTATAGAATATAAGTACGGGTGTCGAACACTTGGGGAACGGGTATGATTTGATAAAATTATATTAATTTAAGTATTAAACTAGACTAAACTACTTAAAAGCAATAAAGGGGGAATTTGTGGTGAAATTGAGAACTTTCAACCAACTAAGTACCACTAACAAATTAGAAAACCACTAAGCATGCAAAGAAAGCAATAAAGCAATAAACTCGGAGAATTAAATATATATGAAGATGTTCCCTCCCTATATTCGATTCCACTTTTTTTATGGCAATTAATTCATGGCAAGAAGAGCTAAAGACACTTTCAACATTCATGCATCGATTCCAAAATTAGTTAAAACCTTGGTCCAGTTATAACCGTCTAATTACACCAATTAATAATCTTTATGGTCAAAAGCGCGACTAAAAGGGATAATTAGCCAATTGATTCGATTACCAAGTTAAGACTCAACCTTTAATGTTTAATATGATCAACAAAACACCATTAACACATAAAGGTTATTAATCACATGCAAAATCATCTATTTAAAGTTGCTTAACACTAGGATTTGATCAATCACTATCTCCTAAATCATCTATTGGTCCTAGATAATCAAGATGCAAGCTTTATGAATTAAATGATCTTTTAAAACACAAAACTTAGATTATAAAAAACAAAAACAGATTGCTAAGCATGGATGAACTAAGATTAAGCTAAACATGAATTAAACATGAAATCAAGTATCAAAGCCATGAATTAATACACCATTACAAGAGTTTCATCTCGTCTAGGGAGGAAAACAAAAGATCTAGCCAATCATAATAGTTCTAAACTTCTGGAAATCAAGAAGAAAGAAGAACATCATGAGTAAGAATGAAAAAACTGTAAAAAGCCGAACGATTCTTCAACTTTATCTTCAATTTTAACCTCCAATCTCTAAAGCTATGCTCCAAGGCTCCCTCTACTACTCTAATGGTGTTTCCAGAGAGTTATGATGGGTAAAAGTGGGACTGAATGAATGAATCCCGATGAGAAGAAAAATATATATAGGGCTTGACTGCAGGGGATCGCGCCGCTATCGCGGCTGATCCACTACATTCTCGCGGTTCAAGTTTCAAACTGCAGATGAGATGCTGCCACGTCATCATCGCGACGCGACCGGGAGCTAAGATCGCGACGCGATCGCAGGTTTGACCGGCAGATTTGACTTTTTCGGATTTTTGCATATTTATCTTCTTTTATCTCATCTTATCACCACAACTTTCGAATTTTGAACCTGAAAAACAATATTAACATTATCAAATACCTTTTTAATATATTTTTAATATTTTCTAATAAAAATAAATAAATATCGCATAATATATATATATATATATATATATATATATATATATATATATATATATATATATATATATATAAATCCCGCGATATCATGAATCATCCCGAGATTTTATATATATGTAGCATGTATGGTTATAATGCGTGTATTATTTATTTAAATTTTTCGTGACGTGGTTGGAATATTTATTATTTCCTTTGAAGGTAAACGCCTAAAACCTAGTGGATTACTTTGTGTTGTTTCTTTTTAATTTCTTGCTGTGGTTGATTACATTTATTTTATCCGGTGTCTGGAGTCTTTTGTGCCACTTACAACTCCTATTCAATTCTATAAAAGTATTAGTTTTAGTGGGCCTGCGTGCCTTTGAATTATTATGTAATAGGGCACTAGTTTTATCTGTAAAGTATAATATTGTATAGAAATATGAGTTTCTATGTAATATACCCTTGAGGTATATATAGGGATATGAAATGTGTAATGTATAAGGTTTTGAGCATAATGAAAGAATAACTTGGTGTTTTCTAAGGTGTAAACCTTGTTCTCTCTAGTTATTCATATATAAACCTTTATAAATCCTACATGATACATGAAACAAATAAACCCATTTTAAAATCTTAGACCAGTAGTGCTACCCATCTAATGGTACATCTTTCCCGTTCCCGGTACCATGGTGTGTTGTCATGCCCAAAACGTGCACACTGGGGTTCAAACCGATGTGGGGAGGGGGTGAACGACTTTGCGATTCCCTGATGTGACGAGCCAGAGTTCACCCCCTCTTAGATGGTGAGGTCTATTTTGGTGATTCCCTGATGTGACGGGCCCAAAGTGCACATAGGAGGATTAAATTTGTACGAATTATGTTTCATTCGATGTCCCAAAGATAAAGGAGTCGTGTTTTGGATTAAATGCGATTGGTACGGTTTATACCCACCAGAAATAGCACGGGGTCGATGTTGTCATGCCCAAACCGTGCACCCGCACGTGTGAAATATGGATTCTATTCTAAAATAAATTTATTTAAAGGGTTATAAATTATTTTAGAGGTATTAATTACTGCAACGTTTTTTTCTTGCTTTTTACTGTAGATGTCAATTTTATCTGTTATACCGTTTTATTCATATGAGGAGTCTCTTAGTCTCATCATGCAAAAGTGGTAGCTTTCTGGACCAAACTTTGCAGTTTGGAAGTTGCACTTTATGAACATCCTAAGGGCACAGGGAAGGCGGTACACAGTCGATAAGCCACCTCTAGCACGACCTGATTATTCTGCTCAGGATGAAGAGTATGATACGTATTATAAGTATCTACCTGATGAATCTGACGTCACGTCAATTCCGATACTCCCCACAGCATCTGAGTTTTCGTATGAACTCAAAAGTAATGCAACTTTTGAGGTCGTGCAAGGTCTAGAGGAGCGTTTCAAGAGCAGTGAGCGTTGTGGACGCTCTCGGCTTATGAATGATATTCTTTCACATAGGATGAAATAAGGCCAGTATTTGAGTGATCATCTCATTAATATGAGAAGGTTGTTTGATTGCTTCATGCTTCTGGGATCACAAGTCAGTGAACAAGAACTTGTGATGCTTTTGGCCGGGTCTCTGACAGATCACTATCAGGCAAAGGTAGTATATGACATCAGAGGACAGGAATCAATAGTAGTTGGTATGCACGAGTTTCTAATGTGCATGGATGACCAGATGCACCCAAACATCCTTGATGCAACAGTAGTTGAGTCAATGGAAGAAGATGACTGGATTGATGAGCTATTAAACATTTGTTGCCCAGTTTGTGGTAGCTAGGATATTTGTGATCACTCACTCGACATTGATCAGTTGGATTTTGGTTCTACAAACGAGTCAAGTATCTTTATGATAGATTGCTTAATTACTTCTTTTGAATCATGGGTACTCGATACCTGATGTGGTCATCACATTTGCAATCACTTGCAGCGATTCAAGAGGAGTAGGAAACTAAGGAAGGGGTGACATAGACCTACGGGTTGGCGAAGGCTCCATCATTGGTGCTGAAGCCGTAGGAATATATTGTCTCAGGATACCTTCAGGATTAATCATAGAATTAGAAGGTTGTTATTATGTTCCTAGATTTGTCAAAAATGTAATCTCGTACGATTTATTAATAGACATTGGTTTTGCCTATCAGTTGGTAGGAAAAATAATTTTATGCTTTAAAGATAATTTATTTTATTTTAAAGCAAGTTCACAAAATGGTCTATATACAATAAGTCTGCAAGATGACAAGGAAATCTATCATATAAGTAAAAGGTCAAAGGACACTTTGAACCAAAGTTACCTATGGCATTGTCAGCTCGGGCATATTAATAAGAAATGCATAGAGCAACTTCATGAAGATGGAGTTCTAGGGAAAATTGATCTCGAATCAATTGACAATTGTGAATCTTGTTTGTCCGGCAAGATGACAAAGAAACCTTTCGACAGTTTGAATGAAAGGTCAAAGGAACTGCTAGGGATAATACACACAGATGTGTGTGGTCCTTTCAGTCAAGAAGCCAGAGGAGGATATCGGTACTTCATTACCTTTACCGAAGATTTCAGTAGGTATGGTTATGTGTATCTTATGAGACACAAGTCTGAAAGTTTTGATTTCTTCAAATAGTTTCAGAATGAAGTATAGAACTAGCTTGACAAGAAGATAAAGCTGCTTCGATCATGTAAAGGAATGTGTGATTTTTTTACAACTCCGTATACGCCAAAGTGGAATGGTGTATCAAGAAGGAGGAATAGAACCTTGCTTGACATGGTTCGTTCTATGATGAGTCAAACTAGTTTACCAATGTCGTTCTGTGGACACGCACTCGAAATGGATGGTTTTATGCTAAACCGAGTTCTAACAAAGTTTGTGGAGAAAAGAAAGACACCGTTCGAGTTATGGATGGGGAAAGCCTAAACTGCATTTCTTGAAGATTTGGGGTTGTGAGGCGTTCGTTAAACGACCGTTATCGTAAAAACTCAAACCCAAACTACATTTCAAAAGTTTTAACATGTGTTGTTTTTCAAAACAGACTTAAAGAATTTTCTAAAGTATGAAACATCAGCTGATGAATTAAAACATCAACTGAACTCTAAGTATCAAAAGACGAATCAGCTTCAAAGGATCAAACGAGGAGAAAAGAACATCAACCGATGGTTTACAAAACATCAGCTGAGGATCAAAAGCATCAACTGACACCTCTAAAGCATCAGCTAAAGACTTCTCTAGTTCAGATAAGTAGTTTACTATTTACTAAAGTAACTTTTATAAGTTTATCACTCTACATGATCAGCAGAACATATTTGATCTACTGATCATATAGGTTGATTAACTTATACACTTTAGTCCCTATTTATTTCATCAGCTGAGCAAAATTATTATTGCAGTTTAGAGTTAGTTTCATCAGCTGAGTCATATTAAATATGTACACTTAGTTGTTTTATTCTTAAGTCAAGGTAGAATATGTGTTGTTCTATTTTGCCTTTAGGATTTCCTTTGTAAAAGCATTAGCACTTTTTGGATCTGCAAAGAAACAAAAAGGATAGAGTTTGATCCCCTAGAAAAGGTGAAAGCTACTTTACAAAAGAAAGATCTCGAAGATTTGTTTCAACAACTAAGTATGGCTGGCAACTCCATACTTAGTAAAGTCAAATCTGAAGAAAGCATGGTGTTGTATAAAGTACAAGCATGGAAAGAGAAACTTGCACTTCGAAGGCAAAAGGTATGGGTTTAATAATATAATAATAGATAATGGGATTTACCTTTACCGATAGTACATGCACTTTATACCTTTAGTGTATAAAGTGAGTTTACTTTCTACCCACTAACTTTATCTATTATAATATTATTATTCTTATACTTTATTGTTCCCTTCTCTTACCACCATCCGGACTCCAAGCTTTATATATATATATATATATATATATATATATATATATATATATATATATATATATCTATATATATATATATATTCAAGCATTCCCCATGCTTGAGCACATCGGTTGAACACTGTAAAATCTCATCAGTTGAGATTTAGAAGAATTAGCAAAATATTTCACAGTGTATACAAACTTGTTCATGTGTTGAACATTCTAAGCATTAGTTGTTTAGAATTAGCTAGTCTATGTGTTAGACTAAAACTGTTGCCAACTTTGTTGAACTTAGATTTTCCGCATCAACTTCATGTAATTGTTGATTAAAATCAATAAGAATTATATAAAGTACATCCGTGTGTTTTAAATTTTAATTAGCTAAAGTTTGTATTCAGCCCCCTCTTCTACAAACATTTGTTGTTGTAGTATCTATTCGGGACCAACAACTGGTATCAGAGCAGGCTAGATAATTCATATCTGAGATCTGTTTTGCTTACTCTTCAACTGCTTCTATCCCACACTTCAAAATGACCACTCTTGTTGCTGCTTATAACAGTTTCTCAAACAATGGCTCACTCACAAGGTGCCCAATGTTTGATGGTAAAAAAAATTTCCCTCTGGAAGAGTAGAGTTCTTCTCTACATGTCTAGCCTTGATGATATGATGCTCAAGACTATTACTGAAGGCTCCTATGTTCCTTCCTCTACTGTCAAAGTCACTGATGCCACTGCTACTACTCCTTTTGTAGAAAGATATGTTGTCAAAGTTGTGCATCAATGGTCTGATAAGGACAAAAGGTTGGTTAATCTTGATGTCAAAGTCAGAACAGCCTTAGTCTCTGCATTGCCCATTGAAGTCTATCATCAAGTTCTTAACTGCAAATCTATAAAAGAAATGTTAGACACTTTGACTGTTGCATAGAAGGCAATGAAGAAGTGCAGGTGAACAAGAAGCTCCTTCTTGTTAGAGAGTATGAGTTATTCTTTGCTCATAAAGGTGAAAGTCTTACCCAGAACTACACTAGGTTCAACTGCCTTATTCATGACTTAAGAAGGGCATATGTTCCCAAGATCAATAAGGAGCTTATAAACAAGTTTAAGGACTCTCTCCCACAATGTTGGGATCATTTCATCACTGTGTTAAAGCATGGTGAGAAAATCAAGGGTCTTTCACTGGTTGGTTTGTATGGAAATCTCATGAACCATGAATAATCAATGAAACAGAGGAAGATCTCTACCAAGGATATGAAGGAGGTTGCAAAAGCTCCATCAACTGCTCTTGTGTCTAAGGATACAAGATCTAGGAGTTTTGCTGCATTGGTGGATGAGTCCAGTGATGATGAGGAAGAGGTGGAGTCTTCTGAACATGAAGAGCAGATGGCTGATGGGGAAGAAAGTTTGGAGGACATGGACAACATTGAAGTTGCTGTTGAGCAGGCTGCCATGTTGGTTAAGAGGTTTAAACCTTTTCTCAAAGGAACCGGTGTCAAGAAATTCGGGAAGAGACCTTTCAAAGGTGACAGGTCCAAAACCAAGTCTTCTGAAGGATGTTTCTATTGTCGCAAACATGGTCACTATGCCAGTGAATGTAAGTCCAGAGGAAACACAAGCTTCAAGGCTCCTTCCGGATCAGACAACAAGATAGACTATGAAGCCAAGTATAAGAAGCTTATTGCTGCTGTTCTTGATAAGAAGAAGAAGAAGAAGTCCCAAGCCAAGGTGTTGGTGGCTGAGGAAGAGTATTCGGCTGAGGAGGATCTCTCAAGTGATGAAGATGAGGTTCTCACTACTCAGCTCAGCTTGATAGCAAGCACTGGCAGTTCAAGCTCCTTTGATGAAGACATGAAAAGGGCTGCTGAAGCTTGTACCTCTCCTAACTTGGATCCCTCTTCTATGTATCAGGTTGGAAAATTTATGAATTATGATGATAATGAAAAGAACACCATGTTTGATTATTTGTGTGTTGAGTTTCAATCTTATATTCAAAGAGAAAAGAAGCTAAAAACAGAAATAGAATCACTTAAGATGAAATTAATTCTTAAAGATGAGGAACTTAAATTAATGACAGTTCTGAAAGATGATCTAGCCAATTAAAAGATATTAAACTAGATCTTAATAAAAGAAACCAGTGAAGCAACTCAGAAGTTTAATGACCTGTTAGAATATGAAAAGTGAGGGTGCAATATGTAATTATTGTAAAGTTGGGCAAATGCTATAAAAGGCATTTGCCCTTCACATTTCAATCTAAGCTTTGCATTTACAACATATCTTGTGTTTGTGTTTCTCTCTACATTGCTCTCAGCTCTCTCTCTCAAACCGAATACACACACAAACACACACTAGCAAGATTATCATCTAGCATTGCTTCATCCATAGTATACGGGACCATCAATTGGTATCAGAGCCAAACTTGTTTTTGGCTCGTGATTTTTCAAAAACAACAAGTAAAACTCGAAGATTTCAAGCTCAAGGTGAAGAACAAGGTTCGAGTGCTACAAAGCATACAACTACAAGGTTAAGTTCAAGAAAGGTTCGAGTTCAAGCATTTCCAGAAGGTAGAACACATTTAAGGTATATAACACTACTTTTTCTTCGGGTTTGTACAAGGCTTTCTACTGTTTTTTAAGGCTTTCTTGAACACTTAAAACCGAGTGGTGATTTTAAAGGAAAAAGTCCAATAGTTCATTAAATGTTAGACTTTATGGCATTTAATTTTTTGGAAATTAAGCATTTATGGTGTTCTTGAGGTTTAAATGCAGTATTGAAGAAGAAGAATTCGGTTTTTGATTAAAAATAATTATTTATTCTTCAAAGTTTAAGTATAGAACAAGGCAACTCAAGTACTACCCATACCAATCAAGGTACAAGTGGGTAGATACCATAAGGGGTAAGGCCTTCAGATCTGATAGGGACACATCAGATCCTATAAGCCGGGTTTGTGGTAAATGCGATTGACTGGTTTAGGCGGCTTATAGAGTTCTTACAAAACTTAATTTACTAAGTGTTACTATTAAAGCTATCAGCCGCATAGGATCAATCGCATGCGATTGGATGCTCAAAAGTGATCTATCAGCCGCATAAGTTTTTGTGCGATTCTAAGTGTTGGTTCATCAATCACATTCTGTTGACCCGTGCGATTCAAAAGTTCTCGGTTATCAAAGAAAGGCAATCGCATTCGATTTTGTCATTTGAATGCCATTCGATTGAAGTCACTAACTATTTATTTCTAAGTGTTTGGTACTACAGGGATCAATCACACTCTATTAGTTACCCTTTTGATCACTGCCAAGAAGTTACTCTACTCAAATTTCAAGGGTTTTCTCCAATCGCATAACATCAATCACATACCTTAAACTTATTGGACAAGTGATAGAACCATTGGGACTTGACTTTGAACAAAGAGGACAATTGAATTTAAAACTCAAAATTATAATTCAAAATTGAATTTAATCTAACTCGGATATAATTCAAAGTTGAATTAAATTAACTCAATTCTATATAATTAAAATTGAATTAAATCTTTACAAGATCTAATTCAAACTTGAATTAAATTGAATTAGCTCCTCATTTTGTCAATTAAGTTTTCGAATAATCAATCCATATATAACAAGTGAATGATCATTTCTTAATTAAACTCTCACAATGTCGAGTTCAAATGAAATGATGTCCATCGGTACCGATACAAAACCTCTTGTTCTGTTTCAAGCTGAATACAATGTTTGGAAAGGAAGGTTCATGGACTTCCTGGAGTACAATGAGACACACGGATAGATGATTTTCGACTGCATCGTGAATGGGAACAAAAAGTTCACTAAAGTTGTTGAGGCTGATCCGAACAACAATCCCGGCATTCTCCGTCATGAGAGGGAAAAGACTGCTGATGAGCTCACAGCTCAAGAAAAGGAGACCAAGAAGGCTAAAAGATTGGCTAAGTACTATCTGAAACAAGGAATCTCTTCAGATATCTACACCAAGATAGATAGCTTAGCTACTGCTAAGGAAATATGTGATGAGATCAAGAAGCAGTTGCAGGGTACTGAGCAAGGAGAGTATATCAAACGTACCCAACTAGTCAACAGCTATCATGACTTCAGTGTTAAAGAGAATGAACTTCTTTCTGAAACATATGGTAGATTTTGCAAGCTGCAAAATGAGATGAGGTCCAATCAAATCATTCGAACTGACCTAGATCTAAACTGTGTTTTTCTGAAGTCACTAGGTCCAGAGTGGAATGAATATGTTAGACTGTACAAGAAAATCTATAAAGATCTTACCACAGTCACCTTCCATAACATATTTGAAGACCTCAATCAATACCAGGATGAAATACTGAAGACTCTCCCGAAACAAACAGATGCAGATAGTTTATCATTGGTGGCTACTGAGAGAATTCCAAGAGAATCTTCATCAAGATCCATGAAGTTTAAGCAGGTGATTCTTAGTGAATCAGAACCAGAAGATGATGATGAAGGCTCAGTTGAAGCTGCCATTCATGCCCTCTCGGTTGTTGGTAGAACTTTCAGAAATCGCTTTAATAAAACCAATAACAGACAAAGTTTTACTTCTGGCTCCAGAAGATCAGAAAGGCTTGCTCCTGTTGACAAGCCCAGATTTCAAAGGGATGAGAGAAAGGAGGAAAAGAAGACGGATTTGAAGTGCTACAACTGCGGGAGATCTAGTCACATGATAAGGAACTGTCCACAGAAGAAGGTCAATGATTCTGAATACTACAGACAAAAGTACCGCCTGTCAAAGCAAAAGCAGGATGGGAATGCACTTATGGTGGAGGAAGACCAGTTCCTGGAGGACACAGACTCCGAAAGTGATCTAGATGGTGAGGATCACGTACAATTCTATTTCATCGCTACTAGTGGAACAAGCGGTACATTCTATATCTAACTCTAACATGGGTTTTAACTTTGAACATATACAAACCATATTAAATCACATGAAAAAGTTAGAATTTAAGGTGACCAAACTAACAAGGAAAAATCAAGTGTTAAAAGAGGTCATTAACACACAAAACAAAGAAGCACAAGCTACAATTGAACAATTGGAGAAAAACATAGATGAATCTAAGGTTCAACTAGCTGTGAAAGAATCTGAATTTCTTGAATTAACTGATAAAACAAATGTCATCATACATGATCTCAAAGCAGAAGGTATTGGTGCAGAAAAGGATTCAGAAATTCTTAAAAATGATCAACACATTCTTTGTCTAAAAATTAAAGAACTGGAAGACCTTCTAATTAAAAGAGGGCAAAGTGAACAAACCATCTTTCTGTACAAACAAAAGGAATGAACTTTTTCAAGATGGACATTCGATGGACTTGGTTTTCAAAACCCTAATGTTCTGAGTAAAGTATCCGCCAAACAATTATAAAATGCAAATCTATTTGGCGAAGGACTAACTCAACAAATGGTATTTGTTGGTCAAGAGGAAGAACGACTTGAAGAGGATGTCAAACGAACCTTGTATCTCAAAACTAAAACTCCCTTCAATTATTCTAACCTCAATGACTCATACTTCACTTACCCATCTCCAACACTGAATTCACCTGTCACCACTCCAATCTATACAGATGAGGAACTTTATGCTCCTGAAGTGCCCAAACTCTAATTTCAATACATTCCCCACAAGAAATTACAGCTTAGGTTTCAAACCCTACAAGAATTTTGCTTCACACATCTGATACACGGAGACCTTATCAAAGCTTTCAACTCTGAAACCACACCTGAAACAATCTCTGTTTCTTCACAATCACATGAGTTCACTCACTTAGCTCAGGAAAATGCCATCCTTCACAAGCGTATCCAAAACATTTTTAATCATGATGAAAAGATCATAGATAACTTGTGCAGGGAAAACACAACATTAAAAGAATGCATCGCCCAAGTCAAACAAGCGATGCAGCCCCCTACTCCATTCACTTTCTCTCCATACGCAGAGCGAATTGAAGATTCTAAGCATGCGTCTACATCTTCCCAAGATGTCAAACCTGAAATAAAATCTTTTACCAATCCTACTTTGAACACTTTAAAGCAAAAACAGATTTTCAAACAGATATCCACTTCCACATCTAATCACATTTCTCGTATGAACACTGCCATACCTGAATCCTCAAAAGCAGCTACTAGTCGAACACGACTCCATTATAACGTTTTACATTCTGCTGCAGATGTGAAGAAGCTCGGGAGTGAAGAGCGTAAAATAAACATAACTTGGAAGAGAGTCATTCCTAGGTCATATAGGAAATGTTCAAACACTAGACAAACATGTGAACAAATTTTGATGTTTGATTCAGTCTGTAATCATTCACGTTTGCATGATAATGTTGCCTCTTCAATGTTTTGTATTAGTGATGGTTGCATCCATGGTCATTGTGAATTAATTGTGAATATGATCAATTAAGAAAACAAATTGGAATTAAACCATGTGAGGACTGGACAGACTTTTGCGCTAACCAAATCTGTGTTCCATTTATAAATTCAAAAGGATATATCATTCATCAGTGGATCACCACTCGTCAGTCACATGCACTCAAACGTTTAAACAAATCGAAACGATTAGTGACGATCAAAGAACTGGAAGTCTACAGACGGCAGGGTTACGAAGCATTCAAAAAGGCTTTGATTGCTCAAGAAAAACACTTGCACTCTCAAAAACGATTTCGCAATCCACCTTTCAAACATGCCAAAACTCCAAAACCCAAGTCATCATCCAATCAAAGGATAGTACAACCTACTGTTCCCAAAGCTCCAGTGAACAAAACCAGGTTGATACACAGAGGCCAAAGCAAATTCTTCAGAATTTCTCACAAACATGGATTCGCAAACATAACGCTTCCGTAACTCTACCGAATCCTAAGCCTCCGATTCCATCAACTGTCAAACCAAAGGTGGTACAGAAACTACCAACTAAGCCAACTCTTTCTCAATCGATTCCTTCTCGACAAAAGATTAAACCCACATGGGTACCTAAGGATAGATCACTAGAAGTTTCACCACTACAAATAGTCATAGTTACTACTCAACCTACTCAACTACTTCTAGGAACTAACAATCAAGGACCCATTCATATATGGGGACCTAAACGTGCTTTACTCTCTTTTAGCAGGCACCTCACTTGTGGTACCTGGACTCCGGTTGTACCAAACATATGACCGTCAACAAAAGTCTTCTCAAGAATTATGTTCCTAAGTACTCCGGGAATGTACGTTTTGGGAACGACAATGTTGCACCAATAATGGGGTACGGAGACATAGAGAAGAAGCACATCAAGATCAAGAAAGTCTCCTATGTTGAAGGGTTGGGTCACAATTTGTTTAGCATCGGACAGTTCTGTGATAAGGACATGGTGGTAGTATTCAAGAAGAACAACTGTTCTGTGTTAACCGAAACTGGGGATGAATTACTGGCAGACTCTAGGAAATCTAACCTGTATTCCATTGATTTGGAGAAATACGACTCCCCTACCTCCGTATGTCTACTGTCCGAAGCTTCCACAGATCTTACTTGACAATGGCACAAAAAACTTTCTCATCTGAACTTTCAAAATATCAACAAGCTAGTCACTGGTGACTTGGTGAGAGGCATTCCCAAGTTAAGATTCAAAAAGGATCATCTGTGTGCAGATTGTTAGAAAGGAAAAATGAAAAAGGATTCACACAAATCTAAACAAGTGTTCAGCACTACAAAGCCTTTGGAACTCCTGCACATGGATCTTTGTGGTCCTATGAGAATCCAGTCCAAAAAAGGGAAGAAGTATATTCTAGTCATGGTGGATGACTACTCTCGATATACTTGGGTCAAGTTTCTGCGTTCAAAAGATGAAGCCACTCCAACAATCATTTCCTTCATCAAGCAACAGCAGAATAACCATAGTCAGAGTGTTGTCACAATCATCTGTGTGCAGATTGTGAGAAATGAAAAATGAAAAAGGTTTCACACAAATCTAAACAAGTGTTCAGCACTACAAAGCCTTTGGAACTCCTGCACATGGATCTCTGTGGTCCTATTAGAATCCAGTCCAAAAGTTGGAAGAAATATATTCTAGTCATGGTGGATGACTACTCTAGATATACTTGGGTTAAGTTTCTGCGTTCAAAAGATGAAGTCACTCCAACAATCATTTCCTTCATCAAGCAACAGCAGAATAAGCATAGTCAGAGTGTTGTCTCGATCCGAACAGACAATGGAACTGAATTCAAGAACAACACTCTAAAGAGCTTTTGTGACCTTGTTGGGATCAACCATCAGTTCTCCGCTGCATATACTTCACAACAAAACGGTGTCGTGGAAAGATGAAATAGAACTTTGGTTGAAGCTGCCCGTACCATGCTATCATATTCCGGGCTCCCTCCTTTCTTTTGGGCTGAAGCAATCAGCACTGCCTGCTATATGCAGAATCGCTCTTTTATTAATAAACGCTTTAATAAAACTCCATATGAACTGGCTAATGGCATAGTACCTAATATCAAATACTTTCATGTCTTTGGTAATAGATGCTTTGTGCTTAATGACAAGGATATTCTAGGAAAGTTTGCTCCAAAAGCTGATGAAGCTATTTTCCTAGGTTATTCTACTAAATCTAAAGCTTATCGAGTTTTAAATAAAAGAACAAAGAGCATTGTTGAAAGTATCAACGTAACATTTGATGATACATTGAATGTTACAGATTTTCCACCAAAATCAACAGCAAACGCTTCTGAACATACCTGTTCAGGACCGGTGCTTCAAAATAAAGAATCAAACAATCCGTCCAGTTCAAATACTAATCTTGACTTTATGTTTGATTTCTTTACAATAATTCTATCGTCTCAAAGTCTGGAGATTAGTTCCTCTTCCATATGGCAAATCTGATGTCGGAACTAAGTGGGTGTTCAAGAACAAAAGGGATTTGGATGGAGTGGTTATTCGAAACAAAGCTCGGTTGGTTGCTAAAGGCTACAATGGGTAAGAGGGCATTGACTATGATGAAAAATTTGACCCCGTTGCTTGTATTGAAGCTATTAGACTATTTCCTGCATATGCAGCCTCCAGAAGCTTTCGTGTCTTTCAGATGGACGTGCAGACAGCTTTTCTCAATGCGGTTCTCAAAGAAGAAGTATATGTCTCACAACCTGAGGGGGCGTTTGTTTCAAGTATTGATTTTGGGGGGGATGGGATTTGTAGTAGGATTGGGATTTGGTGGGATTGGGATTAGCTGGGATTTAAAATCCCAATCCTTTGTTTGTTTCAAAACACCACCCACATATTTCTCATCCTCACCACCCACATATCTTCTTATCCTCCGGCCACCACCTAACCTCCGGCCACCACCAAACCGCCGCCACAATCTGCCGGAAACGACGGTGGCGACGACGAAGGGTTCCTACGCAAGCAGAAACCACCACCTTCACCACCTTCACCACCTGAAGAAACCCTAGGGAACTGGAATGGCGAAGACGAAGGGTTTCTTCACCGGAAACGACAGTGGACGACGACGGTGGACCACGGAAACGAAGGGAAACAACGCTAGGGTTTCCGTCACACGAGAACCACGAGCTGGAAGGTTTAACGATGACGATGACGGCTAGGGTTTCCGTTACCCGAGAACCAGATCTGAGAATGATTGCCGTCACCCGAGAACCAGATCGGTGAAACACGAGAACCAGATCGACGAACCACGAGAACCAGATCTGCGAAGGGTTGCAGCGGCTGGGGTTTCAAAACGATGGGGATGGTGGAAGAGGGCTAGGGTTTCGATGGGTTTTCAAGAGGAAGAAGTCGATGACGACAGGGTTATGCGCGATGACAACGGCGACAGTGGACGAGGCCGACGGCGACAGTGGAAGACTAGGGTTTCTTCGCCGGAGGGTAGCCTGATTGTCGCCGGATGGTCGCCAGAGAGATTCCCTCATCCATGGGATTTCAAAGTACCAGGGTGAGTGGGGGGATTTACAAATCCCACATCCAAGGGATTTCAAAGAATCCTAGGATTTGAAATCATCCCTCCCTTTTGCAAACAAAACATGACATTTCATTGGATTTGAAATCCCATTCCCATGGAATCCCCCCAAATCCCTCCAACCAAACACCCCGTGAGGGTTTCATCAATTCAAAATATCCAAATCATGTCTATATTAGATAAGGCCTTGTACGGATTAAAGCAAGCTCTACGTGCATGGTACGACGTCTTATCTGAATACTTGATTGGTGTAGGTTACTCAAAAGGGAAGACTGATACCACTCTATTCACCAAGACCAAGGGCAGGGACAAGATTTTAGTTCAAATATATGTGGATGACATTATTTTTGGGTCTATGAATCCAAAATTTAGTGACAAGTTTGCTAAGATTATGGCAAACAGATTTCAAATGAGTATGATGGGGGATATGTGATTCTTTCTCGGACTCCAGGTGAAGGATTTAAGTCATGGCATTTTTATTTGCCAATACAAGTACATCAAAGATATTCTCACGAAGTATGATATGATTAACTGCACACCCATATCTACACCCATTGCTGCTAAGGCACAACTATCAGCAGATCTTGATGGTTCTCCAGTAGATCTGAAAACTTACCGTGGGATGATTGGCTCGTTACTGTATCTAACTGCAAGTCGTCCAGACATCATGTTCTCTACCTGTCTCTGTGCCCGATACCAGGCGAATTCTAAAGAGTCACATCTTCTGGCAGTTAAACGGATATTCAGATATCTCAAAGGATTTATGGATCTTGGTCTGTGGTATCCCAAAGATTCAAATCTAGATCTCCATGCTTACTCAGATGCTGACTATGCCGGTTGCAAGATTGATAGGAAAAAAAAGATCTGGTAGTGCACACTTTCTGGGAGATCGTTTAGTCTACTGGGCCTCAAAGAAGCAAAACTGCGTATCCACATCTACAGCTGAAGCTGAGTATGTTGTTGTTGCAATGTGCTGTTCACAAAGTCTCTGGATACGTACGCAGTTATCAGATTTTGGCCTCAGGTATGACAAAATTCCATTGCTATGCGATTCCCAGTCTTCCATCGCTATCTCCTGCAATCCGGTACACCACTATAAAACTAAACATATTGATATTCGTTATCACTTCATAAAAGATAACGTAGAGAAAGGTCTCATTGAGTTACAGTATGTTTGAACTGAAAATCAGCTAGCTGACTTGTTTACCAAACTCTTAGATGAAAGTCGCTTCACTGAGTTGGTATCCAAGTTAGGCATGCTAGACTTGAAAATATAACATCATGTTGCTTTATGTTTCCTTTCTTTCCTTTTGTTTAGAGTAGGTGTTATATTGTTAATTCTTTGTGCAGATTACTGATGTAACACTCAAGGGGGAGTGAATTTCTGGTTGTACACATGTTACATATGTGTAGGGGGAGAAAATCATACACATAATGCACATGTGTAGGGGGAGAAGTCTTACCACTGACACATTCCCTAAATTTTTAAAATTTTTCACAAACAGATGCAAGAGTCTAGGGGAAGTGTGTCAAACAAACACTCAAATCAAGATATCTGGGAAACTCCATTTTTCAACTCTCAAAATCCATATATTTTGAATTTTCAGAAAATTTCCAAATGTTGGGTTTCGTTTCAAACAATCGCATGTGATCTCTTGAAACGCAACAAAATTAAATTTTCTAAGTCTTTGTTCAACCGCATTTGCTTCAATCGCATGGAATGTCAATAGCATGGGATTACAACACTTGTTAATTATATCCCTCAATCGCATGCGATAGACTGTCACCCACCATGAACCAAGTATCAATCGCATGCCTTAGAATACTGACAAAGGAATCAATGGTCAATCGCATGCGATTGACATAAACAAGGGGAATCGCATGTGATTTGAAATAAAGGGAAACATGACCAAAGGCTCAATAACATGCGATTAACACACCAAAGGGGGAATCGCATGCGATTCAGGCATGTGTTAGAATTTAAGCCTAACACTAAGGTCAATCGCATTGGTCTATCAGCCGCATGTTTTTACCATGCGATTGCCCTATCAGCCGCATTTTTTACATTTGGTTGATCCAATCACCTAGCGACACGTGGCATTTTCACTTTATAACCGTCCCATCCCCCTTCGGTCACTTCACACGATCAAAATTCAAAAATTTCACAAGTCTCTCTCGTTTTGGGCTACTTGATTTTACGATTCATCCCGTTACTCTGCAAAAATTTGCATTTTTAGTATCAAAATACTCCTAGTCACATAGGTAACAACTTGTATGGTTTACATTTTGAAAATTTTGAGTTAAAAGGGTAATTTTTGGCCTTCAAACAGCCATTAGCGATAGACACCTTGGGACTTTGGATGGACTTTTGGGACACGAAACAAACTTGTTTGATCAATCCAAGTTTGTGATGGGACTTTAGAACATATGGGGAACACTTTGACGCAAAAATATTTCAAAAATCTCAAAAAGTGTTCTTCGTGTTCTTGATGTGTATGAACTTACACTAAAAGTTCACTTTTTGGTTCTAAAACGGGTGTTATGATGATGTTTGGACTATACTCAACTACTACAAAGTTGTTTATTGCTATCTAATTGTCATATTAAAAGTGCAAAAAAACTTTTTTATACTTAAACTCATCATTTACACAATGGGGCTTTCAGAGTTAAGGTTTTTCTCACAATTTGCAAATTTTATAGTGTTGGTCCAAATTGGTCAACTGTGAATCACTCACAAAAGTTTGATCACAATTCAAAGCTGAATACTGTTTTCATGCATATCTATTTATCTTTAACTTAACTGTTTTATCTATCTGTACAGATAAGATGGCTCAAGTAGTGCGTGATCCTGAGGATAATATGCCCCAAGCTGAGTTCCTTAATACCAGGACTCATAAAAACAACCACTAAATAGACCTGGCTAAACTAAGAACCCCTACCTACCCCATTGTCACAGAAATTCTAAAAATACACCCTCTGAACCACCTCCTGACATACAATCCAGCTACAACCGGCACACATGTCCCTGAGCTATACGTCCAACAATTCTGGAAAACATGTGATGTTCGTACAAACAATAGGGGGATGAGGTCATTCATGATGAGGTCGATGAATTCCAAGTCAATATACCTCTCACTCACCTCAGAACAATCTTTAACCTACCCACTGATGGCAGTAGACCTCCTGCTACAAACTTTGAGGAGATTCCAGATGAGGGATCTTGCCTTGCATCAATCATGGAAATGGGTTATGATGGTGAGAACACCCGTAAGAATCAATTCAAACGCACCAGTCTACATCCCAAATACAACACTCTTATGACGGTGCTTCAACGGTGTCTCACTCCCAAGCATTCAGGGTATGAATTTCCAACGGAGCATCAGCTCAAAATCTTTGTAGCAGCGGATAATCATTTGCATGTAGACTATGCCTTCCTACTATTCCAAGATATCAAGGCTACAATGCTCAGGAAGATTTCTCAAAAGAAGAAGGATGCCAACATGCTTCCGTACCACCGTTTCATACACATGATAATCCATTTTCTGATGGATTAGAATGCAGAAATTTCTCGCAGGGCAAGTTTACTTTCTATTACTCTTCAACTCTTCATGCATATTAAACATGCCATTCCGGCCAATTTACCTATCCCAAGACCATTTCCTATATCTCTACTTGATCTATGGGAGCAAAATGATATTTTGGTGAGTTATAGGGCGAGTGTAGGAATACCTCATATGGTTATGCCAGAACCGGCCATACCTGCCCAGGGAGGAGTAGTACCTGCTGAGAACTTAGAGAATAGGCCTCAGACATCTATGGGAGATGCTGAGCGGGAAGAGGAGAGAGAAAATAAAGAGAGGGGTGGAGAAGAAGGGGAAGGTAGAGAAATTAGAGAGGGAGGGGATGCATATGATCCCGCCACAGTTCAAACCATTGTCCAATCCATTTCACAAACCACCCGAACCAAAGTTGTACTTGTTGAACTTGGGCTTGACACCTCTGAGTCATCCAGTTCCCAGTCTTCTCACAATGAGTCTGCTTCCCAACAAGGTGGTGACCCTACCTTTGAACTTGTCACTTCTCCTATGGGCACCCCTGACAGACCAATTGACCAACTAGCTGACAGCACCCCTTCATTCATGAAACTAACTGACCCACATACTACCTCTCCAGACCAGACCCACACTGCTCAAACTACTCAAGTAATTCCTCAACCTGGTGGTCTGGTCATTTATTTGAATCCTTCTACCCAAATTCCCTACACTCCTGCTGTACAACCTGCCATAGTGGCTCCAGGCCAGGACATGCCTCTTGTTACTCCTTCTCAGGAGTTGTCTGTTGAAACCGGATCCGTCACCCCTGATTCTTTCCTGTCCCCAAATTGATATGCAAGGGCACGGTCCTGGTAGTGAGACAAGAATATGTGAGTGCTGAGGGACCCCTAGCCCCAAAAAGCCGGGAAGCCACTTCCACTATAGGATCTGACATTGTTGGGTCCCGTATTGAACAAGTCACGGTTATCCCACCTGTGCAACTTTCGACCACGCTCAGCCACTACGGTGTCTCTCCACAGGCATCATCATCATTGCACAGGGCTATAGCACATACACTAACTCAACCCCAATCGGGTGTTAGACTTATTGAACTCATAGGACCGCCTACCTCGTCCTCGACTCCTTTCAATGCACAATTTGATATACCCCGGATCTCCGCTTATCTTGACCAACACAGGGTTACAATTGATGCACTGAGCTTGTATGTTCAACAAGCCGTGGCACCAATTCACCAACAACTACATGAGACAAATCAAAAGTTGGATCGGATAGAACAATCCTCCCAGGCCCAAGCTCAGCAATTAAACAGAATTGAAGCACTCTTTGCTGCTAGACCTCCAGTGCCAAAACCTCAGCCGCAACCTGATCCAGCAACCATGTCAGTGGATGCTTTAAAGAGCTTGTTGTATGTTAAACTTCTGGAACAAAGGCCATAATCTACTCATGATCAAGACCTTCTGACAACTCTTCGCAACGAACAACGTCCACAGGGAATCTCCTTGGATGACTTTCAAGAGTTTCATGAAGATGTAAACAACAAGATTGATGGAGTGACTAGAAGTTTCTACACTTCATTGGAAAAGGTTACTGAGCGGCTATCTATCCTTGAACAAATATGTCAGGATCAGGCACATAGTAGCAAAAGGAGGCAGGATGATCAAGACCCTGATGATCAACCCAAGGGGGAGAAAAGAAGAAGAGTATACATGACTACTCCCTCTGTGTTTGCAACTGTACCTGTCCCCCGTTTCAGTTCATATTTATCTGCAGGTACAAGTTCAACCGGGTCTTGAAGTCAACACCAACAATAGAAAACTGTACAACAATTAGCCGATGAAGTTTATAAACAACAATAAAAGGAGAATGCTGACAAACAAATTGTACTTTATGTACCTTAGCAACAATCTAAACCGAGACCAATCAATCTTGAAGAAGGTGAAATACCTTATGAGCAGTCCCATACCGAGATGTTTAACTTGTTTAGTGACTCAGAAGATGAAATGGAGGATTTATATGAGTCTATACACACATCACCTACAAGGCATAAGGGAGAAAGCAGTTCTGCTCAACTAGAGGAGGAAACTGGGGATCCTGAAATTGAAAGACTCTTCAAAGGCATTGATGAATATTTCGAGATTGCTACACGCTCAAATTCACCTAGAAGGGTTCACAGATTTGATGATGACATAAGTGAAAGAGAACTTGCACTTAAAAAGAAAGAATAGGCTACAATCTCCAGAAGAGTGGTAAGAAGAAAGCCTAAAAAGAAGAAGTCTACCATTGATGTATCAAGGGTCCTCAGTGGAGTAAACATAGAAGTTCATGAAAGCTTCCCTCCTTCTCATGGTCAATTTCAATAATCAGCTGCTGATGTATTGGAATGAAACAGACACAGAGAAGCAGCTGAGAAAGTTAGAAGAGAATCAGAATGGCCCTTGCCACCACACTTCATAGTGCCACCTTCTCGTCCAGTGTACCGTGGGGTTCCAGGTCTGGATGCAAGCAATATGTTCACTAGAAGTGCAGGCCTGCAACCTTTATGGAAAAACTATTATGTTAATGCTGCCAATCTTGAAGAAAGAATCTCAAACATATTTTGCAGCGAACAAATACAGGTTATCCCTCCCGAGTTGTGGAACATGGATGGTAAGCAAAAAAGAAGATACGAACACATCCTCACTCAATCTATGTCAAATCCAGAAGAGAACAAATCAGAATATCCAATCGTTGAACTCATCAATGTTTACACTCAAACCACCATCAGAATAAAGTATGCCATCTTTCACGTCAAGAGAGCAAACAACCAAACATACTTCCTCACTGAAGCAGATCTTAGGTTTGTTAAAGTTGAAGACATTAGCTTTGTCTTTGACACACTTTCTCAGAAGAGAGGAAAGTGGCCAGAAGAAGAATTTAGGAGAGTTGCTTTGATGAGATACTTAAAAAATCTGATGGAATTCATAGAGGAACATAAACTGCAACTTGGAGCCGGGAACAATTACAGGAAAATCAATCTCTTAAAGCCTAACCAGAGCCATCCAGACTTAGAAAAGCTTGAAGAGTTAACTGTGATTGATGAAGGACATGAAAGCTTCAAGGGTGAACTAGGAGTTGTCTCCAAGAAAACTAAAGGTGAAAAGATCTTCATCAGACTTGATGAGCTAATGTCCTACTCAGACGGCACATTAAAAATCCTTCATCACAAGATACATCAGAAGGTATGGGATAACTGTGGGGCCTACACTGATGAACATCATATTCAGGCCTATCGTGCTATTGAACAGATAAAGACTACACTGTACAACAGAAGGCAGGTTAGGAAGTGGCAAGTAGCATTCGGGATTTGCAACAAATCAACCTATGAATAGATTTATGTATTTATTTATTGTGAATCGTTGCACACCTCACTTAGGGGGAGAATGTTAGAATATGAAAAGTAAGGGTGCAATATGTAATTATTGTAAAGTTGGGCAAATGCTATAGCATTTGCCCTTCACATTTCAATCTAAGCTTTGCATTTACAACATATCTTGTGTTTGTGTTTCTCTCTACATTGCTCTCAGCTCTCTCTCTCAAACCGAATACACACACAAACACACACTAGCAAGATTATCATCTAGCATTGCTTCATCCGTAGTATACGGGACCATCATGACCTTCAAAAAGTAGTTAAATCTTGGTGTCTTTATGTTCAAAAGACCACTCAGTGTGTCAATGAGCAGATTCCCAAGAAAGTTCAAGCTATTATTGGTGGAAATTACTCCCAAGAAGCTAACTGTGTTGATTTTAATGAGAACATCAATATCTTAGAAAAGGCTGACATTCTGCACTTGCTTTTCTTAAAGTTGTAAAAGGTAAAAGTGTATCACTAACAGATTTGTTAAAAGTCAAAACTCTTATCTGAAAGAATCATTTACTTCCAAAAGAGATTCAACTTCTATTGTTCTGTTAGAAAGTAAAAATGCTCAAATGTTATGTAAGTAAAGGAAAAGAGTCATATGTTGATTCCAACATGACATTATGTTGTCAGACCTTGAAAACAGATGATCTATCTTTGGGTGCCCAACTAACTAACATTTCCTTAGGAAATGATTCCAGCTCAGCTGGTTAAGTAGCTGATGATAAATGCTCAGCTGATGGCCTGTCAGCTGATCATGGATCATCATCTAAATGCTTAGTTGATCAAAAATCTTCTAATTCTTCTTTAATAAAAGAAACTGGGAGAAAAGGAAATAATGCTTGCATTAAATCCAAACCTGCCACATCTAAAGTTGACCAAAAACTCATTATAACTAAGGGTCAACCTAAGATGCTTGTAAACAAAGACCTTTTAAGTTTACAAGGTCAGTTGCAATAGCTAAGTGGTAAAGTTAATCAGCTGATGACCCATAGTCATCAAAAGATTGACATGTTTAATCATAGGCAGTCATCAAAACATATTCAGTGCTCCAAGAAGTAAAAATGTTATAAATGTGGTAGCGAAGAACATAAGGCACATGACTGTTCTCAAGAAGGTAGCCCAAGACAGCGGACTTAATATGATTGTTTCTTTCATTCACAAACAACCTGAAATGAAGTGGATAGCTAAGTGCAATCCACAGGGGTCCACTTAATTGTGGATACCCTAAGTGTTACTAACCCTCTTCATTCATAACTGTGCAGAGTCTTAGCACATGGTATCCAGACAGTGGCTGTTCAATAACCATGACAGGTTGTAAAGCTCTGCTCAGCAACTACAAGAACAAGAAAGGTCCAAGAGTGACCTTTGGTGACAACAACTTTGGGAAAACAAAAGGCTACGGTGAGCTTTATAATCACTAGTACAAATCTGCGATTTGGTCACACATAGTCGGAATTAAACGGCCACACATTCTAATATTTATGTGACTAAAGGTACAAAAATAAGTTCCTCATTATTAGTTAGCCAGTTATGAACTCGGATCGTGTGACAATTCTGTAATGTATCGCCACACATTCAAATATTTATGTGGCTAAAGGTTACAACTATTTTTTGGCTGATTATTTAGCCACATATGAATTTGGAAAACGTGACTAAATGCCATAAATGGTCACACACTTAATTTATTGTGACAAAAGTTTGTCACACACTTGAATTACTGTGACTAAATGCCATATATGGTCACATGAAATAATTGTTCATGTGTCTAAATCATATATTCAAAATTGTCACACATATAGATTCAAAATTGTCACACATGTGTTAAGTGTAGCCAAATTCGTACATATGGTCACGCAACTTATTATGTGTGTCTAAAGTTTAACGGTGCCAAAAGGTAAATTATATAGTCAAATTTATTTCTAGCAGGATCATGTGTGACTATATGGCTTTATAATAGTCATACGTCAAGACAAATGTGTATATAAATGCTGTGTATGGCCACATTAAGTATTTGTCTGTCTAAATCATGATTCTACATATGGTCACATGAAATAATTGTTTATGTGTCTAAATCATAGATTCAAAATTGTCACACATGCATTAAGTGTAGCCAAAATCATACATATAGTCACGCAACTTATTATTTGTGTCTAAAGTTTAACGGCGCCAAAAGGTAAAGTATCTAGTCACATTTATTTCTAGCACGATCATGTGTGAATAAATGGTTTTATAATAGCCACACATCATGACAAATGTGTATCTAAATTCTGTTTATGGCCACATTAAGTGTTTGTGTGTCTATATCATGAATCTACATATGGTCACATGAAGTAATTGTTTATATGTCTAAATCATAGATTCGAAATTGCCACACATTTGATAAGTGTAGCCAAAATCCGGTACATATGGTCACACAACTTATTATGTGTTTCTAAAGTTTAACGGCGCCAAAAGGTAAAGTATATAGTCACATTTATTTCTAGCAAAATCATGTGTGACTATATGGCTTTATAATAGCCACACATAATGACAAATGTGTATCTAAATAATGTTTATGGCCACATTAAGTGTTTGTGTGTCTAAATCATAAGTCTACATATGGTCACATAAAGTAATTGTTTATGTGTCTAAATCATAGATTCGAAATTGTCACACATTTAATAAGTGTAGCCAAATTCCGGTACAATTGGTCACGCAACTTATCGGTGCCAAAAGGTAAAGTATATTGTGATATTTATTTCTAGCACGATCATCTATGACTATATGACTTTATAATAGCCACACATCATGACAAATGTGTATCTAAATTCTGTTTATGGCCACATTTAGTGTTTGTGTGTCTAAATCATGAGTCTACATATGGTCACATGAAGTAATTGTTTATATGTCTAAATCATAGATTCGAAATTGTCACACATTTGATAAGTGTAGCCAAAATACGGTACATATGGTCACGCAACTTATTATGTGTGTCTAAAGTTTAACGGTGCGAAAAGTTAAAGTATATAGTCACATTTATTTCTAGCAAAATTATGTGTGACTATATGGCTTTATAATAGCCACACATCATGACAAATGTGTATCTAAATGATGTTTATGGCCACATTAAGTGTTTGTGTGTCTAAATCATGAGTCTACATATGGTCACATGAAGTAATTGTTTATATGTCTAAATCATAGATTCGAAATTGTCACACATTTGATAAGTGTAGCCAAAATCCGGTACATATGGTCACACAACTTATTATGTGTGTCTAAAGTTTAACAGCGCCAAAAGTTAAAGTATATAGTCACATTTGTTTCTAGCAAAATTATGTGTGACTATATGGCTTTATAATAGCCACACATCATGACAAATGTGTATCTAAATGATGTTTATGGCCACATTAAGTGTTTGTGTGTCTAAATCATGAGTCTACATATGGTCACATGAAGTAATTGTTTATATGTCTAAATCATAGATTCGAAATTGTCACACATTTGATAAGTGTAGCCAAAATCCGGTACATATGGTCACACAACTTATTATGTGTGTCTAAAGTTTAACAGCGCCAAAAGTTAAAGTATATAGTCACATTTGTTTCTAGCAAAATTATGTGTGACTATATGGCTTTATAATAGCCACACATCATGACAAATGTGTATCTAAATGATGTTTATGGCCACATTAAGTGTTTGTGTGTCTAAATCATGAGTCTACATATGGTCACATAAAGTAATTGTTTATGTGTCTAAATCATAGATTCGAAATTGTCACACATTTAATAAATGTAGCCAAAATCCGGTACATATGGTCACGTAACTTATCGGCGCCAAAAGGTAAAGTATATTATCACATTTATTTCTAGCATGATCATCTTTGACTATATGGCTTTATAATAGCCACACATCATGATAAATGTGTATCTAAATGTTATTTATGGACACATTAAGTGTTTATGTGCCTAAATCATGAGTCTACATATGGTCACATGAAGTAATTGTTTATGTGTCTAAATCATACAATCGAGTTTGTCACACATGATTATGTGTAGCCAAAATATGGTACATATGGTCACATAACTTATACATTGTGACTAAAGTTTTAAGTTTCCGTGTGTCTAAATCATGAGTCTATATATGGTCACTGGAAGTAATTATTTATGTGTCTAATTCATAGAGTTGAGTTTGTCACACATGAGTTAAGTGTAGCTAAAATCCAGTACATATGGTAACATAAATTATTAATATTCATAATTCATTTTCCCCAAGTTTGCCTTTAGATAGTCAAAATGGGAAATCTTGTAAAGTCAAAATTGGAACCGTTTTCAATTCGAAATTGGGATTCGTTTTGGTTAGTTCAAAAGAGGATGTCGTTTGTTTTCAATTGAACTACACAAACAACGAATATTACAGCAAAAACACACAATATTCATTCATTAACATCTGTGAATTTTCAAAAGATTACATCAAGAGACAGATAATAAAAAAGAAAAAAAACTAATCTAGATAATCAACAAGCCCATCAGAGTATAAGTTTTGAGAGTCAAGAGACTTGATAATCTGCTTACGTAATTGGTTATTCGTAGCATACATACTTGCGTGATGAGCCAATTGAGAATTAAGAAAATCAATATGGGCCCTGTCAAAAACCGAAATCTTCAATTGAGAATTAATATGGGAAATGCGGAGATTCAATTCGTCTATATTCATCTGAATATCGACAATAGCCATTTCAACATCTACAAGTCTCTTCATGTACTTCAAGATGTATTGATCAACCTCTTTGATCAAGAAACTAAAGTCTGTGTATATTTTTTTCTGTTGCGCTTTGAAGGGTTTTGCAATTCAGGAACATCCATTTTTTGGGAATGAAATCAGATGAAATGGCAGTATGTTCGTGAAACAAATGGAAGATGAAAAACTTATAATAGATGGATAGAATGTATCTTCGTGTAACAGATGCAATATATTGGAAGGCATATAAATACCAAAAAATAGAGGCAAAAGTGCGGGGAAAAAATAGGGTGAAAAGGGTGCTAAAACAGTATGAAACATTTTGACTAAATTGACCTGATTAATATCCCATTTCCCCGAATTTTGACTTTAGATAGTCAAACTGTGAATTATTTTAAAGTCAGTTGGCGTTTTGTTGACTTGACACAGATAAAATGGGAACTGTTGTAAATCTAATATTTTGTTTCTGTTATGATCAACAGATTTCAAATATATTATGGTAATTTGCAAGGTTAATGTACTACAAGTAATAAATGGCAATATATGTACTAAAAAGATACAATTTATCATTTCTATGAGTTAAGCAAAAAATACAATGAACTTTAGAGTGTGCCAACTTCACCAAGACATTGTTGACTTTGATTTGCGTATAACAATACCGCCACATTCAGTTGGATAGTAATCGTCTCGTAATTCATTACCCAAGTCACATCGATCTACATGTGGCAATATGTTATCATTGTGCGGGTGAATAACAGTACTAAATTCCTCATCGACTTCGTCATATGTATCTTTGTAATTCTTGGGAGGTGTCTTAAAGACAATAGACAGTTTTTTTATCTTAGCTGATCTTTAACATAAAATACTTGTCATGCTTGTGAGGATAATATGAACGGATCAAGCTTGTGGCATAAATTATTCAGATCAACCAATGTATAACCAAGATTAGTATCGTGTTTGACCCCACCAGCTCTACGATTAACCGAATCACATTTGAAAAGAGGAATTTTCCTGAAACGATAATCTAGTACCCATATTTCTTGTAAAACCCCATAATAAAATCTTTGTGTTGTGGTTGCAACATCTTTGGATATGTGCAGATCTATTGCCTCAACATTAACCCCACTATTCTGGTAAACCCTACCATCACGAGATTTTGTATGAAATGCATACCCATTGATGTTATATGCGTCGTATTTAACTACGGTGGTGCGTGGTCCATATGAAACCCATCTTACGATTTCTGATACACTTTCTTTGGAGATCGCTAACTCTCTCTCAACCTGAATTTTATTAATATATTACAAGTATATATATATGAGCTTCAAATTTAAGGAACAACAAGCAACAACTATAAATAACATACGGATTACCTCTTTACGTAACCAATTAGCAAAAGATTTAATGTGCTCATTCTCCAGCAATGCTATTCATTTACTCGGGTTTTCTGTTTACAAAAGCTGCTTGTGTCACCTCAAACAAGGTGTTTGATTATTATATATGATAGAACATTATAAGTAACAAAATAGACATGTGTTAGTAATACTTACTCAATATACGGTACAATTTCATCTGTATTCTGTATTACAAAGAAATGTGCTTTCTGAAAGAGTTCCGCAGAAACTTCACTTAATTTGCCGGCCAACATTGGTTTTCCTTCCTCATCTTCATCAGTTTCATGTTTATCAGGTGGGATACCAATAGTTTTTATTGATTTTTGATATTCGCTGAAAAACTCTATTGTTTCTTCTGCAATAGTCTCCTTAGTAATGCATCCCTATAGTCTATTTCTGTTTCGCACATATCCTTTAATAACCTTCATACATATTTCGAGGGATACATCCACCGTAAGCATACAGGACCACATAATTTTACCTCCCTAGTTAGGTGTACAGTCAAATGGACCATAATATCAAAAAATGACGGAGGAAAGAATTCTTCCAGAAGGTACAGTGTCACACAGAGTTCTTCTTGCATCTTGTCTAGTTCTTGTAATGTGATTTCTTTGCTACATATTGATTTAAAGAAAAAGCAAAACCTGATAATAGCATATCGTGTGGCTTGATGCATTATTGAACGAATTGCAATGGGCAAAACTTCATGCATTATCATGCGAGAGTCATGCGATTTAAGGCCAATGATCTTCTTATCCTTTAGGCTGACCAAACTAGAGAAATTTGAACAATAGCCTTGTGGTACCCTAATGTTGTATAATGTTTCACAAAACATGTCCTTTTCATCATTCGTTAATGTGTAACCTGCTGGAGGTAGTGTCGTTTTGTCTGCTTCTTGCCTAGCAAACAACTCTGGCTTTATACCCACCTCAACCAGATCCAATCGAACATTTAGTCTATCTTTTGTCTTTCCCGGAACATTTAGCAAAGTTCTGACTAGACTCTCACCAACATTCTTTTCTATATGCATGAAATCAATACAATGATGAACAGAATTATGCCTCCAGTACCTAAGTTTTCGATACCAAATGTTGAATTTCTTCCAATACGCACCGTTTTCTTCATTTGTTGGGAAAATGATCTCATCAGTTTGATTTGATGAGACAATATTAAGTTTGTATGATGTGTTTTACATATAACTTAAACAGAATTATGAAGCTTAGTCAGACTGAACACTCACAGTTATTCAGACTGAGTATAAACTGAGTGTAAGCTGTACATATGTTTGATCAGCTTAGACTATATCTTAGTAAGATTATCAATGAGTTTGATAAGCTGTGTGTGTCACCTAAGATATACATATTGAGTTTCAGCTTGATGAGTTTCAAGCTGAGTGACTCAGCGTGAATATTGAGTCAGCTCAACAGAGTTGCTAAATAAGTTCTAGCTAAGTCTTAGGATTTCTAAGAATGAGTTTATTAATATACGTGTTAGTTCATGTTGATTTTCGAGTTTGTTCTCGAAAAATTTAGCTTGATGAGTTTCAAGCTGAGTAACTCAGTCTGCGCAAGAATTCAGTTTAAAGAGAATTTAAATATATTTTAAATTTATCTTTTTAACTCTCTATATCTACAGGAAGGATAAGAAGACTCCAGAATCGAGATTGAAGATTGAAGACACAAGATAAGAAGATTCAAGATTCAAGATTCCGAGTTATCCGGTAGTTAGTTAGCAAATTAGGATTAGTCCAGTTTGCTAGGAACCGTAGGAACAGGATTATAAATACTTATTTCCCTGATAAGTTTAGAGGTATGACTCAGAAAACGACTACAACGACGATTACAACTAAGTGTTGTAGACCCAAATACCTCACCTCAACCGTTTGTGTTACGATTCTTAAATTACTGTTTGTCAGTTTAACGTGATCAAGATATTCACAGATTGCCAAGCTATTCGTGTGTTCGAATACTCACATTAGTTGTGAGATTGGTAAGTTTTCAATCTGTGATAAAATCCTGTTTAGAGAGTCGTCAGTATCTATAATCATAAGTTGATTATAGATAGCTAAGTTTGAAAGATTGAGAGATTTATATTAGGTGTTTACATATCAAGAGTTGCTTACTTGATAGATTCTGTAATCATCTTCTTATTAATGAAAAGCAAAGCATTTGATTGTGGTTTGATTTACTTTGTGTAACAATTTTCTTTGATTTGTTCAATTTCCGCAGAAAGTGCATTCAACCCCATTCTACACATCTGTTGCTTGTTGTTATTTTCTTCAAGGGACCAACAATTCTTCAAGATCTCTGCTGTTGTCAGTGATACGTCCGCTGATAAAACAGACAAGAGTGAAAAAGAGGTAAGGAAGCCTGTTGCATCCTGGACAGATAAAGATTGGAAATTGTTCAATCTGGACGACAAGGCTAAAAGGGTTCGGGAAAATGCCCTGACTAATGAGATCTTGCATACTGTGACTGGGTGTCAATATGCAAAAGAGATCTGGGATACTCTAAGTGTTACATATGAGGGCACTGATCTGGTCAAGCAGCAAAAGAAGAGTAATCTGAACAAATATTATGAAAACTTCTTCAGGAGGAAGTCTATGTGAAACAACCTCCTGGCTTTGTCAGTTCAAAGTTTCCACATAATGTCTATAAGTTAGATAAGGCTTTGTATGGTCTTAAACAAGCTCCAAGAGCTTGGTATGATACACTGTCCACTTATCTACTATCAATAGATTTCACCAGAGGTAGTATAGATAAGACACTCTTTATTAAAAATAGTAAAGGACAGGTGATTCTTGTAAAATTCTATATGAATGACATATATCTTTGGTTCTACTAATGAATCTCTGTGTGAATGGTTCTCCAAAATAATATCACAAAAGTACAAGATGAGCATGATGGGTGAGATGACATATTTCTTAGGCCTACAAATTCAACAAAAGCCTGATGAAATATTCATCAATCAAAGCAAGTATGATCTTGACTTGATAAAGAAATATGGTTTTAATTCTAGTTCAACCATGAGAACACCCATGTCACCAGCTGTCAAGCTGAGTAAAGACTCAGATGGTAAGTCTGTGTGTCAGTCTACCTATAGAGGATTGATGGGTTCATTACTCTATTTGACAGCTAGTAAACTTGATATCATGTTTGCTACATGTGTTTGTGCAAGATATCAGGCAGATCCTAAAGAATCACATCTTCAAGCTGTGAAAAGGATCTTTAGGTACTCCAAATCTAGGTATTTGGTATCCAAAGGACTCTGGATTTGAGTTAGTTGGTTTTTCAGATGCTGACTATGCTGGGTGTAAGTTAGATAGAAAATCAACTACAAGAAGATGTCAACTGCTTGGAGGGAAGTTAGTCAGCTGGACTAGTAAGAAACAAAACTCAGTGGCTACTTCAACTGCTGAAGTTGAATATGTTGCAGCAGGAAGCTGTTATGCTCAAATCCTATGGATGCAGCATCAGCTCCAAGACTTTGGTATGAGTTTCAAGAAAACTCCTATCTTCTTTGATAACCAAAGTATTATAGCCATAGCTTACAATCCAATTTTCCACTCAAGAACCAAGCATATTGAGATTAGACATCACTTCATCAGGGACATCGTGGAAAAAGGTAAAGTTGACATTAAATTTATCTCCACTGATGACCAATTAGCAGATATCTTTACTAAACCAGTTGATTAGAAGAGGTTTATGTATCTGCTAAGTGAATTGGGTATGCTCAACCCCTAGCTAAGTGTCTAGAATCTGAGTTGTCAGTTTTACAAAGACTAAGTGTCTTAAGCTGAGTGCACAGTTTTATGAATTAGTCTTCATTAACTGAAAATTTTGTCACACTGAATGATGATTTCACACGTTTGGTGAGTTCCAAACATTTTGTTAACTACTTAGTGTGGTTAACATATTAGTTTGAGTTAGTCTCGAATAAATGACTAAGTGTCATTGAGTCTGAGCTATGTGCTTAACTCAAGCTGTGTGATAAGTTCACATGTTTGGTTGGTTCCAAACAAGTTTTAACTACTCAGTGTAGCTAATATACATGCTTGGGTCAGTCTCAAACAAAAATGACTCCGTGTCATTAAGCCTGAGCTGTGTGCTCTACTCAAGTTGAGTACTAATCTCAAGTTGTGTACTTAACTCAAGCTAAGTGCTTGAATCAAGCTGAGTGCTTGACATAAACTGAGTAATAAGTTTACTTAGACTTGGTGTGTCCAAGAGCATGTTTTAATTACTAGGTGTTATTAATTCATGAGTCTCTGCGTATTTGAGTCAGTCTCAAATCGAGTATTATACTAATTCGGTAATGGTGTAATACGACAGTGTTAATAATATGTGTAAGTCACTAATATTATTTTACACTTGTATCCGTTGAAAGATGATGTGTTTCTACCCTCTTATTGTTTCATCAAGCCGTAAGTTTTTCCGGCGTAACGGATAAAAAGGGGAATCCAACGGTAACTTTTCTCTTTCCTCAGAAAGGTATATATACCGATCCTATTCGGTTTAGAGAAGTTTACGCTTACAGATCCGACTTCTCACCTTCTATAATACCTTTCGCAAACACCTCAATTTCTTAGTGCATTCTTCCGTTCAAATCCCTAAATTGCTAAGTGCAGTTTCTGAACCGCTCAGTGCGAATTCCAAATTACTCAGTGTAACTAATCCAAAATGGACGGAATCACGTTAGTTCTTGGTGATCAAATGATTCGAGGTGCTCAGTTTAAGAACAATGGAGTGCTGTTGCTTAAAGTCAACAATCAATGGGCCTGTCTTGCAATTCCTCCAAGGAAACAAGGCAGACGATATGAAGTCTGGGTGGCTTACATCCGTAAATGCCCCCTGGCTTTCGCCTTCTGTGGCGCACCCCTCCATATTGTTCCTCAACATCTACTGGAGTTCTGGTACACATGTACGTATGACCAGAACAGGGGAGAGATTACAGGGACTGTTCTTCATGGCAATAGAACAGTGGTCCTATCCGTGCAGTGGCTAAGGGATGTTCTTCACCTCCCTCAAACTGATGAGTTCGAGCCTGCTGTCACGAGGCAGGTGGCAAGGTCAGTCCTACCCAGAATGGGTCACCTGCAGACAGAGGGTGTAATAAAAAAGGCCATCTTTCCAACCAGTTGGGATTTTCTGGTGTCAACAGTGATTCGTTGACTGCGAATCAAGGTTGGAGGACTGGACCAAGTCAACGAGTTCGAGATGCAGCTGCTGTACAACATGTACTTTGCGAAGAACTTAGACTATGCACAACTCATCTTCATTGAGCTCAGGGTCCAAGTGATGAAGACCACAAGGGATCTTCATGTACCTTTCATAAGGTACATGTCCTTGGCATTTGAAGCCGAGCTGGGGACAACACTCTATGAAGCTGATCAGGATGTGTTCCTGTTTTTTACACTCAGCTCCAAGATGTTTAATATAGATATCTTCCCAGAGCAAGAGGGTCTGAGTGAGCCCATGCTACTGATAGCTGAGGCAACTTCATCAGAGAGTGAAGAAGAGGGGTCCAATCAAGGGGGAGCTTCCCAAGCTGACACCGAGGTTCAAGCTGAGCACTCTGCTCAGGCTGAACCAGCAAATATTGAAGCTGCTTCTGGTAAGACCTCTCCACTTTCTCTCTTTTCTCATTATTCTCCATCTACTTTTGGAGATAAGGCTGTGTTAAACCCAACCCAGTCTAACCCATGTCCTCCACCTTCATTCCATCTACAATCCTACTCTGAAGCCACCCTTAGTATTCCCACTGCTGCTAGGGAGAATATCCGAACCTATACTATAAAAACTGCCTTAGGTGGTGTCCCTCCTAAAGGCATCACTGGAGCTGAGATCACTTTGATCCCTCCACCGGCAGGAGTTGAGGGGGAGACGCCAACTCTTAAGGTGTCAACCTCGAGGCTCATTACAACCCAACAGCCTAAACTGGGTGTGGTGTCTACTCAGCCCACACTCTCCAGTGTCATGGGAGAGCCCACTACTGTGCCTAAGCAGACACACTTAGGTAACATTGAATATATGACCAATCCCCAGGGTCAATCACCCCCCTCCAAACCAGTTAGCCAACCACCTACCCATACACTTCACGTCTCGAGCCCCATTACTTCTCTTCATTTCTCACACCCACACGCACGACCAGTCAATGTTTCATCTTCAAACCAAGGTGATTCACAGGGTCCAAACTCTGGTGCAAATGAGTTTGAGGGTATACACCAACCTTTAGACGATGCACCCAAATTCCAACCTTCTCAGGCTGACTTGGATGATTTAACGAATTTCTTTAAAAGTCAGTTTGAAAAGTTGCACCTCAAGAGAAAGCAGACCAAAAAGGATATGATCATGATTTTGGATTCTCTAGATGAGGAGGTGTTACAATAAAAATCTACGGTTGCTGCCCTACAACAACAAAAGACTTCAACCCCTATTGATAATGACAAAAAGGGGGAGAAGGTTCAAGAAGCTGAAGCTGAGTCAGTCAAAGCTGAAGCTCTACTACTATTGGCAGAGGAAGCAGATCAGATTGAGGGGGAGAGAGGAATAGAAAAAGAAGTTGAGCTAACTGAAAAAGCAAAAGGAAATAGACCAGTTGTGGTCAGCTTAGAAGAGTCAGAACCCCCTCAACAGAAAAGAATAAAAATTATTCTAAGTGAATCATCAGCCTCAGATGAAGACTCTGCGGATAAAATGACCTTACAAGAGAGAGCTTCACTGATGGCAGTAAGAAGATTTAAACAAGAGGATGCTGACCAGCTTGGGATGTCGATTAATGAATTAAGAAGAAGACAAATGGATGTTCAAGCTGTGTTAGCAGATGAGAAAGAGAGAAGAGAAAGAGCTTGAGCTGAATAGATCAAGAAGCAGAATGAAGAGCTATCTAGACTCAGACGGCCAATCGTGCCCAAGGAGGAAGAAGTAGAGGAGTTTCCTGTCCAGGATCAACCTGGAGGGGAAGACATAACTCAGTGTTATACAAGGACCTACTTCTCCTTTCTAATAAATACACTAAGGAATGATAAAACACCCTCTCTGGAACTGAGTCAACTACATAAATTGGGATATGAAGAATGGAAGCAAGTGGCTGTACTTATTAAGCAGATGGAAAAGTCCTCTGCCAGAAGTCAAGTTAAAGATGACTGTTGAGGCTACTTGCAAGAGCTGATTCGATGAAACTCATACCCAGGTCTGAGATTGTAACCCTACTAACTTCATTTCACAATATGGGGAAGGACAAGTTGAAAAAGCCAGATGGATTAGCAAAAGCAGATAAGTACACTCTGAATCTTCCTGAAGGCTTGAAGTTTAAAGAAAACACCTATGTGGAAAAGCCTGAGAAAGGATTCATGTACCTAGATAGAAATGGAGAACAATGCTTCCATTCTGATGTAAGCAAATACACATGTGGGGTATCTCAAGTGTTTGCTGTGAGACAAATTGTGGAAAAGACTGAACAAACTGCAAGGTTCAGATACAGAATAAACAGAGCAATCAGATCTCAAAATGATCAGCTTCAACACTTACCTAATCTGCAAGAAATTCTTGAAGAAATCAACAAGGAGATCAAAGAGTTTGAAGAGCTGCATCCTAAATAGATTAGTTCTATTATAAAGTAGATTAGTTCTAATGAATATCAGATTAGTTCAATATTCTTGTACGCACTAAGTGTGCATGATCTATGTGATCAATATTTTTGTATTATGATTAGTTCAATTAATACAAATATAAGTTTGATTTGTTCCACTGTGTTATGATATGTTCATAGTTATTAGTCTGATAAGTTCAGCTTGAATGAATAACTTATTAGTTCTTATTCATTAATATATTTAGTTGGTGTGTTCAACTTAAAGTTGGTTTGTTCCACATATATTTGATAAGTTCAATTACACTTGATAAGTTCAATTAATATTTGATTAGTTCAAATTTAAAATTTTGATAAGTTTAAGATTTAAAATATAATTCTGTTAAACAAACTTAATAACTATTTGATGGTTTTGTCATCATCAAATAGGGGGAGTTTGTTGGGAAAATTATCTCATCTGTTTGATTTGATGAGACAAAGTTAAGTTTGTATGATGTGTTTTACATATAACTTAATCATAATTATGAAGCTTAGTCAGACAGAACACTCACAGTGATTCAGACTGAGTATAAGCTATATATATGTTTGATCAGCTTAGACGGTATCTTAGTAAGATTATCAATGTGTTTGATAAGCTATGTGTGTCACCTAAGATATACATATTGAGTTTCAAGCTGAGTGACTCAGCGTGAATACTGAGTCAGCTCAACAGAGTTGCTAAATAAGTTCTAGCTAACTCTTAGAACTTCTAAGGATGAGTTTATTAATATACATGTTAGTTCATGTTGATTTTTGAGTTTGTTCTCGAAGAACTCAGCTTGATGAGTTTCAAGCTGAGTAACTCAGTCTGAGCAAGAAGTCAGTTTAAAGAGAATTTAAATATGTTTTAAAATTTATCTTTTTAACTCTCTATATCTATGGGAAGGATAAGAAGACTCCAGAATCGAGATTGAAGATTGAAAACTCAAGATAAAAAGATTCAAGATTCAAGATTCCGAGTTATCGGGTAGTTAGATAGCAAATTAGGATTAGTCCAGTTTGTTAGGAACCGTAGGAACTGGATTATAAATACTTATCTCCCTGATAAGTTTAGAGGTATGACTCAGAAAACGACTACAACGACGATTACAACTAAGTGTTGTAGAGCCAAATACCTCACCTCAACCGTATGTGTTGCGATTCTTGAATCACGGTTTGTCAGTTCAACGTGATCAAGATATTCACAGATTGCCAAGCTATTCGTGTGTTCGAACACTCACATTAGTTGTGAGATTGGTAAGTTTTCAATATGTGATAAAATCCTGTTTAGAGAGTCGTCAGTATCTATAATCATAAGTTGATTATAGATAGCCAAGTTTGAAAGATTGAGAGATTTATATTAGGTGTTTACATATCAAGAGTTGCTTACTTGATAGAGTCTGTAATCATCTTCTTATTAATGAAAAGCAAAGCATTTGATTGTGGTTTGATTTACTTTGTGTAACACTTTTCTTTGATTTGTTCAATTTCCACAGAAAGTGTATTCAACCCCCCCTCTACACATCTGTTGCTTGTTGTTATTTTCTTCAAGGGACCAACATCATTTACTTGGCTTGAACTACCCTCTGCTTGTTTTCTTTTTCTTTTCTGCTTTTGAATCTTCCCACCTCTGCCTTTCGTATCTTCTTGGTTTTCTGATGTCTTATTGTTTGTTTGTCTTTCTTTTCCTCACTTGTTTTCAATATGTTGTACCTCATTGTATATTTGTTCCCTGGTCATTGGATTTGGAGAGCAACCAACTTCTTGTTGTCCATTAAACGCATTCTTTTGCTTTCTCAACGGATGGTTATATGGTAGATATCATCTGTGACCAACATAACTTTGTTTTGATGAGGCAAGAAGTCTAATACAGTATGTATCTTTCCCACATACTACACAACCTTTGAATCCACTGCATAGGCAGCCACATAATGTACCAAGTGCAGGGTAATCATTTATTGTCCATAAGACAACGACACGTAGATTAAAGTTTTCTTTTGTGGAAGCATCATTTATATCAACACCTTCCTCGAATAAGTGTTGCAGAACATCAACTAAAGGTTCCAAGAAAACCTCAATATCATTTCCCGTGTATCCTGATATTAATACCGAAAGCATGATAAACTTTCTTTTCATGCACAATCATGGAGGAAGGTTGTATATGACAGTTAACACTGGCCATACACTATGATGCCTATTTCCCTTGTTTACGTCAACTCCATCAGCCGATATTCCTAACCGTAGATTTCTTGGATCCTTAGCAATTTCAGGGAATTTTTCATCTATGGTACGCCATGCCTGTGAATCTGCCAGGTGATGTAAAACACCATCGGTTATCTTCCTTGTCGCATGCCATCTTAAGTCTTCTGAAATACTTTGTATCTCAAAGAGTCATTGCAGTCTTGGTATAACTGGGAAGTACCACATTACCTTTGCTGGAATGTTTTAGTACACTTTATGTGTCTTATTATCCACCTTCCATCTTGATATCCCACAAGTTCGATACACAGTCAATTTCTCGTCCTCCTTCCAGTAAAGAAGGCAGTTGTTGATACATTCATGTATCTTTCTGTATCCTGACCCAATCAATTTCATAATTTTTTTGGCCTCATAAGTGTTTTCCACAAATTCGTTACCATCAGGGAGCATCTTTTTTAACAATCCTAGTAACTCAGTAAAGAACTTATCTGAACATCCCTACTTGCTCTTCAAGTTGAGTAGTTGGACTATTGAAGACAACTTTGTAAAGTCAGGACATCCTTTGTTAAGTGGCTTCTCTGCATCTAATAATAGTTCTTGAAACTTGACATGGTCTTCCTCATCAAAATTATCTTTAGTAGCATTAACCATTTCTACTGTTTCTGGTCAATCTGTTGGAATTTGTGAACCAAATTCCGTGTTTTCAACAAACTCTGCTGTAACATTGTCAGGTTTTGGCCCACTTGTTGATGGCTCATCCTTTCCCCCATATTTAATCCACCTTGTGTAGTTTAGATCAATCCTATTGCTGAACAAATGGTGATGCACTTCCTCCACTTTATGCTCTATGTGGTTTAAACATTTGGAACACGGACATTGCATTTTTAGATGTTGTTTATTCACTCGTGGGTCAGCATTCCTCATCTTCGTCAAGTTCTGCAATGCGTAATTAATAAACTCTGATACTCCTTCAAAATAAGGTCTCATGGTCCTATTTGTACCCATCCAAGACTTGTCCATGTTTAAAAATGTCAAAGAACAAGAAATAGAGAATAATTAAACTGGATGAAACAGATGGAAATTTAGGGATTGAAGCCTTCGAGTATCGTATACTCTTTACGGCATATTTAATTAGAGACAAAACGGTTAAAATAATTCTCTATAATTAATGTGTGTTTAAAAAGGAAAAGATCATTTACTCTCACCGGTTGATTTTTTCAAAGAAGATTGTGTTTGTTTGAATTGTGTTTTTACAAAAATATCCTTACTAATCAAATATAACATTTTATTTATAAGGGCAATAAAGTAATTATACACACTACACAGTCTAGGCGCCATATTTCCCCACTGCACGTCGTTTTAGTTATCGGCGTTTGCAGACTATCTTTTGATCCTCCAAAAAACAACCTAAACAGCTTCAAACCCTAGAATCACCAGTCATTTTCAACGATCACAATGGAAGCATCTACTTCAAACAAACGGCAAAAAACTGCAGTAAAAGAAACAACATTAAGTGATCTTCCTATGGGAGTTATGGAGAAAATTTTTGCACACGTGGGTGCCGTCTATGCCATCGATTGTGTGCGGTACAAATGCATGTAAGTTTCTAATACAATCTGTCTATTTTTTAATCTATTTGGTAATATTGTTAATTTGTACATTAAGAAATAAATTTTTTGTGTATCTTAATTAATTACAGTTGCCACACATTTTTGGAGGCCTCTGATAGCAAAGAAGTCTACAGAAGAATGGAAGTAGAAAGTATACAAACGGTGAGGAATGGGTTGTTTAGTCAGGGTATAAGTCAGCTCGTCAAAAGATGTAGAGCAACATGAAACCCAAACATCATGTATAGAGATGGAATAGTATATATACGTACATAATTTACTGTTTGTTATTGACGTAATTAAGTTTAATTATACATTTTATTAAACTTTGTTTTTTTTGAATTTTGTGTTATACGTACATTTCAGATGAAGTTATTCAACTTTGATGAAGAGGAACAAAAGAGTGTAAGGAAGGAGATACTTGAGAATGCTTCTTCCTTAGGACATATGGATGCAAAGTTTGTTCTCGGGATCTTGAAGATGGGAGAAGGCGATGACATTAGCCTTAAAGAGGAAGCTATTGGGTGAAAAATTGTTGGGTGAAAAATTGATGCCTTCCCTTCCGATAGAGCTCAGATTTTGAAGCGAACCTTACGCACGATAAAAGTCATAATGAGGTTTCGGTGGGCGGATTTGCAAGAAATACATTTCAGTTTCTACAATTTCGGCTGTCTTATTGATCATTCAAGGCTAATTATTCTAGATAGGGATTTTGATGATGATATTCCATGGGTCTTCAATTGTAAAGTTTGCTGTTGGATAGCTTATTTTGTTAAATTTGCTAGAATATTAAGGATACACTATTAGCTACATTGTGAATGAGTAAATACTGTTTAGGAATAATGTAATCCAATACATTTTTTGGTATATATATATATATATATATATATATTGATATTGGCAGAAATATACATAAAATATATATCTGATATCTGCCAATATCTGTTTTAAATAAATAAAATATAGCCAAAATGAGCTTTAAAAGCTTTCTTATTTTATTCAAGGCTATTTCTGAAAAAGTAATTTACGCGGCGCGTACCCTATCATCTTCCGCGATGCGGACCCAACCTTCTAGAATGCAAGCTGTTAGTGCAAGTTGCAAAGGAATCTTGTCAGGGAATCTTGTCAGGCATCTTTACGCGCCGCGGAAATAGATCATTACGCGGCGCGTAAATTCCTTCTCACGCCTATACATAGCAAGCCAAGCTTCATTCCGAAGACACACCTCTCTTACTCCTCCAGAGACTAAAACACTTCAATACACCACTCCAGGCGAGTCTAGGTGACCCCAGGGGGCCTTCGGGCTGCTCTGGAGGCTTCCTCGCCTCCTATCCATGTAAATACGTAGCTTGTAGCATAGATTTGTAGTTTTCATAGCTGTAGTAGTTTTTCTGTCTTCGGAAACAAGTTCCAGCAAGTTTGTACGAGTCAGGATGCTGTCCAGATGTATTTCTACCTTGTATAATACAAACTGGTATTCTCTTTCCTTTATTTTCGCTTCGTTACAATGAATCCAAATTGATATAAATATGTAGCTGTTATGCGTAGGATTATATTGTGATGATTTTATTTAAGACTTGGTATTTCTGAAATAATGAAACATTATAATTTGCTATTTTGTATAAAACTATCAGTTCATGCGGATATTCGGCATCGTAAGTGTTGAAAAACCATTTGCTTAGGATATCTGTATCCTTATACATATATATACAAACAGACTCATATTTATATGCATGTGCTCATGCACCCACTTGAGGTGTATGATACGTATAAGTCTGGTATGTGTATACAGGGACATTTGCTCATAGACTCACTTGAGGTGTTGAACTGATATATTATCTTAATATCTAAATATATATCTTCTTGCCGGATGTTGACAAACAATGGTAATTATCCTGTCTATTATTTCATTAAGAGATAAATACTGACCTTTTAAGTAAAACGGGATAACACCCGGGAAGCGAGGTTTTATCTAACCGGTATTTTAATAATACAGGGATTAAATCAGAGTTACCTAAAGTTCGTTTTGTACTGATAAAAGATTGGTACCGAATCAACTTTAGAAATCATCTTAATAATTTCATTCATTATATAACAGGATTAGCTAACGTTACTATTAATATTTATTTGGAGGATTCGTGACTTGGCACTTTCTTTCCTGCTTTATTTACTTTTCCTGCCTAGTATTTAGTTTAGTTTTATCCTCGCCTATCTATCTAACTAGATAGCAGTTTGGAATAAGAGTAGCCATAGCTTTTACCGTTGTTAAATCCGGTCCGCACCTAAACGGATCACACCAGATTTTTGGCGCCGTTGTCGGAGAAGGTAATAATATGGTAAATTATTCTAACTGTTGATTTAGTTTTGCAGTCTTGAAAATCTTACTATAATAGATTCCGCATTTCAAAGCGTTATTCTGTTCGCTTACATACCGTACGAATAGTATGTAACCCGAATAAATGGTTTGTTTTTCTTTTGTTTTATTTTTTATACAAACTTAATAAAATGATGTGTGAGATTTCTAGTCTCAGAATCGAAATTATGATTAATCACGAAATTATGATCGATCTGCAAAATAGGGGAGTTCTCTCTACTTCACTTTTATCTATTCATGCTTTTGATTACAATGAGGACATTGTACAATTTTTAGTGTGGGGTAGAGATATCCATATTTCTGTTAATAAAATTTGTCTTAAATTTAAAATCTCCAAAATTTTTAAAATTTTGCAAAATCCTCATAGTTTTAATTTGTAAATTAATTCAAAATTCAAATTTAAATTTTTTCGCATTTATGATTATTTGTATGAAATTTTTAATTAAATTTATATGAATTCAGATTACATAATAAAGGAAAATTATTCGAGATTTTACGACTTAGAATAAATACAGCCTGTACTTAAATTGAGTGTTTTAGCTTATCAGTTGTTATCATTAAACACTAAATTCTTTTGCTGTGAGAATGTCTAAATTGCATATATTTCAGAATTTGTTACTGAATTCTTTTCGAAACCACCAAAATGAGAACTAGACTATTGCACTGATAGAGGTCATCTTTCTTTTTAAAACCCGTTGTTTTAAGGCTTTTTCTTTCAAACTTAAATAATCTCAATTTTAGATTATTTAATTTATTTTATTTTTAACCCTTTTTCAGCGCAATGCTCATTTTTAGCATTCGATACCCTAGTTAACCACTTTGAGCCTTAACCTTTCGTTTCATCACCCATGTTTATCCCATTTTTAGTCTATTTTATTTTTGAGTTCGAGAATTAGTTAAATCCAATTATATGCTGCTAAGTTTCATTCTGTGTTCCTATATTCTTCTGTTGTTCATGCACCAATCAGTGGAACATGAAAAGTTAATATCTTTGGTCTATCCGTTACATACAGCTGAACCCAAAAATCCATAAAAATTAGAAAATCAGAAAAATGAGAAATTTCAGTTTCTTGACATACCTTTCTTCAGCTATTTTTGAGGTTGTCATACATTGAGTAGTAGTTTTTTCTTCAGTATTGCCTGTGTGAATACCTGTTATTCAGAAGATTCTGATTCCATTACAGCTTGATGAATTGTAATCTGAACAAAAATATTGTGATATTCCTATTGAATAGTTCAATTAAAGCAGCTTTAAAAAAAATTTAACTTGATCTCTGGATTTTTATTTTAACCACTTTTAAAATCCCTTTTACCTACCTTTAACCCATAGCCTTTACATTTTAAACCCAAAAGTCCTCTTGACAGTTCTAAACTCTCTAGTGGTGCAGATTCGATTTGGATACAAGCATATGGTAATATTGCATTTTATGACATTGTGTGATTCACTAAATTGATATAAACCTTATACACTTGAGTACAAGATTGAACCACCTGATGAGAATGCAAATGTCGTGTTAAATTCTGAATACTTCTCTGTGATTATGCTAATATCTGAATCATGTGAATTTTATTAATATTTCTGCTTTAATTATATTTGTTAAAAATTTAAAGATTTGTTTTTTTTATTATATTTAAAGTTATGCTTGAGGACAAGCATATCCTAAGTGTGGGGTAATTGATATTGGTAGAAATATACACAAAATATATATCTGGTATCTGCCAATATCTGTTTTAAATAAATAAAATATAGCCAAAATGAGCTTTAAATGATTTCTTATTTTATTCAAGACTATTTCAGGTAGACAATATGAAAAAATGGATAAAACGCGTCAAAATGAGAAAACACCGCGCAAAAGGTGAAGATATTCTGAAAAAGTAATTTACGCGGCGCGTAACCTATCTTCTTCCGCGACGCGGACCCAACCTTCTAGAATGCAAGCTCTTAGTGCAAGTTGCAAAGGAATCTTGTCAGGGAATCTTGTCAGGCATCTTTACGCGCCGCGGAAATTGATCATTACGCGACGCGTAAATTCCTACTCACGCCTATAAATAGCAAGCCAAGCTTCATTCCGAAGACACAGCTCTCTTACACCTCCAGAGACTAAAACACTTCAATACACCACTCCAGGCAAGTCAAGGTGACTCCAGGGGGCCTTCGGGCTGCTCTGGAGGCTTCCCCGCCTCCTATCCATGTAAATACGTAGCTTGTAGAGTAGATTTGTAGTTTTCGTAGCTGTAGTAGTTTTCTGTCTTCAGAAACGAGTTCCAGCAAGTTTGTACGAGTCAGGACGCTGTCCAGATGTATTTCTACCTTGTATAATACAAACTGGTATTCTCTTTCCTTTATTTTCGCTTCGTTACAATGAATCCAAATTGATATAAATATGTAGTTGTTATGCGTAGGATTATATTGTGATGATTTTATTTAAGACTTGGTATTTCTGAAGTAATGAAACATTATAATTAGCTATTTTGTATAAAACTATCAGTTCATGTGGATATTCGGCATCGTAAGTGTGGAAAAACCATTTGCTTAGGATATGTGTATCCTTATACATATCTATACAAACAGACTCATATTTATATGCATTTGCTCATGGACCCACTTGAGGTGTATGATACGTATAAGTCTGGTATGTGTATACAGGGACATTTGCTCATAGACCCACTTGAGGTGTTGAACTGATATATTATCTTAATATCTAAATATATATCTTCTTACCGGATGTTGACAAACAATGGTAATTATCCTGTCTATTATTTCATTAAGAGATAAATACTGACCTTTTAAGTAAAACGGGATAACACCCGGGAAGCGAGGTTTTATCTAACCGGTATTTAAATAATACAGGGATTAAATCAGAGTTACCTTAAGTTCGTTTTGTACTTATAAAAGATTGGTACCGAATCAACTTTAGAAATCATCTTAATAATTTCATTCATTATATAACCGGATTAGCTAACGTTACTATTAATATTTATTTGGAGGATTCGTGACTTGGCACTTTCTTTCTTGCTTTATTTACTTTTCCTGCCTAGTATTTAGTTTAGATTTATCCTCGCCTATCTATCTAACTAGACAGCAGTTTGGAATAAGAGTAGCCATAGCTTTTACGCTTACCCGTGTTCGATATAAATCATCGGTCTTACCAGCACATCTTCCTACACGCGATGGGTTCTCTGCCCAGCCGTGCCGTGTGCATTTGTACCGTTGTGAAATCCGGTCCGCACCTAAACTGATCACACCAGATTTTTGGCGCCGTTGCCGGGGAAGGTAATAATATGGTAAATTATTCTAACTGTTGATTTAGTTTTGCAGTCTTGAAAATCTGACTATAAAAGATTCCGCATGTCAAAGCGTTATTCTGTTCGCTTACATACCGTACGAATAGTATGTAACCCGAATAAATGGTTTGTTTTTATTTTGTTTTATTTTTGCTACAAACTTAATAAAATGATGTGCGAGATTTCTGGTCTCAAAATCGAAATTATGATTAATCACGCATATGCTGACAATCAGCTCAGCAACAATACCAAATTTTCGATCTGCAAAATAGGGGAGTTCTCTCTACTTCACTTTTATCTATTCATGCTTTTGAGTACAATGAGGACATTGTACAATTTTAAGTGTGGGGTAGAGATATCCATATTTCTGTTAATAAAATTTGTCTTAAATTTAAAATCCCCAAAAATTTTAAAATTTTGCAAAATCCTTATAGTTTTAATTTGTAAATTAATTCAAAATTCAAATTTAAATTTTTTTGCATTTTTGATTATTTGTATGAAATTTTTAATTAAATTTATATGAATTCAGATTACATAATAAAGGAAAATTATTCTAGATTTTACGACTTAGCATAAATACAGCCTGTAATTAAATTGAGTGTTTGAGCTTATTAGTTGTTATCATTAAACACTGAATTCTTTTGCTGTGAGAATGTCTAAATTGCATATATTTCAGAACTTGTTACTGAATTCTTTTCGAAACCACCAAAATGAGAACTAGACTATTGCACTGATAGAGGTCATCTTTCTTTTTAAAACCCGTTGTTTTAAGGCTTTTTCTTTCAAACTTAAATAAACTCAATTTTAGATTATTTAATTTATTTTATTTTTAACCCTTTTTCAGCACAATGCTCATTTTTATCATTCGATACCTTAGTTAACCACTTTGAGCGTTAACCTTTCGTTTCATCACCCATGTTTATCCCATTTTTAGTCTATTTTATTTTTGAGTTCCGGAATTAGTTAAATCCAATTATATGCTGCTAAGTTTCATTTTGTGTTCCTATATTCTTCAGTTGTTCATGCACCAATCAGCGGAACATGAAAAGTTAATATCTTTGGTCTATCCGTTGCATACAGCTGAACCCAAAAATCCATAAAAATTAGAAAATCAGAAAAATGAGAAATTTCAGTTTCTTGACATACCTTTCTTCAGCTAATTTTGAGGTTGTCATACATTGAGTAGTAGTTTTTTCTTAAGTATTACCTAAGTGAATAGCTGTCATTCAGAAGATTCTGATTCCATTACAGCTTGATGAACTGTAATCTCAACAAAAAGATTGTGATATTCCTGTTCAATAGATCAATAAAAGCAGCTTTAAAAAAAATTTAACTTAATCTCTGGATTCTTATTTTAGCCACTTTTAAAATCCATTTTTCCTACCTTTAACCCATAGCCTTTTACATTTTAAACCCAAAAGTCCTCTTGACAGTTCTAAACTCTCTAGTGGTGCAGATTCGATTTGGATACAAGCATATGGTAATATTGCATTTTATGACATTGTGTGATTCACTAAATTGATATAAACCTTATACAATTGAGTCAAAGAGTGAACCACCCGTTGAGAATGCAAATGTCGTGTTAAATTCTGAATACTTCTATGTGATTATGCTAATATCTGAATCATGTGAATTTTGTTAATATTTTTGCTTTAATTATATTTGTTAAAAATTTAAAGATTTGTTTTTTTTATTATATTTAAAGTTATGCTTGAGGACAAGCATATCCTAAGTGTGGGGTAATTGATATTGGCAGAAATATACATAAAATATATATCTGATATCTGCCAATATCTGTTTTAAATAAATAAAATATAGCCAAAATGAGCTTTAAATGCTTTCTTATTTTATTCAAGGCTATTTCACGTAGACAATATGGAAAAATGGATAAAACGCTTCAAAACGAGAAAACACCGCGCAAAAGGCGAAGATATTCTGAAAAAGTAATTTACGCGGCGCGTACCCTATCTTCTTCCGCGACGCGGACCCAACCTTCTAGAATGCAAGCTGTTAGTGCAAGTTGCAAAGGAATCTTGTCAGGGAATCTTGTCAGGCATCTTTACGCGTCGCGGAAATAGATCATTACGTGGCGCGTAAATTCCTTCTCACGCCTATAAATAGCAAGCCAAGCTTCATTCCAAAGACACACCTCTCTTACACCTCCAGAGACTAAAACACTTCAATACACCACTCCAGGCAAGTCAAGGTGACTCCAGGGGGCCTTCGGGCTGCTCTGGAGGCTTCCTCGCCTCCTATCCATGTAAATACGTAGCTTGTAGCGTTGTTTTGTAGTTTTCGTAGCTGTAGTAGTGTTTCTGTCTTCGGAAACGAGTTCCAGCAAGTTTGTACGAGTCAGGATGCTGTCCAGATGTATTTCTACCTTGTATAATACAAACTGTATTATCTTTCCTTTATTTTCGCTTCGTTACAATGAATCCAAATTGATATAAATATGTAGTTGTTATGCATAGGATTATATTGTGATGATTTTATTTAAGACTTGGTATTTCTGAAATAATGAAACATTATAATTAGCTATTTTGTATAAAACTATCAGTTCATGCGGATATTCGGCATCCTAAGTGTTGAAAAACCATTTGCTTAGGATATCTGTAACCTTATACATATATATACAAACAGACTCATATTTATATGCATTTGCTCATGGACCCACTTAAGGTGTATGATACGTATAAGTCTGGTATGTGTATACAGGGACATTTGCTCATAGACCCACTTGAGGTGTTGAACTGATATATTCTTAATATCTAAATATATATCTTCTTACCGGATGTTGACAAACAATGGTAATTATCCTGTCTATTATTTCATTAAGAGATAAATACTGACATTTTAAGTAAAACGGGATAACACCCGGGAAGCGAGGTTTTATCTAACCGGTATTTTAATAATACAGGGATTAAATCAGAGTTACCTTAAGATCGTTTTGTACTGATAAAAGATTGGTACCGAATCAACTTTAGAAATCATCTTAATAATTTCATTCATTATATAACCGGATTAGCTAACATTACTATTAATATTTATTTGGAGGATTCGTGACTTGACACTTTCTTTCCTGCTTTATTTACTTTTCCTGCCTAGTATTTAGTTTAGTTTTATCCTCGCCTATCTATCTAACTAGATAGCAGTTTGGAATAAGAGTAGCCATAGCTTTTACGCTTACCCGTGTTCGATATAAATCATCGGTCTTACCAGCACATCTTGCTACACGCGATGGGTTCTCTGCCCAACTGTGCCGTGTGCATTTGTACCGTTGTGAAATCCGGTACACACCTAAACGGATCACACCATATATATATGATCGATCATTAGATTGGGAATGACTTAATTAATGTTTGTGAATGATTTGATTACTGTTTGTGAATGACTTAAATACTGTTTGGTAGGAACTGTTAGTGAACTCAGTTGCATGATTAAATTATTGTTTCAGAATGACTTAAATGGAATTCTGACTTTGCATAGTCAACTTCCATGGTTATTCAATTGTAAAGTTTGCTTAAGGAATACTGACTTTTGATAGTCAACTTCCATGGTTATTTATTGTGAATCAGTAAATATTGTTTGTGAATGTAATCCAATACTTTTTTTGGTATATGAATATATTTAGATTGTGAATAACTTAATTACTGCTGTGAATGACTTAATTAAATACAGTTTCCTATGAACTGTTAGTGGACTCAGTTACATGAAAATGGAACAACTTAAATTAGACATGGAATACTGACTTTTGATAGTCAAACTGTGAAACTATTATTCTTGTAATACTGACTTTTGATAGTCAAACATGATAAATGGAATACTTACTTTTCTGTTTTGTTAAATGGAATACTGACTTTTCTGTTTTGATAAATGTAATACTGACACTTAGCTTCATAGAAAAGACTTGAAATGAATGAAGCAAAAGAAACAGATTATAATACCATGTTCATATACCATATTTAGATAACTAAAACATAAGAGAGTTAAGTATCATACTAAAAGCCAAAATTAATTTCCATTTTCTGGATAGAAACTGTTGTGATTTCAGTTTACAAAAGAAACCATTGTTTAACATGTACAAACAAAAAACATCCAGAAAAGATAGACACATCAACTACCATACTAGTCTAATATAATCACATTCTCTTTGGAACTTCCTGGTACACCATCATGACTTTTATTCAGATTCTTGAGCAACAGTCTTTGACTTCTTCTTCTGGTCTTAATTTCTCGAACTAGATTAACCTCTTCAGCTACCTCATCATCTTCACCTTGAATTGGCTCTTCAACTTTCACTTGTACTACGACTTCAGCAACCTTAGCAACCCCAACAACATGAATTGGATCTTCCACTGGAACTGGCACTTCTTTAGCTGCACCTAAATATCTTATAGGCTTACCAAGTCTTATTGATTTTCTGTAACAAATGGCATAAACATAATACAAAAGTCAGAAATTGTAAACAGACATATGTAATTGACGTAAACAAATGGCATAAACATAACCCTTCTTGAATGATTCACTGAATGAATACAGTAATCGTGTGTGGAATTTAATTAACTTTTTGGGGACGAAGATGAAGAGGATTTGCACGAACTACATTACCCGTCTTGTCGGGGTTAGTGTTTATTATATGGTAAACACTAAAGAAGAAAAATCGATCAACATTCTTACCTCATAACGATGATTTCAAAGATTGAACACAATAATCGTGTGTGCAGTTTAACTTTTGGGGATGAAGATGAAGATGATTTCAGGAATTTCAGTATCCGTTTATGGGGGTTAGGGTTTATGATTTGCATATACGGTAAACCGTTACGGGTTAACGGATATGGGTTATGGTTATGGGTAATGGGTTATGGTCAAATATTACAGGTTAACGGTTATGGTTATGGTTAACTATTATGGTTTAACGGATATGGGTTATGATTGGAGTCAACTATTACGGTTTAACGGATATGGGTTATGATTGTAGTCAACTATTATGGGTTAACGGATATGGGTTATTATTGTGGTCAACTATTATGGGTTATGGTTATATATAGGTCATGGGTTATAATCAATTAACTATTAAACGGATATGGGTTATATATGGTTATGGCTCATGGGTATGCTAAAGTATTATAGATTAACGGATATAGGTTACAGTTAGGAGTTAAAATTTATGTTTATGGGTAATTGGTTATGATAAACTATTAGGGTTAACCGATATAGGTTATGGTTTAGTGGTTAATTATGTGTTATGGTTATGGTTATGGGTTTATTGGTCATGGCTAAGGGTTAAGTGTTATGGGTTTATGGTTTAGGGGTTATGTATTATGGTTATAGGTTTTTTGGTCATGGTTAGGGGTTAAGTGGTATAGGTTTATGGCTTAGGGTTTAATTATGGGTTATGATTATGGGTTAACGAAACCTGCTTAGTAGTTAAGTGTTATGGGCTTATGGTTTAGGGATTATGTGTTATGGTTATGGGTTAATTGGTCCTGCTTAGTGGTTAAGTCTTATTGGTTTATGGTTTGGGGGTTATGGGTTTATTGCTCGAGCATATATGGTTAGTGGTTAAGTTTTATGGGTTTATGGTTTAGGTGTTATGTGTTATGGCTATGGCTATGGGTTTATTGGTCATATATGGATATGGGTTAAGTGTCATGGGCCACGGTTAATTAATATGGTTCATGTGTCATGGTTACGGTTTAGGGTTTAGGGTTTAGGGGACCCTAAACCCTAAACCCTAACCATGACACAAGAACCATATTAATTAACCGTGACCTATGACACTTATTAATTACTGATCGTCACCGGTCAGGGTGGTAGTAACCATGACACATGAACATGAAACATATTACACATGAACCATATTACTGTCATGTTCTTAGTCATAACCCACTAAACCCTAAACCCTAAACCCAACCATGAATGAACCATATTAATTAACCGTGACCCATGACACTTATTAATTACCGATTGTCACCGGTGAGGGTGGTAATAACCATGACACATGAACATGAACTATATTACTGTCTTGTTCTTAGTCATAATCCAATACACGTGACCCATGACCCATGTTAATTACCGATTGTCACCGGTCAGGGTGGTAGTAAACCGTCCTAAAATTAATTCTTATAATTATATTATCTAAAATTTTATATATTATAGATTAAAGTCACCTGAAATTTTTAAATATTATTAATCACGCCTTGTAAAAAATTAAATTCTTATTTAATTAGGCCTTTGGAGCCAAAATTTGCGACTATACTTTCAAAAAAAGGCAATTCAGTTTCCTGAAATTTCAAAAAAAGACAATTATGACTAGTCAGTTTCCTGAAATTTCGATTATTGCCGATTAGGAAATGAAAAAAATTCAAAACTTTCGTTCTCCCGGCAACCAATTATTTGAATTTTTAACACATTTTTGCTAGTCATGAAGACGTGTTATATATATTCTATAACAAAAAATCAATTGAGAATTTTTAAACTCTTTCCTGTTCGATTGATTCTTAAACAACTAATTAACAATTCTAATATTTTCCTTTTACAAATCTCTACTCAAGAAATATGGAAATTGCTCAAGTCCGTGATCGGGACCATCATCTTCTTAATCATGATATGAGTGACAACATTCTTGAATATGAATCAGAGGATTATACTAATGATGAAGCGGAAGATCATAACAACGAAAACCCTCTGATTGGCAAACCTGTAGTTAAGAGGGGCATAACCAGGTTATCCAAGTTTCATAAAGAATATGGCCAACCTGGTAGACCAAAGCTTCTGGTAACCTTCGATGTGATGAATTGGATATCAGGGCCAAATAGAGCATTGTTTATAAGTTTTTTCGGAGACGTGGTTCGTGCGCATATAGGTTTGAAAATTTTATCGTGGAAGAAGGTGTGTCCAGAAGCAAGAGATAAACTTTGGGATGAAATCACAGTACAAATGATATAATTACCTTTATCCTTCTGCATTTACATTATGTGAAACTAATTTACAACATTGTGTTGATTATTTTTTGCAGCAATTTTTTTATGTTCACAAGAGTCGTAGAAAATTAATAATACATCATCTTGGTGGACTTCTAAGGAATTTCAGAAGGAAAATGAGACAAACATACATATTGCGTAATCAAAATACACCTTCAAAATTAAATGAAGTCCCGGCGAAATATAGTGTGATTGTTGAAGCCCTAGCGTGGGTTGCTTTTGTGAAGTATACAAGCTCAGAGGAATACCAGGTTTTAATTTGTCATTTTTTATTTAAGTCCATATCTTTTCATAATTTTGTGTTTGCATCTAAACACCTAATGCATTTGTGTTGTAATTAGGAAAATTCAGCTGCAACTAAAACGGCGCGTTCCAAGTCTGTTTATCAGCATACAATGGGACGAGGTGGATACGTACATGTCAAAGAGAAAATGGTAAACTATTCTAATATATTATAATTTATTATGTATTTGAACTTGGTTTAACTTTACATTTGGTATGTATTTGATGTTTATAAGATAAAAAATAAAGAAATCCAACCTGATGAAGAACCCCCGTGTTATATAATGTGGTTGAAAGGAAGGCTAAACAAATCTGGAAATTTTGCAGATGATGTGACTAAATCAGTGGGAGATAAAATTGTAAGTATGTCTGCATATTTTATTATCACTTTATGTTTAGTTTGATATATATAATAACTTATTTTCCATATATGCAGATTGATACTGAGGACAAGATAAAAAAAGGAACCTTGCAGGTTTCTCAGGACACTGATGCCCTGACAGTTGTATTTGGTAAGGAAAAGGGAGGTTATGCAAGAGGAGTTGGAGGTGGAGTGACATACAATAAGTACTTTGATCTTCCTCGAAACATACAAGCATCAGATGAAAAAATTGCGTTACTTTAATGTCAACTCGATAATGAGAGACGCGAGCATCAAGAAAAGGAAGTAGTAATCAAGAATTTGTCGAACGAGGTGACAGAAACAAAAGGAATGGTTGCTCATCTTAGTGGTCAGTTGAAGGCACAAGAGGAGATGATATGGTCTTTGACATCAAAGGAAAGACTTTTTTCCAACTATGCTAACATTTACATTGTGTGTTGCTAACAAACATATTTCTTATTTTCTATTGCAGTTGTGTAATGGAGATAGAGGCAGAACACCGTGAAGTGATGATGTTGTATGTGAGATGGAGGCGAGCATTCAGAAGTCTAATGGACTTGCAACTTCTAACAACGAATTGGAAACAATTGTAAGTAATAAAGCATCCACCCTGTATCCCCCTGTGAATTTTTGAATTTTACATACATGTCGCGTTTAATTAATGTGTTTTATACATATAGGAGAAGGTTAAAACTGTCAAATCTAACAAAAAGCCTGGATCACAAAGAAACACGTCTCGACGTCGAGACTCTGAATCGAAAGAAAATATATCTCCACCACCAGTACAAGTATGTATTTCCACATGTTCATATATTGTGTGTTTGTGTGATCAGCTTATGTGTGTTTGTGTGATCAGCTGTCTTGTTCTATCACCTGATCATTGTGTCTTGTCTAGCTGATCATTTATGTATTATATGTTGTAGTTTAAATAGCTGATAAATCTTAATTTGTTGCATCAGCGGATCATTATGTGTTGTGTAGCTGTCTTGTTCTTATCATTGTGTGTTTTCGGGAAATTAAGTGTAAGTTGTGGCACTCAAAGAGAACAAGTGTTATTGCTTTGGGAACTGTATACAAGACTGATGGAAAACAAACTCTTCATAACGCACCACTTCAAAAGAATTGCTATAGAGTTTCAATTGACCAATCGTTAGTGGATGCAGCATGCATACCGGACGTTGGAAAGAATGGTTTCAATGTAGGACCGTGGGGGATGGGGTTCTAAACTAAACTAAAACACCCTTACGCTATGACTGATCTAGGATGAGAAATAGTGCGGAATATCTATTTCCCAAACCTCCTAAGGATTCTAAGATCTGCTTAGGTGTCCAGCACACAGTAACACACCGAAAGAACTAAGAACAACTCTAAGAACTCACACAGAGATGCTTAAGGCTGCCCTTGGATTCGTATTGATCACTAAGATTACGAATTACGAGGTCAAAGTCGCGAATACTAAGGCTTAAGGTCGGATAAGGTCAATGTCGTACGATAGAAAGTGATTATGCGTAGTTACGAACGATTACCGACGCTAATGCGGGGTTAAGCTCTATTTATAGAGTAAAATCTTCATTACGCACGTGGTGCAGAGCACTGCGTACGTAGTCGGTTCAATACGCACGACCTTAAATATTTTAATGTTAATTAATTACCTATTAACCGACTTAATCACCACGTGCGAGTTGAACTTCACTACGCACGTAGTGGACTCACCACGCACGCAGTGAACTCATCACGCACGTGATGAACTTTCACACAGACTTAAACTTCCAAACTCACATCAACACATGATTAAGTACTTGTAAGCTTAAGATAATCACATAGAATCACTAAGAATGTATAAACATGCAAACCATTAATCAAAACACATTTGAATTAATAAACTATGAATATATTTTATTGATATGAACTAGGGATTTACAAATATGCACCAACAAACTCCCCCTAAGACCTAGTTCTATCAATAACCATTGCACTAATCAAAAATTCCACAAAGTAAAATGCACAAAGCAAAATGCACACAACAGAATGTACTAAGCAAAAATTTAAAAATTTGCACAAAGCAAAATTCATACAGCAAAATGCTAAACGAATACCTTTCGTCATGCCCTTACCTGCACTACGCATGATGTGAGTTGTAACTCGTGCTTAGTGGGGTTCCATTTCGCATGTAATGAGTTTCTCATCTGTGAACCTTAATACTGTTAGTACTGCACTCAGCAATAAACTGTCAGTAACTTCAAGATCACTTATAAACATTTAAGCAAAACACATCAAAGTGAGATGAAGGAAATGTAAACAGAACAAATCACACTAAGAGAAAATAGAACATACTAGAACTCTTTTTGTATTTTTCTAAACAGAAACGAGATAAAATGCAAATTATTAACAACTTATTTTTGGGAAAGACTTAAAAATAAAAGACAGAAAAGAAAATTACTGAAATGAAATTAACTCAGAATAAATTTGCAAAAGAAGTAAATTCCTGAAAATTAAATCTTTTTGTGAGAAGGTTCTAGTATGGAGTCAGTACTAGCTCGTCTATACTCAGTAATCATTCATTTCAGAACCTTGGGCATAAACATATTCTCTTAAACTCTGTCTGTCAACATATCTTTCTTCAGATAATAACAGATTTTGTTTCAACATTTTTAGATTGTCTAGACTGGATACATGATTAAGACTATCTCTTTCAAAGTCTCACAGTATTTTGATTCACTCAGTAGGTTGCACAACTTAAATACCAAAACCACCATGCTTATGTGATATGTTAATTTGTCAACGCATTTTATGCTCTTTGACATGGAGGTCAATTTTTCACCTCTCTAGACATTTTTCTTGCTGAGCTTTTGTCAATGCATTTTATGCTCTTTGACAGTTTATCATGATAGATCAATGTATCTATATCTTTTGACATTCTCAAAATTGGGGTCAAATTTTCACCCTCTTTTACATATAGCTCAATGTCATTTAACACATTAGGCATGGTAACAGGTGTGTGCGTCAAACTAAGTCATTCTCAACTGTTATTGACTTATAGACTTGGAAAGCTTAAATCTATGATTGATTTTCACATGCATTACCATTTATCAGTCTAGACTTTCCTTATATGTCTTACACACTATCTGTTTCTTATCTGATTCAACTAGATTTTCAGACAGTTTTCTCAAAATTATGTATGTGCCTTCAGTTCTAATTTTACTAGACGACTTCGTATTGAGAACCAGTGTGCCATCACTCTCCATTTGAGTTGGATCAACTTCTCATTATTGTTTTTTTTTTATGTTTTTCTGATTTTTTTTTATATTCTATGTTGCACCTATCTCCCCCTAAAATACTAAACAATCTAAAAACTAAGAAAATAGAAACGCAGAAGCACACAGGAAATAAGCACAAAGACAAAAGAACAAGTTAGTCACACAGAAAATAGACACACAGTCACAAATACCTCACACTTGATTATAGCGGTTGACACCCTTCACATAGAAGAAAGAATTAGAAAGCATTAGGAACCCAAGCCCGAATAGTCATGGGTTTCCCGTCTTCTCCAATCACTGGAAGTTTCATCCAAGTTCCAGTTTTCTCAGCAGCATTGCTGAACCTGTCACTCGAATCCTTTGGCATTTGAACACACAGTTTGTTAGTCCACTTAGAAGTCTGATTGAGCGAAGATTTTCTTTTGCTAACAACTTCGGGATTTTTAGATTTTCTTATGGTATCCCCTTTTGTCCTTTGATGCTGAACTGGAAGAGTTGAGTTTTGATTGTTTTTAGTAAACGTTTTATTCTTTTGATAAGTCTCAACTTTCCTGTTACAGCGCTGATGTGGCTGCTGATCACACTCGTAACTGAGGTGACCAGGTCTCCTGCACACATAGCAAATCCTGTCTGGATATTGCTTTACAGAACCTTTCGACATCCTTTGAGATCGATACCCTAACCCTTGATGTTTGGGTAAGATTTTGACCTCTTGTTATGGACGGGTATCAGGAGACTTTACACCCTCCTTTTCAAATTTCCGAAGGGCATCGTGGATACGATGCATCAACGGATCTTTGACATTAGAACTTGCCAACAGTTCTCTCATTCCTGGTTCTGCTTTTTTAATTTCTTCTTGCTGAACCTCATTCTTCTGAGGCCCACCCACATTCTCATGTAACTTTAAATCCTCTTTTGCGGTTGATGCAGAAGATTCATCAACCTTTGTGAGTAGTGGGTCAGATTCAGAGTGAACATCATCATTCACCAGTTGATTTAACACTGGTGGTGGACATTTAGAGTATAACTTCTTGTTCTTTTCTGAATCAGTACCTTGACCTCTCTGATCGATTATGTACTCAAATAAGTAAGAAGACGTGGAATAACTTTTGAGTTTTTGACTCAGAGTCTCATAATCGACCTTTGAAGTAGCAAGGTCTCGTTTCAACTTATCAATCTCATTTATGTAAAACACTATAGCATCCTGTTTATTTAACAGAGCCACACCTAGTTCATGCACCTGTTTGCCTAAACTTTCATTCTTTTCTTTCAACTGTTTTTTCTCTTTCTTTTATCAACAGGTTTTTATCTAACTTAGATGTGAGCTCTGAAATTGTAGACTTTAGGAACACTATCTGTTTTACATAATCATTACAAGAACCACAAGGTAAGCCAAAAGTACATACCTTTTCCTCAGATGATTGACCACAACTGCACACCTTTTGGTTTGACTCATTGGCACGAACTTTCACTAGTGTCTTTTATGCAGTTGGAACCGAGGCTGGTTCATCATCAATGCTGGCAATTGATTCTTCCTCACTTGAGTAACTTTCTGTCTCGGATTGAGAATCTTCGTTCAACACATGAACATTTGCCACATTAATATCAGCACCATCATTCCCAAATTGTACTGACCAGTCAATTCCCTCGTCCTTTTGAACAACTGCCATTGCCTTAGCCGGTTTTGGAGTTGATTCAGACTTTATGGTTGAAGAGGAAAATGATCTACTGCCAGGACTGGTTTTGAAAGGATACTTCGGTCCCACACTCTTCGGCTTATCACATTCTCTCGCGAAATGACCTTTTTCACCGCAATTATAGCATGTTACCGCAGACTTATCAAAACCAAGTTTGGTATCCTTTGTAGCTGATATTTGCTTTCCTATTCTTTTCTCATATGCTCTCGCCCTCCTGACTAAGTTAGCATATGACCAGAGGATATCTTGTCTTTCCATCTCATCATCATCGATCTGGTCATAGTCCTCTTGTGTCAGATGAGCATTACCAATCTTCCCCTTCAGTAGATCATCATAAGAGGAGACTAGCGCACTTAGCATGCTCATATGTGCTGTTACTTCATCCGCACTCCCATACTTGAAATGCTCGGCATTGAATCCAGAAGTAGACACAGTATAGGATGGCCCAGAAGATGAAGCTTCAGATGTAGATCTGCTAGATTCATTTACATTCCTCACGTAGGCAGATTGTAAGGGGGCATTTGAAGAAGTGGATGACGATACAGGTGTTCCAGAGTAGTAGAGAGAAGGATTTTGTTGATAACCGGACATGGAATCCAAATTTTGTTCCTCCTGCTCTTGCTCTTTCAACTTTGTGATGAAATCATTTAGATCCATCCCGTCAAAACCACCACTGTTCTTCAGTATCATAATATATGGCCGCCAGCTCTTGGGCAAGGCTTTTGCCAAAATTTCCACCTGCTGCTTCTCTGGAACAGTAACACCCAGACTGTCCAGTTCACTAAGAAGATGATTATATCTTGTAATGAGAGAAGGAAGTTTTTCATCTCTAGTAGCCATGAAATGATCTAATTCCTTTCTCAATTGACTTGCTTTCAATTCCTTGAGGGCGGCATTTCCCTCATTTCTCTTCTCTAGTGCTCTCCACAGGCTGTGAGAAGTTTTATATCTTCTGAATTGATGGAAGATCACATTTGGAATGGCCTGGATTAGTTGAGCATAGGCCTTCTTCTCTGCATCATGACTGCTCTTCTGTTCAACAGTCATTCCATCATAGGGGGTTTCAATATTTCCCTCCCCCTTGGGAACCATATAATCGGTGCTTATTGCTCTCCGAAGTCTACAATCAAGGCCATCGAGGAATATTTCGAACCTGGGCTTCCACATAGGATAGTCTTCCATGGTTAACAGTTTACCTACTTTATTGGCACTCCCCATTTCACTGTCTAATAGTAAGTTGTTTAAAACTGTTGTCTGTTTTGATGCCATTTCAGTAATCAAGAGCTGAGAACACACAGACTGAAATTAGGATTTGATAGACCACACAGATTCAATACGCACGGAGTGGGAGCTACTACGCACGAACACGAAGCACTACGAACGGACTGACACGAGGACACACAGATTCTGGAACTTTACCACGCACGAATCGAGAACCTAGGACGCACGGAGTGCAGATGGTACGCACGAAGCAACAAAATAATTTTTTAAATACAAAGTAAACCACACAGACTCAACTCACACGAACTGGACACACCACGCACGCGTTGAGGACCTACTACGCACGGAATGAACACACAGCTTGACGAAGATTCTAGATGATCTACGACACACTACGCACGTACTACGGGCACTACGCACGGGTTAAAGACTCACTTCGCACGGGTAAAACTTGTAGGACCGGCTGGGGGACGGGGTTCTAAACTAAACTAAAACACCCTAATGCTAGGACTGATCTAGGATGAGAAATATCGCGGAATTATATTTCCCAAACCTCCTAAGGATTCTAAGATCTGCTTAGGTGTCCGGCACACAGTAACACACAGAGTAGAAACAAGAACACACTCTAAGAACTCACACAGAGATGCTTAAGGCTGCCCTTGGTTTTCGTATTTATCACTTAGATTTCGGTTTTCGAGGGCTAGTTTGCGTTAATCGAGGCTTAAGGTCGTAAAGGTCGAGTTTCGTGGCTAACTACCTTCGAATATGCGAATTAAGCACTATTTATAGGCCCAGACTAGTCACTACGTGCGAAGTGCCAGTCACTACGCACGTAGTGACCTCAATTCGCACGAAGTGGTATTGTTATTTAATCCATGTTGACCAACATCCTCACCACGTGCGAAGTGGTACTCACTACGCACGTAGTGAGGTCATTTCGTGCGTGGGGAACCTGATCACCAAAGTGGTGATTTTTCCACGCAGACTTAAACTTCCAAACTCACACCAACACATGGTTAAGTACTTGTAAGCTTAAGATAATCACATAGAATCACTAAGCATATATACACATGCAAACAATTAATCAAAACACATTTGAATTAATATTTCATGTATATACTTTATTGATACGAACTAGGGATTCATAAAATATGCACCAACATACTCCCCCTAAGACCTAGTTCTATCAATAACCATTTCACTAAGTAAACATTCACAAAGTAAAGTTCACTAAGCAAAAAATTCACACAGTAAATTTCACTAAGCAGAATTGCAAAATGCACACAATGAAATTTGCACAAAGCAAAACATCACAAAGCAAAAAGTACATAGCATGCTGCACACAGCACAATGCTATTGGAATACCTTTCGTTACACCCTTACCTGCACTAAGCACATTGTGAGCTGTAACCCGTATTTAGTGACTCCATTTCGCATGTGATGAGCTTCTCCTCTGTGAACCTTGATACTGTTAGTACTACACTCAGCAGCAACCCGTCAGTAACTTCAAGACCACTAATAAGCATCTAAGTACATCAAAACGAAAAGAGAAAGTCTAAACAAATAACACACTAAAAGACATAAAAACATATCAATCCTCTTCGTATGTTTTGTTTATCAACTTCGTGCGTTTTGATTCACTTCGAGTGAGTCAGCTTCCTCACATAGAGTTGACTCTTTTTCTCGATTGTCCTGTACTTAGCACACAGCTATTAGTAACTTCAGGGCAAGTTATTAACATATAAGTACCAGTGAACATTCGGAGTAATAACGAACAATAATATCAAGAAATAAGATAGACTGAAGGAAACTTAAACTAATAAAAGAAAATAAATTTAAATCTAATCTATTTACTAACTAAATCCTAAGGAACAAACTGAAAAACAAACAGTAAAGAAATTGCAGGAATTTAAAATTACTGAAATTAAATCTTTTTGTGAGAAGGTTCCAATATGGAGTCAGTATCAGCTCGTCTATACTTAGTAGTCATTTATTTCTTTTGTTTCAACATTTTCAGATTATCTAGATTGGATACACGGTTAAGGCTATCTCTTTCAAAGTCTCACAGTATATTGATTTACTTAGTAGTTTGCACAACTTGGTTACCTAGACTACCATGCTTGTGTGATTTTGTTAATTTGTCAACGCATTTTATGCTCTTTGACATTGAGGTCAATTTTTCACCTCACTTGACATTTTTCTTGCTGAGCTTGTGTCAATGCATTTTATGCTCTTTGACAATTTAACATTTAGATCGATAAGTCTAAATTCTTTTGACATAAACAAGGTTTGGGGTCAATTTTTCACCCTCTTTTAGCTCAATGTCATTTATCACATTTGGCATGGTAACAGATGTGTGCATCAAACTAAGCTAGTCTCAACTGTTTTTGACCTATAGACTTGGAATGTCTCGATAGCTTAAATCTTATGAGATTTTCACAGCATAACCATCTATCTGTCTAGACTTTCCTTATATGTCTTACACACTATCTGTTTCTTATCTGATTCAGCTATGTTTTCAAACATTTTTCTCAGGATTATGTATATGCCTTCAGTCCTAATTTTACTAAGACATACTTTGTATTGATAGCCAGTGTGCCATCACTCTCCATCTAGGTTTGATCAACTTCTCATTTTTATATATATATTTTTTTGTATTTTCTAAGTTTTCTGATTTTTTTTGTATTTTCTAAGTTTTCTGATTTTTTTTTATTTTCTAAGTTTTCTGATTTTTTTGTATTTTCTAAGTTTTCTGATTTTTTTTTTGTATTTTCTAAGTTTTCTGATTTTTTTTGTATTTTCTAAGTTTTCTGATTTTTTTTTGTATTTTCTAAGTTTTCTGATTTTTTTTTTTATTTTCTAAGTTTTCTGATTTTTTTTTGTATTTTCTAAGTTTTCTGATTTTTTTTGTATTTTCTAAGTTTTCTGATTTTTTTTTTGTATTTTCTAAGTTTTCTGAACTAACTATCTCCCCCTAAAATACTAAACAAACTAGAAACTAAGAAAATAGAAATGCAACGACACAGAAAATAAGCACAAAGAAAATAAAATGATAAAGACACACATTCATAGAAACCTTAACCTGGACTATTTCGGTTGACACCCTTCACTTAGAAGAATGAGTTAGACAACATTAGGAACCCAAGCCCGGATGGTCATGGGTTTCCCGTCTTCTCCAACCACTGGAAGTTTCATCCATGTTCCAGTCTTGATGATCCTGTCACTTGATTCCTTGGACATTTGAACACACAGTTTGTTAGTCCACTTAGGAATCCTTTGATGCTGAACAGGAAGAGTTGAGTTTTGATGGTTTTTAAGAAACGTTTTATTTTCTTGCAAAATCTCAACTTTCTTGTTACAGCTTTGATGTGTCTTCTGATCACACTTGTAACTGAGGTGACCAGGTCTCCTGCACACATAGTAGACCCTTTCTGGGTATTGCTTCACAGAGCCTTTCGTTACCTTTTGAGGCCGATACCCTAACCCTTGATGTTTGGGTAGTTGTTTGACCTCTTGGTATGGACGGGTATCAGGAGACTTAATACCCTCATTTTCAAATTTCCGAAGTGCATCATGGATACGATGCATCAACGGACCTTGCACATAGGAACTGTCCAACAGTTCTCTAATGCCTGGTTCAGCCTTTTTGGTAACCTCTTGCTGAACCTCATTCTTCTGAGGCTTACCCACATCCTCATGTAACGTTAAATCCTCATTTGAGGTTGATGCAGAAGATTCATCAACCTTTGTGAGTAGTGGGTCAGCTTCAGAATGGACATCATCGTTCACCAGTTGATTTAACACTGGTGGTGGACATTTTGAATATACGTTTTTGTCCTTTTCTGAATCGGTACCTTGACCTCTCTGATCGATTATGTACTCAAAAAGATAAGAAGACGTGGAATAGCTTTTGAGTTTTTGACTCAGAGTCTCATAATCGACCTTTGTGGTAGCAAGATCCCGTTTTAGCTTATCGATTTCGTTTATGTAAAACACGATAGCATCTTGTTTATTTAACAGAGCCACACCTAGTTCATTAACCTGTTTACCTAGACTTTCATTCTTTTCTTTTAATTGATTTTCTCTTCCTTTGATCAACAGGTTATTATCTAACTTAGATGTGAGATCTGAAATAGTAGACTTTAAGAACACTATCTGTTTTACATATTCATCACACGAACCACAAGGTAATCCAAAGGTACATACCTGATCCGCAGACGGTTGACCACAGCTGCACACCTTTTGATTTGACTCTTTGGCACGGACATTCACTGGTGTCTCTTTTGCAGCTGGTGTCGAGGCTGGTTCATCATCATTGCTGGCACTTGATTCTTCTTCACTTGAATAGCTTTCGGTCTCGGATGAAGAATCTTCGTTCAACACATGAACGTTTGCCAAGTTGTTGTCAGCATCAGCATTCCCGAACTGTACAGACCAATCCACTCCCTCATCTCTTTGAATAACCGCCATAGCCTTAGTCGGTGTTGGAGTTGCTTCAGATTTTATGGTTGTGGAGGTAGATGATCTGCTGCCAGAACCAGTTTTGAATGGATACCTCGGTCCCGAATTCTTCGGCTTTTCACATTCACGCGCGAAGTGACCCTTTTCACCACAGTTATAGCAGGTCACAGCAGATTTATCAAAGCCGAGTTTGGTATCCTTGGTTGCTGATATTGACTTTCCCGTTCTTCGCTCATAAGCTTTTGCCCTTCTCACTAAGTTGGCATACGACCAGAGGATATCTTGTCTCTCCATCTCATCCTCGTCGATCTGGTCATAGTCCTCTTGAGTCATATGAGCATTACCAATCTTCCCCTTCAGTAGATCATCATAAGAGGAGACTAGTGCACTTAGCATGCTCATATGTGTCTTTACCTCATCTGTACTCCCATACTTGAAGTGTTCGACATTAAGTCCGGAGGAAGATGCAGTATAAGATGGCCCAGAGGATGAAGCATCAGAGGTAGATCTGCCCGATTCATTCACGTTGGTCACATAGGCAGACTGTAGGGGGGCATGTGACGAGGTGGACGACGAAACAGGTGTTCCGGAGTAGTAGAGTGAGGGGTTCTGTTGATAACTAGACATAGAATCCAGATTTAGTTCCTCCTGCTCCTGCTCCTTCAACTTGGTGATGAAGTCATTAAGGTCCATCCCGTCAAAACCGTTACCATTCTTCAGAATCATGATGAATGGCCTCCAACTCTTTGGCAAAGCTTTCGCCAAGATCTCTACTTGCTGCTTTTCTGGAACAGTGACACCCAGACTGTCCAGTTCACTAAGAAGGTGGTTGTATCTTGTAATAAGGGAAAGAATCTTCTCATCTCTTGTAGCCATGAAATGGTCTAATTCCTTCCTTAATTGACTTGCTTTTAGTTCCTTCAGAGCAGCGTTTCCCTCGTTCCTCTTCTCAAGGGCTCTCCATAGACTGTAAGAAGTTCGATATCTTCTAAACTGGTGGAAAATCTAGTTGGGAATCGCCTGAATTAGTTGAGCATAGGCCTTCTTTTCGGCATTGTAACTGGTCTGCTGTTCGACAGTCATCTTATCGTAAGGGGTTTCAATGTTTCCCTCCCCTTTCGGAACCATATACTCAACATTCATGGCTCGTCGCAATCTACAGTCAACCCCATCCAAAAATATCTCAAATCTGGGCTTCCACATAGGATAGTCCTCCATGATTAGCAGTTTCGGTACTTTGTTGGCGTTACCCATTTCAGTTTCAAGAAGAAGGTTGTTTAAAGCGGTTGTTTGTTTTGAGGCCATTTAGATTGATGCTAGGAACCAAGGCAGCAAGCACACAGAGTAAAGATTGATTAGAGAAACCACACACAGAGGCACGGACGCACGGAATGAGGTATGAACAAACACAAAGATCACACAGTCTAGTACGTGCGGACTGGATTCACTTCGCACGTACTGGAGAACAACACGCACGGAGAGACACACGAAGGTTCTAGATGGGCAAAAAGGCACCACGCACGCACTAAAGGCAGTTCGCACGTACTGGATGCCCACTACGCACGCAGAGACAAACGAAGAATCTAGAACACACACAGGCAGTTCGTGCGTACTGGGTACACTACGCACGAAGTGGGTATCCACTACGCACGGATGAAACTCAAAGAGCCTAAACGAAAAAAATTGACCTTTTTAACGCAAAGAGGCCTATTTCCGACCTATTTTCGGTTAAAATCGACGCAAGAGGGCACACACAGGCCTAAAGGAACACCTAGATCGACAAATCCTAAGGAAAAGTGATCAATCAAAGCACAAGGCTCTGATACCACTTTGTAGGACCGGCTGGGGACCGGGGTTCTAAACTAAACTAAAACACCCTAATGCTAGGACTGATCTAGGATGAGAAATATCGCGGAATTATATTTCCCAAACCTCCTAAGGATTCTAAGATCTGCTTAGGTGTCCGGCACACAGTAACACACAGAGTAGAAACAAGAACACACTCTAAGAACTCACACAGAGATGCTTAAGGCTGCCCTTGGTTTTCGTATTTATAACTTAGATTTCGGTTTTCGAGGGCTAGTTTGCGTTAATCGAGGCTTAAGGTCGTAAAGGTCGAGTTTCGTGGCTAACTCCCTTCGAATATGCGAATTAAGCACTATTTATAGGCCCAGACTAGTCACTACTGCGAAGTGCCAGTCACTACGCACGTAGTGACCTCAATTCGCACGAAGTGGTATTGTTATTTAATCCATGTTGACCAACATCCTCACCACGTGCGAAGTGGTACTCACTACGCACGTAGTGAGGTCATTTCGTGCGTGGTGAACCTGATCACCAAAGTGGTGATTTTTCCACGCAGACTTAAACTTCCAAACTCACACCAACACATGGTTAAGTACTTGTAAGCTTAAGATAATCACATAGAATCACTAAGCATATATACACATGCAAACAATTAATCAAAACACATTTGAATTAATATTTCATGTATATACTTTATTGATACGAACTAGGGATTCATAAAATATGCACCAACAAAACTCAAACAGTTAACGTAACAACACGAACTTTTTAACGCAAAACAACCTATTTTTGACCTACTAACCGGTTAAAAACCACGAAAAGGACAAACACACAGGCCTAATCGACACCTAGATCACGAAATCCTAAAGGAAAAGTGATCAATCAAAGCACAAGGCTCTGATACCACTTTGTAGGACCGTGGGGGATGGGGTTCTAAACTAAACTAAAACACCCTTACGCTAGGACTGATCTAGGATGAGAAATAGTGCGGAATATCTATTTCCCAAACCTCCTAAGGATTCTAAGATCTGCTTAGGTGTCCGGCACACAGTAACACTAAGAAATACACAGAGTAGAAACAAGAACAAACTCTAAGAACTCACACAGAGATGCTTAAGGCTGCCCTTGGATTCGTATTGATCACTAAGATTACAAATTACGAGGTCAAAGTCGCGAATACTAAGGCTTAAGGTCGGATAAGGTCAATGTCGTACGATAGAAAGTGATTATGCGTAGTTACAAACGATTACCGACGCTAATGCGGGGTTAAGCTCTATTTATAGAGTAAAATCTTCACTACGCACGTGGTGCATAGCACTGCGTACGTAGTCGGTTCAATACGCACGACCTTAAATACTTTAATGTTAATTAATTACCTATTAACCGACTTAATCACCACGTGCGAGTTGAACTTCACTACGCACGTAGTGGACTCACCACGAACGCAGTGAACACATCACGCACGTGATGAACTTTCACACAGACTTAAACTTCCAAACTCACATCAACACATGATTAAGTACTTGTAAGCTTAAGATAATCACATAGAATCACTAAGAATGTATAAACATGCAAACCATTAATCAAAACACATTTTAATTAATAAACTATGAATATATTTTATTGATATGAACTAGGGATTTACAAATATGCACCAACATTCAATACCGTCAAGGACGCAGTAGGTGGATTTTTCGCATGACCCATGGAACAAGTTATTTTTGATGAAACAGTATATGTTTTATCAACCTAGCTATATATAGTGTTCTTCATATATAATGAAATGTTTGATACATGCGGATTTCATTTCCTATAGAAAATTACACCACCAAATACGGTAGACAAGATTGGCGAGAACACATTTACACCTAAATTAGAAACAAAGCGCAAAGGTGTTTATGTGACAACTGATAGCATTACAAAAAAAGCGAGGCCTAACTTGAAGAGTCAAAAACTTTTTGATTTGTGATTGTTAAACTTATAACTCGATAAAAGTATGATAGTGTACAATTTTATTTCATTACGATTATGTATTTCGTTTACTTATATACATTCTAATTTTGTTGTATAATTCGATTATGTTTATTTATATATATATATATATATATATATATATATATATATATATATATATATATATATATATATATATATATATAAATAAAATTCATAATGTGACACAAATTATTGATTTCTTAAAGGTGACTAAAAGGTGCCCTCGCATAATATGGTCACACTTATTAACACTTTCGGCCATTGTTTTCTTAATTCGTTGTGTGACTAAATATTACATAAAGGCCACACAAACATAAGTTCATGTGGCCATTGGAAGAACAATAATCACACAAAATACACATTTACTTGACTTTAAAAATCATATGATCACACATCTAAACACTTTTGGTCACTATTTAATTACAACTATGTGACTAAATCCTCAAAATTAAAATGCGTCGTGTGACTGAATATTACAAAACGCCACACAAAATTTAAATTCATGTGACCATTGGCTGAACAATAGTCATACGAAAAACACATTTACTTGACTTTAAAAAGCATATGGTCACACATTTAAACACTTTTGGTCAGTTTTTAATTACATCTATGTGACTAAATCAACAAAAATAAAATGCGTTGTGTGACTGAATATTACAAAACGCCACACAAACATTACATTCATGTGACCATTGAGTGAACAATAGTCACACGAAATACACATTTACTTGACTTTAAAAAGCATATGGTAAAAAATTTAAACACTTTTGGTCAGGTTTTAATTACAACTATATGACTAAATCCTCAAAATTAAAATGCCTTGTGTGACTGAATATTAAAAAATTAAAATGAAAGAGTTCTTTTGATCCTAAGAAGGTTGTGTGCTTCAACTGTCAGAAGAAGGGACACATAGCTGCTGAGTGCATATTAAATAAGGAAGAATCAGCATTAGTTGCTGATAAAAATGCTTACAGAGCTGATAAATGCAAGAAGAAATATACTCAGCTCAAGAAAGGAAAGCCAGAAGACAAACCCAGTGCAAAAGGACTATATGCTGAAACTTGGAATACATAATCATCTACCTCAGATAATGATGCATGTCTAATGGCTCAAGAAGATGAAGAGTTTGAAATTGACGAAGTTGATTATGGTTTGTCCGAGTCAACTTTTGAAGCTGACATGAAGGAAGCTGAGGAAAACAGCAAGCTTAGTGATTGGGATTCTGCTTCCATGTACAAGGTTAGTAATTTCAACTCTTACACCAATGAAGAAAAGGGTCTTGCCTTCGATTATTTGTTAAATGATTTCCAGACCATTTTTAAGTCTCAAAAGGACCTCAAAGCTGAGATAGCTAAACTGAAGAATGAGATTAAGGAAAATCAATCTCTCATTGATGTTGGTAAGAAAGCACAATGTGATCTTGAATGTCAAAGACACATTAGTAAACTTCTAAGTGAAGAACTTCAGGAAGCTAAAGTCAAAGCTAACCAACTTCAAAAGGTCGGTGAGTCTTGGTGTAAGTCATCAAAGCTTGCTAAAAAGTGCATAAACCAACAAATTCCTAAACTGGTACAAGCTGTACTTGGAGGTGACTATCAAATTGCAGCTTATGTAGCTAATGATGAGATAGCAAGTACAGACTTTGAGGATGATAGACAACTGATTAAGTCTCAGAAGTTAGCCTCAGAGAAGAAACATGATCAAAACCTTAAATACAATATGTTTGTAAAGGCTAAAGGTCATGGAAATGAGTGCTCAACATCCAAAAAGCATGGTAAGTCTATGCTGGACAGATTAGGCACTCAGTCTATTCAAAGAACTTCAGTCATAGCAAGGCTTAATCCAAATCCTTTCAAAAGACAACATTCTCTATCTGGCTCGGAGAGAAGTTACAAGAATAGGAAGACCACTGTAAGTCAGAAGTCAAATCACAACAATGGTAAGTCCAAAGTTATGGATTTTGGTAAGTCCAAGAAGATCAACAGTGGTAAGTCCAAACCTGTTGAAATTGGTGAGTCCAGTAAGCATGATAAAGGTAAGTCCAAGGTCATGGAAAAGAAGTTTGTAGGTCCAGCTTCTAATCAAAAGGATAACAAACAAAGATCTTATAAAGGTAAGTACAAAGTCAGTGAGCATTAAGTGAATCAACTAGCAAAGAAAGTTGAAAAGTTATCCACTACATATAATCCTAAGACTGAGAGCAAGTTCTCACAAGGATTATTGGATACTCTGCCTCCTGTAATCATTGGAAGAAGGAGATGCTACAAGTGTAGAAGTAGATGTCATGAGGCTAAGGACTGTGATGTAGAAATCTCAAGGCCTGAACAAGAACAGACTGATCAGTCTACACAGGACCCAGCTGAACAGTCAGTTCAACAAGATGGAGATGCTAAGTGCTCCTTATCTGAACCCACCAAGAAGTGGGTTCCCAAACAAAATTAATGTGTTTAGTTTTTATATCAAGTGCAGGGTTCAAGTAAATGGTACTTGGATAGTGGATGCTCAAGGCACATGACCGGGTTGAAAGGACTTCTTAGTGTTTTCTAGGAAGACGAAGGTCCTAAAGTAACATTTGGAGACAATTCCTATGGAAGAACTAAAGGCTATGGGAAGATGTATGCTGGCAAAGTTACTTTCCAGAAGGTTGCATATGTCAAGGGTCTTAAGCACAATCTGATTAGTATCAGCCGATTGTGTGATGAAGACAACATTGTTACTTTTAGGAAGAAAGCAGGAACAATATATAATGCTAAGGGAAAGCCTGTATTAATAGCTAAAAGAGAAAGAGATGTGTATCAACTTGATCTTAATTTTGCTGATCCCTATACTGAAACCTGCTTGTATTCCCAATCTGTTCCCAAGCTGAGTTGGTTGTGGCATAAACGATTATCACATTTAAATTTCAAAAATATAAATATGTTATCCAATAAAGAGTTAGTCTCTGGATTACCAAAAATCACATTTGTCATGGACAAATTGTGTTCAGCTTGTGAACAAGGGAAACACCATAAAGGGTCCTTTAAATCAAAGCAAAATTTTTCAATAACAGACCCACTGCATAATTTGCATATGGATCTATTTGGACCCATAAGTACTCCAAGCCTAAGTGGCAAGAAGAACACAGTAGTGATAGTAGATGACTTCTCACGATTCACCTGCGTAATATTCCTAAAAGCCAAAAGTGAGGCTGCCCTAGAGATAATAAGTTTTATCAAACAAGAAGAGTTGCAGAAAGGTTTGCCTGTAAAGAAACTCAGAAGTGATCATGGGACAGAGTTCAGAAACTCAACCCTTGAAAGCTTTTGTGAACAAAAGGGAATATTACAAAATTTCTCATCTGTCAGAACTCCCCAACAAAATGGAGTTGCTGAGAGGAGAAATAGAACCTTAATTGAGGCTGCTAGAACAATGCTATGTGAGGCAGGATTGAAACTTTATTTTTGGGATGAAGCTATTAATACAGCCTTTTATACCCAAAATAGGTCAATCATTGTCAAAAGACATGGCAAAACATCATATGAGATGTATAAATCTAGAAAGCGCAATATAGGTTATTTCCATGTCTTTGGTTCAAAATGCTATGTGTTGGTACATAATTGTGAATCCCTAGTTCTTATCAATCAAATACATACATGAAATGTTAATTCAAATGTGTTTTGATTAATTGTTTACATGTGTATATATTCTTAGTGATTCTTTGTGATGATTTTAAGCTTACAAGTACTTAATCATGTGTTGATATGTGTTTGGAAGTTTAAGTCTGTGTGAAAGTTCATCACGTGCGTGATGTGTTCACTGCGTGCGTGGTGAGTCCACTACGTGCGTAGTGAAGCTCAGCTCGCACGTAGTGATTAGGTCGGTTAAAATGAAATTAATTATTATTAAAAAAACCAGTACGTGCGTACTGGACTCGCTACGTGCGAAGTGCGTTGCATCACGTGCGTAGTGAAATTAATTACATTATAAATACTGATTAACTTAGAGAGTTCGCGGGTAATCGACTAATTGACAGGTAATCAACCGGGAGCCTTCGTAATCGACCTTATATGACCTTAAGCCTAAAAAATCGCGACTTTGACCTCATAATTCGTAATCTTAGTGATCAATACGAAAACCAAGGGCAGCCTTAAGCATCTCTGTGTGATTTCTTAGAGTTTGTTCTTGCTTCTACTCTGTGTGTTTCTTAGTGTTACTGTGTGCCGGACACCTAAGCAGATCTTAGAATCCTTAGGAGGTTTGGGAAATAGAAATTCCGCACTATTTCTCATCCTAGATCAGTCCTAGCATTAGGGTGTTTTAGTTTAGTTTAGAACCCCGTCCCCCAGCAGAAAACTTAGAAAATACAAAAAAAATCAGAAAAACAAAAATGAGAAGTTGATTCAACTCAAATGGAAAATGATGGTACACTGGCTTTCAATACAAAGTATGTCTAGTAAAATTAGGACTGAAAGCATGCACATATTCTTGAGAAAACTGTCTGAAAATTTGAGTCAAATCAGATAAGAAACAGATGGCGTGTAAGGCATATGATGAGAGTCTAGGCTGATAAGTGGTTATGCATGTGGAAATCCATCAAAGATTCAAACTATCGAGACATTCCAAGTCTACAAGTCAATATCAGTTGAGACTAACTTAGTCTGGTGCACACACCTGTTACCATGCCAAATGTGCTTAGATGACAATGAGCAAAATGTAAAAAGAGGGTGAAAAATTGACCCCAATCTGAGATGTCAAAAGAAATAGATACATTGATCTATCAATGTTGAATTGTCAAAGAGCATAAAATGCAGTGACAAAAGCTACATTGATCTATTAGTGTTGAATTGTCAAAGAGCATAAAATGCATTGACAAAAGCTCAGCAAGAAAAATGTCTAGAGAGGTTAAAAATTGACCTCCATGTCAAAGAGCATAAAATGCGTTGACAAAATCCCAAAGCACATAAGCATGGTGGTTGGGTAATCAAGTTGTGCATTCTACTGAGTAAGTCAAAACACTGTGAGATTTTAAAGGAGATAGTCTTAACCATGTACTCAGTTCTAGATAATCAGAAAATGTTGAAATCAAATCTGTCATTATCTGAGGAAAGTTAGATTGACAGACATAAATTGAGAGAGTATGTTTGTGCCAAAGGTTCTGAAATGAATGGTAACTAAGTATAGATGTGCTGGTACTGATTTAATCTTGGAACCTTCTCACAAAAAGATTTAATTTCAGTAATTTTTTTCCTGCAATTTTCTTAGTATTTTTTTTAATTCTGTTCTTTAGGTTTTAATTCGTTAATAGTCTACTTCTGCATTTTCATTTTCTTTATAATCAGAAAAATACAAAAAGATTTTTGGTGTGTTTCTTATTTCTTTTGGTATGTTTATTTTCTTTATTTATAATTTCTTGTGTTTGCATGTGCTTAAATGTTTTTATCTGCATTGAAGTTACTGACCGCTGTGTGCTGAGTACAGGATCATCGAGAAAAAGTCTAACTCTATGTGAGAAAGTCAATTCGCACGAAATATCGGTAACTCGCACGAAGTGGAAAAGCATAACGTGCGAAATGGATTGAAGTATACGAAGTGAGATCCAATTCGCACGAGGTAATATCCACCACGTGCGAAGTGGTCTGTCACTTCGGGTTAATTCTTTGGATAACATCATGCGAAGTGAATCCACTTCGCACGAAGTGGAACAGGGTATATATATAGTTCTCGTGCGTATTCGTCAGTACACGTTCATATTCTCTACAGTATACTTGCATTCTCTCTCGATTGTGATCTTGATTCCTGTGAGAAAAGAGTTTTTCGATCCACGATAGTTGAACGCCTTTGCTTTGTGAACATTCTGGTATAATTTTCGTCTCAATCCAACGGTTAGATCTGGAGTTATAGCCGATTTTGTGTTCGAAAGTCAAATAACCTTTAAAACTGAGATTTGAGATCTACACGTGTTAATTTGTTAGATTTAAGTGAAAAGGAACCTTAGTGGACTTAGTTAGATGACTTCTAGCCACTTAATCGAGACAAATACACTGAAAATCGAGGGTTTTGAGTCAAACACATCGTCAAACTGTTCTTCGATGTTGAACATTGGCCGTGCGAAGTGAAGGCCAGCTCGCACGAAGTGGGATTCACCTCGCACGTACTCAACAGTGGGGACGATGAAGCCGATGAGTTTCAGCCGCACGAAGTGAATTTCAATCCGTACGTGCTGCGCCCATCACGTGCGAAATGAATAGAATTTTAATTAAAATTAAAGTTTATTACCTCCAACCACTTCGCACGTAGATTTTTCATCACGAGCGTAATGATGGTCATTTCGCACGTGGTAGAATGTCAATTTTGAAGCGAACGTTTATTCTAATCTACAGATTTTAACTGTGTGTTCCGGTCTGTTGAATGTTTCTCACTAACGGGCTAAATGTTCTGTTCGCAGATTTTAAGTAATGGAACCTGCTCAAATTGAAGGTTCATCGACTCAAAGTGTGGCTCAGACCGCATCTGGCAGCCACACGAAGGCAGACTTGAAAGCAGGGGATATGCACAACATCCGGGCCTGTGTGACAAAAAGTAAACTGACCAGGGATTGTGACGAAATCATCGATTACCTGACAAGGTCAAGGATCCACACCGCCATCACAACAGCCTGCACGGCGTACGCTCCACATCAGCAAGAATTCTGGAACACTGCTGTATATGATGAATCCCTGGGTGGGATTCGAGGGAAGGTGCAGAAACAACCTGTGTTTGTTTCAGAAAGGGTATTGAATGAGCTGCTTGAGCTCGGGGATGACTTAGCCGACCCTACTGCTCTGAACAGCTACCGAGTAAAGGGCTGTTTGCTAAGATGTGGTTATACGGGGGAGATCCGTAATGAATCAATATACAAAACCAAGTTCTGCCCCCCGTATCGTTACCTGATGCACGTCATTTCTTACTGTCTGGGGCCGCAGAGAACAGGCCATGATCAGCTGAACCAAACTTTCTCTCATTTATTCGTTGCTCTGGTACTGAACGTCAGATTTAACATCTCCAGGGCGATCTTCAATTGCTTGAAAGAAAACCTGTCTAAGAAAGAGGGACAGTTCCTGATGTACCCCAGGTTTGTACAGATGGTCATTGATACACAAGTTCAGGGGTTGATAAAAGAGGATAGTGATCGAATAAAGTTGAAGCATATGAATGATCAGACTGTAAGACAGATGAGCCAATATATTAGTAACTCTATTCCTCCTAAGAGACGCTTGATCTGTCATCTGGGCAACCAAGACTACCAGGCTCCAGAACGAAAACACTTGTGGAGGAATGAGGGTTCAACCTCTCAGGTGGAGAATATTGAGATCATCTCGGATGATGAGGATGAGGAGGCCGAAATTCAAAGTCAAGAAGTCCGTGATCCCACAGGGGGAGAGGCTATCCCAGGAAGCCTGGATGATATCAACGTCGATGATTTTTTCGAGGAAGATAAGGATGAGGTGAGTAGAAAAAGGAAGGAAAAGGCTGTAGTTGATGAGCCAGAGAAAAAGAAGAAAAGGGTTATAAGGTCAAGCCGCTGGTTGCTTCTTCAGAAATCATTGTCAAACCCTCCACAGCAACAGCCGCTCCAGTCACCACTCCTGCTCCAGGTGCTGAAGGCTCATCTCAGACCAGGTCCCAGCTGCCTTCCCTAACCATGGAAGCAAATCTAAACAGACTCCAAGGCTACATGCTTGATATGATCAAAGATGAAAGTAAAAGAAAGCTGGAGCTGGCAGAAGTCAAGCAGAAACTGATCGAGAAGGATGCTCAAATAGAAAATCTGCTGAAAAGGGATGCGCAGATGGAGGACTTGTTGAAAAGAGATACTCAGAGGATTGAAAGCTTAGAGAAGAGTAATGAGGAAAGGGCTATGATAATCAGCGAGCTTGTCAAGAAAAACGAGACGATGGAGCAGATCCTGCTTGAATATACCTCTGAATTCAAACGGTTGAAAGATCATGTTGAAAAGCAGGATGAGGAGGTGCTCAGATTGAAAGAGGCCACTGAATCTGAACAGGCTTGTACTTATTCTGGCGATGAGCAAGGTTGATTATAGACTGTGTGACTGTGTAATTAATTTTTATTGATGTATTCTGTGTGACGATTAATCTTTTGTAATGAAATATTTATTCCCACTATGTGAAATGAAATGTTTAATCTTAACTTACACATGTTTATGGTTTCTTATTTCTGTGTTAAGATCCGTTAATCGTTCAGCCATTGAAAGCTGATATTCCTCAATCGTCTCGCCTACTAAGTGTTGAAGGGCGAATTGTTCCTCAGAATGAATACGATGCAGAGGAAGGGGAGATTCTTCCATTCCTGACCAAGGAGCAAATCGCAGAACTTTTACAAATACCAATTGAGGATGTCATTTTTGAAGAGGTGGATGAAAGCTCTGTGCCACCACCTCGGGCTGAACAAGAACCCATATTTGATACAGATGAAATGGAAGTAGAAGACGAAACTGAACAGCATTATCCGAGTCAACAAGAAGCTGATCTGCCTAATTTTGCTGAGCTGTTTAGAAATGCAAATGCTGATGAAGTTAATCGAAGAGCTGAAGCTCGCGAACAGGTTAAGGTTGACTTTGACTTGGAGAAATATCTTGGTGATAGGAAGTCCAAGGAAGAAGAAAGGACAGAAAGAAGAAGAAAGTATCAAAGATTCTTGGCTCGTCAAGCTGGGAAAGAAAAGAAATCCGAAAGCTCTCCAGAATACTCAAAGTTTTATCAAACACTTGGGAAGAAAACGGATGGTGAGATTGTAGGTTGGTGTTTCATGCCTGAATTCAATGTTTATGCAATCAAAAGGGAAAGAGGAGTTGAGTACTTCCAGAGGGCAAACAATATACAGACTCTGCCATTCTACGATATTCGATAACTCGCTCGTCTGCCTCTTTTAGACTGTGACGATCACAGCATGGCAAAATGGTTTGAGACGCTGGTTAAGCGTGAGGCTCGATTTGGATGGAAAAACTTAAAGCCTTATGTGCCAGGTGTCAAGAGCCATCCAACCAAGATAGATCCACAGACAGGGAGGAGACTCAAAGTGCTTAACTGTAAAGCTCCCCGTTGTATGAAAAAATTGTCATTAACGATCATGCGTACTGGGTGGAGCGAAAGGTTCAAATGGTGGTACTTCAACGAGAAAACAACGGAGGCAGTAATCGTTTTAGACGACAACCTGTCAGGCGGTGAAACGGTGAAAGTATTCGATCCTATGTGGATCAGGAATTTTGGCAAGGACGATATAACTGTTCTGTACTACAACCCAATTTTGTACAAGCATCAATATATGGAGTTAGCGTTGCAGTTTCAGAAAGTCATCAGAATTTGTTTTGCATTTGACATCTATGCTGGATCTGAAGAAGTAAAGTCTACAACTGTGTGATAGCTAGATTGTCAGTTTTATTTACTTTGTGTAAATTTTGCTTAGTGCAAGTTTTGTTGATAGAACTAGGTCTTAGGGGGAGTTGTTGGTACATAATTGTGAATCCCTAGTTCTTATCAATCAAATACATACATGAAATGTTAATTCAAATGTGTTTTGATTAATTGTTTGCATGTGTATATATTCTTAGTGATTCTTTGTGATGATTTTAAGCTTACAAGTACTTAATCATGTGTTGATGTGTGTTTAGAAGTTTAAGTCTGTGTGAAAGTTCATCACGTGCGTGATGTGTTCACTGAGTGCGTGGTGAGTCCACTACGTGCGTAGTGAAGCTCAGCTCGCACGTAGTGATTAGGTCGGTTAAAATGAAATTAATTATTATTAAAATAACCAGTACGTGCGTACTGGACTCGCTACGTGCGAAGTGCGTTGCATCACGTGCGTAGTGAAATTAATTACATTATAAATACTGATTAACTTAGAGAGTTCGCGGGTAATCGACTAATTGACAGGTAATCAACCGGGAGCCTTCGTAATCGACCTTATACGACCTTAAGCCTACAAAATCGCGACTTTGACCTCATAATTCGTAATCTTAGTGATTAATACGAAAACCAAGGGCAGCCTTAAGCATCTCTGTGTGATTTCTTAGAGTTTGTTCTTGCTTCTACTCTGTGTGTTTCTTAGTGTTACTGTGTGCCGGACACCTAAGCAGATCTTAGAATCCTTAGGAGGTTTGGGAAATAGAAATTCCGCACTATTTCTCATCCTAGATCAGTCCTAGCATTAGGGTGTTTTAGTTTAGTTTAGAACCCCGTCCCCCAGCGGTCCTACACTATGTGCTGAATCAAAGAGATCAAGTCCATAAGTTGGAACCCAAAGCTGATCCTGGAATAATAGTTGGTTATTCCTCAATATCCAAATCATACGGAGTGTATAACACTAGGAGAAAGTGTTGGGAAATTTGCTAAGTCATTGAAACTGTTGGATATGCAAAGGTAAAACTGTTAGATTGATTTGTGAAAACAGTTGTAACTAACAGTTGTTGCAAGTTTTACAACTGTTAATACAAAAGTTCAAAACTGTTAGTTCAATTATACACAACTGTTTGAAGACCTTGAAATGAAGACTGTTAGAAGAAATTCAGAACTGTTTATTCAACAAATAGTTGCTGTTGAGCTATTCATGGAAAATGCTATCTTCGTGGATCTGAAGTGTATCTTTATCAAAATTGAAGATTATCAAGATTATCTCGGAAGATAGAAGATTACCTAACTGTCAACTATTCAAGGAGGATCAAGAGTCTATAAATACTTGAAATAGAATATCGTTTTAGGCTCTCTTAATAATAGCAATTCTACGCATTCGTACTTTATTGTTAATCTGTTTTCTGAAAGTGTGTTAACCTCTAAGTTTCATAGAAACCTAAGAACAAACTGTATTCTTCGTCTAACAAAAGAGTTAGATTAGAGGTGTTGGTGAATATTGTAATCATCATTGGTTATTAATAAACATCTAGTGTTTGAAAGTATTTTCTCGTGTTGATTCTTGAATTGTTCTTGTGATAAAACCTTAAACATCAATTAAGTGTGATTCCGCAACTTCTTAGTTGATTGTGATCAAACTGAAAGATTATCTTTAAACAACTCTGATTTAATTCTAAAGATAATTCTTGTTATTGATATTTGGTAATATCTGATCCTGACAAGTGGTATCAGATCCTTTTCATTAAGGCTCCTTTGATCACTATTTGAAGGTTTTTCACAAATCTGCTGTGTTCTGTTATTTAAAGTTTGTTTAATTCTTGTTGCGTGTTTTTATTCTTATTACTGCAATGGAGTCTGTTGGATCTTCTGATAACACTGGATCTGGGTCAAACATTAGAGTTTCCATGCTCAAACCAACTGATTTTGAGATGTGGAAACTAAGAATCAAGCAGCATGTCCAATTAATGGACTATGCTGTTTGGGAAATCATAGAAAAGGACCTCATTACTACTGTTGATTTAGATGAAACAGGAAAACCAAAGAAGAAATCACCACCAAGAACAGATGCTGAAAAGAAAGAGAGGATGATTGAGATGAAAGCTCTCAGCATTCTTCAAATTGCTATTCCCAACGAATACCAGCATCAGTTCAAGAAGTTTGATGATGCTCATGAACTGTGGAATGCTTTGGAAAAGAGGTTTGTAGGGAATGCTAGTTCCAAAAGGGACCAAAGGGATCTTCTGAAACAGGCTTATGAAAACTTTTCAAGTGGAAAGAATGAGAGTATAACTCAAATTTTTGATAGGTTCTATAAGCTGGTTAGTCAACTTGAGAGTGCAAAAGTTAGACTAGAGCAAGATGAGATCAATAGAAAGTTCCTTAGGTCCTTGGGTGAAGAATGGACAGTTTATGCGGCACAATGGAGAACTAAAGATTCTTTGGAAGAAAGAGAGGATGATTGAGATGAAAGCTCTCAGCATTCTTAAGATTGCTATTCCTAACGAATACCAACATCAGTTCAAGAAGTTTGATGATGCTCATGAACTGTGGAATGCTTCGGAAAAGAGGTTTGCAGGGAATGCTAGTTCTAAAAGGAAACAAAGGGATCTTCTGAAACAGGCTTATGAAAACTTTTCAAGTGGAAAGAATGAGAGTATAACTCAAATTTTTGATAGGTTCTATAAGCTGGTTAGTCAACTTGAGAGTGCAAAAGTTAGACTAGAGCAAGATGAGATCAATAGAAAGTTCCTTAGGTCCTTGGGTGAAGAATGGACAGTTTATGCGGCACAATGGAGAACTAAAGATTCTTTGGAAGAAAGAGAGGATGATTGAGATGAAAGCTCTCAGCATTCTTAAGATTGCTATTCCTAACGAATACCAACATCAGTTCAAGAAGTTTGATGATGCTCATGAACTGTGGAATGCTTCGGAAAAGAGGTTTGCAGGGAATGCTAGTTCCAAAAGGAACCAAAGGGATCTTCTGAAACAGGCTTATGAAAACTTTTCAAGTGGAAAGAATGAGAATATAACTCAAATTTTTGATAGGTTCTATAAGCTGGTTAGTCAACTTGAGAGTGCAAAAGTTAGACTAGAGCAAGATGAGATCAATAGAAAGTTCCTTAGGTCCTTGGGTGAAGAATGGACAGTTTATGCTGCACAATGGAGAACTAAAGATTCTTTGGAAGATATAGAATAAGATGATCTATACAACAGTTTGATTGTGTTTGAGGGAGAAATAGAGGGAAAAAGAAAGACTTTGATCCCTAGCCACAATGCTGCTCTCCTTTCATCCTAAGGTATGGACTCAAACCATTTTTTATCTAATTCTTTTGATGTCTGTGCAGGTAACAGTTCTGCTGCTGGATTAGATGTGAACACCCCTGATGCAGTGCTTGAAGCATTTCTTGCTAGCCATGCACATTCAACCCTCACCAATGAGGATCTTGAGCAAGTGCATCCAGATGATCTTGAGAAGATGGACCTCAAGTGGCAAATGGCTATGTTAACTGTCAGAGCAAAAATATTCATTAAAAGAACTGGCAGGCAGAACATGAACTTCAGGGCTGATGGGTAGGCTGGGTTTGACAAATCCAAAGTCAGATGCTTCAAATGTCAACAGCCTGGTCACTTTGCCAGGGAATGCAGATCTGGTGGACAAGGCCAGAATCAAGGACAAAGACCAAATCAAACCTCATCAGCATTGGTCTCACAAGAAGGACATGGATTTGATTGGTGTGATCAAGCAGAGGAAGCTACTCACAACAAGGCATTGATGGCTTTGACTGATTCCTCCATCAAATTGGATTCACCAGAATCAGAAGACATACAGGTATCTTCTAAACTATGCCCAGGTGAATGTAGAGCTATAGTAAAAAGGTTTAGGGAGCACAACAAAAAGGTGTGTGCTGCTCTGAGCAGAATGGAGGAAAGAAGATATGAATCTAGTGCGGTCATTGAAAGCTTTGAAAAGAAAATTAAAGATTATCAGGCAAATGAATTGCAAATGGACTATGATAGGAAGTATCATAAGTGGGAGAAGGAGCAACTTCAAGAAGAAATTGATAATCTTAAGAAAAAGCTGAATGAAAAATAGAGTAAGATAGATGAGCTAACCAAAAAATTGGATGGTGTGGATATGGATTTAAGTATGTTCAAAGCAACAAATCTTAAGCTTGAAACCTTGTTACAATCACAAATCAGAGAAAAGGTTAAAACAGACTTAGGATACAAACAGACCCCACCTCCATACAATCACAACTACATAACTCCCATATCTGATGTAGCTGATAGGTATGTTAATGAACCATTAACAGAGGAATTGAAGTCAGCTGATCCACAATTTGAAAGTGAAGAGGAAGGAGTTGTGTATGAGGTGAGTGATGATAAGAAGGAGGGAGTTGTGATGAAAGAAGAGGTCATTCCTATTGAAAATCATATCTGTTGTGAACCTACAGCACCAAAATCCTCTTTACAACCTGTGATGTTCGTTAAAGCCTTCTCTGAACCTTTCACCAATGAAACAAAACCTTTCAAATCTGTTTATTCTATAAACAGTTCCACTACTGTTGCAAACAGTCCCCAACATTACACTAACAGTTCCAAACATAACCCAAACAGTTTTAACCCAAAAATCTCAGCTGTTAGTGTTAAGACCAAAGGAAAAGAGAAGGTTTGTGAAGTTGAAATTGAGAAGCCAAAGAAGGAAGCTTCAAAAACACAGTTTCAACCCAAATCTGTGAAAAGGCATACTTAAGTGCCTGTCTGCACATGCAAACAGCATGGTATACATAAATTTCCTCCTTCAGCACCTGTGAGAGGAAATCAAAGGAATAGGAACCAGTTGTGGACACAAAGAACTGGTTTGCCTATAGTCAAAACCAAAAGGTGCTATATATGTGGGAGAGCAAATCACTTAGCTCACAACTGTTATTATAACCCACAGATCGATAGCACCCAGAAGCCAAGTTACAGAAAACAGGCTAACAGTTCCACAACTGTTAGGCCAAAACCAAAAACTGTTGGTTTGCCAAGTTACATAAAACATGCTAACAGTTCCACAACTGTTAGGCCAAAACCAAAAACTGTTGGTCTTGCTTGGGTGAAATTGCAGAAACAAACAGTTTTTGAAGGGGCCAAAACTGTTAATTTAACTGATAATCAAATAGAGTCACAAACTGACCCAACTGTTTTACCAAAATCAAAAACTGTTTGTTCTAAAGACTCAACTGTTAATCACAACAGTTGGACACCACATGTTTCTCACTACATATTCTTCACACAAGATAGAGAAGTCTAACTTGGATGAAATAAAAAAGAATCAAACTTTGTTTAAGTATTATGACTTAAATGGTGTACCCAAGACCTGCATGGCCTGGGTACTTCCTGCTACTAACTAAGTTTTTATTTGTGCAGAGCATTCATAGGGCCAATCAACGAGACATTTGGCATGTGGATAATGGATGTTCAAGACACATGACTGGAAATCCACACTGCTTGAAGGATTTCAGAAGAATCAATGGAGGACATGTAGCATTTGAAGGGAATGCTAAGGGAGGAAGAATCACTGGTAAGGGAGCTGTAGAGGCAGGTATACTTACTTTCAATGATGTGTTCTTTGTTGAACAACTCAAATACAATCTGTTAAGTGTGTCTCAAATCTGTGACCATGGAAACAAAGTCATGTTTACAGACACTGAATGCATTATCCTTTCAAAAGATTTTATAGTGGATGAAAAGTATGTTCTTTTGAGAACACCTAGAAAGGATAATGTATACTGTTTGGAAACTCAAAAGGTTTCTAAACAGAATGTATTAAGTTGTTTACTCTCAAAGGCATCTCATGATGAGTCTGCTATTTGGCATAGAAGGATGTGTCACATGAATTTTAAAACCATGAATCTGTTAGCTAAAAACAATCTGGTAAGAGGTTTGCACCAAAAGGAATTCTCATGTGATGATCATTGTGTGGCTTGTCTCAAAGGCAAGCAACACAAAACTTCTTATAAGTCCAAAGAAGTTTCTTCCATCACTACACCTTTACAACTGTTGCATATGGATCTTTTTGGTCCTACATCTGTGGTCAGTATAGGGAAGAAAGCCTACTGTTTACTCATAGTTGATGACTTCACCAGATTTACTTGGGTTCAATTTCTTAGAACTAAGGATGAAACTGCTGAGTTAGTTAAGTCTCTTATTCTTAGAATAAAAAATCAATCTGATTTGAGAGTGAAAGTCATTAGATCTGACAATGGTTCTGAGTTTAAGAACTGTGAGTTAAACAGTTTTTGTGAGGAAAAAGGGATTGAAAGACAGTTTAGTGCACCTCGGACTCCACAACAGAATGGAGTGGCTGAGAGAAGGAATAGGACTTTGATAGAGGCTGCTAGATCTATGTTAGCTGAATCTAGGCTCCCAATGACCTTCTTGGCAGAAGCAGTGAACACGGCCTGCTATGTTCAGAATAGAGTACAAGTAGTCAAGTCCATAGGGAAAACTCCTTATGAGTTGTTCCTTAAAAGAAAACCTTTGATCAACTTCTTCAAACCATTTGGATGTCCCTGCACTATCCTTAATACCAAGTCACAATTAGGCAAATTTGAGAGTAAAGCAGAAGAAGGATTCTTTATAGGATATTCCACTCAGAGTAAAGCATATAGAGTTTTCAACAATGTCACTAGGATCATAGAAGAGAGTATGAATGTCTCCTTCAATGAGAATAGGATCAATAATGCAGGCAATGGTCCTGATTGGTTATTTGATATTGATGCATTGTCTAAATCTCTTTCTTTTGATTATTCTACAGAAACAGTTGCAGGTGTTCCTACAACTGATAGCACAAATCCACAAACTGTTTCAAACAGTTCTGAAACTGTTAGCACAAGTCCAACAACTGTTGGTGGAAACAAAGTCACTAAAGACTTTGTAGTGATTCATTTGTTTCAAAATGACTCTTCCAATGTTGTTAGTCCAATGAATTATGATGCTGAACCTTCAAAGAATATGGAATCTTCTGATCTTCAACAAAACAATGAATCTGTTAATCAAACAGTTGCATATCAGGTATGTAATTCTTCTGAGAATGAAAGTGAATCTGAAATTGATATGTCAAATTTAGGGAATGTACTGACTGAAGAAAATATCCCTACATTAAGAATTCACAAGAACCATCCCATAGAGCAGATTATAGGTGATCCTACCACTCCTGTTAGAACTAGAGGTATGATGTATAGTGACAATAGTGGTGTGGATCTTGAACAATTTAATGTGAATGTCGACTTTCTGTCTCAGATAGAACCAAAGAAAGCAGTAGAGGCATTAAAAGATCCTTCATGGGTGGAAGCAATGGAAGAGGAACTTTTACAGTTCCAGATTCAGCAAGTTTGGAAGTTAGTTGAACTTCCAAGAGGCAAGAGAGCAATTGGCACCAAGTGGGTGTTCAGGAATAAAAAGGATGAAAGTGGTATTGTAATCAAGAATAAGGCTAGACTAGTTGCACAGGGTTATACACAGGATGAAGGAATAGATTATGATGATGTCTTTGCACCTGTTGCAAGGATAGAAGCAATTAGAATGTTCCTTGCCTTTGCAAGCTTTAAAGGGTTCAAGGTGTATCAAATGGATGTCAAATCAGCATTTCTCTATGGAACTATTGATGAGGAGGTATATGTGTGTCAACCACCTGGTTTTGAAGACTCAAAATATCCTGATAGGGTATATAGGTTGGATAAGGCTTTGTATGGATTACATTAGGCTCCTAGAGCTTGGTATGAGACATTATCATCATATCTGCTTGAGAATGGTTTTAAGAGAGGCACTATTGATAAGACATTATTTACAAAGATTGTTAAAACAGAGATTTTGCTTGTTCAAATCTATGTTGATGATATAATCTTTGAATCCACTAATGACAGTCTGTGCAAGCAGTTTGAAGGCATAATGCAAAATAGATTTCAGATGAGTTCCATGGGAGAACTTACATTTTTCTTGGGTTTACAGGTGAAGCAGAAGCCATCAGGTATATTTATCAGTCAGTCAAAGTACGTCAAGGACATTTTGGACAAGTTTTGCTATCAAGATGTGAAGCTGGCCAGTACTCTAATGGAAACACACAAACAGTTGGGAGCAGATCCTGAGGGGGAGGATGTAGACATATACTTGTATAGGTCTATGATAGGTTCTTTAATGTACTTAACTGCTTCTAGACCAGATATCATGTTTGTTGTGTGTGTTTGTGCCAGGTTTCAATGCAGTCCAAAGATGTCACACCTATTTGCTGTAAAAAGAATCTTTAGATACCTCAAAGGCCAACAAAAACTGGGTCTTTGGTATCCTAAAGATTCACCTTTTGAATTGGTGGCATACTCTGACAGTGACTATGGAGGAGCTAATGTGGACAGGAAATCAACTTCAGGAGGATGTCAATTTTTTGGCTCCAGGTTGGTATCTTGGCAGTGCATGAAACAAACAACAGTTTCCACTTCAACAGCTGAGGCAGAATATGTTGCTGCCTCAAGTTGTTGTTCACAAGTTTTGTGGATCCAGAATTAGCTTCTGGATTATGGTATAACTTTCTTGAATACACCTATCTATGTGGATAACACAAGTGCGATTAGTATCGTTAACAATCCTGTGAAGCATTCTAAAACAAAGCACATAGAGATCAGGTTTCATTTTATCAGAGATTGCAATGAGAAAAGGTTAATTCATGTTATGAAAGTCCATACTGATGATCAGTTAGCTGATCTGTTCACCAAAGCATTTGATGTGGGCAGGTTCAACTTTCTGATCTCCAATATTGGAATGATTAACTTAGAATAACAGTTGTTTGCTTGTTTATCTGTGTTTCTATGTTTTCTCTCACTAACAGTTTGAAACTGCTAGTATTAAGTCTAACAACTGTTTGTGTAAGTGTTCAGGGAACAGCTGTACATAATGCAACTAACAGTTTTCAACTGTTAGTACATGGAATCCACAACTGTTAGGCAAACTGAATGTTCATTCAAGGGGGAGTATTTCTTTTCAATAACAGTTGTAGTATATTAAGAAAACAGTTCTCAACTATTAGTTCTTTTGTTTCTTTCAACTATTCGTTTCTTTAAGGGTATTTTAGTCTTTGCAGGGAATTTGAGGGAATTTGGATTGCATTGAACATGCGTAACATATATAAGTCACTCCCTCCTCAAAGTTTTCTTTACGCTTACTGAACTTCTTGCAAATGCTAAAACCCTAGAATTTCACTTGCAAATCGCCATGGCTCCCCTTCCGTTTCTTAAGGAACACAACATGCTTGCATTTCTCTCGAAACCTGCTGATCTAAATGTCTTCCATGATATGATTGACTATCTGTTGATGTCAAATCTCCGCACTGCTCTCACCATCAATCCAACTATTTACACTTCACATATTGATTAATTCTGGAAAAATGCTACAATCAGAGAAGAAGATGGAGTGCAGTGGATTAACTCCAATGTTGATAATGTTGTTGTTTCCATTTCTGAGGATATCATACGTCAACACCTTCAACTTAATGATCTCGAAGGTGAGTATTCCGACTCTGTTTCCCTGGAATATCTGCATGGTGAGTTAGTTAAACTGGGATATGAGGGCCCTAGGGGAAAGGGTACCTTTAATAAAGGGCAATTTTGTTCACACTGGAAGTATGTGATTCATACTATCCAGCAGTGTATCAGCCCCAAAAGAACTGGAATGAATTCGGGAGCAACATTACTTTGGCCTTAATTTGTTTGGCCAACAACCGTTCTTTTAACTACCGTAAAATGCTATTTGATGGAATGGTAAAACATCTTAGGACCAAATATGGTCTCTTTTTGATGTATCCCCGATTTGTGCAAGTTTTTCTAAATTCTTTATTGCCAAATCTCAAAATGCACAAGAGGGTACTGATTCCCTCTGATCATGTGGCCTCCACATTGAGCAAATTGTTGATAAATGGCAAGAATTTTTCTGGTGCCATAACTCCACCACTCTCTGCAATGGTGGAGGTTCTGTCAAGAAACAGAGCTGCCAAAGTTGAGCAAGAGGCCCACATCATTGCTACACCCACAACTTTGGAACCCCCAGCTCACGATACTCAAACAACTCCATCTGCTACCTTGATTCAAGCTACAACAAAAGCCCCCACTCTTATAACATTCAGAAAAGGAAAAAAAACTGTTGGTGCTCCTTCCACCACAGTATCTGATGCCCAAGCTGTAAGCCCTGCACAGGAGCATTCTCCTGTGCAGAATATCCAAAGGGAACCCATTGTGCTGTCTCCCAGGCACACTGAGGAGGTGATCACCCCATGGGAAAGTGATCATGTGGTGTTTGAGGCTGGCACTAATGTTTCATCCGCAAGGGGTGAGCAGGACAGTGTCAACATTTTTAAGACCTCAGCCATGGCAACAGAAGTTGTTCCATCATCTTCTGGAAATCCCCAGTACCAAGAACAAAGGGGTACTAGTGTGGAATCTTCTAGGAGTGACACACCAGTTATTTCTGCCAGTGATATGTTTACAGGGATAACACTCCCTGACATTGAGGCTAGTATGAAACAAAAGGCATTGACGGATTCAAATTTTGTACCATTCTTTGGGGCATACATGTATTTGAAGAAGAGAAATTCTTTACAAGACAAGCTTCTGGCTAAGCACAATGAGCTCATCATCAAGCAGGACAAACAAATCAGATTTTTGTCAAACACTTTGAAGAAGGCTACTGATGTGCTTCAAGCTCATGATCAAGTAATGAAACAGTTCACTGCTAGACCCCCTCCACAAATAGTTCCAATCAAAAAGGGGGAGAAAACATCAAAAGTTGAAACCATATTGAAGCCAGTTGCTGAGATTCAACAAACAGTTTTGCAATCTCAACCAACAGCTGCTGATATTCCACAAACAGTTGTGCAGACTAAACAAGTAACAGTTGCACCAAGTGACCAAACAGTTGTAGATTCAAAGAAAACAATTGCATCGGATCAACAACAAACAACTGCACCAAGTTCAGAAACAGTTGTAGAAAAGCTGTCAGAAGTTGACAGAGTTTTGATCAATAAGATGATTATGTCTGGGGATTACCCAACAACTGAAGTATTCACAACATGGTCAAAAGTAAAGCAAGATCATTTGATTGCAGTGAGTGCTCAAACTTTAAACATAAGTGCACTCAAAATGAAACAAAAGATAGAAGATGGATGGCTGGATGGTAAATCTAAAAAGCTGGAACCAATTGCACCAAATCCAGGAATTAAAGGAATTGCTATTACTGAATCAAAGAAAGATGAGAAGATGCCTTCTGTACAAGGGAAGGGAAAGCAGATTGCTGTTGAAATTCCAAAGTTAAAACTTACCAAAGAACAGCAAGAGGAGCGTGATCATGAATTAGCACAGAGGTTGGATGCTGAGCTTGAACAACAAGAAAAGAAAGATCTTGAATTAGCTCAAAAGCTAGCTGCTGAATTTACAAAGGAGATAGATGAAGAAGAAAGGGCTAAGAAAGCTGGTAAGGGAGTGAAAAGAAAGAAAGTTGAAAAGAAGAAAACAGTTCCACCTCCCAAGCCAACAGTTGAGAAGGAAAAACAAACAGTTCAGCCTCAAACAGCAAAAGCAGACATGGTAAAAACTATTCTTCATGATAGACTCAGGGTAGAGGTTAAAGAAAGAATTGACAAGTTAGAAGCAGAGCAGCTTGGCCAAAAATCCCACATTACTGAATGGAGATTTGAATTGTTGAGAATAGAGACTGGAAGGTTACAATTGTCAGAGAACTAGAACCAATTGAAAGCTACTCTAGTTTCTTACATTTGATGGAAAGTGTGACTAGAAGGGATATTCAAGAGATGTATGCATATGGAATAAGTCACTATGGGGGAGGTGCAGAAATTGAAATCAGAGTTTTGATGAGGCACCTAACAAGTATATGCAATCCACTGGAAATAATGCCCATTTTGATAAGTGACGAAGCCTTCCCAATAAGTTCTATGAAAGTATATGACATGTCAAGAGTTTATCATATGGTGATGGGAAAGGGACAAACTCAGTGGTTTGATTTTGAATTTGTTGATCATGGTAAAACAAAGCTTCTGTATATGTTGAAAGCAAAGTTCTTTGGCCCTGCTAACATGAAGGAGGATCTGATGAAGAAGCTGAAGGAAAAGTTGGAGCTCATTCAGTCAAGTAAAAAGTAATTTTCTTTTTATGTTTTGATTGTAACAGTTTAACTTTGCATACTTAATGTAAATATTTTCTTTGCTAAGTTGATTTTTCTGTGGTTAAACCCTATAAAACAAACAACTTAAATGTATTGTTCAATACTTTAAGTTAGGGGGAGATTGTTGGGAAATTTGCTAAGTCATTGAAACTGTTGGATATGCAAAGGTAAAACTGTTAGATTGATTTGTGAAAACAGTTGTAACTAACAGTTGTTGCAAGTTTTACAACTGTTAATACAAAAGTTCAAAACTGTTAGTTGAATTATACACAACTATTTGAAGACCTTGAAGTGAAGACTATTAGAAGAAATTCAGAACTGTTTATTCAACAAACAGTTGATGTTGAGCTATTCATGGAAAATGCTATCTTCGTGGATCTGAAGTGTATCTTTATCAAAATTGAAGATTATCCAGATTATCTCGGAAGATAGAAGATTACCTAACTGTCAACTATTCAAGGAGGATCAAGAGTCTATAAATACTTGAAATAGAATATCGTTATAGGCTCTCTTAATAATAGCAATTCTACGCATTCGTACTTTATTGTTAATCTGTTTTCTGAAAGTGTGTTAACCTCTAAGTTTCATAGAAACCTAAGAACAAACTGTGTTCTTCGTCTAACAAAAGAGTTAGATTAGAGGTGTTGGTGAATATCGTAATCATCATTGGTTATTAATAAACATCTGGTGTTTGAAAGTATTTTCTCGTGTTGATTCTTGAATTGTTCTTGTGATAAAACCTTAAACATCAATTAAGTGTGATTCCGCAACTTCTTAGTTGATTGTGATCAAACTGGAAGATTATCTTTAAATAACTCTGATTTAATTCTAAAGATAATTCTTGTTATTGATATTTGGTAATATCCGATCCTGACAGAAAGGCTATAGAAGAATCAATTCATGTCTCATTTGATGAAGACAGTCTTGATATAGCTGAGAAAAGACAAGCTGACTTGGTTAGTCTGAGTGAGCATGAAAAGCCTGAGGAAACCAATATGTCAAATCCTATGTATGTCATGGGAGATGACAGTGATGATCATGTGTGTCCATCAAAGAAATCATCACAAGCTCCAAGGGACTCTCAAGCTGAGAAAGATGATGAGTTCGTTAATCCATTTGGAGCTGAAGTCACTCAGACTGAGGATCTCAGTGATCATCAGTTTGTTGACAATGCTGCTATTAAGACTGAGGATGTGTGTTCACCTCAGATTTCTCAACATCACTCAGACCCAGAACCAGATTCTCCAACTACAACATTCAAATTCCTCAAAGATCATCCTCAAGATCTAATCATTGGAAATGTTCAAGAGAGCGTTATGACCAGATCCAAGGCTACATCTAACTACGCTGCTCACTTTGGTTTCCTTAGAGGATTAGGATTGGATTGAAGCTATGCAAGAGGACTTAAATGAGTTTGAGAGAAATAAGGTCTGGAGCCTTGTCCCTGCCCCCAAAGATCATTCCATTATAGGCACGAAGTTGGTCTATAGAATTAAAATGTACAAGGATGGAGTGATAGTTAGGAACAAAGCCAGGCTGGTAGCATAAGGGTATAAGAAAGAGGAAGTAATCAATTATGATGAGACCTTTACCCCTGTTGCTAGAATTGAAGCCATAAGGCTGTTCCTGACCTATGCAGCATATAAAGAGTTCAAAGTCTATCAAATGGATATGAAGAGTGCTTTCCTAAATGGAAAACTTTAGGAGGAAGTCTATGTGAAACAACTTCCTGGCTTTGTTAGTTCAAAGTTTCCACATCATATCTATAAGTTAGAAAAGGCTTTGTATGGCCTTAAACAAGCTCCAACAGCTTGGTATGATACAGTATCCAACTATCTACTATCAACGGATTTCACCAGAGGTAGTATAGATAAAACACTCTTTATTAAAAAAAGTAAAGGACAGGTGATTCTTGTGTAAATCTATGTGGATGACATTATCTTTGGTTCTACAAACGAATATCTATGTGAATGGTTCTCCAAAATAATGTCACAAAAGTACAAGATGATCATGATGGGTGAGATGACATACTTCCAAGGTTTACAAATTCAACAAAAACCTGATGGAAATTCATTATTCAAAGGAAGTATGTTCTTGATTTGATAAAGAAATATGATTTAGATTCTAGTTCAACCATGAAAACACCCATATCACCAGCTGTCAAGCTGAGTAAAGACTCATATGGTAAGTCTGTGTGTCAGTCTACCTATAGAGGAATGATAGGTTCATTACTCTATTTGATAGCTAGTAAACCTGACATCATGTTTGCTACATGTGTTTGTGCAAGATATCAGGCAGATCCTACGGAATCACATCTTCAAGCTGTGAAAAGGATCTTTAGGTACCTTAAAGGTACACCAAATCTAGGCCTTTGGTATCCAAAGCACTCTGGATTTGAGTTAGTTGGTTTTTCAGATGCTGACTATGTTAGGTGCAAGTTAGACAGAAAATCAACTACAGGATGTCACACCCCGCTAAAGCGGAAACACGAGATGTCACAGCAATAGGTCTCATAGCACAAGGTAACATAAAATTTCCAACCATAACAGAATAATTAAGATAAAATCAAAATACAATTATCCAAATACAGTACTGATAATGGAATATTGTCTTTGATATAAAAATGAAAGTAGCCGATTGGAAATTCGTTTCATGAAATCCACACATGATATGCTCTAACGTGCTCTAAGACCTAGCGAAGGTTACCTGAAAGCATGAGTAAAAGAGAGGTCAACTACGAGAGTTGGTGAGGACACAAGTTTATATGCACAAAATGAAATTTTAATGCAATAGTAATAAAGTATAATGTTGGGGTTTTGAACCCAACGAATTTTTATAAGGATGGAGACGTTAATCCAATCACAGTTTATTGCCCAATTTATACGCGTGGTTTTTGAGTATACATGGGATGTTTTACTAAGCTTGAGCCATTTTTCCAATCCTTTCGACATACTGCCTTGATATTATATTTTTTTAACCCCAACGCCCAAATTATATGACTTTGGAAATAGGTAAAGTACACCTATAGTTCGTCAACCATAAGTGGGGGATGTCGACCCCAAATAGTGCTATCTACAAGTACCATAGGCCCCTTTAGTGGTAGTTAATGGATAATATATTAAAACCCAAGTACATCAGCAAGTATAATACTACCATACATGCGTAATTTAAAATATTTATGATGGCAATAAATAAAACATTTATGTAATCATGCTTTCACCCCAAATATTTGAGTAAAGGTATTTAAAAAGGGGTTGTGAACACTCACCTTTCGTGAAGCTTGGTAAGTAATAGGAAGTCCTACTAGTTCCTTAAATTCGTCAACGCCTTTATCCTATTATGTTAAATGTCCACCGTAAGGTCCTTATTAGAATACAACTCTTTATAAAGGTATTATGTTAATATTTGAAGTATTTTAAAGTCTAGATAATTCTCACTTGTAGTTATTATCATTAAACTCTATTTATATTTATCTTATACATATAGATATTATATACGCGAAAATATATATATTAATATATAGTTGGTTTTTGAAAACATGCAACACTCATATATATATATATATGCATTATTTATGTAAAACTTGTGTTACGATATAATTATATGTACATTAATGAAATGAATATATATATATATATATATATATATATATATATAGTAATTTTTAAAGAAAATAAGGACACACAACATTATTATATGTATTTATGACTAACTTTGAATATGTATGCTTACATTATAGAGTTATCTTCTTTAATAAGAATGCATAAATATATATAATCAAAGTATATCTTTTGTTTATATATTACTACATAATAGCATATTTTATAGTTTTTAAAATCAAACACACATACATGCATAATCGTAATTATATATATGTATTTATACATGATTTTTGAAATTATTAAGAACTTTTATACTTATCATAAGTAGATACTTGCATGCAAGGTTAAACATTGTAAGTCTTTGTAAATTTGCAATCCTTGATTATTACCCACCATTTTCATCCATCTTTTTCAATAAGAAGAATGAGATGAACCACATGCATGCTTATAGCCTTACAACATTTGGTAGGATTTAATCCATACTTCAAATGGTAGTACAAAGTCCTTTAATCGGATTGCATGCATGTGTTTATAAGTTGATCTTCTTGTATTCAAGAAGAGGATAAGAGAAGAAGATGATGGATATGGTGGATTTTTCCAAGGGAATACAAATGTACAAGAACTAGTATTAAGAGTGGGTGATTATACCTTCAAGAGAGTACTTTACTTGAAAAATTGTTGCTTCTTCCTATTGATCTTCTTGAGAGTTTGAAGAGAGAATTTGAGAGAGTGAGAGTGTAAGAGAGTTTGAATGAGAAAGGGATGTTGAAATGAGATAGTTGGGTTGGTATTTATAGGCAAAAGAGAAGAGAGGGGGGGGGGGGTACGGCCGAGATGGGTGGGGGGGGGGTAGGGTGGTGAGGGTGATGATGGTGGTGGTTGAGTGTGTAAGTTGGTAAAATGATGATGGTTGACTTTGGTTATAATAATATTATATTTATTATTATTATTAATAATATTATTATTATTATTATTACTATTATTATAAATATAATGTAAGATAAACATCTTTAATATGTTTATTATTACATTACATTTTATTAAGAGTGTACATAAAATGTACTTGCTACTTATTTAAAATTATAATGGACATTTAAACATGTAATAAGATTTTTAGGTAAGACGTAAGTATTTTTTTTTTACAAGAACTAGGACTTTTATTTATATACTTACGCTACGAAGGGTATTTCTAAATCATCGAGAACTTATTGAATTTTAAACTTAAAGTATATGGGGCTAACCTTTTTATGATTGGTGACGGTTGTCACAGTCTCCCCTAGTTAAAGAAATTTCGTCCCGAGATTTACTTGGTGCTACTGTCCTTAAAGAGGTGGGGATACTTATGTCTCATGTAATCCTCACGTTCCCAAGTATATTCGGGTCCGTGCCTCGAATCCCACCGGACCTTTACTATGGGAATCTTGGTTCGTCTGAGTTGTTTGACCTTTCGGTCTAAGATTTCGATTGGTTCCTCCGTGAAGTGTAATTGTTCGGTTACTTGAACCTCTTCTATTGGTACTACCAATGAGTTGTCGGACAGGCATTTCTTGAGGTTTGACACATGGAATGTATTGTGAATAGCGCTCAATTCCGATGGTAGATTGAGTTTATATGCTACGGGACCAGCCTTCTCAGTAATTTCGAAAGGTCCAATATACCGAGGACTCAACTTCCCTTTCTTCCCAAAGCGAATAATGCCTTTCCATGGGGACACCTTCAAAAGCACTTTGTCCCCAACTTGAAACTCTAAGGGCTTTCTCCTATTATCCGCATAACTCTTCTGGCGATCTCTTGCCGTTTTGAGTCTTTCCTTGATGATAGAGATCTTGTCGGTGGTTTCCTGAATAATATCGGGTTTGATTAACTGTCGATCACCCACTTCTACCTAGCTTAAAGGAGATCGGCACTTACGCCCATATAGTGCTTCATACGGGGCACACTGTATGCTGGTGTGATAGCTGTTATTGTATGAGAACTCAACCAAGGGTAGGTGAGTATCCCAATTCCCTCCAAAGTCTATCACACAGGCTCGTAACATGTCCTCTAAAGTTTGTATGGTTCTTTCCTTTTGCCCGTCGGTTTGTGGGTCGTAAGTTGTACTCAAGTCGATTCGAGTACCTAATGCTTTCTGCAATGATTGCCAGAATCGTGAGGTAAACCGACTGTCCCTATCTGAAATGATTGAAATTGGCACACCATGACGTGTCACAATCTCATTGACATATATTTGGGCAAGCTTTTCCATCTTGTAATCTTCCCGGATTGGGAGAAAATGGGCAGACTTAGTAAGTCTATCTACTATGACCCATATGGCATCGTGAGCTCTTGCTGTTCGTGGCAGCTTGGTGATGAAGTCCATTGTGATTTGTTCCCATTTCCATTGAGGGATTTCGGGTTGTTGCAGTAACCCAGACGGTTTTTGATGTTCAACTTTTACTCTTGAACATGTTAAACACTTTCCTACGTACAAAGCTATGTCCCTTTTCATACTCGGCCACCAATAGTATTCCTTAAGATCCTTGTACATCTTGTCGGCTCCGGGATGCACGGAGTATCTTGACTGATGTGCTTCATCCAGGATAGTCAACCTTGTGTTGTTGTATTTTGGGACCCATACTCTGTTCTCGAAATAGCGCACTCCATCAGTCTTAGCTTCGTCCTTTAGGTTCTCCTCATGTAATGCCTTTTCCTGGCTTTCCAGGATCCAATTCTTTAAACTGGTTTGGACCATTGTTCCCATAACTCTAGCCCTAGAAGGCTTCACTCTTTCCTTTCTGCTTAAAGCATCAGCTACCACATTTTCTTTGCCGGGATGGTACTTGATTTCGCAGTCATAATCATTAAGTAGCTCAACCCATCTCCTTTGTCTCATATTGAGCATCTTCTGATCTAGAATGTGTTGAAGACTTTTGTGATCAGTGTAGATGGTACACTTAGTGCCATACAAGTAGTGTCTCCAAATCTTAAGAGCAAACACCACTGCTCCAAGTTCCAAATCATGGGTAGTGTAGTTCTTCTCATGAACTTTTAGTTGTCTTGATGCATAAGCGATGACATTTTCCTTCTGCATCAGTACACACCCCAGTCCTTGATGTGAAGCGTCGCAATAAACCACAAAGTTATCTGTTTCTTCAGGTAGAGTTAAAACAGGTGCATTACTCAATTTGTGCTTGAGGGTTTGAAATGCTTCTTCCTGCTTTTCTCCCCAGATAAACTTCTTATCTTTATGGGTTAGTGTGGTTAGCGGTTGTGCAATCTTTGAAAAGTTTGCTATGAATCGCCTGTAGTAACCTGCCAACCCAAGAAATTGGCGAACTTCGGTTGGTGTTTTTGGTGCTTCCCACTGCTTGATTGCCTCAATCTTTGCCGGATCTACGTGAATCCCATCCTTGTTAACTACATGACCAAGAAAGTGTACTTCACGAATCCAAAATTCGCACTTAGAAAATTTTGCGTACAACCTCTGGTCCTTAAGTAGTGTTAACACCAACTTCAAATGCTGCTCATGGTCTTCCTTGCTTTGTGAATAAATGAGTATATCGTCGATAAATACGATAACAAATTTATCCAGATATGGTCTACAGACCCTATTCATTAAATCCATGAAGATAGCTGGAGCATTTGTCAACCCAAAAGGCATAACTAAGAATTCATAGTGTCCGTAACGAGTCCTAAATGCTGTTTTAGGAATATCCGCCTCACATACTCGCAACTAATGATATCCCGAGCGTAGATCGATCTTTGAAAAGTATGTGGCTCCTTGAAGTTGATCAAATAAATCATCAATCCGGGGAAGTGGATATCGATTTTTGATTGTCAACTTATTAAGTTCTCTATAATCTATGCACATCCGTAACGACCCGTCCTTCTTTTTAACGAAAAGGACTGGAGCTCCCCAAGGGGACGAGCTCGGTCGGATGAGTCCTTTGTCAAGAAATTCTTGGAGTTGTGCTAACAATTCCTGCATTTCTGATGGTGCTAAACGATAAGGTGCCTTAGCCACTGGCGCTGCTCCCGGAACTAAATCGATGTGAAACTCGACTTGACGATTCGGAGGTAACCCTGGTAATTCGTCGGGGAAAACCTCAGGGTAATCTCGAACTACAGGAATTTCCTGAATGCGCTGCTCTTTCGTATCCTTGCTAGTGACGTGAGCTAAGAATGCCTCATTTCCCTTTCTCAAGTATTTCTGCATCTTCATGCAGGATACTATTTTCAAATTTCTTCCCGACTTTTGTCCGTATACGATGAGTTTTTTGCCTCTAGGCATAGGGATACGTATGATTTTCTCAAAGCAACATATCTCCGCTCGATATTTAGTAAGCCAATCCATGCCGATAATTACGTCGAAGCTTCCTAACTTAATTGGAATTAAGTCTATACTAAATGTCTTACCAGCTAAGTTCAATGTGCAACCAATTATTATATCCTTAACCCTAGCTTCCTGACCATTAGCAAACTCTATGGTATAGGCATCTTTCATCTTTGTAGTTTTCAAGTTAAGCGTTGTCCTAAACTCCAATGACACAAAACTCCTATCTGCTCACGAATCGAATAACATTGATGCATAGTTATCATTTAGAAGGAAAGTACATGCGACAACATCCGCATTCTGCCTAGCTTCATTCACTCCAATCTCAAACACTCATCCTCGAGCTTGGCCTCCTTGACCCTGCTGATTTACTTGGCGGTTCTGGTTAGCATCCTGCTCCCGATTGGGACGGGGGCATACACGTGGAGGATGCTCCAAACTTCCACAGTTGTTGCAGGGTTGTGTCTTACAATTAGTGGCATAATGGCCTCCTCTTTTGCACTTATGACAGATGATGCACCTCCCTTCGTGAAGCTTACCACATCAGTTACACCTAGGATATGTTCTTCTTCCTCCCGTTGTCTGCGCTTGAACTCCATAGTTCCTGCTAACCTTCCAGTTCCTTCCAAACTTCTCATCCACTTGCTTCCTCGAAGGTTCCTCCATCTTCCTTTTTCCCTTGTTCTTGTCACTGGCAAACATTCCAGATCGTATGGCGTTGTTGGTAAGACTGGTGGCCAAATTTACCGCATTCTGGAGTGTGGTAGGGTTTGCCGAGGTGATATTTGCTCGAATCTCAGGAGCTAGTCCCCAGATGTACCTATCTATACGGCTTTCTTCAGGGGTTACCAAGTGTGGAACTAACTTGGACAGTTCATGAAAACGGGTGGTGTAAGAGCTGATGTCACTTCCCACCATCTCATGGTTCCAAAACTCAGCTTCCAGCTTTTGGGTTTCACTCCTTGAGCATAACTCTTCTCTCAGTAGTTTAATAAATTCTGCCCAGGTAAGCTGATGAGCTGCTTCCCTTCCTCGGGTCTGTATTTGGATGTTCCACCACGACAAGGCTCGACCTTGCAACAAGCAAGCAGCGAATTCCACCTTGTTAGCTTCCGTGCACTTGTTGATACTAAGAACCGATTCTATACTATCAATCCATCTCAGCAATCCTACGGCTCCCTCAGTGCCATAAAATTCCTTAGGGTTGCAAGCCCTAAAAGTTTTGTAGTTGTAGTCTCTATTTGGCGCATTTGCATGTTGCCCAGCTTGCATGCCTGCTGCCACTTGGCTAACGATGTTGGGCAGGGTAGCTAACACTCGTTCCAATACCATTTGACTGACGTCGTCTTCTCTTCTCGGAGGCATGGTTCTAAGATGTGAATATAATATGATCCTTGTCAAATTTAATTCTTAATGAGGCTAAGTATGATCATGCAACATTTTCAGGCACTAAATAATACTATCAGGACAAAAATTCTTCTTAAAATATGATCATTACCATTAATAACTTTTTGGGTATACATAATGATTACAAAATTTCCCAAAATATGGCAATACATAGAATATCTAGATTGGGTTTACATGCTATTTATCAAAATTTCCCAATCATACATAACGACATAGGTCCTAATTAGTAGTTCCTAGATAAATAGTAGAATACTTAGGGGTCAGGGAATGGTTATTTCAGAGGTTCCTCCCTAACATCACTCCTATCATGACTCCGACTGTCAGAGCTAGCACTGCCAATGCTTTCACACGTTCATAGACTCTTCGCATGCCCTCCTGTGCGTTTGCTTGCACCCTTGATATTTGCTGGTACTGATCCTCTGCTATTTCGGTAAGAGCATTAATAGAGTGGCGCTGGCAATCCAACCGCCCATCCAGGTAATCGAACTGAGAGGTAAGCCGCCTCAGGTGTCGGGACTGTGCTTCTATCAATCCGGGTGTTATGGAAGGGATGCCTGGTAACACTGGGGTGCCCGTTGCTATTCTCCTAACGGTGGATGACTCGCCGGTAGCTGCTATAGTCTGTGGGGGTGCGATGCGCGGGGGTAATCCTGTGGTCTTGCGAGCTGTTTGCCTAGTGCGTGGGGCTGGCGGTTTGTTTTTGAGTTCTAGAAACCCGGGTGGTAGTTCACAGGGTTTCGGTGGTCTTTGTCCGCTTGACACTTCTTGCTCTTCGTCTGATAGTGAGTGCTCTTGAGTGTTCTCTGTAGGCTCCGACTCACGGCTATATTCTGGTCCTGGGGTATACTCAGTTGACATTTTGATCTGCGATCACGATCTACTTAGTTACTAGTGTACTATTGTGAGTGTCTAATAAAGGTTTATGCATAGAGTACACACACAATCATGCTTACTATAAAAAGAAGTTTTGTCCAAGCATAGTTCTATTATGACTAACCTGAATATTTCATCACACTTAGTTGAATTAAACATAGGTGATCAAGCTTTGTTTAATTAAAGTAAGATAATGGAAGACTCAACTTAGTCACATTATTAAAATGCTTTAAGTTAAAAGTTTTAGGAAAAATGTTGTCTTTTGAAAACCTTCGGCAATAGTTTGAGTTTTCCCCCCATAAGGAAAACTACAATTCTCTATAACCTTCGGCTCTGATACCACTTCTCTGTCACACCCCGCTAAAGCGGAAACACGAGATGTCACAGCAATAGGTCTCATAGCACAAGGTAACAGAAAATTTCCAACCATAACAGAATAATTAAAATAAAATCAAAATACAATTATCCAAATACAGTACTGATAATGGAATATTGTCTTTGATATAAAAATAAAAGTAGCCGATTGGAAATTCGTTTCATGAAATCCACACATGATATGCTCTAACGTGCTCTAAGACCTAGCGAAGGTTACCTGAAAGGCATGAGTAAAAGAGAGGTCAACTACGAGAGTTGGTGAGGACACAGTTTTATATGCACAAAATGAAATTTTAATGCAATAGTAATAAAGTATAATGTTGGGGTTTTGAACCCAACGAATTTTTATAAGGATGGAGACGTTAATCCAATCACAGTTTATTGCCCAATTTATACGCGTGGTTTTTGAGTATACATGGGATGTTTTACTAAGCTTGAGCCATTTTTCCAATCCTTTCGACATACTGCCTTGATATTATATTTATTTAACCCCAACGCCCAAATTATATGACGTTGGAAATAGGTAAAGTACACCTATAGTTCGTCAACCATAAGTGGGGGATGTCGACCCCAAATAACGCTATCTACAAGTACCATAGGCCCCTTTAGTGGTAGTTAATGGATAATGTATTAAAACCCAAGTACATCAGCAAGTATAATACTACCATACATGCGTAATTTAAAATATTTATGATGGCAATAAATAAAACATTTATGTAATCATGCTCTCACCCCAAATATTTGAGTAAAGGTATTTAAAAAGGGGTTGTGAACACTCACCTTTCGTGAAGCTTGGTAAGTAATAGGAAGTCCTACTAGTTCCTTAAATTCGTCAACGCCTTTATCCTATTATGTTAAATGTCCACCGTAAGGTCCTTATTAGAGTACAACTCTTTATAAAGGTATTATGTTAATATTTGAAGTATTTTAAAGTCTAGATAATTCTCACTTGTAGTTATTATCATTAAACTCTATTTATATTTATCTTATACATATAGATATTATATACGCGAAAATATATATATTAATATATAGTTGGTTTTTGAAAACTTGCAACACTCATATATATATATATATATATATATATATGCAATATTTATGTAAAACTTGTCTTACGATATAATTATATGTACATTAATGAAATGAATATATATATATATATATATATATAGTAATTTTTAAAGAAAATAAGGACACACAACATTATTATATGTATTTATGACTAACTTTGAATATGTATGCTTACATTATAGAGTTATCTTCTTTAATAAGAATGCATAAATATATATAATCAAAGTATATCTTTTGTTTATATATTACTACATAATAGCATATTTTATAGTTTTTAAAATCAAACACACATACATGCATAATCGTAATTATATATATGTATTTATACATGATTTTTGAAATTATTAAGAACTTTTATACTTATCATAAGTAGATACTTGCATGCAAGGTTAAACATTGTAAGTCTTTGTAAATTTGCAATCCTTGATTATTACCCACCATTTTCATCCATCTTTTTCAATAAGAAGAATGAGATGAACCACATGCATGCTTATAGCCTTACAACATTTGGTAGGATTTAATCCATACTTCAAATGGTAGTACAAAGTCCTTTAATCGGATTGCATGCATGTGTTTATAAGTTGATCTTCTTGTATTCAAGAAGAGGATAAGAGAAGAAGATGATGGATATGGTGGATTTTTCCAAGGGAATACAAATGTACAAGAACTAGTATTAAGAGTGGGTGATTATACCTTCAAGAGAGTACTTTACTTGAAAAATTGTTGCTTCTTCCTATTGATCTTCTTGAGAGTTTGAAGAGAGAATTTGAGAGAGTGAGAGTGTAAGAGAGTTTGAATGAGAAAGGGACGTTGAAATGAGATAGTTGGGTTGGTATTTATAGGCAAAAGAGAAGTGAGGGGGGGTGGGTACGGCCGAGATGGGGGGGGGGGGTAGGGTGGTGAGGGTGGTGAGGGTGATGATGGTGGTGGTTGAGTGTGTAAGTTGGTAAAATGATGATGGTTGACTTTGGTTATAATAATATTATATTTATTATTATTATTATTAATATTATTATTATTATTATTATTACTATTATTATAAATATAATGTAAGATAAACATCTTTAATATGTTTATTATTACATTACATTTTATTAAGAGTGTACATAAAATGTACTTGCTACTTATTTAAAATTATAATGGACATTTAAACATGTAATAAGATTTTTAGGTAAGACGTAAGTATTTTTTTTTACAAGAACTAGGACTTTTATTTATATACTTACGCTACGAAGGGTATTTCTAAATCATCGAGGACTTATTGAATTTTAAACTTAAAGTATGTGGGGCTAACCTTTTTATGATTGGTGACGGTTGTCACACTGGAGGATGTCAAATGCTTGGAGGGAAGTTAGTAAGCTGGACTAGTAAGAAACAGAACTCAGTGGCTACTTCAACTGCTGAAGCTGAATATGTTGCAGCAGGAAGCTGTTGTGCTCAAATCCAATGGATGCAGCATCAGCTTCAAGACTTTGGTATGAGTTTCAAGAAAACTCCTATCTTCTGTGATAACCAAAGTGCTATAGCCATCACTTACAATCCAGTCTTCCACTCAAGAACCAAGCACATTGAAATTAGACATCACTTCATCGAGGACATCGTGGAAAAAAGGTAAAGTAGATATTAAATTTATCTCCACTGATGACCAATTAGCAGATATCTTTACTAAACCACTTGATGAAAAGAGGTTTATTTATCTACTGAGTGAATTTGGTATGCTCAATCCCTAGCTAAGTGTCTAGAATCTGAGTTTTCAGTTTGACAAAGACTAGGTGTCTTAAGCTGAATGCACAGTTTATAAATAAGTTTTCATAAACTGGATAATCTATCAAGCTGAATGATGAATTCACACGTTTGGTAAGTTCCAAACATATTTTATCTACTTAGTGTAGCTAAATTACATGTTTGAGTGAGTCTCAAACATAAATGACTAAGTGTCATTGAGTCTGAGCTATGTGCTTATCTCAAATTGTGTGATTGGTTCACACGTTTGGTAAGCTCCAAACATACATTAACTACTCAGTGTAGTTAAAATGTAAGTTTGAGTAAGTCTCAAACAAAAATGACTACGTGTCATTGAGCCTGAGTTGTGTACTCTCCTCAAGCTGAGTATCAATTTCAAGCTGAGTGCTCAAATCAAGTTGAGTGCTTGACTTAAACTGAGTAATAAGTTTACTCAGATTTGGTGTGTCCAAAACTATGATTTAATTACTAAGTGTCATTAATTCATATGTCAATGTGTATTTGAGTCAGTTTCAAATCGCATCTTATATCAATTGTGTATTGGTATACTTCAACAGTGTTTATAATCTTATTATAAGTTAATAATATTATTTTCCACTTTTATCCGTTGGAAGATGATGTGTTTCTACCCTCTCACTGTTACATCAAGCCGTAATTTTTTCGGCGTACCGGATAAAAAAGGATTCTAACGGTAACTTTTCTCTCTCCTCAGAAAAGTATATATACCGATCATAACCGGTTTAGAGAAGTTTACGCCTAAAAATCTGACTTCTCACCTTCTAAAATACCTTTCGCAAACACCTCTATTGCTCAGTGCATTATTCCGTTCATCTTCAAAACCCTAAATTGCTATGTACAGTTTTCGAACCGCTCAGTGCGAATTCTAAATTTCTCATTGATACTTCAACAAATTACTTAGTGTGATCATACAATGGACGGAATCACATTAGTTCTCGGTGATCAAATGGTTCAAGGTGCTCAGTTTAAGAACAATGGAGCGTCGTTGATCAAAATCAACAATCAACGGGCTTGTCTTGCAATTCCTCCAAGGAAACGAGGTAGAGGATATGAAATATCGGTGGATTACATCCGTAAATGCCCCCAGGCATTCGCCTTATGTGGCGCACTAATCCACATTGTTCCTCAACTTCTTTTGGAGTTCTGGTACACTTGTACGTATGACCAGAACATGGGAGAGATTACAGGGACTGTTCTTAATGTCAATAGAACAGTTGTCCTTTCCGTGCAGAGGCTAAGGGAAGTTCTTCAACTCCCTGTTCATGATGAGTTCGAGCCTGCTGTCACGAGGCAGGTGGCTAGGTCAGTCCTACCCAGAATGGGTCACCCACAAACAGAGGGTGTAATTAAAAAGGCCACCTTTCCAACCAGTTGGGGTTTTATGGTTTCAACAGTGATTCATTCACTAGGACCCAAGGTTGGAGGAGTGGACCAACTCAACGAGTTCGAGATGCAGCTGCTGTATAACATGTACTTTACGAGGAACTTAGACTATGCTCAGCTCGTCTTCAACGAACTCAGGGTCCAAGTGATGAAGACCACAAGGGATCTTCATGTACCTTTCATAAGGTACCTGTCCTTGGCATTTGAAGCCGAGCTTGGGACAACACTCTACGAAGCTGATCAGGATGTGTTGCTGTTTCCTACACTCAGCTCAAAGATGTTCAATAATGATATCTTCCCAGAGCAAGAGGGTCTGAGTGATCTTATGCTGCTGATAGCTGAGGCAGCTTCATCAGAAAGTGAAGCAGATGGATCCAATCAAGGGGGAGCTTCCCAAGCTGATCCAAAGGTTCAAGCTAAGCAACCTGCTCAGGCTGAACCAGCAAATATTGAAGCTGCTTCTGGTAAGATCTCTCCACTTTCTTCTTCTTCTCACTATTCTCCATCTACTTTTGGAGACAAGACTGCAGTAAACCCAACTCAGTCTAACCCATCTTCTCCACCTTTTATCCATCTTAAATCCCACTCTGAAGCCACCCCCTAGTATGCCCACTGCTACTAGGGAGAAAATCCTAACCTATACTCGTAAAACTGCCAAAAGTGGTGCTTCTCCTACACTGGAGCTGAGATCACATTGATCCCTCCACACTCTGGCGCAAATGAGTTTGAGGGTATACACCAACCCTTATATGATGCACCCAAGTTCCAACCCTCTCAAGCTGACCTGGATGATTTAATGAAATTCTTTAAAAGTCATTTTGATACCTTGCACCTCAAAAAAAAGAAGACTAAGAAGAATATGCTGATGATTCTAGATTCTCTGAATAAGGAGGTGCTGCATTTGAAATCTGCTGTTGCTGCCCTTCAACAACAAAAGACTTCAACCCCTGTTGATGATGACAAAAAGGGGAAGAATGTTCAAAAGGCTGAAGCTGAGTCGGTACAAGCTGAAGCTTTACTACTATTGGCAAAGGTAGAAGATCAGATTGAGGGGGAGAAAGAAATAGAGAAAGAAGCTGAGCTGACTGAGAAAGCAAAAGGTAAAAGACCAGTAGTGGTCAGCTCAGATGAATCAGAAACCCCTCAGCAGAAAAGACGAAAGATTATTCTAAGTGAATCAGCCTCAGATGAAGACTCTGCTGATAAAATGACACTACAAGAAAGAGCTTCTCTGCTGGCAGTAAGGAGACTGGAACAAGAAGATGGTGACCAGCTTAGGATATCTATCAACGAGTTAAGAAGAAGATAAATGGATGCTCAAGTTGTGTTAGTTGATGAGAAAGAAGCAAGAGAACAGGCCCGGGCTGAGCAAATCAGAAAGCAGAATGAGGAATTAGCTAAACTCAAACTGCCCATTGTGCCCAAGGAGGAAGAGGTAAAAGAACCTCCTGTTCAAGATCAACAAGAGAAGGATAACATAACTCAGTGTTATACAAGAACCTACTTCTCTTCTCAAATTGAATCAATCAAGTTGAGCTCAGTTCAAGGGAATATTATTCTAGAGTTTGTCTTAAGAAATTGTGAAACACCTTCCCTGGAGCTGAATCAACTTCACAGACTAGGATATGAAGATTGGAAGCAGGTATCCATACTTACTAAGCAGATGGCAAAGTCCTCTACTAGAAATCAAGTTAAGGATGAGATACTAAGGCTGCTTGCAAGAGCTGATGCGATGGAAATCATTCCTAGGTCTAAGGTGTTAACCCTACTAACTTCCTTTCACAAGATGGGGAAGAAAAAGTCTTCAAAGCCAGCTAGATTAGCAAAAGCAAACAAGTACAGTCTTGATATTCCTGAGTACTTGGAGTTCAAAGAAAATACTTATGTTGAAAAGCCTCAGAAGGGATTCATGTACTTAAATAAAAATGGTGAACAATGCTTCCAGTCTGATGCCAGTATATATATGTGTGGGGTAACACAAGTGTTTGCTCTGAGATAAATAGTGGGAAAGTCTAAACAGAATGCTAAGTTCAGAGTCAGACTAAACAGGGCAATCAGATCAAAAAAGGATCAGCTTCAACACTTGCCTAATTTGCAAGAAATCCTTGAAGAAATCAACAAGGAGATCAAAGAGTTTGAAGAGCTGCATCCTGAATAGATTAGTTCTATTGTATAAATTAGATTAGTTCTAATTTTGTAAGCACTAAGTGTGCATGATCTAAGGGATCAAAAATTTGGTATTATGATATGTTCAATTAATACAAGTATGAGTTTGAGATGTTCAACTGTGTTATGATATGTTCATAATTATTAGTCTGATAAGTTCAGCTTGAATGAATAATTGTTTAGTTCTTATTCATTAATGTATTTAGTTGGTGTGTTCAACTTAAAGTTGGTATGTTCCACTTATAATTGATAAGTTCAATTAAAATTGATATGTTCAATTAATATTTGATTAGTTCAAATATAAAATCTTAATAAGTTTGAGATTTAAAACATAATTCTGTTAAACAAACTTAAGAATTGTTTGGTGGTTTTGTCATCAACAAATAGGGGGAGTTTGTTGGGAAGATGATCTCATCAGTTGAGATTTGATGAGATAAATTTAAGTTTGTTAGATATGTTCTAGATATAACTTGAACAGAATTATGAGGCTTGATCAGACTGAATACTTATAGTGTTTCAGACTGAGCATAAGCTGAATATAAGCTGAGCATATGTTCGATAAGCTTATAATGTATCTTAGTAAGATTATCACTATGTGTGGTAAGCTGTGTATGTCACCTAAGATATATATTGAGCTTTCAGCCTGATGTGTTTCAACCTGAGTGACTCATCGTATATACTAAGTCAGCTCAACAGAGTTGCTAAATAAGTCCTAGCTAACTCTTACGACTTCTAAGGATGAGTTTATTAATATACGTGTTAGTTCATGTTGGTTTTCGAGTTTCTTCTTGAGTAACTCAGTCCGAGTAAGAAGTCAGCCTAAAGAAAATTTAAATATGTTTTAAATTTATCTTTTTAACTCTCTATATCTACGGGAAGGATAAGAAGACTCCTGAATCAAGATTGAAGATTGAAGACTCAAGATAAGAAGATTCCAGATTTAAGATTCCGAGTTATCCGGTAGTTAGTTAGCAAATTAGGATTAGTCCAGTTTGTAAGGAACCGTAGGAACAAGATTATAAATACTTATCATCCTGATAAGTTTAGAGGAACAATTCTGAAAACAAGTTACAGATCCAAATACCTCACCTCAACCGTATGTGTTACGATTCTTGAATCACTGTTTGTCAGTTCAACGTGATCAATTTATTCACAGATTGCCAAGCTATTCGTGTGTTCGATTACTCACATTAGTTGTGAGATTGGTAAGTTTTGAATCTGTGATTAAATCCTGTTTAGAGAGTCGTACAGTATCTATAATCATAAGTTGATTATAGATAGCTAAGTTTGAAAGATTGAGAGATTTATATTAGGTGTTTACATATCAAGAGTTGCTTACTTGATAGAGTCTGTAATCATCTTCTTATTAATGAAAAGCAAAGCATTCGATTGTAGTTTTATTTACTATGTGTAACACTTTATTTTAATTTGTTCAATTTCCGCAGAAAGTGTATTCAACCCCCCTTCTACACATATGTTGCTTGTGGTTATTCTCACCAAGGGACCAACAACAATAGTCACACGAAATACACATTTACTTAACTTTACTATTAATATTTATTTGGAGGATTTGTGACTTGGCACTTTCTTTCCTGCTTTATTTACTTTTCCTGCCTAGTATTTAGTTTAGTTTTATCCTCGCCTATCTATCTAAGTAGACAGCAGTTTGGAATAATAGTAGCCATAGCTTTTACGCTTACCCGTGTTCGATATAAATCATCGGTCTTACCAGCACATCTTGCTACACGTGAAAGGTTCTCTGCCCAGCCGTGCCATGTGCATTTGTACCGTTGTGAAATCCGGTCCGCACCTAAACGGATCACACCAGATTTTTGGCGCCGTTGCCGGGGAAGGTAATAATATGGTAAATTATTCTAACTGTTGATTTAGTTTTGCAGTCTTGAAAATCTGACTAAAAAAGATTCCGCATTTCAAAGCGTTATTCTGTTCGCTTACATACCGTACGAATAGTATGTAACCCGAATAAATGGTTTGTTTTTCTTTTGTTTTATTTTTGCTACAAACTTAATAAAATGATGTGTGAGATTTCTGGTCTCAGAATCGAAATTATGATTAATCACGCATATGCTGACAGTCAGCTCAGCAACAATACCAAAATTTCGATCTGCAAAAAAGGGGAGTTCTCTCTACTTCACTTTTATCTATTCATGCTTTTGAGTACAATGAGGACATTGTACAATTTTGAGTGTTGGGTAGGGATATCCATATTTCTGTTAATAAAATTTGTCTTAAATTTAAAATCCCCAAAATTTTTAAAATTTTGCAAAATCCTCATAGTTTTAATTTGTAAATTAATTCAAACTTCAAATTTAAATTTTTTCGCATTTATGATTATTTGTATGAAATTTTTAATTAAATTTATATGAATTCAGATTACATAATAAAGGAAAATTATTCGAGATTTTACGACTTAGCATAAATACAGCCTGTACTTAAATTGAGTGTTTGAGCTTATTAGTTGTTATCATTAAACACTGAATTCTTTTGCTGTGAGAATGTCTAAATTGCATATATTTCAGAACTTGTTACTGAATTCTTTTCGAAACCACCAAAATGAGAACTAGACTATTGCACTGATAGAGGTCATCTTTCTTTTTAAAACCCGTTGTTTTAAGGCTTTTTCTTTCAAACTTAAATAATCTCAATTTTAGATTATTTAATTTATTTTATTTTTAACCCTTTTTCAGCGCAATGCTCATTTTTAGCATTCGATACCCTAGTTAACCACTTTGAGCCTTAACCTTTCGTTTCATCACCCATGTTTATCCCATTTTTAGTCTATTTTATTTTTGAGTTCCAGAATTAGTTAAATCCAATTATATGCTGCTAAGTTTCATTCTGTGTTCCTATATTCTTCAGTTGTTCATGTACCAATCAGCGGAATATGAAAAGTTAATATCTTTGGTCTATCCGTTGCATACAGCTGAACCCAAATATCCATAAAAATTAGAAAATCAGAAAAATGAGAAATTTCAGTTTCTTGACAACCTTTCTTCAGCTATTTTTGAGGTTGTCATACATTGAGTAGTAGTTTTTTCTTCAGTATTGCCTGAGTAAATAGCTGTCATTCAGAAGATTCTGATTCCATTACAGCTTGATGAACTGTAATCTTAACAAAAATATTGTGATATTCCTGTTCAATAGTTCAATAAAAGCAGCTTTAAAAAAAATTAACTTAATCTATGGATTCTTATTTTAGCCACTTTTAAAATCCCTTTTTCCTACCTTTAACCCATAGCCTTTTACATTTTAAACCCAAAAGTCCTCTTGACAGTTCTAAACTCTCTAGTGGTGCAGATTCGATTTGGATACAAGCATATGGTAATATTGCATTTTATGACATTGTCTGATTCACTAAAATGATATAAACCTTATACACTTGAGTGAAAGAGTGAACCACCTGATGAGAATGCAAATGTCATGTTAAATTCTGAATACTTCTATGTGATTATGCTAATATCTTAATCATATGAATTTTGTTAATATTTCTGCTTTAATTATATTTGTTAAAAATTTAAAGATTTGTTTTTTTTTATTATATTTAAAGTTATGCTTGAGGACAAGCATATCCTAAGTGTGGGGTAATTGATATTGGCAGAAATATACATAAATTATATATCTGATATCTGCCAATATCTGTTTTAAATAAATAAAATATAGCCAAAATGAGCTTTAAATGCTTTCTTATTTTATTCAAGGCTATTTCACGTAGACAATACGGAAAAATGGATAAAACGCGTCAAAACGAGAAAACACCGCGCAAAAGGCGAAGATATTCTGAAAATGTAATTTACGCGGCGCGTACCCTATCTTCTTCCGCGACGCGGACCCAACTTTCTAGAATGCAAGCTGTTAGTGCAAGTTGCAAAGGAATCTTGTCAGGGAATCTTGTCAGGCATCTTTAAGCGCTGCGGAAATAGATCATTACGCGGCGCGTAAATTCCTTCTCACGCCTATAAATAGCAAGCCAAGCTTCATTCCAAAGACACACGTCTCTTACACCTCCAGAGACTAAAGCACTTCAATACACCACTCCAGGCGTGTCTAGATGACTCCAGGGGGCCTTCGGGCTGCTCTGGAGGCTTCCTCACCTCCTATCCATGTAAATACGTAGCTTGTAGCGTAGATTTGTAGTTTTCGTAGCTGTAGTAGTTTTCTGTCTTCGGAAACGAGTTCCAGCATGTTTGTACGAGTCAGGACGCTGTCCAGATGTATTTCTACCTTGTATAATACAAACTGGTATTCTCTTTCCTTTATTTTCGCTTCGTTACAATGAATCCAAATTGATATAAATATGTAGTTGTTATGCGTAGGATTATTTGTGATGATTTTATTTAAGACTTGGTATTTCTGAAATAATGAAACATTATAATTAGCTATTTTGTATAAAACTATCAGTTCATGCGGATATTCGGCATCGTAAGTGTTGAAAAACCATTTGCTTAGGATATGTGTATCCTTATACATATCTATACAAACAGACTCATATTTATATGCATTTGCTCATGTACCCACTTGAGGTGTATGATACGTATAAGTCTGGTATGTGTATACAGGGACACTTGCTCATAGACCCACTTGAGGTGTTGAACTGATATATTATCTTAATATCTAAATATATATCTTCTTACCGGATGTTGACAAACAATGGTAATTATCCTGTCTATTATTTCATTAAGAGATAAATACTGACCTTTTAAGTAAAACGGGATAACACCCGGGAAGCGATGTTTTATCTAACCGGTATTTTAATAATACAGGGATTAAATCAGAGTTACCTTAAGATCGTTTTGTACTGATAAAATATTGGTACCGAATCAACTTTAGAAATCATCTTAATAATTTCATTCATTATATAACCGGATTAGCTAACGTTACTATTAATATTTATTTGGAGGATTCGTGACTTGGCACTTTCTTTCCTGCTTTAGTTACTTTTCATGCCTAGTATTTAGTTTAGTTTTATCCTCGCCTATCTATCTAACTAGACAGCAGTTTGGAATAAGAGTAGCCAAAGCTTTTACGCTTACCCGTGTTCGATATAAATCATCGGTCTTACCGGCACATCTTGCTACACGCGATGGGTTCTCTGCCCAACTGTGCCGTGTGCATTTGTACCGTTGTGAAATCCGTCCGCACCTAAACGGATCACACCAGATTTTTGGCGCCGTTTCTGGGGAAGGTAATAATATGGTAAATTATTCTAACTGTTGATTTAGTTTTGCAGTCTTGAAAATCTTACCATAAAAGATTCCGCATTTCAAAGCGTTATTTTGTTCGCTTACATGCCGTACGAATAGTATGTAACCCGAATAAATGGTTTGTTTTTCTTTTGTTTTATTTTTGCTACAAACTTAATAAAATGATGTGTGAGATTTCTGGTCTCAGAATCGAAATTATGATTAATCACGCATATGCTGACAGTCAGCTCAGCAACAATACCAAAATTTCGATGTGCAAAATAGGGGAGTTCTCTCTACTTCACTTTTATCTATTCATGCTTTTGAGTACAATGAGGACATTGTACAATTTTAAGTGTGGGGTAGAGATATCCATATTTCTGTTAATAAAATTTGTCTTAAATTTAAAATCCTCAAAAATTTTAAAATTTTGCAAAATCCTTATAGTTTTAATTTGTAAATTAATTCAAAATTCAAATTTAAATTTTTTCGCATTTTTGATTATTTGTATGAAATTTTTAATTAAATTTATATGAATTCAGATTACATAATAAAGGAAAATTATTCGAGATTTTACGACTTAGCATAAATACAGCCTGTACTTAAATTGAGTGTTTGAGCTTATTAGTTGTTATCATTAAACACTGAATTCTTTTGCTGTGAGAATGTCTAAATTGCATATATTTCAGAACTTGTTACTGAATTCTTTTCGAAACCACCAAAATGAGAACTAGACTATTGCACTGATAGAGGTCATCTTTCTTTTTAAAACCCGTTGTTTTAAGGCTTTTTCTTTCAAACTTAAATAATCTCAATTTTAGATTATTTAATTTATTTTATTTTTAACCCTTTTTCAGCGCAATGCTCATTTTTAGCATTCGATACCCTAGTTAACCACTTTGAGCCTTAACCTTTCGTTTCATCACCCATGTTTATCCCATTTTTAGTCTATTTTATTTTTGAGTTCCAGAATTAGTTAAATCCAATTATATGCTGCTAAGTTTCATTATGTGTTCCTATATTCTTCAGTTGTTCATGTACCAATCAGCGGAATATGAAAAGTTAATATCTTTGGTCTATCCGTTGCATACAGCTGAACCCAAATATCCATAAAAATTAGAAAATCAGAAAAATGAGAAATTTCAGTTTCTTGACAACCTTTCTTCAGCTATTTTTGAGGTTGTCATACATTGAGTAGTAGTTTTTTCTTCAGTATTGCCTGAGTGAATAGCTGTCATTCAGAAGATTCTGATTCCATTACAGCTTGATGAACTGTAATCTTAACAAAAATATTGTGATATTCCTGTTCAATAGTTCAATAAAAGCAGCTTTAAAAAAAATTAACTTAATCTCTGGATTCTTATTTTAGCCACTTTTAAAATCCATTTTTCCTACCTTTAACCCATAGCCTTTTACATTTTAAACCCAAAAGTCCTCTTGACAGTTCTAAACTCTCTAGTGGTGCAGATTCGATTTAGATACAAGCATATGGTAATATTACATTTTATGACATTGTGTGATTCACTAAATTGATATAAACCTTATACAATTGAGTGAAAGAGTGAACCACCCGTTGAGAATGCAAATGTCGTGTTAAATTCTAAATACTTATATGTGATTATGCTAATATCTGAATCATGTGAATTTTGTTAATATTTCTGCTTTAATTATATTTGTTAAAAATTTTATGATTTGTTTTTTTTATTATATTTAAAGTTATGCTTGAGGACAAGCATATCCTAAGTGTGGGGTAATTGATATTGGTAGAAATATACATAAAATATATATCTGATATCTGCCAATACCTGTTTTAAATAAATAAAATATAGCCAAAATGAGCTTTAAATGCTTTCTTATTTTATTCAAGGCTATTTCACGTAGACAATACTGAAAAATGGATAAAACGCGTCAAAACGAGAAAACACCGCGCAAAAGGCGAAGATATTCTGAAAAAGTAATTTACGCGGCGTGTACCCTATCTTCTTCCGCGACGCGGACCCAACCTTCTAGAATGCAAGCTGTTAGTGCAAGTTGCAAAGGAATCTTGTCAGGGAATCTTGTCAGGCATCTTTACGCGCCGCGGAAATAGATCATTACGCGGCGCGTAAATTCCTTCTCATTCCTATAAATAGCAAGCCAAGCTTCATTCCGAAGACACACCTCTCTTACACCTCCAGAGACTAAAACACTTCAATACACCACTCCAGGCGAGTCCAGGTGACTCCAGGGGGCCTTCGGGCTGCTCTGGAGGCTTCCTCGCCTCCTATCCATGTAAATACGTAGCTTGTAGCGTAGATTTGTAGTTTTCGTAGCTGTAGTAGTTTTTCTGTCTTCGGAAACGAGTTCCAGCAAGTTTGTACGAGTCAGGATGTTGTCCAGATATATTTTTACCTTGTATAATACAAACTGTATTATCTTTCCTTTATTTTTGCTTCGTTACAATGAATCGAAATTGATATAAATATGTAGTTGTTATGCGTAGGATTATATTGTGATGATTTTATTTAAGACTTGGTATTTCTGAAATAATGAAACATTATAATTAGCTATTTTGTATAAAACTATCAGTTCATGCGGATATTCGGCATCCTAAGTGTTGAAAAACCATTTGCTTAGGATATCTGTATCCTTATGCATATATATACAAACAGACTCATATTTATATGCATTTACTCATGGACCCACTTGAGGTGTATGATACGTATAAGTCTGGTATGTGTATACAGGGACATTTGCTCATAGACCCACTTGAGGTGTTGAACTGATATATTCTTAATATCTAAATATATATCTTCTTACCGGATGTTGACAAACAATGGTAATTATCCTGTCTATTATTTCATTAAGAGATAAATACTGACCTTTTAAGTAAAATGGGATAACACCCGGGAAGCGAGGTTTTATCTAACCGGTATTTTAATAATACATGGATTAAATCAGAGTTACCTTAAGATCGTTTTGTACTGATAAAAGATTGGTACCGAATCAACTTTAGAAATCATCTTAATAATTTCATTCATTATATAACCGGATTAGCTAACATAGTATTAATATTTATTTGGAGGATTCGTGACTTGGCACTTTCTTTCCTGCTTTATTTACTTTTCCTGCCTAGTATTTAGTTTAGTTTTATCCTCGCCTATCTATCTAACTAGACAGCAGTTTGGAATAAGAGTAGCCATAGCTTTTACGCTTACCCGTGTTCGATATAAATCATCGGTCTTACCAGCACATCTTGCTACACGCGATGGGTTCTCTGCCCAACTGTGCCGTGTGCATTTGTACCGTTGTGAAATCCAGTCCGCACCTAAATGGATCACACCATATATATATGATCGATCATTAGATTGTGAATGACTTAATTAATGTTTGTGAATGATTTGATTACTGTTTGTGAATGACTTAAATACTGTTTGGTAGGAACTGTTAGTGAACTCAGTTGCATGATTAAATTATTGTTTCAGAATGACTTAAATGGAATTCTGACTTTGCATAGTCAACTTCCATGGTTATTCAATTGTAAAGTTTATTTAAGGAATACTGACTTTTGATAGTCAACTTCCATGGTTATTTATTGTGAATCAGTAAATATTGTTTGTAAATGTAATCCAATACTTTTTTTGGTATATGAATATATTTAGATTGTGAATGACTTAATTACTGCTGTGAATGACTTAATTAAATACAGTTTCCTATGAACTGTTAGTGGACTCAGTTACATGAAAATGGAACAACTTAAATTAGACATGGAATACTGACTTTTGATAGTCAAACTGTGAAACTATTATTCTTGTAATACTGACTTTTGATAGTCAAACATGATAAATGGAATACTGACTTTTCTGTTTTGTTAAATGGAATACTGACTTTTCTGTTTTGATAAATGTAATACTGACATTTAGCTTCATAGAAAAGACTTGAAATGAATGAAGCAAAAGAAACAGATTATAATACCATGTTCATATACCATATTTAGATAACTAAAACATAAGAGAGTTAAGTATCATACTAAAAGCCAAAATTAATTTCCATTTTCTGGATAGAAACTGTTGTGATTTCAGTTTACAAAAGAAACCATTGTTTAACATGTACAAACAAAAAACATCCAGAAAAGATAGACACATCAACTACCATACTAGTCTAATATAATCACATTCTCTTTGGAACTTCCTGTTACACCATCATGACTTTTATTCAGATTCTTGAGCAACAGTCTTTGACTTCTTCTTCTGGTCTTAATTTCTCGAACTGGATTAACCTCTTCAGCTACCTCATCATCTTCACCTTGAATTGGCTCTTTAACTTTCACTTGTACTACGACTTCAGCAACCTTAGCAACCCCAGCAACATGAATTGGATCTTCCACTGGAACTGGCACTTCTTTAGCTGCACCTAAATATCTTATAGGCTTACCAAGTCTTATTGATTTTCTGTAACAAATGGCATAAACATAATACAAAAGTCAGAAACTGTAAACAGACATATGTAATTGACGTAAACAAATGGCATAAACATAACCCTTCTTGAATGATTCACTGAATGAATACAGTAATCGTGTGTGGAATTTAATTAACTTTTTGGGAACGAAGATGAAGAGGATTTGCACGAACTACATTACCCGTCTTGTCGGGGTTAGGGTTTATTATATGGTAAACCCTAAAGAAGAAAAATCGATCAACATTCTTACCTCATAACGATGATTTCAAATATTGAACACAATAATCGTGTGTGCAGTTTAACTTTTGGGGATGAAGATGAAGATGATTTCAGGAATTTCAGTATCCGTTTATGGGGGTTAGGGTTTATGATTTTCATATATGGTAAACCGTTACGGGTTAACGGATATGGGTTATGGTTATGGGTAATGGGTTATGGTCAAATATTACAGGTTAATGGTTATGGTTATGGTTAACTATTATGGTTTAACGGATATGGGTTATGATTGGAGTCAACTATTACGGTTTAACGGATATGGGTTATGATTGTAGTCAACTATTATGGGTTAACGGATATGGGTTATTATTGTGGTCAACTATTATGGGTTATGGTTATATATAGGTCATGGGTTATAATCAATTAACTATTAAACGGATATGGGTTATATATGGTTATGGCTCATGGGTATGCTAAAGTATTATAGATTAACGGATATAGGTTACAGTTAGGAGTTAAAATTTATGTTCATGGGTAATTGGTTATGGTAAACTATTAGGGTTAACCGATATAGGTTATGGTTTAGTGGTTAATTATGTGTTATGGTTATGGTTATGGGTTTATTGGTCATGGCTAAGGGTTAAGTGTTATGGGTTTATGGTTTAGGGGTTATGTATTATGGTTATAGGTTTTTTGGTCATGGTTAGGGGTTAAGTGGTATGGGTTTATGGCTTAGGGTTTAATTATGGGTTATGATTATGGGTTAACGAAACCTGCTTAGTAGTTAAGTGTTATGGGTTTATGGTTTAGGGGTTATGTGTTATGGTTATGGTTATGGGTTAATTGGTCCTGCTTAGTGGTTAAGTCTTATTGGTTTATGGTTTGGGGGTTATGGGTTTATTGCTCGAGCATATATGGTTAGTGGTTAAGTTTTATGGGTTTATGGTTTAGGTGTTATGTGTTATGGCTATGGCTATGGGTTTATTGGTCATATATGGATATGGGTTAAGTGTCATGGGCCACAGTTAATTAATATGGTTCATGTGTCATGGTTACGGTTTAGGGTTTAGGGACCCTAAACCCTAAACCCTAACCATGACACAAGAACCATATTAATTAACCGTGACCAATGTTACTTATTAATTACTGATCGTCACCGGTCAGGGTGGTAGTAACCATGACACATGAACATGAAACATATTACACATGAACCATATTACTGTCATGTTCTTAGTCATAACCCACTAAACCCTAAACCCTAAACCCAACCATGAATGAACCATATTAATTAACCGTGACCCATGACACTTATTAATTACCGATTGTCACCAATGAGGGTGGTAATAACCATGACACATGAACATGAACCATATTATATATGAACTATATTACTGTCTTGTTCTTAGTCATAATCCAATACACGTGACCCATGACCCATGTTAATTACCGATTCTCACCGGTCAGGGTGGTAGTAAACCGTCCTAAAATTAATTCTTATAATTATATTATCTAAAATTTTATATATTATAGATTAAAGTCACCTGAAATTTTTAAATATTATTAATCACGCCTTGTAAAAAATTAAATTCTTATTTAATTAGGCCTTTGGAGCCAAAATTTGCAACTTTACTTTCAAAAAAAGGCAATTCAGTTTCCTGAAATTTCAAAAAAAGACAATTCTGACTATTCAGTTTCCTGAAATTTCGATTATTGCCGATTAGGAAATGAAAAAAATTCAAAACTTTCATTCTCCCGGCAACCAATTATTTGAATTTTTTAACACATTTTTGCTAGTCATGAAGACGTGTTATATATATTCTATAACAAAAAATCAATTGAAAATTTTTTAAACTCTTTCCTGTTCGATTGATTCTTAAACAACTAATTAACAATTCTAATATTTTCCTTTTACAAATCTCTAGTCAAGAAATATGGAAATTGCTCAAGTCCATGATCAGGACCATCATCTTCTTAATCATGATATGAGTGACAACATTCTTGAATATGAATTAGAGGATTATACTAATGATGAGGCGGAAGATCATAACAACGAAAACCCTCTGATTGGGAAACCTGTAGTTAAGAGGGGCATAACCAGGTTATCCAAGTTTCATAAAGAATATGGCCAACCTGGTGGACCAAAGCTTCTGGTAACCTTCGATGTGATGACTTGGATATCAGGGCCAAATAGAGCATTGTTTATAAGTTTTTTCGGAGACGTGGTTCGTGCGCATGTAAGTTTGAAAATTTTATCGTGGAAGTAGGTAGGTCCAGAAGCAAGAGATAAACTTTGGGATGAAATCACGGTACAAATGATATAACTACCTTTATCCTTCTGCATTTACATTATGTGAAACTAATTTACAACATGGTGTTGATTATTTTTTGCAGCAATTTTTTTATGTTCACAAGAGTCGTAGAAACTTAATAATACATCATCTTGGTGGACTTCTAAGGAATTTCAGAAGGAAAACGAGACAAACATACATATTTCGCAATCAAAATACACCTTCAAAATTAAATGAAGTCCCGGCGAAATATAGTATGATTGTTGAAGCCCTAGCGTGGGTTGCTTTTGTGAAGTATACAAGCTCAGAGGAATACCAGGTTTTAATTTGTCATTTTTTATTTAAGTCCATATCTTTTCATAATTTTGTGTTTGCATCTAAACACCTAATGCATTTGTGTTGTAATTAGAAAATTCAGCTGCAACTAAAACGGCGCGTTCCAAGTCTGTTTATCAGCATACAATGGGACGAGGTGGACACGTACATGTCATAGAGAAAATGGTAAACTATTCTAATATATTATAATTTATTATGTATTTGAACTTGGTTTAACTTTACATTTGGTATGTATTTGATGTTTATAAGATAAAAAATAAAGAAATCCAACCTGATGAAGAACCCCCGTGTTGTATAATGTGGTTGAAAGGAAGGCTAAACAAATCTGGAAATTTTGCAGATGATGTGACTAAATCAGTGGGAGATAAAATTGTAAGTATGACTGCATATTTTATTATCACTTTATGTTTAGTTTGATATATATAATAACTTATTTTCCATATATGCAGATTGATACTGAGGACAAGATCAAAAAAGGAACCTTGCAGGTTTCTCAGGACACTGATGCCCTGACAGTTGTATTTGGTAAGGAAAAGGGAGGTTATGCAAGAGGAGTTGGAGGTGGAGTGACATACAATAAGTACTTTGATCTTCCTCGAAACATACAAGCATCAGATGAAAAAATTGCGTTACTTTAATGTCAACTCGATAATGAGAGACGCGAGCATCAAGAAAAGGAAGTAGTAATCAAGAATTTGTCGAACGAGGTGACAGAAACAAAAGGAATGGTTGCTCATCTTAGTGGTCAGTTGAAGGCACAAGAGGAGATGATATGGTCTTTGACATCAAAGGAAAGACCTTTTTCCAACTATGCTAACATTTACATTGTGTGTTGCTAACAAACATATTTCTTAATTTCTATTGCAGCTGTGTAATGGAGATAGAGGCAGAACACCGTGAAGTGATGATGTTGTATGTGAGATGGAGGCGAGCATTCAGAAGTCTAATGGACTTGCAACTTTTAACAACGAATTGGAAACAATTGTAAGTAATAAAGCATCCACCCTGTATCCCCCTGTGAATTTTTGAATTTTACATACATGTCGCGTTTAATTAATGTGTTTTATACATATAGGAGAAGGTTAAAACTGTCAAATCTAACAAAAAGCCTGGATCACAAAGAAACACGTCTCGACGTCGAGACTCTGAATCGAAAGAAAATATATCTCCACCACCAGTACAAGTATGTATTTCTACATGTTCCTATATTGTGTGTTTGTGTGATCAGCTGATGTGTGTTTGTGTGATCAGCTGTCTTGTTCTATCACCTGATCATTGTGTCTTGTCTAGCTGATCATTTATATATTATATGGTGTAGTTTAAATAGGTGATAAATCTTAATTTGTTGCATCAACAGATCATTCTGTGTTGTGTAGCTGTCTTGTTCTTATCATTGTGTGTTTTTCAGGAAATTAAGTGTAAGTTGTGGCACTCAAAGAGAACAAGTGTTATTGCTTTGGGAACTGTATACAAGACTGATGGAAAACAAACTCTTCATAACGCACCACTTCCAAAGAATTGCTATAGAGTTTCAATTGACCAATCGTTAGTGGATGCAGCATGCATACCGGACGTTGGAAAGAATGGTTTCAAAACAGTCAAGGACGCAGTAGGTGGATTTTTCGCATGGCCAATGGAACAAGTTATTTTTGATGAAACAGTATCTGTTTTATCAACCTAGCTATATATAGTGTTCTTCATATATAATGTAATGTTTGATACATGCGGATTTCATTTCCTATAGAAAATTACACCACCAAATACGGTAGACAAGATTGGCGAGAACACATTTGCACCTAAATTAGAAACAAAGCGCAAAGGTGTTTATGTGACAACTGATAGCATTACAAAAAAAGCGAGGCCTAACTTGAAGAGTCAAAAACTTTTTGATTTGTGATTGTTAAACGTATAACTCGATAAAAGTATGATAGTGTACAATTTTATTTCATTACGATTATGTATTTCGTTTACTTATATACATTCTAATTTTGTTGTATAATTCGAATTAGTTATGTGTTTCTTCTTTTGTTATATATATATATATATATATATATATATATATATATATATATATATATATATATATATATAAATAAAATTCATAATGTGACACAAATTATTGATTTCTTAAAGGTGACTAAAAGGTGCCCTCGCATAATATGGTCACACTTATTAACACTTTCGGCCACTGTTTTCTTAATTCGTTGTGTGACTAAATATTACATAAAGGCCACACAAACATAAGTTCATGTGGCCATTGGAAGAACAATAATTACACAAAATACACATTTACTTGACTTTAAAAAGCATATGATCACACATCTAAACACTTTTGGCCACTATTTAATTACAACTATGTGACTAAATCCTCAAAATTAAAATGCGTCGTGTGACTGAATATTACAAAACGCCACAAAAAATTTAAATTCATGTGACCATTGGCTGAACAATAGTCATACGAAAAACACATTTACTTGACTTTAAAATGCAGATGGTCACACATTTAAACACTTTTGGTCAGTTTTTAATTACATCTATGTGACTAAATCAACAAAAATAAAATGCGTTGTGTGACTGAATATTACAAAACGCCACACAAACATTACATTCATGTGACCATTGAGTGAACAATAGTCACACGAAATACACATTTACTTGACTTTAAAAAGCATATGGTCACAAATTTAAACACTTTTGGTCAGTTTTTAATTACAACTATATAACTAAATCCTCAAAATTAAAATGCCTTGTGTGACTGAATATTATAAAACGCCACACAAACATTACATTCATGTGACCATTGGGTGAACAATAGTCACACAAAATAGACATTCAATTGACTTTAAAAAGCATATGGTCATACATTTTAACACATTTGGTCACTTTTTAATTACAACTATGTGACTAAATCCTCAAAATTAAAATGCTTGTGTGACTAAATATTACAAAACATAACACAAATATTAAACTCATGTGACGTTTGGGTGAACAATAGTCACACGAAATAGACATTCACTTGACTTTAAAAAGCATATGGTCACACATTTTAACACATTTGCTCACTTTTCAATTACAACTATGTGACTAAATCATCATAATTATAATTACTTGTGTGACTGAATATTACAAAATGCCACACAAACATTACATTCATGTGACCATTGGGTGAACAGTAGTCACACGAAATAGACATTCAATTGACTTTAAAAAGCATATGGTCACACATTTTAACACATTTGGTCACTTTATAATTAAAACTATGTGACTAAATCCTGAATATTAAAATGCCTTGTGTGACTGAATATTACAAAACGTAACACAAATATTAAATTCATGTGACGTTTGGGTTAACAATAGTTACACGAAATAGATATTCACTTGACTTTAAAAAGCATATGGTCACACATTTTAACACATTTGATCACTTTTTAATTACAACTATGTGACTAAATTCTCAAAAATAAAATGCCTTGTGTGACTGAATATTACAAAACGCCACACAAAAATTAAACTCATGTGACCATTGGGTGAAAAAATGTTGGGAAGATGATCTCATCAGTTGAGATTTAATGAGACAAAGTTAAGTTTGTTAGATATGTTCTAGATATAACTTGAACAGAATTATGAGGCTTGATCAGATTGAACACTTATAGTGTTTCAGACTGAGTATAAGCTGAATATAAGTTGAGCATATGTTCGATCAGCTTATAATATATCTTAGTAAGATTATCACTATGTGTGGTAAGCTGTGTATGTCACCTAAGATATATATTGAGCTTTCAGCCTGATGTGTTTCAAGCTGAGTGACTAAGCGTATATACTGAGTTAGCTCAACAGAGTTGCTAAATAAGTTCTAGCTAACTCTTAGGACTTCTAAGGGTAAGTTTATTAATATACGTGTTAGTTCATGTTGGTTTTCGAGTTTGTTCTCGAAGAACTCAGCTTGATGAGTTTCAAGTTGAGTAACTCAGTCCTAGTAAGAAGTCAGCCTAAAGAAAATTTAAATATGTTTTAAATTTATCTTTTTAACTCTCTATATCTACGGGAAGGATAAGAAGACTCCAGAATCAAGATTGAAGATTGAAGACTCAAGATAAGAAGATTCAAGTTTTAAGATTCCGAGTTATCCGGTAGTTAGTTAGCAAATTAGGATTAGTCTAGTTTGTTAGGAACCGTAGGAACATGATTATAAATACTTATCATCCTTGTAAGTTTAGAGGAACGATTCTGAAAACAAGTTACAGAGCCAAATACCTCACCTCAACCGTATGTGTTATGATTCTTGAATCACTGTTTGTCAGTTCAACGTGATCAGATATTCACAGATTGCCAAGCTATTCGTGTGTTCGAATACTCACATTAGTTGTGAGATTGGTATGTTTTCAATCTGTGATTAAATCCTGTTTAGAGAGTCGTCCAGTATCTATAATCATAAGTTGATTATAGATAGCTAAGTTTGAAAGAATGAGAGATTTATATTAGGTGTTTACATATCAAGAGTTGCTTACTTGATAGAGTCTGTAATCATCTTCTAATTAATGAAAAGCAAAGCATTCGATTGTGGTTTGATTTACTATGTGTAACACTTTATTTTTATTTGTTCAATTTCCGCAGAAAGTGTATTCAACCCTCCTTCTACACATCTGTTTCTTGTTGTTATTCTCACCAAGGGACCAACAACTGGTATCAGAGTAGGTTGACCAAGTTCATAGGTTGAAAAGTTCAGGATTCTGAGAAAGTTCAAGATGTCTACAAGCAACCGTTCTTCAAACTTTCCTCAGATGTCTACCAAGGGTTGTCCCATCTTTGATGGATCTAATTATCCTATGTGGAAATTCAGAGTCATGCTATTCATCAAGTCCATTGACAATCGTATGTCTGATGTCATTACCAAAGGACCTATTATCCCCAAGATTTCTGCTGTTGTCAGTGATACGTCCACTGATAAAACAGACAGAAGTGAAAAAGAAGTAAGAAAGCCTGTTGCATCCTAGACAGATGAAGACTAGAAATTGTTCAATCTGGATGATAAGGCAAAGGGTGTTCTGGTAATTACCCTAACCAACGATATCTTGCATACTGTAACTGGGTGTCAAAGTGCAAAAGAGATCTGGGATACATTAAGCATTACATATGAGGGCACTGATCTAGTCAAGCAGCAAAAGAAGAGTCATCTTAACAGATCCTATGAAAACTTCTTTTCAAAGAAGAATGAAACCTTGCCTGATTTGTTTACAAGGTTTCACTGCTTGATAAATGACCTACTAAGTATGGGTATGAAGAAAGATGAAGCTGAACTTGTGCTGAAGTTTCTGGATGTGTTAGCAGAAAGGTTCAATGAAGTAACCACAGCACTGAGGGCTGGAGGAACACTGCATTTGTACAACCTATAGTCCATCTATGGGTTCTTGCTAAACCATGAACAAATCATAGAGCACAAGAGAACTTCTCAACAATAACTTAAGGAGTCCTTGGATAAAGCAGATATTGCATTAGTTGCACAGAAGAAGAAGAAAAGTTCCAAGGCATTAGTTGTTGAATCTGAGACTCAGTCAGAATCTCAAGCTGACTACTCAGGCTCAGACTCAGGTGATACTGATGATGTTCAGACTATCACTGAGCAAATGGCAATGTTAGCCAGACGATTAAGAAGAGCTCAAAGGGGAAGAGACTCAGGTGATACTGATGATGTTCAGACTATCACTGAGCAAATGGCAATGTTAGCCAGACGATTAAGAAGAGCTCAAAGGGGAAGAGGAAGATCTGACAGGAGCAAATGAAAGAGTTCTTTTGATCCTAAGAAGGTTGTGTGCTTCAACTGTCAGAAGAAGGGACACATAGCTGCTGAGTGCATATTAAATAAGGAAGAATCAGCATCAGTTGCTGATAAAAATGCTTATAGAGCTGATAAATACAAGAAGAAATATACTCAGCTCAAGAAAGGAAAGCCAGAAGACAAACCCAGTGCAAAAGGACTATATGCTGAAACTTGGAATACAGAATCATCTACCTCAGATAATGATGTATGTCTAATGGCTCAAGAAGATGAAGAGTTTGAAATTGACGAAGTTGATTATGGTTTGTCCGAGTCAACTTTTGAAGCTGACATGAAGGAAGCTGAGGAAAACAGCAAGCTTAGTGATTGGGATCCTGCTTCCATGTACAAGGTTAGTAATTTCAACTCTTACACCAATGAAGAAAAGGGTCTTGCCTTCGATTATTTGTTAAATGATTTCAAGACCATCCTTAAGTCTCAAAGGACCTCAAAGTTGAGATAGCGAAACTGAAGAATGAGATTAAGGAAAATCAATCTCTCATTGATGTTGGTAAGAAAGCACAATGTGATCTTGAATGTCAAAGACACATTAGTAAACTTCTAAGTGAAGAACTTCAGGAAGCTAAAGTCAAAGCTGACCAACTTCAAAAGGTCGGTGAGTCTTGGTGTAAGTCATCAAAGCTTGCTAAAAAGTGCATAAACCAACAAATTCCTAAACAGGTACAAGCTGTACTTGGAGGTGACTATCAAACTGCAGCTTATATAGCTAATGATGAGATAGCAAGTACAGACTTTGAGGAGGATAGACAACTGATTAAGTCTCAGAAGTTAGCCTCAGAGAAGAAACATGGTCAAAACCTTAAATACAATATGTTTGTAAAGTCTAAAGGTCATGGAAATGAGTGCTCAACATCCAAACAGCATGGTAAGTCTATGCTGGACAGATTAGGCACTCAGTCTATTCAAAGAACTTCAGTCATAGAAAGGCTTAATCCAAATCCTTTCAAAAGACAACATTCTCTATCTGGCTCGGAGAGAAGTTACAAGCATAGGAAGACCATTGTAAGTCAGAAGTCAAATCACAACAATGGTAAGTCCAAAGTTATGGATCTTGGTAAGTCCAAGAAGATCAACAGTGGTAAGTCCAAACCTGTTGAAATTGGTGAGTCCAGTAAGCATGATAAAGGTAAGTCCAAGGTCATGGAAAAGAAGTTTGTTGGTCCAGCTTCTAATCAAAAGGATAACAAACAAAGATCTTACAAAGGTAAGTACAAAGTCAGTGAGCATTAAGTGAATCAACTAGCAAAGAAAGTTGAAAAGTTATCCACTACATATAATCCTAAGACTGAGAGCAAGTTCTCACAAGGATTATTGGATACTCTGCCTCCTGTAATCATTGGAAGAAGGAGATGCTACAAGTGTAGAAGTAGAGGTCATGAGGCTAAGGACTGTGATGTAGAAATCTCAAGGCCTGAACAAGAACAGACTGATCAGTCTACACAGGACCCAGCTGAACAGTCAGTTCAACAAGATGGAGATGCTAAGAGCTCCTTATCTGAACCCACCAAGAAGTGGGTTCCCAAACAAAATTAATGTGTTTAGTTTTTATATCAAGTGCAGAGTTCAAGTAAATGGTACTTGGATAGTGGATGATCAAGGCACATGACCGGGTGGAAAGGACTTCTTAGTGATTTCCAGGAAGACGAAGGTCCTAAAGTAACATTTGGAGACAATTCCTATGGAAGAACTAAAGGCTATGGGAAGATGTATGCTGGCAAAGTTACTTTCCAGAAGGTTGCATATGTCAAGGGTCTTAATCACAATCTGATTAGTATCAGCCGATTGTGTGATGAAGACAACATTGTTACTTTTAGGAAGAAAGCAGGAACAATATATAATGCTAAGGGAAAGCCTGTATTAATAGCTAAAAGAGAAAGAGATGTGTATCAACTTGATCTTAATTCTGTTGATCCCTATACTGAAACCTGTTTGTATTCCCAATCTGTTCCCAAGCTGAGTTGGTTGTGGCATAAACGATTTTCACATTTAAATTTCAAAAATATAAATATGTTATCCAATAAAGAGTTAGTCTCTGGATTACCAAAAATCACATTTGTCATGGACAAATTGTGTTCAGCTTGTGAACAAGGGAAACACCATAAAGGGTCCTTTAAATCAAAGCAAAATTTTTCAATAACAGACCCACTGCATATGTTGCATATGGATCTGTTTGGACCCATAAGTACTCCAAGCCTAAGTGGCAAGAAGTACACAACGGTGATAGTAGATGAGTTCTCACGATTCACCTGTGTAATATTCCTAAAAGCCAAAAGTGAGGCTGCCCTGGAGATAATAAGTTTTATCAAACAGGAAGAGTTGCAGAAAGGTTTGCCTGTAAAGCAACTCAGAAGTGATCATGGGACAGAGTTCAGAAACTCAACCCTTGAAAGCTTCTGTGAACAAAAGGGAATATTACAAAATTTCTCATCTGTCAGATCTCCCCAACAAAATGGAGTTGCTGAGAGGAGAAATAGAACCTTAATTGAGGCTGCTAGAACAATGCTATGTGAGGCAGCATTGAAACTTTATTTTTGGGACGAAGCTGTTAATACAGCCTGTTATACCCAAAATAGGTCAATCATTGTCAAAAGACATGGCAAAACATCATATGAGATGTATAAATCTAGAAAGCCCAATATAGGTTATTTCCATGTCTTTGGTTCAAAATGATATGTGCTGAATCAAAGAGATCAAGTCCATAAGTTGGAACCCAAAGCTGATCCTGGAATAATCGTTGGTTATTCCTCAATCTCCAAATCATATGGAGTGTATAACACTAGGAGAAAGTGTTGGGAAATTTGCTAAGTCATTGAAACTGTTGGATATGCAAAGGTAAAACTGTTAGATTGATTTGTGAAAACAGTTGTAACTAACAGTTGTTGCAAGTTTTACAATTGTTAATACAAAAGTTCAAAACTGTTAGTTCAATTATACACAACTGTTTGAAGACCTTGAAGTGAAGACTGTTAGAAGAAATTCAGAACTGTTTATTCAACAAACAGTTGTTGTTAAGCTATTCATGGAAAATGCTATCTTCGTGGATCTGAAGTATATCTTTATCAAAATTGAAGATTATCAAGATTATCTCGGAAGATAGAAGATTACCTAACTGTCAACTATTCAAGGAGGATCAAGAGTCTATAAATACTTGAAATAGAATATCGTTTTAGGCTCTCTTAATAATAGCAATTCTACGCATTCGTACTTTATTGTTAATCTGTTTTCTGAAAGTGTGTTAACCTCTAAGTTTCATAGAAACCTAAGAACAAACTGTATTCTTCGTCTAACAAAAGAGTTAGATTAGAGGTGTTGGTGAATATTGTAATCATCATTGGTTATTAATAAACATCTGGTGTTTCAAAGTATTTTCTCGTGTTGATTCTTGAATTGTTCTTGTGATAAAACCTTAAACATCAATTAAGTGTGATTCCGCAACTTCTTAGTTGATTGTGATCAAACTGAAAGATTATCTTTAAACAACTCTGATTTAATTCTAAAGATAATTCTTGTTATTGATATTTGGTAATATCCGATCCTGACAAGTGGTATCAGATCCTTTTCATTAAAGCTCATTTGATCACTATTTGAAGGTTTTTCACAGATCTGCTGTGTTCTGTTATTTAAAGTTTGTTTAATTCTTGTTGCGTGTTTTTATTCTTATTACTGCAATGGAGTCTGTTGGATCTTCTGATAACACTGGATCTGGGTCAAGCATTAGAGTTCCCATGCTCAAACCAACTGATTTTGAGATGTGGAAACTAAGAATCAAGCAGCATGTCCAATTAATGGACTATGTTGTTTGGGAAATCATGGAAAAGGACCCCATTACTACTGTTGATTTAGATGAAACAGGAAAACCAAAGAAGAAATCACCACCAAGAACAAATGCTGAAAAGAAAGAGAGGATGATTGAGATGAAAGCTCTCAGCATTCTTCAGATTGCTATTCCCAACGAATACCAGCATCAGTTCAAGAAGTTTGATGATGCTCATGAACTGTGGAATGCTTTGGAAAAGAGGTTTGTAGGGAATGCTAGTTCCAAAAGGAACCAAAGGGATCTTCTGAAACAGGCTTATGAAAACTTTTCAAGTGGAAAGAATGAGAGTATAACTCAAATTTTTTATAGGTTCTATAAGCTGGTTAGTCAACTTGAGAGTGCAAAAGTTAGACTAGAGCAACATGAGATCAATAGAAAGTTCCTTAGGTCCTTGGGTGAAGAATGGACACTTTATGATGCACAATGGAGAACTAAAGATTCTTTGGAAGAAAGAGAGGTTGATTGAGATGAAAGCTCTCAGCATTCTTAAGATTACTATTCCCAACGAATACAAACATCAGTTCAAGAAGTTTGATGATGCTCATGAACTGTGGAATGCTTTGGAAAAGAGGTTTGCAGGGAATGCTAGTTCCAAAAGGAACCAAAGGGATCTTCTGAAACAGGCTTATGAAAACTTTTCAAGTGGAAAGAATGAGAGTATAACTCAAATTTTTGATAGGTTCTATAAGCTGGTTAGTCAACTTGAGAGTGCAAAAGTTAGACTAGAGCAACATGAGATCAATAGAAAGTTCCTTAGGTCCTTGGGTGAAGAATGGACAGTTTATGATGCACAATGGAGAACTAAAGATTCTTTGGAAGAAAGAGAGGATGATTGAGATGAAAGCTCTCAGCATTCTTAAGATTGCTATTCCCAACGAATACCAACATCAGTTCAAGAAGTTTGATGATGCTCATGAACTGTGGAATGCTTTGGAAAAGAGGTTTGCAGGGAATGCTAGTTCCAAAAGGAACCAAAGGGATCTTCTGAAACAGGCTTATGAAAACTTTTCAAGTTGAAAGAATGAGAGTATAACTCAAATTTTTGATAGGTTCTATAAGCTGGTTAGTCAACTTTAGAGTGCAAAAGTTAGACTAGAGCAAGATGAGATCAATAGAAAGTTCCTTAGGTCCTTGGGTGAAGAATGGACAGTTTATGCTGCACAATGGAGAACTAAAGATTCTTTGGAAGATATAGAATTAGATGATCTATACAACAGTTTGATTGTGTTTGAGGGAGAAATAGAGGGAAAAAGAAAGACTTTGATCCCTAGCCACAATGCTGCTCTCCTTTCATCCTCAGGTATGGACTCAAACCATTCTTTATCTAATTCTTTTGATGTCTGTGCAGGTAACAGTTCTGCTGCTGGATTAGATGTGAACACCCCTGATGCAGTGCTTGAAGCATTTCTTGCTAGCCATGCACATTCAACCCTCACCAATAAGGATCTTGAGCAAGTGCATCCAGATGATCTTGAGGAGATGGACCTCAAGTGGCAAATGGCTATGTTAACTGTCAGAGCAAAAAGATTCATTAAAAGAACTGGCAGGCAGAACATGAACTTCAGGGCTGATGGGCAGGCTGGGTTTGACAAATCCAAAGTCAGATGCTTCAAATGTCAACAGCCTGGTCACTTTGCTAGGGAATGCAGATCTGGTGGACAAGGCCAGAATCAAGGACAAAGACCAAATCAAACCTCATCATCATTGGTCTCACAAGAAGGACATGGGTTTGATTGGAGTTATCAAGCAGAGGAAGCTACTCGCAACAAGGCATTGATGGCTTTGACTGATTCCTCCATCAAATTGGATTCACCAGAATCAGAAGACATACAGGTATCTTCTAAACTATGCCCAGGTGAATGTAGAGCTATAGTAAAAAGGTTTAGGGAGCACAACAAAAAGGTGTGTGCTGCTCTGAGCAGAATGGAGGAAAGAAGATATGAATCTAGTGCTGTCATTGAAAGCTTTGAAAAGAAACTTAAAGATTATCAGGCAAATGAATTGCAAATGGACTATGATAGGAAGTATCATAAGTGGGAGAAGGAGCAACTTCAAGAAGAAATTGATAATCTTAAGAAAAAGCTGAATAAAAATGAGAGTAAGATAGATGAGCTAACCAAAAAATTGGATGGTGTGGATATGGATTTGAGTATGTTCAAAGCAACAAATCTTAAGCTTGAAACCTTGTTACAATCACAAATCAGAGATAAGGTTAAAACAGGCTTAGGATACAAACAGACCCCACCTCCATACAATCACAACTACATAACTCCCATATCTGATGTAGCTGATAGGTATGTTAATGAACCATTAACAGAGGAATTAAAGTCAACTGATCCACAATTTGAAAATGAAGAGGAAGGAGTTGTGTATGAGGTGAGTGATGATAAGAAGGAGGGAGTTGTGATGAAAGAAGAGGTCATTCCTATTGAAAATCACATCTGTTGTGAACCTATAGCACCAAAATCCTCTTTAGAACCTGTGATGTTCGTTAAAGCCTTCTCTGAACCTTTCACCAATGAAACAAAACCTTTCAAATCTGTTTATTCTATAAACAGTTCCACTACTGTTGCAAACAGTCCCCAACATTACACTAACAGTTCCAAACATAACCCAAACAGTTTTAACCCAAAAATCTCAGCTGTTAGTTTTAAGACCAAAGGAAAAGAGAAGGTTGGTGAAGTTGAAATTGAGAAGCCAAATAAGGAAGCTTCAAAAACACAGTTTCAACCCAAATCTGTGAAAAGGCATACTGAAGTGCCTGTCTGCACATGCAAACAGCATGGTATACATAAATTTCCTCCTTCAGCACCTGTGAGAGGAAATCAAAGGAATAGGAACCAGTTGTGGACACAAAGAACTGGTTTGCCTATAGTCAAAACCAAAAGGTGCTATATATGTGGGAGAGCAAATCACTTAGCTCACAACTGTTATTATAACCCACAGATTGATAGCACCCAGAAGCCAAGTTACAGAAAACAGGCTAACAGTTCCACAACTGTTAGGCCAAAACCAAAACCTGTTGGTTTGCCAAGTTACAGAAAACATGCTAACAGTTCCACAACTATTAGGCCAAAACCAAAAACTGTTGGTCTTGCTTGGGTGAAATTGCAGAAACAAACAGTTTCTGAAGGGGCCAAAACTGTTAATTTAACTGATAATCAAATTGAGTCACAAACTAACCCAACTGTTTTACCAAAATCAAAAACTGTTTGTTCTAAAGACTCAACTGTTAATCACAACAGTTGGACACCACATGTTCTCACTAAATATTCTTCACACAAGATAGAGAAGTCTAACTTGGATGAAATAAAAAAGAATCAAACTTTGTTTAAGTATTATGACTTAAATGGTGTACCCAAGACCTGAATGGCCTGGGTACTTCCTGCTACTAACTAAGTTTTTATTTGTGCAGAGCATTCATAGGGCCAATCAAGGAGACATTTGGCATGTGGATAGTGGATGTTCAAGGCACATGACTGGAAATCCACACTGCTTGAAGGATTTCAGAATAATCAATGGAGGACATGTAGCATTTGGAGGGAATGCTAAGGGAGGAAGAATCACTGGTAAGGGAGCTGTAGAGGCAGGTACACTTACTTTCAATGATGTATTCTTTGTTGAACAACTCAAATACAATCTGTTAAGTGTGTCTCAAATCTGTGACCATGGAAACAAAGTCATGTTTACAGACACTGAATGCATTATCCTTTCAAAAGATTTTATAGTGGATGAAAAGTATGTTCTTTTGAGAACACCTAGAAAGAATAATGTATACTGTTTGGAAACTCAAAAGGTTTCTAAACAGAATGTATTAAGTTGTTTACTCTCAAAGGCATCTCATGATGAGTCTGCTATTTGGCATAGAAGGATGTGTCACATGAATTTTAAAACCATGAATATGTTAGCTAAAAACAATCTGGTAAGAGGTTTGCCCCAAAAGGAATTCTCATGTGATGATCATTGTGTGGCTTGTCTCAAAGGCAAGCAACACAAAACTTCTTATAAGTCCAAAGAAGTTTCTTCCATCACTACACCTTTACAACTGTTGCATATGGATCTTTTTGGTCCTACATCTGTGGTCGGTATAGGGAAGAAAGCCTACTGTTTACTCATAGTTGATGACTTCACCAGATTTACTTGGGTTCAATTTCTTAGAACTAAGGATGAAACTGCTGAGTTAGTTAAGTCTCTTATTCTTAGAATAAAAAATCAATCTGATTTGAGAGTGAAAGTCATTAGATCTGACAATAGTTCTGAGTTTAAGAACTATGAGTTAAACAGTTTTTGTGAGGAAAAAGGGATTGAAAGACAGTTTAGTGCACCTCGGACTCCACAACAGAATGGAGTGGCTGAGAGAAGGAATAGGACTTTGATAGAGGCTGCTAGATCTATGTTAGCTGATTCTAGGCTCCCAATGACCTTCTGGGCAGAAGCAGTGAACACGGCCTGCTATGTTCAGAATAGAGTACAAGTAGTCAAGTCCAAACGGAAAACTCCTTATGAGTTGTTCCTTAAAAGAAAACCTTTGATCAACTTCTTCAAACCATTTGGATGTCCCTGCACTATCCTTAATACCCAGTCACAATTAGGCAAATTTGAGAGTAAAGCAGAAGAAGGATTCTTTGTAGGATATTCCACTCAGAGTAAAGCATATAGAGTTTTTAACAATGTCACTAGGATCATAGAAGAGAGTATGAATATCTCCTTCAATGAGAATAGGATCAATATTGCAGGTAATGGTCCTGATTGGTTATTTGATATTGATGCATTGTCTAAATCTCTTTCTTTTGATTATTCTACAGAAACAGTTGCAGGTGTTCCTACAGCTGATAGCACAAATCCACAAACTGTTTCAAACAGTTCTGAAACTGTTAGCACAAGTCCAACAACTATTGGTGGAAACAAAGCTACTGAAGACTTTGTAGTGATTCATTTGTTTCAAAATGACTCTTCCAATGTTGTTAGTCCTATGAATTATGATGCTGAACCTTCAAAGAATATGGAATCCTCTGATCTTCAACAAAACAATGAATCTGTTAATCAAACAGTTGCAGATCAGGTATGTAATTCTTCTGAGAATGAAAGTGAATCTGAAATTGATATGTCAAATTTAGGGAATGTACTGACTGCAGAAAATATCCCTATATTAAGAATTCACAAGAACCATCCCATAGAGCAGATTATAGGTGATCCTACCACTCCTGTTAGAACTAGAGGTATGATGCATAGTGACAATAGTGGTGTGGATCTTGAACAGTTTAATGTGAATGCCTGCTTTCTATCTCAGATAGAACCAAAGAAAGTAGTACAGGCATTAAAAGATCCTTCATGGGTGGAAGCAATGCAAGAGGAACTTTTATAGTTCCAGATTCAGCAAGTTTGGAAGTTAGTTGAACTTCCAAGAGGCAAGAGAGCTATTGGCACCAAGTGGGTGTTCAGGAATAAAAAGGATGAAAGAGGTATTGTAATCAAGAATAAGGCTAGACTAGTTGCACAGGGTTATACACAGGAGGAAGGAATAGATTATGATGATGTCTTTGCACCTGTTGCAAGGATAGAAGCAATTAGAATGTTCCTTGCCTTTGCAAGCTTTAAAGGGTTCAAGGTGTATCAAATGGATGTCAAATCAGCATTTCTCTATGGAACTATTGATGAGGAGGTATATGTGTGTCAACCACCTGGTTTTGAAGACTCAAAATATCCTGATAGGGTATATAGGTTGGATAAGGCTTTGTATGGATTACATTAGGCTCCTAGAGCTTGGTATGAGACATTATCATCATATCTGCTTGAGAATGGTTTTAAGAGAGGCACTATTGATAAGACATTATTTACAAAGATTGTTAAAACAGAGATTTTGCTTGTTCAATCTATGTTGATGATATAATCTTTGGATCCACTAATGACAGTATGTGCAAGCAGTTTGAAGGCATAATGCAAAAGAGATTTCAGATGAGTTCCATGGGAGAACTTACATTTTTCTTGGGTTTACAGGTGAAGCAGAAGCCATCAGGTATATTTATCAGTCAGTCAAAGTACGTCAAGGACATTTTGGACAAGTTTGGCTATCAAGATGTGAAGCTGGCCAGTACTCCAATGGAAACACACAAACAGTTGGGAGCAGATCCTGAGGGGGAGGATGTAGACATACACTTGTATAGGTCTATGATAGGTTCTTTAATGTACTTAACTGCTTCTAGACCAGATATCATGTTTGCTGTGTGTGTTTGTGCCAGGTTTCAATGCAGTCCAAAGATGTCACACCTATTTGCTGTAAAAAGAATCTTTAGATACCTCAAAGGCCAACAAAAACTGGGTCTTTGGTATCTTAAAGATTCACCTTTTGAATTGGTGGCATACTCTGATAGTGACTATGGAGGAGCTAATGTGGATAGGAAATCAACTTCAGGAGGATGTCAATTCTTTGGCTCCAGGTTGGTATCTTGGCAGTGCAAGAAACAAACAACAGTTTCCACTTCAACAGCTGAGGCAGAATATGTTGCTGCCTCAAGTTGTTGTTCACAAGTTTTGTGGATCCAGAATTAGCTTCTGGATTATGGTATCACTTTCTTGAATACACCTATCTATGTGGATAACACAAGTGCGATTAGTATTGTTAACAATCCTGTGAAGCATTCTAAAACAAAGCACATAGAGATCAGGTTTCATTTTATCAGAGATTGCAATGAGAAAAGGTTAATTCATGTTATGAAAGTCCATACTGATGATCAGTTAGCTGATCTGTTCACCAAAGCATTTGATGTGAGCAGGTTCAACTTTCTGATCTCCAATATTGGAATGATTAACTTAGAATAATAGTTGTTTGCTTGTTTATCTGTGTTTCTATGTTTTCTCTCAATAAAAGTTTGAAACTGCTAGTATTAAGTCTAACAACTGTTTGTGTAAGTGTTCAGGGAACAGCTGTACATAATGCAACTAACAGTTTTCAACTGTTAGTACATGGAATCCACAACTGTTAGGCAAACTGAATGTTCATTCAAGGGGGAGTATTTCTTTTCAATAACAGTTGTAGTATATTAAGAAAACAGTTCTCAACTATTAGTTCTTTTGTTTCTTTCAACTGTTCATTTCTTTAAGGGTATTTTAGTCTTTGCAGGGAATTTGAGGGAATTTGAATTGCATTGAACATGCGTAACATATATAAGTCACTCCCTCCTCAAAGTTTTCTTTACGCTTAGTGAACTTCTTGTAAACGCTAAAACCCTAGAATTTCACTTGCAAATCGCCATGGATCCCCTTCCGTTTCTTAAGGAACACAACATGCTTGCATTTCTCTCGAAACCTGCTGATCTAAATGTCTTCCATGATATGATTGACTATCTGTTGATGTCAAATCTCCGCACTGCTCTCACCATCAATCCAACTATTTACACTTCACATATTGATCAATTCTGGAAAAATGCTACAATCAGAGAAGAAGATGGAGTGCAGTGGATTGACTCCAATGTTGATAATGTTGTTGTTTCCATTTCTGAGGATATCATACGTCAACACCTTCAACTTAATGATCTCGAAGGTGAGTATTCTGACTCTATTTCCCTGGAATATCTGCATGGTGAGTTAGTTAAACTGGGATATGAGGGCCCTAGGGGAAAGGGTACCTTTTATAAAGGGCAATTTTGTTCACACTGGAAGTATGTGATTCATACTATCCAGCAGTGTATCAGCCCCAAAAGAACTGGATGGAATGAATTCGGGAGCAACATTGCTTTGGCCTTCATTTGTTTGGCCAACAACCGTTCTTTTAACTACTCTAAAATGCTATTTGATGGAATGGTAAAACATCTTAGGACCAAATATGGTCTCTTTTTGATGTATCCCCGATTTGTGCAAGTTTTTCTAAATTCTTTATTGCCAAATCTCAAAATGCACAAGAGGGTACTGATTCCCTCTGCTCATGTGGCCTCCACATTGAGCAAATTGTTGATAAATGGCAAGAATTTTTCTGGTGCCATAACTCCACCACTCTCTCCAATGGTGGAGTTTCTGTCAAGAAACAGAGCTGCCAGAATTGAGCAAGAGGCCCACATCATTGCTACACCCACAACTTTGGAACCCCCAGCTCACGATACTCAAACAACTCCATCTGTTACCTTGATTCAAGCTACAACAAAAGCCCCCACTCTTATAACATTCAGAAAAAGAAAAAGAACTGTTGGTGCTCCTTCCACCATAGTATCTGATGCCCAAGCTGTAAGCCCTGCACAGGAGCATTCTCCTGTGCAGAATATCCAAAGGGAACTCATTGTGCTGTCTCCCAGGCACACTGAGGAGGTGATCATCCCATGGGAAAGTGATCATGTGGTGTTTGAGGCTGGCACTAATGTTTCATCCGCAAGGGGTGAGCAGGACAGTGTCAACATCTTTAAGACCTCAGCCACGGCAACAGAAGTTGTTCCATCATCTTCTGGAAATCCCTAGTACCAAGAACAGAGGGGTACTAGTGTGGAATCTTCTAGGAGTGACACACCAGTTATTTCTGCCAGTGATATGTTTACAGGGATAACACTCCCTGACATTGAGGCTAGTATGAAACAAAAGGCATTGACGGATTCAAATTTTGTACCATTCTTTGGGGCATACATGTATTTGAAGAAGAGAAATTCTTTACAAGACAAGCTTCTAGCTAAGCACAATGAGCTCATCATCAAGCAGGACAAACAAATCAGATTTTTGTCAGACACTTTGAAGAAGGCTACTGATGTGCTTCAAGCTCATGATCAAGTAATGAAACAGTTCACTGCTAGACCCCCTCCACAAACAGTTCCAATCAAAAAGGGGGAGAAAACATCAAAGGTTGAAACCATTTTGAAGCCAGTTGCTGAGATTCAACAAACAGTTTTGCAATCTCAACCAACAGCTGCTGATATTCCACAAACAGTTGTGCAGACTAAACAAGTAACAGTTGCACCAATTGCCCAAACAGTTGTAGATTCAAAGAAAACAGTTGCATCGGATCAACAACAAACAGTTGCACCAAGTTCAGAAACAGCTGTAGAAAAGCAGTCAGCAGTTGACAGAGTTCTGATCAATAAGATGATTATGTCTGGGGATTACCCAACAACTGAAGTATTCACAACATGGTCAAAAGTAAAGCAAGATCATTTGATTGCAGTGGGTGCTCAAACTCTAAACATAAGTGCACTCAAAATGAAACAAAAGATAGAAGATGGATGGCTGGATGGTAAATCTAAAAAGCTGGAACCAATTGCACCAAATCCAGGATTTAAAGGAATTGCTATTACTGAATAAAAGAAAGATAAGAAGATGCCTTCTGTGCAAGGGAAGGGAAAGCAGATTGCTGTTGAAATTCCAAAGTTAAAACTTACCAAAGAACAGCAAAAGGAGCGTGATCATGAATTAGCACAGAGGTTGGATGCTGAGCTTGAACAACAAGAAAAGAAAGATCTTGAATTAGCTCAAAAGCTAGCTGCTGAATTTACAAAGGAGATAGATGAAGAAGAAAGAGCTAAGAAAGCTGGTAAGGGAGTGAAAAGAAAGAAAGTTGAAAAGAAGAAAACAGTTCCACCTCCCAAGCCAACAGTTGAGAAGGAAAAACAAACAGTTCAGCCTCAAACAACAAAAGCAGACATGGTAAAAACTATTCTTCATGATAGACTCAGGGTAGAGGTTAAAGAAAGAATTGACAAGTTAGAAGCAGAGCAGCTTGGCCAAAATTTCCACATTACTGAATGGAGATTTGAATTGTTGAGAATAGAGACTGGAAAGAAAGGGGTTACAATTGTCAGAGAACTAGAACCAATTGAAAGCTACTCTAGTTTCTTACATTTGATGGAAAGTGTGACTAGAAGGGATATTCAAGAGATGTATGCATATGGAATAAGTCACTATGGGGGAGCTGCAGAAATTGAAATCAGAGTTTTGATGAGGCACCTAACAAGTATATGCAATCCACTGGAAATAATGCCCATTTTGATAAGTGACGAAGCCTTCCCAATAAGTTCTATGAAAGTATATGACATGTCAAGAGTTTATCATATGGTGATGGGAAAGGGACAAACTCAGTGGTTTGATTTTGAATTTGTTGATCATGGTAAAACAAAGCTTCTGTATATGTTGAAAGCAAAGTTCTTTGGCCCTGCTAACATGAAGGAGGATCTGATGAAGAGGCTGAAGGAAAGGTTGGAGCTCATTCAGTCAAGTAAAAAGTAATTTTCTTTTTATGTTTTGATTGTAACAGTTTAACTTTGCATACTTAATGTAAATATTTTCTTTGCTAAGTTGATTTTTCTGTGGTTAAACCCTATAAAACAAACAACTTAAATGTATTGTTCAATACTTTAAGTTAGGGGGAGATTGTTGGAAAATTTGCTAAGTCATTGAAACTGTTGGATATGCAAAGGTAAAACTGTTAGATTCATTTGTGAAAACAGTTGTTGCAAGTTTTACAACTGTTAATACAAAAGTTCAAAACTGTTAGTTCAATTATACACAACTGTTTGAAGACCTTGAAGTGAAGACTATTAGAAGAAATTCAGAACTGTTTATTCAACAAACAATTGCTATTGAGCTATTCATGGAAAATGCTATCTTCGTGGATCTGAAGTATATCTTTATCAAAATTGAAGATTATCAAGATTATCTCGGAAGATAGAAGATTACCTAACTGTCAACTATTCAAGGAGGATCAAGAGTCTATAAATACTTGAAATAGAATATCATTTTAGGCTCTCTTAATAATAGCAATTCTACGCATTCATACTTTATTGTTAATCTGTTTTCTGAAAGTGTGTTAACCTCTAAGTTTCATAGAAACATAAGAACAAACTGTGTTCTTCGTCTAACAAAAGAGTTAGATTAGAGGTGTTGGTGAATATTGTAATCATCATTGGTTATTAATAAACATCTGGTGTTTGAAAGTATTTTCTCGTGTTGATTCTTGAATTGTTCTTGTGATAAAACCTTAAACATCAATTAAGTGTGATTCCGCAACTTCTTAGTTGATTGTGATCAAACTGAAAGATTATCTTTAAACAACTCTGATTTAATTCTAAAGATAATTCTTGTTATTGATATTTGGTAATATCCGATCCTGACAGAAAGGCTATTGAAGAATCAATTCATGTCTCATTTGATGAAGACAGTCTTGATATAGCTGAGAAAAGACAAGCTGACTTGGTTAGTCTGAGTGAGCATGAAAAGCCTGAGGAAACCAATATGTCAAATCCTATGTATGTCATGGGAGATGGAAGTGATGATCATGTGTGTCCATCAAAGAAATCATCACAAGCTCCAAGGGACTCTCAAGCTGAGAAAGATGATTAGTTCGTTAATCCTTTTGGAGCTGAAGTCACTCAGACTGAGGATCTCAGTGATCATCAGTTTTTGACAATGCTGCTATTAAGACTGAGGATGTGTGTTCACCTCATATTTCTCAACATCACTCAGACCCAGAACCAGATTCTCCAACTACAACATTCAAATTCCTCAAAGATCATCCTCAAGATCTAAGCATTGGAAATGTCCAAGAGAGGGTTATGACCAGATCCAAGGCTACATCTAACTACGCTGCTCACTTTGGTTTCCTTAGAGGATGAGGATTGGATTGAAGCTATGCAAGAGGACTTAAATGAGTTTGAGAGAAATAAGGTCTGGAGCCTTGTCCCTGCCCCCAAAGATCATTCCATTATAGGCACTAAGTGGGTCTATAGAATTAAAATGTACAAGGATGGAGTGATAGTTAGGAACAAAGCCAGGCTGGTAGCATAAGGGTATAAGCAAGAGGAAGTAATCAATTATGATGTTCCTGACCTATGCAGCACATAAAGAGTTCAAAGTCTATCAAATGGATATGAAGAGTGCTTTCCTAAATGGAAAACTTTAGGAGGAAGTCTATGTGAAACAACTTCCTGACTTTGTTAGTTCAAAGTTTTCACATCATATCTATAAGTTAGACAAGGCTTTGTATGGTCTTAAACAAGCTCCAACAGCTTGGTATGATACACTATCCAACTATCTACTATCAACGGATTTCACTAGAGGTAGTATAGATAAAACACTCTTTATTAAAAAGAGTAAAGGACAGGTGATTCTTGTGTAAATCTATGTGGATGACATTATCTTTGGATCTACAAATGAATCTCTGTGTGAATGGTTCTCCAAAATAATGTCACAAAAGTACAAGATGATCATGATGGGTGAGATGACATACTTCCAAGGTTTACAAATTCAACAAAAAACTGATGGAAATTCATTATTCAAAGGAAGTATGTTCTTGATTTGATAAAGAAATATGATTTAGATTCTAGTTCAACCATGAAAACACCCATGTCACCAGCTGTCAAGCTGAGTAAAGACTCATATGGTAAGTCTGTGTGTCAGTCTACCTATAGAGGAATGATAGGTTCATTACTCTATTTGATAGCTAGTAAACCTGACATCATGTTTGCTACATGTGTTTGTGCAAGATATCAGGCAGATCCTACGGAATCACATCTTCAAGCTGTGAAAAGGATCTTTAGGTACCTTAAAGGTACACCAAATCTAGGCCTTTGGTATCCAAAGCACTCTGGATTTGAGTTAGTTGGTTTTTCAGATGCTGACTATGTTAGGTGCAAGTTAGACAGAAAATCAACTACTGGAGGATGTCAAATGCTTGGAGGGAAGTTAGTAAGCTGTACTAGTAAGAAACAGAACTCAGTGGCTACTTCAACTGCTGAAGCTGAATATGTTGCAGCAGGAAGCTGTTGTGCTCAAATCCAATGGATGCAGCATCAGCTTCAAGACTTTGGTATGAGTTTCAAGAAAACTCCTATCTTCTGTGATAACCAAAGTGCTATAGCCATCACTTACAATCCAGTCTTCCACTCAAGAACCAAGCACATTGAAATTAGACATCACTTCATCAGGGACATCGTGGAAAAAGGTAAAGTAGATATTAAATTTATCTCAACTGATGACCAATTAGCAGATATCTTTACTAAACCACTTGATGAAAAGAGGTTTATTTATCTGCTGAGTGAATTTGGTATGCTCAATCCCTAGCTAAGTGTCTAGAATCTGAGTTTTTTAGTTTGACAAAGACTAGGTGTCTTAAGCTGAGTGCACAGTTTATAAATAAGTTTTCATAAACTGGATAATCTATCAAGCTGAATGATGAATTCACACGTTTGGTAAGTTCCAAACATATTTTATCTACTTAGTATAGCGAAATTACATGTTTGAGTGAGTCTCAAACATAAATGACTAAGTGTCATTGAGTCTGAGCTATGTGCTTATCTCAAACTGTGTGATTGGTTCACACGTTTGGTAAGCTCCAAACATACATTAACTACTCAGTGTAGTTAAAATGTAAGTTTGAGTAAGTCTCAAACAGAAATGACTACGTGTCATTGAGCCTGAGCTGTGTACTCTCCTCAAGCTGAGTATCAATTTCAAGCTGAGTGCTCAAATCAAGTTGAGTGCTTGACTTAAACTGAGTAATAAGTTTACTCAGATTTGGTGTGTCCAAAACTATGATTTAATTACTAAGTGTCATTAATTCATATGTCAATGTGTATTTGAGTCAGTTTCAAATCGCATCTTATATCAATTGTGTATTGGTATACTTCAACAGTGTTTATAATCTTATTATAAGTTAATAATATTATTTTCCACTTGTATCCGTTGGAAGATGATGTGTTTCTACCCTCTCACTGTTACATCAAGCCGTAATTTTTCCGGCGTACCTGATAAAAAAGGATTCTAACGGTAACTTTTCTCTCTCCTCAGAAAAGTATATATACCGATCATAACCGGTTTAGAGAAGTTTACGCCTAAAAATCTGACTTCTCACCTTCTAAAATACCTTTCGCAAACACCTCTATTGCTCAGTGCATTATTCCGTTCATCTTCAAAACCCTAAATTGCTATGTACAGTTTTCGAACCGCTCAGTGCGAATTCTAAATTTCTCATTGATGCTTCAACAAATTACTTAGTGTGATCATACAATGGACGGAATCACATTAGTTCTCGGTGATCAAATGGTTCGAGGTGCTCAGTTTAAGAACAATGGAGCGCCGTTGATCAAAATCAACAATCAACGGCTTGTCTTGCAATTCCTCCAAGGAAACGAGGTAGAGGATATGAAATATGGGTGGATTACATCCGTAAATGCCCCCAGGCATTCGCCTTATGTGGCGCACTAATCCACATTGTTCCTCAACTTCTTTTGGAGTTCTGGTACACTTGTACGTATGACCAGAACATGGGAGAGATTACAGGGACTGTTCTTAATGTCAATAGAACAGTTGTCCTTTCCGTGCAGAGGCTAAGGGAAGTTCTTCAACTCCCTGTTCATGATGAGTTCGAGCCTGCTGTCACGAGGCAGGTGGCTAGGTCAGTCCTACCCAGAATGGGTCACCCACAAACAGAGGGTGTAATTAAAAAGGCCACCTTTCCAACCAGTTGGGGTTTTATGGTTTCAACAGTGATTCATTCACTAGGACCCAAGGTTGGAGGAGTGGACCAACTCAACGAGTTCGAGATGTAGCTGTTGTATAACATGTACTTTACGAGGAACTTAGACTATGCTCAGCTCGTCTTCAACGAACTCAGGGTCCAAGTGATGAAGACCACAAGGGATCTTCATGTACCTTTCATAAGGTACCTGTCCTTGGCATTTGAAGCCGAGCTTGGGACAACACTCTACGAAGCTGATCAGGATGTGTTCCTGTTTCCTACACTCAGCTCAAAGATGTTCAATAATGACATCTTCCCAGAGCAAGAGAGTCTGAGTGATCTTATGCTGCTGATAGCTGAGGCAGCTTCATCAGAAAGTGAAGCAGAGGGATCCAATCAAGGGGGAGCTTCCCAAGCTGATCCAAAGGTTCAAGCTGAGCAACCTGCTCAGGCTGAACCAGCAAATATTGAAGCTGCTTCTGGTAAGATCTCTCCACTTTCTTCTTCTTCTCACTATTCTCCATCCACTTTTGGAGACAAGACTACGTTAAACCCAACTCAGTCTAACCCATCTCCTCCACCTTTTATCCATCTTAAATCCCACTCTGAAGCCACCCACCTAGTATGCCCACTGCTACTAGGGAGAAAATCCTAACCTATACTCGTAAATCTGCCAAAAGTGGTGCTTCTCCTACTGGCATCACTGGAGCTGAGATCACATTGATCCCTCCACACTCTGGCGCAAATGAGTTTGAGGGTATACACCAACCCTTAGATGATGCACCAAGTTCCAACCCTCTCAAGCTGACCTGGATGATTTAATGAAATTCTTTAAAAGTCATTTTGATACCTTGCACCTCAAAAAAAAGAAGACTAAGAAGAATATGCTGATGATTCTAGATTCTCTGAATAAGGAGGTGCTGCATTTGAAATCTGCTGTTGCTGCCCTTCAACAACAAAAGACTTCAACCCCTGTTGATGATGACAAAAAGGGGAAGAATGTTCAAAAGGCTGAAGCTGAGTCGGTACAAGCTGAAGCTTTACTACTATTGGCAAAGGTAGAAGATCAGATTGAGGGGGAGAAAGAAATAGAGAAAGAAGCTGAGCTGACTGAGAAAGCAAAAGGTAAAAGACCAGTAGTGGTCAGCTCAGATGAATCAGAAACCCCTCAGCAGAAAAGACGCAAGATTATTCTAAGTGAATCAGCCTCAGATGAAGACTCTGCTGATAAAATGACACTACAAGAAAGAGCTTCTCTGCTGGCAGTAAGGAGACTGGAACAAGAAGATGCTGACCAGCTTAGGATATCTATCAACGAGTTAAGAAGAAGATAAATGGATGCTCAAGTTATGTTAGTTGATGAGAAAGAAGCAAGAGAACAGGCCCGGGCTGAGCAAATCAGAAAGCAGAATGAGGAATTAGCTAAACTCAAACTGCCCATTGTGCCTAAGGAGGAAGAGGTAGAAGAACCTCCTGTTCAAGATCAACAAGAGAAGGATAACATAACTCAGTGTTATACAAGAACCTACTTCTCTTCTCAAATTGAATCAATCAAGTTGAGCTCAGTTCAAGGGAATATTATTCTAGAGTTTGTCTTAAGAAATTGTGAAACACCTTCCCTGGAGCTGAATCAACTTCACAGACTAGGATATGAAGAATGGAAGCAGGTATCCATACTTACTAAGCAGATGGCAAAGTCCTCTACTAGAAATCAAGTTAAGGATGAGATACTAAGGCTGCTTGCAAGAGCTGATGCGATGGAAATCATTCCTAGGTCTAAGGTTTTAACCCTACTAACTTCCTTTCACAAAATGGGGAAGAAAAAGTCTTCAAAGCCAGCTAGATTAGCAAAAGCAAACAAGTACAGTCTTGATATTCCTGAGTACTTGGAGTTCAAAGAAAATACTTATGTTGAAAAGCCTCAGAAGGGATTCATGTACTTAAATAAAAATGGTGAACAATGCTTCCAGTCTGATGCCAGTATATATATGTGTGGGGTAACACAAGTGTTTGCTCTGAGATAAATAGTGGGAAAGTCTGAATAGAATGCTAAGTTCAGAGTCAGACTAAACAGGGCAATCAGATCAAAAAAGGATCAGCTTCAACACTTGCCTAATTTGCAAGAAATCCTTGAAGAAATCAACAAGGAGATCAAAGAGTTTGAAGAGCTGCATCCTGAATAGATTAGTTCTATTGTATAAATTAGATTAGTTCTAATTTTGTAAGCACTAAGTGTGCATGATCTAAGGGATCAAAAATTTGGTACTATGATATGTTCAATTAATACAAGTATGAGTTTGAGATGTTCAACTGTGTTATGATATGTTCATAATTATTAGTCTGATAAGTTCAGCTTGAATGAATAATTGTTTAGTTCATATTTATTAATGTATTTAGTTGGTGTGTTCAACTTAAAGTTGGTATGTTCCACTTATAATTGATAAGTTCAATTAAATTTGATATGTTCAATTAATATTTGATTAGTTCAAATATAAAATCTTAATAAGTTTGAGATTTAAAACATAATTCTGTTAAACAAACTTAAGAATTGTTTGGTGGTTTTGTCATCAACAAATAGGGGGAGTTTGTTGGGAAGATGATCTCATCAGTTGAGATTTGATGAGATAAATTTAAGTTTGTTAGATATGTTCTAGATATAACTTGAACAGAATTATGAGGCTTGATCAGACTGAACACTTATAGTGTTTCAGACTGAACATAAGCTAAATATAAGCTGAGCATATGTTCGATAAGCTTATAATGTATCTTAGTAAGATTATCACTATGTGTGGTAAGCTGTGTATGTCACCTAAGATATATATTGAGCTTTCAGCCTGATGTGTTTCAAGCTGAGTGACTCATCGTATATACTAAGTCAGCTCAACAGAGTTGCTAAATAAGTTCTAGCTAACTCTTACGACTTCTAAGGATGAGTTTATTAATATACGTGTTAGTTCATGTTGGTTTTCGAGTTTCTTCTTGAGTAACTCAGTCCGAGTAAGAAGTCAGCCTAAAGAAAATTTAAATATGTTTTAAATTTATCTTTTTAACTCTCTATATCTACGGGAAGGATAAGAAGACTCCTGAATCAAGATTGAAGATTGAAGACTCAAGATAAGAAGATTCAAGATTTAAGATTCCGAGTTATCCGGTAGTTAGTTAGCAAATTAGGATTAGTCCAGTTTGTTAGGAACCGTAGGAACAAGATTATAAATACTTATCATCCTGATAAGTTTAGAGGAACGATTCTGAAAACAAGTTATAGATCCAAATACCTCACCTCAACCGTATGTGTTACGATTCTTGAATCACTGTTTGTCAGTTCAACGTGATCAATTTATTCACAGATTGCCAAGCTATTCGTGTGTTCGAATACTTATCATCCTGATAAGTTTAGAGGAACGATTCTGAAAACAAGTTACAGATCCAAATACCTCACCTCAACCGTATGTGTTACGATTCTTGAATCACTGTTTGTCAGTTCAACGTGAATAATTTATTCACAGATTGCGAAGCTATTCGTGTGTTCGAATACTCACATTAATTGTGAGATTGGTAAGTTTTGAATCTGTGATTAACTCCTGTTTAAAGAGTCGTCCAGTATCTATAATCATAAATTGATTATAGATAGCTAAGTTTGAAAGATTGAGAGATTTATATTAGGTGTTTACATATCAAGAGTTGCTTACTTGATAGAGTCTGTAATCATCTTCTTATTAATGAAAAGCAAAGCATTCGATTGTGGTTTTATTTACTATGTGTAACACTTTATTTTAATTTGTTAAATTTCCGCAGAAAGTGTATTCAACCCCCCTTATACACATCTGTTGCTTGTTGTTATTCTCACCAAGGGACCAACAACAATAGTCACACGAAATACACATTTACTTAACTTTAAAAAGCATATGGTCACACATTTTAACAAATTTGGTCACTTTTTAATTACAACTATGTAACTAAATCCTCAAAATTAAAATGCCTTGTGTGACTGAATATTAGAAAACGTCACATAAATATTAAATTCATGTGACCATTGTGTGAACAATAGTCACAAGAAATAGACTTTGACTGGACTTTAAAAAGCATATGGTCACACATTTTAACACATTTGGTCACTTTTTAATTATAACTATGTGACTAAATATTACAAAATGCCACACAAACATTAAATTCATGTGGCCATTACATGAACAATAGTCACACATACATATTTATGCTTGACTTTAAAAAGTATATGGTCACACATTTACGACCTATGGTCACTCGACCTTTGGTCACACATGCGCTGAAAAAGCAAGTGTGACTATACGCATATCGTCACACATTTTTTGTGTGACGAAATCGCGTTTTTCTACTACTGAATGGGAACTTTAAACTGTCTAAAGTTTCATATGTTAAAGGACTTAAGTATAATCTCATTAGCATCAGTCATTTGTGTGATGGTGATTATGTGGTTTACTTCACTAAGATAGGAGGTTCCATCATAGATAAAGAAGGCAAAACAGTTATTTGTGTCAAGAGAACCAAGGATGTTTATACTCTAGACATGTCCTCTGGTGATCCATCAAAATTAACCTTTCTGTACTCAAAGTCAGTAACTGACACAAACTGGCTATATCACAAGAGGCTTTCCCGTTTAAACTTCAAAAATATCAGCAAGCTAAGCAAGGATGATCTAGTGTCAGGAGTGCCTTCACTGACTTATGTAAAGCCTAAACCTTGTTCAGCTTGTGAGAAGGGAAAGCAGCACAAGACATCTTTTCCATCTAAACAAGCCTTCTTCATTACTGAACCTTTCTACATGTTGCACATGGATCTTGTTGCCACTGCAAGTATTGGTGGAAGTAAGTATGCACTAGTTAGGGTTGATGAGTTCTCAATGTACACTTGGGTCATCTTCCTTAAAGCTAAAAGTGAGGCTGCTGAAGAGATAATTAGCTTTATCAAAAATTTGGAAGTGCTAAATGGCAATCTGGTGAGGATGCTTAGAAGTGATCATGGAACTGAGTTTAGAAATCAAACTCGGAAGGTTTCTGTGATGAGAAAGGGATTTTTCAAAACTTCTCTACTCTAAGAACTCCACAAAAGAATGGTGTAGCTGAAAGGAGAAATAGAACCTTAATTGAAGCTGCAAGAACCATGTTGTGTGAAAATGTGTTAAACTTCAATTTTTGGGCTGAGGCTATCAGTTGTGCTTGTTTTACACTGAACAGATCCCTAGTAATCAAGAGGCACAATAAAACTCCTTATGAAGTGCTCAAGGGAAGGAAGCCAAACATCAGCTTCTTGCACATCTTTGGTTGTCAGTGTTTCATCCTGAACCGGAAGGATCAACTGCAGAAATTTGCTCCTAAAGCTGATGAAGGTGTGTTTGTTGCTTCCAGTTCCACTAATAACTCTATAGGTGAGGAATTTAATGATCTGTTGCACACTAAAGACAATGTTCCAGTGTTAGCTGATCCACTACCATCAGCTGATGTAGAGGACTTAGATGAACCTGTTCCTATACTATATGAATTTAATGTATAGCCTACCTCAAACCAACCCATACTTTTACTGAATGATGTGAATAATGACTCAACATCAATGGACTCTAATTCCATATCAAATATTCCTTCATCAGTAGAAGTACCCACAGATTGCAATCTTGAAATTCTATCAGCTGATCAACCAGAAATATCATCAGCTGATCCCAACCAAGGAATCTCAACCCTCCAAATCCAAATTAATCACAATTCTCCCTCAATCCAAAATGCTTACAAGGACCACAGAGATCATCCAAAAGATCAGGTCATAGGTAATATAGAAGCACATGTACTAACAATATCAAAAGCTTGTAATTTTTGTTTGTACACAGGTTTTGTTTCTATGATAGAACCAAAGAAGGGAGATGAAGCTCTTAATGATCCCCACTGGATTAATGCCATGCAAGAAGAGCTGGCAGAATTTACAAGAAACAATGTATGGACTTTGGTGCCAAGACCATAGGACAAATCCATCATTGGTACTAAGTGAGTGTTCAGAAACAAAATGGATGAACAAGGGCAAATCATCAGAAACATAGCAAGGGTAGTTGCATAGGGGTAATTTCAAGAAGAAGGAATTGACTTTGATGAAACCTTTGCTCCTATTGCTAGACTTGAGGCAATCAGACTGTTTCTAGCATATGCTGCCTTTAAAGACTTTAAGGTTTTTCAGATGGATGTTAAAAGTGCTTTCCTCAATGGTGAATTGAAAAAGTGGTGTATGTTAAACAACCTCCTGGTTTTGAGGATGCAAGCTGTTCAGACCATGTTTACTTTTTAAACAAAGCCTTATATGGTCTAAAGCAAGCTCCAAGAGACTGGTTTGATACCCTATCTTCTTTTCTAATCAATAAAAGTTTTACAAGAGGATGCATTCATAGCACTTTGTTCATTAGGAAATTCAAGGGTGATGTAATACTTGTGCAGATATATGTAGATGACATAATATCTGGGTCTACAAATTTGGATCTTTGTAAAAAGTTTTCTAAACTCATGTCTAATAATTATCAGATGAGCATGATGGGTGAACTAAACTATTTTCTTGGACTTCAAATTAAACAAGTGGTTGATGGAGTTTTCATTCATCAAACAAAGTATGTAAATGACTTAGTTAAGAAATTTGAGTTTGAAAATTGTTCTTCAATGAAAACACCTATGTCAACTGCCCTTAACATAGGAAAGGACACTGATGGTAAATCAGTGAACATTACTGCTTATAGAGGCATGATAGGTTCTCTTTTATACCTCACTGCAAGTAGACCGGATATAATGTTTTCAACATGTCTATATGCATGATATCAAGCTGATCCCAAATAATCCCATCTAGTTGATGTTAAAAGAATATTCAGGTATCTCAAAGGAATTCCTAATCTAGGTCTTTGGTACCCCGAAGACTCAGACTTTGAGTTAGTTGGATACACTGATTCTGATTTTGCAGGATGCACATTGGACAGAAAGAGTACTTCTGGTGGTTTGTCAACTTCTAGGTGGAAGGTTGATAAATTGGTCAAATAAGAAACAAAATTCAGTGTCAACTTCTACTGCTGAGGCAGAATACATTGCTGCTGGTAGTTGTTGTGCACAATTACTTTGGCTATAAAATCAACTCCTGGACTGTGATGTGAAGTTCGAAAACACTCCTATACTCTGTGACAACACTAGTGCTATCTCTATTTCTAATAATCCAGTGTTGCACTAAAAAACAAAGCACATTGAAATCAGGCATCATTTCTTAAGAGATGATGTGCAGAAAAAGAAAGTTTCCATGCATTACATTAGCACTAATTTTCAATTAGCTAGTTTGTTTACAAAACCACTGGATGAGTCTAGGTTCAACTTCCTAATATCCAAACATGGCATGCTTAATATGTAAAATATTCCTTTGTTGTGTGTGAAATTCGTTTTATTTAGAGTGTGAACTTGATTAATTACTTTTTTTAAACATTTTCATGTCTTAACTTAAGTGAAAAGCTTTGATTAACTGATCAGCTGATGGTTCTCCTCAGCTGATCACTGACACCTTTAATTCATCAGTTGATGTCTCTTTTCTAGTCAGCATTGTGTCCCCACACTTATTTAATTAATTTCCACACTTGTATTTAATATGTTTCCTAGGTTTAAATTTAATGTCATTTAATTTGGTCCGTTTAACCTCCGTCTATTACTGCTTTCCGTTTAATTTACTTTTTCAGATGTGACAGTTGCTTTTCTACAAAGATATTATAGAGAGCGGTTTCCTAAGAGGATATCAATGATGTCTCGGTGGTTATTAAATACTAAATTTCAAAACCCATTTTTCAAACATTTTCATCTTTCCCTCTTCCGAAGAAACCTCTTTCAAAAGAAACCTCTCTGAAATTGTTCACTTTCATCTCCATCTGAAAATTAAACATGGCGCATACATTCTATCCCAATGTCACTCGAAATGTTGTTACAGGACATAAAGTCAACATAGGTGAAATTATGAACATCTCGTTCAATAATCTCATAGTATGTACTGATCTTCCTCAAAGATACATCAATCAAGGGTATGAGCCATTCATAAATTTCATAACCGCTCATCCCCTGTTTCCTTGTCTCACAGCAGACCCAGTCTTAGTTTACCCTCGCATTATTGGGCAAATGTTGTATACTGCAAGATACCATCCCAATGAGAATGTCATTACATGTTCTATGTTGAATGGTACTATAACCTTGCCCTCAATACTTAATCCATTCGAAGAGCCATCTCCATTCCTGACAAAGTACCTTACGCCCCTTTCCCTACTCATAACCAAACCCTCAAAGTTCTACCCAGAATTGGTTATAATGAAGATGTTGCTCATGGAAAGTACAAGGTGTCTGTTTTATGCCTTCCATGGAAGTACCTTGCAAATATCATCACTAGGTACTTTAGACCTAAATCTGGAAGCCATGATCAAATGAATCAATCAGAATTAATGGTGATGCATTCCTTGGTCACTGGTAGAAATATTGATTATGCACAAGTGGTGTTTGCTGAAATGCTTGACAGAATCACCTTGGGATCACAAAAGAAGGTGTCCAGATCTCAAGTTCCTTACATTAGATTTTTTAGCCTAATTGCTATGGAGCACCTCACATATGAAACTTATGTTGGTTTCTCAGATCAGTTCTCCTTATTTCCAACTCCAAGGATGGCTCCTAAGGTTTTCTCTACAATCAAAGCTGACAGAGGCCCTGACATTTCACCTGCTATGCAAGCAATAATAAATGAAACTGTACAAATCCAACAATAATAGCAACAAGAACCCATTGTTGAAGCTGAGGAAGATAAAGGTGAAAATGAGTCAGAGGACTCTGGTGATGATGATGATCAAGGAGATGATCATGATGATGATGATGCTGATGATGGTGATCAAGGTGATCAAGGGGGACATAATGTGATTGTGATTGATAGTGATGAGTCTGGTGATGAGTCTGTGTTTAAATTTCCAAGGGGTGGAAGAGCACCCAGCATTCAAGCTGTTGGTGCTAGTGTAGCTGATGTAGCTAGTGATGCTGGTGGTGCTGTTAGTGAAACACCCCAGGTTGAAGCTGAACAGACTACGGAGGTAGCTGATGAATATGAGCATGGTGGCTCATTTGGTGGATATGAAGAGGGAGCTGGTTCTTTCCATTTTGATACAACTTATGTTGCTCCTACTTCACCCATAGAGTTCACACTGATGGTCTCAACTCAAGGTGATGAAACTCCTTGTGCCACAGAGAGTGTTCACTTAAGTGAAGGTGATGGTGATGATGATGCCTACCACAACACTAATGCTGTTAGTCAAAAGGATGTTGCTGCTGATGTGGAAATTTTATATGAGCTGGAGCAAATGATTGAAAGCAGTAAGCATACTCAATGTTCAGGTATGGTACTCTCAACTTTTGAGGACACTCAGCTGGTAGACCCAACCTCTGAGATCCAATCCTTACTCCTAGAAATAGTATATCCACAGCCAAGCTCAAGTGTACCTCCAGTGGTCACTTGTTCTATGCTTACTGACACCCCCATAGTTCCAAGGTCAGATAAGATAGTGCAATTTCCACTATTTCCAGTGGATTGGTTCTCCCAACCACAGACCTCAATCCCATTGACCTCCTCTCATGTTGAGTAGACGTTTATGGAGATTCAATTACCCCAACAGCGAGTAGGTTCACCCTCCCAACAGGGTGGTCCTGCACAAATGGGACTCCTATCAGCTGGGTCACCCTCCCAGCAGGGTGATACCATTGAAATACAGACCTTCTCCCAGGGTCACACTGTGTCTTTACCATATGTGAGTCAGCCTATACCCTCAACAAGCTCACAATAGCTTATTGATGTACTCAGGGGAACCCAGTTGAGTTCAGCCCAACTAAACCTCACTTTTTGTACCTACTGTTGATTCTATTCTCACACATTCTAGAGCATTGCCTGTCAATGCTGGTGATATAAGCCAATCACCAGTACAGGGGACAACATCTACTCCCAGTGATCTTAGGCTCCTACACCAGAGTCTAAGTGAGGGACCAACTACTATTCCTGATATTGGCACTCCACATCAATCAGTTCCTGTTTCCACTACCATCTCACCTACCACTAAACCCAACCTCTTAATGCTTCAAACCCTTCTATCCATCTCTCAAAAGATGGATAGTCTTCAAGCTTCCTTCACCACATTCCAATCCTACTCAGATACTCAACTTCAACACTTACACCAAGAAGTTGAGTCACTTAAAGCTAACCAATCCCAACCCCAACCCACCCCTCCTGCAGTTGATTTAACACCCATTCTCAACAGATTAGATCAATTCCTTTCCCAATCTTCTACACCTATTCCTACCCCTACTCACATCATTCCTACTCAAACCCTCAATACTTTAAACCAAACCATAACCAATCTTCTTAACCATATCAGAAACATCATACAAGAGACCCCTCCCGTCTATGTAAACATCCTTGACCCCATTCTTCAAGTTCCCGTAACCCTACAAAAGATTGACACCAACCTAACCAATCTCTCCCACCTTACCCAAGAAAAACACAATGACACCCTCAAACAATTCAATCTTCTTCTCTCTGCCATCAATAACCTTAGACCTTCCACTTCCACTTCCCAACCATTTTTCTCACCCATTGCCTCTCATATTAGACCTACATCTCCACTCTTTACCCAACCCTCCATTCCAACCATGACTCCCTCTACCTTCATTATTCCTGCCTTTTCCCTCTCCTAACCTACCCAAACCACTCCCACGCCTTTCCAACCATCTTCTTCCACTCCTGCTGCACCTGCCAAGCCAGTTGTTCATTTTCCCTCTCCACCCTCTAGTGGTGATAATGACAAAAGGGGGGGGGGAGTCAACACCTTCATCTAGCTCTAAGGAACCTGAAAATGAACCTTCTCCAGCAACTGTAAGGGCTGCTATAGATGCTTGGGCTACTCATATCAAAGTACAGAGGGAAGTAGAAGCCCTCAATAAAGCAGAACACCAAAGCAAACCATCTGCTGAGGGGGAGCAATTAGCTGTGGGGGAGACTCAAGCTGAGGGGAAACAACATGCTCAAGAGGAGCAGAGGCCAAAAAGGATATTGGAACAAATGGCTAGAAGGAGGAGTGCTAAAAAGCAGAAGAGAGATGATCCTTGTACTCCATCTGAAATTCCATCACCAAAGGACTCAGATTATGATGATTATAATGACAACATACCACTCTCTACAATGCTCAACCTAAAGAAGAAAACTCCCACTCCTCAAGGAACTCCTGCCCAGTCATCCCTCAAGTCCAAGAGACTCCAAGATCATGTCAGCTGAAGAAATTAAGGAAGAAGAAAGAAGAGAGATGGAGGCTAAGAGAATGGAAAGAGAAGCCAAGAAACAAGCAGAAACTGAACAAGACCTTGAATATTTTGCTTCACTCCTTGGGGAATCAGCAGAGCATTGGCTAAAGCTCAGCAAGTACAGAGTGAGTTCCTATCTACCCAAAGGATAGCAAATATTCTTGGAATGACTGAAGAAGAAATTGAACAGTTAAAGCAACAAAAAGAGATGATGCTATCAAAGAAACATCAAGTTCAACCTTCGGCTCTTTCCCATGCTCCTGGCAAGGAAGATAAGGGTGGATTATCTCACAGACAAGCAATTGAGACCCTCCTAAATCTGGATTTCTCTTCCATTGCTTCTTTATCAAGGGAAAGACAGAGAGAGTTTGATAAAAGAAGAGCTGATCCTGTAAACAGAAACTATACTGAGACTATCACTAATGCTAACTTGTACAAAAGTGATGGTGAGGACTACATGAAGATCTCAAGAAGGATCAGACGAGGAGAAAAGAGTATCAGCTGGCACCTCTAAAGCATCAGCTGAAGACTTCTCCTGTTTAGATAAGTAGTTTACTATTTACCAAAGTAACTTTTATAAGTTTATCACTCTAGATTATCAGCAAAACGTATTTGATCTACTGATCATATAGGTTGATTAACTTATACACTTTAGTCCCTATTTATTTCATCAGCTAAGCAAAAGTATTATTACAGTTTAGAGTTAGTTTCATCAGCTGATCAGTCATATTAAATATGTACACTTAGTTGTTTTTATTCTTAAGTCAAGGCAGAACATGTGTTGTTCTATTTTGCGTTTAGGATTTCCTTTGTAAAAGCATTAGCACTTTTTGGATCTATAAAGAAACAAAAATGATAGAGTTTGATCCCCTGGAAAAGGTGAAAGCTACTTTACGAAAGAAAGATCTCTAAGATTTGTTTCAACAACTAAGTATGGCTGGCAACTCCATACTTAGAAAAGTCAAATCTGAAGAAAGCATGGTATTGTATAAAGTACAAGCATGGAAAGAGAAACTTGCACTTCCAAGGCCAAAGGAATGGGTTTAATAATATAATAATAAATAGTGGGATTTACCTTTACCGATAGTACATACATATAATATTATTATTCTTATACTTTATTGTTCCCTTCTCTTACCACCATCCGGACTCCAAGTTTTCTATCCACTAACTTTATCTATTATAATATTATTATTCTTATACTTTATTGTTCCCTTCTCTTACCACCATCCGGACTCCAAGCTTTCAATATATATATATATATATATATATATATATATATATATATATATATATATATATATATATATATATATTTAAGCCTTCACCATGCTAGAGCACGTCCGTTGAACACTGTAAAATCTCATCAGTTGAGATTTAGAAGAGTTAGCAAAATATTTCTGTTGGTGCATATTTGTGAATCCCTAGTTCGTATCAATAAAATATATTCATGTTTATTAATTCAAATGTGTTTTGATTAATTGTTTGCATGTTTATATATTCTTAGTGATTCTATGTGAATATCTTAAGCTTACAAGTACTTAATCATGTGTTGATGTGAGTTTGGAAGTTTATGTGTGTGTGAAAGTTCATCACGGGCGTGATGTGTTCACTGCGTGCGTGGTGAATTCACTACGTGCGTAGTGAAGGTCAACTAGCACGTGGTGATTAAGTCGGTTAACAGGTAATTAATTAACATTAAAACATTGCAGGTCGTGCGTATTGAACCGACTACGTACGCAGTGCTTTGCACCACGTGCGTAGTGAAGTTTTTACTCTATAAATAGAGCTTAACCCCGCATTAGCGTGGGTAATCGAGAGTTCGCGGGTAATCGACTAATTGACAGGTAATCAACCGGGAGCCTTCGTAATCGACCTTATCCGACCTTAAGCCTTAGTAATCGAAAACTTAGTGTTAATCTCGAATCCAAGGGCAGCCTTAAGCATCTCTGTGTGAGTTCTTAGAGTTTGTTCTTGTTTCTACTCTGTGTGTTTCTTAGTGTTACTGTGTGCCGGACACCTAAGCAGATCTTAGAATCCTTAGGAGGTTTAGGAAATAGAAATTCCGCACTATTTCTCATCCTAGATCAGTCCTAGCATTAGGGTGTTTTAGTTTAGTTTAGAACCCCGATCCCCCAGCGGTCCTACAAAGTGGTATCAGAGCCTTGTGCTTTGATTGATCACTTTTCCTTTAGGATTTCGTGATCTAGGTGTCGATTAGGCCTGTGTGTTTTGTCCTTTTCGTCGTTTTTAACCGGTTAGTAGGTCGAAAATAGGGTGTTTTGCGTTAAAAAAGGGTCGGTTTTTACGTCAACAGCTTGATTTTTAACCGTGCGTAGTGAGCTCCCAGTACGTGCGTAGTAAGCTTAGTACGTGCGTAGTGTGTCGTAGATCTTCTAGACTCTTCGATTGACTGTGTGTTCATTCCGTACGTAGTAGATTCCCAACGCGTGCGTAGTGCCTCCAGTACGTGCGTGTTGAATATGTGTGTTATTTTACTTCATCCGTGCGTAGTGTGTGGTCTCCGTGCGTAGTCAATTCAATCCGTGCATACTAGGTTCTCAGTTCGTACGTAGGAGCGTCTGTGTGTCCTCGTGTCAGTACGTACGTAGTGCTTCGTGTTCGTGCGTAGTAGCTCCCACTTCGTGCTTATTGAATCTGTGTGGTCTATCAAATTCTAATTTCAGTCTGTGTGTTCTCAGCTCTCGATTACTGAAATGGCATCAAAACAGACAACAGTTTTAAATAACTTATTGCTAGACAGTGAAATGGGGAGTGCCAATAAAGTACCTAAACTGTTAACCATGGAAGACTATCCTATGTGGAAGCCCAGGTTTGAAATGTTCCTCGATGGCCTTGACTGTAGACTTCGGAGGGCAATAAACACCGATTATATGGTTCCCAAGGGGGAGGGAAATATTGAAACCCCCTATGATGGAATGACTGTTGAACAGAAGAGCAGCCATGATGCAGAGAAGAAGGCCTATGCTCAATTAAACCAGGCGATTCCTAATGAGATCTTCCATCAATTCCGAAGATATAAAACTTCCCACAGCCTGTGGAGAGCACTAGAGAAGAGAAATGAGGGAAATGCCGCCCTCAAGGAATTGAAAGAAAGTCAATTGAGAAAGGAATTAGATCATTTCATGGCTATTAGAGATGAAAAAATTCCTTCTCTCATTACAAGATATAATCATCTTCTTAGTGAACTGGACAGTCTGGGTGTTACTGTTCCAGAGAAGCAGCAGGTGGAAATTTTGGCAAAAGCTTTGCCCAAGAGCTGGCGGCCATATATTATGATACTGAAGAACAGTGGTGGTTTTGACGGGATGGATCTAAATGATTTCATCACCAAGTTGAAAGAGCAAGAGCAGCAGGAACAAAATTTGGATTCCATGTCCAGTTATCAACAAAATCCTTCTCTCTACTACTCTGGAACACCTGTATCGTCATCCACTTCTTCAAATGCCCCCTTACAATCTGCCTATGTGAGTAATGTAAATTATTCTGGCAGATCTACACCTGAAGCCTCATCTTCTGGGCCATCCTATACTGTGTCTACTTCTGGATTCAATGTCAAGCATTTCAAGTATGGGAGCGCAGATGAAGTAAAGGCACATATGAGCATGCTAAGTGCGCTAGTCTCCTCTTATGATGATCTACTGAAGGGGAAGATTGGTAATGCTCATCTTACTCAAGAGGATTATGAGCAAATTGATGACGATGAGATGGAGAGACAAGATATCCTCTGGTCATATGCTAACTTAGTCAGAAGGGCGAAAGCATATGAGAAAAGAACAGGAAAGCAAATATCAGCTACAAAGGATACCAACCTTGGTTTTGATAAGTCTGCGGTAACATGCTATAATTGCGGTGAAAAAGGTCATTTCGCGAGAGAATGTGATAAGCCGAAGAGTGTGGGACCGAAGTATCCTTTTAAAACCAGTCCTAGCAGTAGATCATCTTCCTCTTCAACCATAAAGTCTGAATTAACTCCAAAACCGGCTAAGGCAATGGCAGTTGTTCAAAAGGACGAGGGAATTGACTGGTTAGTACAATTTGGGAATGATGGTGCTGATATTAATGTGGCAAATGTTCATGTGTTGAACGAAGATTCTCAATCCGAGACAGAAAGTTACTCAAGTGAGGAAGAATCAATTGCCAGCATTGATGATGAACCAGCCTCGGTTCCAGCTACAGAAAAGACACCAGTGAAAGTTCGTACCAATGAGTCAAACCAAAAGGTGTGCAGTTGTGGTCAATCATCCGAGGAAAAGGTATGTACTTTTGGCTTACCTTGTGGTTCTTGTAATGATTATGTAAAACAGATAGTGTTCCTAAAGTCTACAATTTCAGAGCTCACATCTAAGTTAGATAAAAACCTGTTGATAAAAGAAAGAGAAAAACAGTTAAAAGAAAAGAATGAAAGTTTAGGCAAACAGGTGCATGAACTAGGTGTGGCTCTGTTAAATAAACAGGATGCTATAGTGTTTTACATAAATGAGATTGATAAGTTGAAACGAGACCTTGCTACTTCAAAGGTCGATTATGAGACTCTGAGTCAAAAACTCAAAAGTTATTCCACGTCTTCTTACTTATTTGAGTACATAATCGATCAGAGAGGTCAAGGTACTGATTCAGAAAAGAACAAGAAGTTATACTCTAAATGTCCACCACCAGTGTTAAATCAACTGGTGAATGATGATGTTCACTCTGAATCTGACCCACTTCTCACAAAGGTTGATGAATCTTCTGCATCAACCCCAAAAGAGGATTTAAAGTTACACGAGAATGTGGGTGAGCCTCAGAAGAATGAGGTTCAGCAAGAAGAATTTAAAAAGGCTGAACCAGGCATAAGAGAACTGTTGGCAAGTTCTAATGTGAAAGATCCGTTGATGCATCGTATCCGCGATGCCCTTCGGAAATTTGAAAAGGAGGGTGTAAAGTCTCCTGATACTCGTCCATACCAAGAGGTCAAAATCTTACCCAAACATCAAGGGTTAGGGTATCGATCTCAAAGGATGTCGCAAGGTTCTGTAAAGTAATATCCAGACAGGATTTGCTATGTGTGCAGGAGACCTGGTCACCTCAGTTCCGAGTGTGATCAGCAGCCACATCAGCGCTGTAACAGGAAAGTTGAGACTTATCAAAAGAATAAAACGTTTACTAAAAACAATCAAAACTCAACTCCTCCAGTTCAGCATCAAAGGACAAACGGGGATACCATAAGAAAATCTAAAAATCCCGAAGTTGTTAGCAAAAGAAAATCTTCGCTCAATCAGACTTCTAAGTGGACTAACAAACTGTGTGTTCAAATGTCTAAGGATTCGAGTGACAGGTTCAGCAATGCTGCTGAGAAGACTGGAACTTGGATGAAACTTCCAGTGATTGGAGAAGACGGGAAACCCATGACTATTCGGGCTTGGGTTCCTAATGCTCTCTAATTCCTTCTTCTATGTGAAGGGTGTCAACCGCTATAATCAAGTGTGAGGTATTTGTGACTGTGTGTCTATTTTCTGTGTGACTAATTTGTTCTTTTGTCTTTGTGTTTATTTCCTGTGTGCTTCTGCGTTTCTATTTTCTTAGTTTTTTAGATTGTTTAGTATTTTAGGGGGAGATAGTTATTAGTTCAGAAAACTTAGAAAATACAAAAAAAATCAGAAAACTTAGAAAATACAAAAAAAAAAATCAGAAAAAAAAAATGAGAAGTTGATCCAACTCAAATGGAAAATGATGGTACACTGGCCTTCAATACAAAGTATGTCTAGTAAAATTAGGACTGAAGGCATGTACATATTCTTGAGAAAACTGTCTGAAAAATTTGAGTTAAATCAGATAAGAAACAGATGGCGTGTAAGGCATATGATGAGAGTCTAGGCTGATAAATGGTTATGCATGTGGAAATCCATCAAAGATTCAAACTATCGAGACATTCCAAGTCTACAAGTCAATATCAGTTGAGACTAACTTAGTCTGGTGCACACACCTGTTACCATGCCAAATGTGCTTAGATGACAATGAGCAAAATGTAAAAGAGAGTGAAAAATTGACCCCAATCTGAGATGTCAAAAGAAATAGATACATTGATCTATCAATGTTGAATTGTCAAAGAGCATAAAATGCAGTGACAAAAGCTACATTGATCTATTAGTGTTGAATTGTCAAAGAGCATAAAATGCATTGACAAAAGCTCAGCAAGAAAAATGTCTAGAGAGGTGAAAAATTGACCTCCATGTCAAAGAGCATAAAATGCGTTGACAAAATTACAAAGCACATAAGCATGGTGGTAGGTACTCAAGTTGTGTATCCTACTGAGTAAGTCAAAACACTGTGAGATTTTAAAAGAGATAGTCTTAACCATGTACTCAGTTCTAGATAATCAGAAAATGTTGAAATCAAATCTGTTATTATCTGAGGAGAGTTAGATTGACAGACAGAAATTGAGGGAGTATGTTTGTGCTTAAGGTTCTGAAATGAATGATAACTAAGTATAGATGTGCTGGTACTGATTCCATCTTGGAACCTTCTCACAAAAAGATTTAATTTCAGTAATTTTATTCCTGCAATTTTCTTAGTATTTTTATTTTTGTTCTTTAGGATTTAATTCGTTAATAGTTTGCAATTTTTTATCTCGTTTCTGTTTAGATAAATACAAAAAGAGTTCTAGTATGTTCTATTTTCTCTTAGTGTGATTTGTTCTGTTTACATTTCCTGGTGTGTTTTGCTAAAATGTTTATAAGTGATCTTGAAGTTACTGACAGTTTATTGTTGAGTGCAGTACTAACAGTATTTAGGTTCACAGATGAGAAACTCATTACATGCGAAATGGAACCCCACTAAGCACGAGTTACAGCTCACATCGTGCGTAGTGCAGGTAAGGGCATGACGAAAGGTATTCGTTTAGCATTTTGCTATATGAATTTTGCTTTGTGCAAATTTTTGTTGTGTGCATTTTGCTTTGTGCATTTTACTTTGTGGAATTTTTGCTTAGTGCAATGGTTATTGATAGAACTAGGTCTTAGGGGGAGTTTGTTGGTGCATATTTGTGAATCCCTAGTTCGTATCAATAAAATATATTCATGTTTATTAATTCAAATGTGTTTTGATTAATTGTTTGCATCTTTATATATTCTTAGTGATTTTATGTGAATATCTTAAGCTTACAAGTACTTAATCATGTGTTGATATGAGTTTGGAAGTTTAAGTGTGTGTGAAAGTTCATCACGGGCGTGATGTGTTCACTGCGTGCGTGGTGAATTCACTATGTGCGTAGTGAAGGTCAACTCGCACGTGGTGATTAAGTCGGTTAACAAGTAATTAATTAACATTAAAACATAGCAGGTCGTGCGTATTGAACCGACTACGTACGCCGTGCTCTACACCACGTGCGTAGTGAAGTTTTTACTCTATAAAATGAGCTTAACCCCGCATTAGCGTGGGAAATCGAAGGTGCGCGGGTAATCGACTAATTGACAAGTAATCAACCGGGAGCCTTCGTAATCGACCTTATCCGACCTTAAGCCTTAGTAATCGCGACTTTGACCTCATAATTCGTAATCTTAGTGATAAATACGAAAACCAAGGGCAGCCTCAAGCATCTCTGTGTGAGTTCTTAGGAGTTGTTCTTGCTTCTACTCTGTGTGTTACTCTGTGTGATACTGTGTGCCGGACACCTAAGCAGATCTTAGAATCCTTAGGAGGTTTGGGAAATAGAAATTCCACACTATTTCTCATCCTAGATCAGTCCTAGCATTAGGGTGTTTTAGTTTAGTTTAGAACCCCATTCCCCCAGCGGTCCTACAAGTGTAAATTTAGATGATTATATCTTGCCATGAAATGATCTAATTCCTTTCTCAATTGACTTGCTTTCAATTCCTTGAGGGCGGCATTTCCCTCATTTCTCTTCTCTAGTGCTCTCCACAGGCTGTGGGAAGTTTTATATCTTCTGAATTGATGGAAGATCTCATTAGGAATCGCCTGGATTAATTGAGCATAGGCCTTCTTCTCTGCATCATGACTGCTCTTCGGTTCAACAGTCATTCCATCATAGGGGGTTTCAATATTTCCCTCCCCCTTGGGAACCATATAATCGGTGTTTATTGCCCTCCGAAGTCTACAGTCAAGGCCATCGAGGAATATTTCGAACCTGGGCTTCCACATAGGATAGTCTTCCATGGTTAACAGTTTAGGTACTTTATTGGCACTCCCCATTTCACTGTCTAATAATAAGTTGTTTAAAAATGTTGTCTGTTTTGATGCCATTTCAGTAATCAAGAGCTGAGAACACACAGACTGAAATTGGGATTTGATAGACCACACAGATTCAACACACACGGAGTGGGAGCTACTACGCACGAACACGAAGCACTACGTATGAACCACACAGTACTACGCACGGACAGGACACAATACGCACGTAGTGGGTAATACTCAATGCGAACTGACACGAAGACACACAGACTTTAATACGCACGAACTGAGAACCTAGTACGCACGGATTGAATTGAATACGCACGGAGACCACACACTACGCACGGATGAAGTAAAATAACACACAGATTCAACACGCACGTACTGGAGGCACTGCGCACGCGTTGGGAATCTACTACGTACGGAATGAACACACAGTCAATCGAAGAGTCTAGAAGATCTACGACACAATACGCACGTACTAAGCTTACTACGCACGCACTGGGAGCTCACTACGCACGGTTAAAAATCAAACTGTTGACTTAAAAACCGACCCTTTTTAACGCAAAACGACCTATTTTCGACCTACTAACCGGTTTAAAACGACGAAAAGGACAAACACACAGGCCTAATCGACACCTAGATCACGAAATCCTAAAGGAAAAGTGATCAATCAAAGCACAAGGCTCTGATACCACTTTGTAGGACCGCTAGGGGATCGGGGTTCTAAACTAAACTAAAACACCCTAATGCTAGGACTGATCTAGGATGAGAAATAGTGCGGAATTTCTATTTCCCAAACCTCCTAAGGATTCTAAGATCTGCTTAGGTGTCCGACACACAGTAACACTAAGAAACACACAGAGTAGAAACAAGAACAAACTCTAAGAACTCACACAGAGATGCTTAAGGCTGCCCTTGGATTCGAGATTAACACTAAGTTTTCGATTACTAAGGCTTAAGGTCGGATAAGGTCGATTACGAAGGCTCCCGGTTGATTACCTGTCAATTAGTCGATTACCCGCGAACTCTCGATTACCCACGCTAATGCGGGGTTAAGCTCTATTTATAGAGTAAAAACTTCACTACGCACGTGGTGCAAAGCACTGCGTACGTAGTCGGTTCAATACGCACGACCTGCAATGTTTTAATGTTAATTAATTACCTGTTAACCGACTTGTCCACCACGTGCGAACTGAGCTCCACTACGTGCGTAGTGGACTCATCACGCACGCAGTGAACACATCACTCACGGGATGAACTTTCACACAGACTTAAACTTTCAAACTCACATCAACACATGATTAAGTACTTGTAAGCTTAAGATAATCACATAGAATCACTAAGAATGTATAAACATGCAAACCATTAATCAAAACACATTTGAATTAATAAACATGAATATATTTTATTGATACGAACTAGGGATTCACAAATATGCACCAACAATTTCACAGTGTATAAAAACTTGTTCATGTGTTGAACATTCTAAGAATTAGTTGTTTAGAATTAGCTAGTATATGTGTTAGACTAAAACTGTTGCCACATTTGTTGAACTTAAATTTTCCGTATCTAGTTCATGTAATTCTTGATTAACATAAATAAAAATTATATAAAGTACATCCGTTTGTTTTAATTTTTAATTAGCTAAAATTTGTATTCAACCCCCATTTCTACAAACATTTGTTGTTGTAGTATCTATTCGGGAGCAACACATCTAAGAATACGCTAATTAGATCACATAAAAATAAGATCTGACATAAAATATATATTATGTCTATACATACGTAAATCGCTTAAGTGTAATTTATAAATTCAACTAAATATAACTAAAAACACAAAATATCACTGAATTCAAATATCCATGTAATAAAATTTATTTTATGTAGAAATTTATTAGTTAAAAAATAAGAAAACTTAGACAATTAAATTTTTTATATAAAATTCCAAGTTGTATGTGTAGTTACAAAACTTACTAACATGACACCTGTTTCATTACTCAGTAATGATGTAGAGTTATAGTTTTTGTAGGGTTATTTACTCACAACTAACAATCAATTTTAAAAAGCTCTAAGTGGTGGTGGTAGTTTTATAAACAACTTTATGCCACTAACCGTTGGTTATAGTATATTTTTAATTCATTTTATTGAAAGACCAATAAATCAAGGATTATATCGACTATATTACGTAGAGTGAATAAATATAAAAGACGAATAAAATGTCCAATAATTACCTACACGTTGCTCTCGATGGATAAAACAATTAAAATATAGTAATTTTTAAAAATACTTCATATTTTGATAAAATTTATATCAAAACGTAGATAAAAATGAGACGATTACAAATATATAATTAGTATTTCTCCAAACAAAATATATTACAAGTTACTAAATATAATTTTCAAAAAAAGTTATAATTAAATACATTAATATATATTTTTCTTATAACCCCCTTACATATATCATCATACCCCAACAATTTACATTTAAACCCTTCTAATTATATTCAAAAAACACCTAATTATCTAATAATTTTTAAATTTTTAAATTTTTTTTAAAAAATAGAACAATGTGATTGGCGAAGCATTTTTTATAAGGATGATTTTCTTTTCTTTTAATAATATTATAAGATTGGTTAAGTTTACATAACCTTTCATATAAGTTTGTTCGTATCTTAACATACATATACATATTGTTAATTCTAATAAAATATTAAAGTGATAAAAATATGGTTATATATGTATGTAATTAACCAGCATGTGAACAAGAGGAATGTGAAAGCATAAGAATTTAGAGCATCTATTAAGAAAATAAAATTTAATAACATTTTAGTACGTTTCATTAGATATCTAGCATGCAACATGCGAATGCATACATTATAGATATATTAAATAATATGCATGTACATATATGATATACCTACCTAGAAAGTCAAAAGCACAACATGGGTAAGCATGCTTTGACATATATATATATATATATATATATATATATATATATATATATATATATATATATATATATATATATATGAGTTGGATCAATTAAGAGAGGAATTGTTGTAAGAGAGGTAAGAGGAAATTTGGGTTTGACACGTGGCTTCTTAGGTTTAGGGTTAATTTTGTAATTTAATACTTCTCTCTCCCCCTAGAATATCTCCACTCACCTTCATTTTTGTTTTACATGTCTCTGGAAGCAGTCATCCCTCCCAAAATTGCCGACCACATTTCCGTAGCACCTTGTCAACCACCGCCGTTTTGTTTCTCCACCGCCTCCTGTTTCAGTTTTGTTTTCTTTAACGGAGGAACCCAAAAGGATCGACGAACACCAGAAATCAGATTCATAACTCTCTCTCCTATGCCCTCTCTTTCACCGTAGCCAATCGATGACAGGCCGCCACCGCTGCGATGTTATGGCGCCATTATTTCACCCCCTTTACCTTTCCATCTTAAATACTCAACCTATATTTTCTTGAGCGAAGACCACTGCCATACGCTCACCATAGCCCCCTGTTATCATATATCAACACGTCGCCAGAGGATTTCACGTCACCACCACCCCCTGTTTTGTTTTTGTATCAGAGCTGAAAAGAGGCGTCGATTTTGGTTTTCAGCAAGCTTGGTTGTATCAGATCTAAAGGTTCGATTTTTTGAAGAAGACAAACACATCTGAAGCTTCGTTTTCCACCGTCAATCTGTTCTCAACCCCTTTCGTCACCATTGCAGGCCCCGTCCATATATTCATCAATTTCTTGTATCATATTTCATCAATTTTGTTGATCAAGAAGAGGTGGGTTTCATTCATATTTCATTATTTTTTGTTTTCATCAATTTTGTTACAACATGTTGAAAGTGGGTTTCATTCATATTTTATTAGTTTTGTTTTCATCGATTTTGTTACAGTAGTTGTAGTGTTAAGTTTCTTTTTTAGAGTGTTTCAACTGTGTAAGAGACATTGTTTGGTTAATGTTCATCAACTTCTGGACTGGAATTAATGTATTATTTCGTTATGGGATTCATTGTTGGGGTTAATGTTATGAGATTCATCGTATTTGAATAAACTTATTCATCATTTTTTGTGCTTCAAATTTCTAAGAATGAATTGTTTCGCTATTAGATTCATCGTACTTGTGCATCAGGTTTCCTGTTAGAATCAAATTGTTGGAAATACATAAATAATAATTGCTTAATATAGCTCAGATTTTAAACCGTCAAAAAATTAATTGTTGTTCTCTTCCAAATTTACCCTTGAAGATCGTTGACCATTAGGCCAAATCCAATGGCTCTTTTTGCCTCTTACCCCTCTTACTCTAATATACCTCTTAGAATATCTCTATCCTCTCTCTCTCTCTCTCTCTCTATATATATATATATATATATATATATATATATATATATATATATATATATATATATATTCTAGACAACTGACTATTTAATGGTTTTTTTTTTTTTTGATAAAAATAATAACGTTGAGAAACTTGTCACGTATAAATCTTTTTCCAAATTTCGGTACATATTATGGTTTTCATTTTCAAATTTATGAGTAAATAATCGTATGTATTATATATTAAATTGATAACAATTTATATAGTAAAAAAGATACAATAAAACCCTAATAAGAAACATTAATAAACTTTGGCTCGTCTATACCGTAAAACTCCAATCTACACTTTCTCTAATAAATCACAAGGCTTAAGGGTCCATATCGTTGATCAATAATTCATCGTGACTCGAATCAAAAGTCAGTTTTCATGTAAGCATGTTTTGCTATCACTTAATATAAGGACAATATTTAACAAAGAAAAAGATCAAATAGTTTTCAAACTCTACTAGTACTTCAGACGGATTTTCATAAAAGCAAAAAAAAATGGAAAGAAGTAATGATGTATGATATAATTATATATATTTCGTCAAATTCTCGCACATGGTCCAATACAAGATTTCATATCTTTGGAAGGTATTTATTTTTTAAGGAGAATAAAAACAATATTGAGGTTTAAAGTTGGTGATAAATTGAGATTAAGGTTCACCCCATTTTTTTGTTGTTTGTGGGACCTACATGTACTTATATATAACAAGAACGACTCAACACCCCTTCATAATTCCATACACACACTTACCTCTTGTGAAATACAAGGAGTCCAACTCTAATAACTTCATCTGAAAGATGGAAGTAGCTCAAAAGGAGATCATTTTGATTGAGAAAGTGTGTGAGATATATGAAAAAGTTTCAAAGCTTCAAACTCTTAAACCCTCTAAAGATAACGATTTATTCAGTCAACTCGTCCTTACATGTATCCCACACTCTTCTATCAACATAGACACACTCCCGGCCAATGTTCAGGAAATAAGATCTAAGCTCATTAGACTTTGTGGTGAAGCTGAGGGTCATCTTGAAGCTCACTTTTCCACCATTTTAGGCACGTTTCAAAATCCACTTGACCATCTTAATGTATTTCCATACTACAATTATCTCAAGCTTAGTCGCCTCGAGTATGATATCCTCAATCAACACTACTCTTCCGTGACACAAACCCCCAAGAGTGTCGCGTTTGTGGGATCTGACCCCTTACCTTTGACCTCAATTGTCTTGGCCTCTCATCATCTCAAAGGCACAACTTTTCACAACTACGACATTGACCCTTTGGCAAAATTTGATGGCCTCTAGTCTTGTTTCATCTGATCATGACTTCTCCAAAAGAATGGTCTTCCACACTGGTGATATAATGGATGTGACTGATGAGTTGAAAGAGTATGACTTTATTTTCTTGGTTGCACTTGTAGGAATGGATATTAATGAGAAAGCTAAAGTTATTGAGCATTTGGCCAAGTACATGGACCCTGCTGGTGCCATTCTCATGCTTAGGAGCGCCCATGGTGCTCGTGCTTTTCTTTACCCATTGGTGGACCCTAAATTTCTTTTAAGCTTTGAGGTTCTCTCAATTTTTCATCCAGATGATGATGTCATTAATTCTATTGTGATCTCACGCAAGTTTGTGGAACCTGCTAACCTTGATTGGAATCGTGATCTTCATTTAGGGATTGGCTCCATCATCCTTTCAACTTGCAATTACTGTGAGTTACAATCTTTCAACAATCCACTTAACCATATCAAAATGATTGATGATTAGATATCATTAATTCCATCTTTATTAAGATTTTTGATGTTATAACTAATATCTATTCATACGAGTGAATGGCTAAAGGTGTGTGACTAAATGTAATTGTCTAATAAGTATCGTGTTATGTTACAGGTTATGAAGAAATAAAGTTTCAATATTAAGTGTTTAATTATATTGGTGTGAGATTATTTCGTTTGATCGATTAAAAGTTATATGTGTATGTGTGCATTACCATTACTATTATAGTAGCTATAGAAAGCATTCAAGTTAAGGCTGACAATTCCTGACACGACCCCGAAACCCAACCCGAACCTAACATGATTTGGGTCGACACGAAACCGAATTGGGTCAGAAATGGGTCGATCCGAAAACGACACGAAACTTTTTGACACGAACACGACACGAACACGATAACCCGAAATTAGCCTGTTTAACATGATTTTTTATAATAATAAAAAAAACCCAAAAAATATATAACATAAAACTTTAGTTAGCCACAAAAAAATTTATAATTGTATTATGCCAATAAAATTAATATATACATACTTTAATTTTATCTACATAAACAAATACCCAAGAGACTAAAAAGAATTCAAGACAGAATTAGAGGCAAGTCTTCCCTCCATCAATTTTCACTCCCAAAATATTCCCACCATAATCAATTCTTTCTCACCTTATTGAAATACGTTTTCTTTGTTGTCCCACTTCCACTCTCCATTAAACAGTCTATTATTCTTAAAAGACCCAATAAATTTATTATATCATGTTATTTTAATTTGATTTTAATCTGGTGTGTTTGATGATTTTTAGTCGTATGTTTGAATTCCCAAACTTATGTTATGAATTTTATTTGTATTTTTGTTTTAGAACAATTATATTGGTTTTATAATTTTGATTTTGGTGCTTGCTAAGTTGAACAAATAAAGAATTAAAATGCGTAATAAAAACATAGTAAAGTTAATATAAGAAAGTTATGCATGCAACATTTTTCTAGAAAATAATTCGGTATGAAACCCGACATGAAAATCAAGTTATTTGACCGAAAACATAATTTGATTTATTCTCCAAAAAATGGGTCGACACGAAAACACGACCCGAACCAAACACGAATTAAGTGACACAAACCGAACATGACACGAAACTAAACTGGGTTAAAAATGGGTCAACACGAAAGTAACACGAAAATGGTTGACACGAACATGACCTGAACCATTTAACACGAACACAACCCGAATTGTCAGGTCTAAATTTCAAGTTAATTGTGTTTTATACATGTGATGTCTTTATGTACAATACTATTATTTCGTAGTGATCATGGTCATTATTATGTTATATATATACTATCATATTGTATTGAAAAGTTTTGCAAAATGATATGTGTTCTTAATTGTTTATTGAAATGATTTTTATGACAAGATATTGAATGACAGCTAAGAATTCAAGTAATGAAATCTTATTACTATTAATATTAATTGCAACTTAAACTCACTAAATTTACACTTGTGTATATATTAGAATAAGGATGGTTGCGTAATTTTAACAAGATCTTAGAAGCTTATGGATAGATATGATAATGATTAAGATGATTACTAAAAAATATTTGATGATGATAAGCGTAATAGCAACATTTGGTTAGAATTGTTGACTGTAGTAATACTCTAGTAAATTTGTAAGGTCTATAAGATTTAACACTGTTTCCAGTATGAATTAGAAATTTTAAAATGTTACAACATCTTAAACATTTCTAAATAAATCTGGTGTATTATGAAAACAATATTAGATTAAAAAAATTAGCAAATTGTATGTAAATTATCAAGAAAAATGGCAATTCAAAAACAATTTAAATAGCTTACTTGTCCAAAAACAATTTAAATTTTATGTTGTTACTTTATATTTTAGTTTATGTTTTAACTTGCACACTTTATATTGTGGGTTTGAAAGTCCTTTTGAATACATTGAACTTTATATTGTAATAAGGTTTTTCAGTCCCGCGTTGCGGAAGCGGGCAGACCTAAGGAGTTAACTAATATATATAAGGACATAAATCAACTAAAAGTAGTTGTTATATATGTAACATAAATCGATAGGACATTATGGCTCAAACGACAATTTATTATTAAACTTGAAAATTAGGATTATCATTTTCAAATTTTTAGAAGGCTATACACGCCAAAAAAAGATTTTACATTTTATATTACGAAATATCCGAGTATTACATCATTTGACTTCTTTGGTAGCATGATTTTGACTGTCAAACCAAAACCAAAATTCTTAGCTCCCATTTAGATAGTATTTAGAAGTTTAAAAAATAAAGTAAAAGATAAAAAAAATTAACTATAAATTAATAGCCCTATACCTAAATGAGTTATTAACTAAAAAGTTTAAAAAAAATAGAAAAAAGAAAAAAACACTATTCATAAACTACATGCTATGAATAGTGACCAACATTTAATAAATGTTAGGTAATTTAATTTAATGTATATAAAGTTCAAGATTCAAATGTAACTCAACTAGTAATTGATAAGTTGTAAATATAGATACTATTAAATACCATAGTTGAAACATATGAAATGGTTTCAAGATATATATCAAAAGGGTTTAGTATATCCAAATGTATCAAACTTGTTACATTTTGTTATTGTATGTATCAAACTTTAAATCCTATTTGGTTCGTAGAATGGAATTAATGGAATTGGAATTCGTTCAAGGAATTGAAATTAGAATAAATTGGAATTTACAAAAGAATTAGAATGGAATTAACAAAAAAAATTACTAACTTTTATTATTTTTTAATTTCTAGTTTACTAGATTGTGTATCAGTAATCATAAAAATAATCATCAATAGATATCAAAATATAAAAAAATTAACTAATTTCATGACCATAATGATTTACTAACATATTCAAGATACGTAAATGAAAATAATCGACTCTAAACAATTACTTTAAAGTTCAAACATTCATGTCTACCATCACTTGAAACATACCCTTACATATACTAAAATATTAAAATAAATTGTACGTACTTGACCAAACACATGAATTAACATACCATCACTCGGACATCATAAACTTCACCTAATTCACCCTCTCGTGTTCTTCCAAATCCCAAAAAGTCATTACATTGTTAGGGTCGCTTTTGATTTTTTTTTAATTGACTTTCCAATTGAGTTAAAGATGTATTTTGGAAAGTTCAGAAGTGATCATTGAATTTTTTTCCAAATCTATCTCATGCTTGATCTCTTCACTCAATTAGATGTTGATCTTGTTCCTCCATATTCGCATCATCTTCCATTAGAGAAGGCACCATAGCTCTATTTCCTTGAGTCCGATCTTTTCAAAAGATCACACATAGCTTTTCATAGCGAGGAAGCATTTTGTCTTTCAATTTGCCTGCCCCTTTATGAGTTTGTATCAAATAACAAAAAATAATAATTAAGTAAACATATAAAAAGGAATTGGAATATAAAACATATTAGATAAATATATACCGCAATGTAATTATCTTCCCATACGCCCGGATAAGTAACGGTTATTGTGTTAAGATCCTTATCATATCTGAATCCACTACTGTTCAACTTATCAAACACGGTTACCCAATCTTTTATTAATGTTTTCATTCTTGACTCAATGTGGGGTTTCGTCTTAATACCATAATCTAGAAGCGATTCTTTCAACTTAGCTTCAAGATATAGCAAGTATCATTTGAAACCGTTATTAGCTCTATATGCTCCGGTGCTCACCATGTTTAGTAAAGCGTCAACAAGCTTGTCATCAACAATTGTTAACCAAGATTTATAATTTATTATTGTAGGGATTTATAAGGTACAACAAGCATAACGGAAATATTAAACAGTAAATCCCATCCCAAGATCACAACTGGATTAGGTGGGGAAAAAGAACATGTAATCATAATTAAACAGATAAAATATATATATGTCTAACAGTATTGAAGAAAAAATAAGTATACCCTAAACTGCTAGAGGGGATACACAGCTACTGCACCGCTTGAACAGGCTGCTAGACCGTCTTTCAAACAATACCCGAGAAGAAAAAGTCTCGCGTGTGTGTAAACCGCCAAAAGCCACCGGCTTTTGGCAATTTCCTATTACCGCCGAGAACCCTAGCCGCCACAAAGGGGTAGGGTTCGGCCAAGAAACTCGATCACCGAGGAAGGAAGGCGCCGCCGCTGATCGCCGATCGCCGCCGCTGGAACCACCGTCGACCACAGTAGGGTGGTGGTGGAGTCGCCGGTTGAAAGAGAGAAGAGAAGAGAAAAAGTGTTTGCTTTTTTGTCCCTTTTGTTTCTAATGACAATTAGGTTAAAACCAAAAGCTTAATCCCCTTTAAATAACCTTTTAACTGGATTAAGGCTTTTAGACCCGGAGCCCGGTCCGTGACCAAACCCTTTAACTAGGGATGTAAATGAGCCGAGCTACTCGCGAACTATTCGAGCTCGGATCGTTAAAATCTCGGCAAAAGCTCGAGTTCGAGCTCGAGCCTAGATTAAAGCTCTTTTAATAAACGAGCCGAGCTCGAGCTCCAAAGAGTGGGCTCGCGAGTTTAAACGAGCCTAGCGTAAACGATCCTAGCTTAAACGAGCCTAAACGAGCCGAGCCCGAGCTTCACAAATATTAAACGAGCCGAGCTCGAGCTCAACATCATAAGCTCTAAACGAGCCGAGCTCGAGCTCGAGCTTAAAAATCCTAAACGAGCCCAGCTCGATAAGGGTCTAGCTCGGCTCGGCTCGTTTACATCCCTACCTTTAACCTTTTGACAAAAACAATCCCTCTCGTTTGATTATATATTAATTAATTAACTATTAATTAATATATCATAACCAAACTTAATATCCCTGTTAATAATAAATTAACTAATTAATATATTAATTAATTAACTAATATTTAATATTCCCTCTTAATAATAAATATCTATGTATTATTTTCTCTTTCCCGATACTTAATTAACTATTAATTATCTTCTTTACACACATCATATTGTTTTCTGGTTCATTAGTTGGGTGTGCAGTTGTGTGACCCTTTAGTGACTCATAGTGTTCATGGATGTGATGACACGTGTACACTATCCCTGTACACATGACACAGTCTATCAGACTCCCACTTGTGCACGATAGTTACACTCCCTTGTTCATCACGGACCTATGGAGGTCCCCAGCCAGACACTTAGGTTAACCACGATTATAAGTTCTCTTATATCCAGATTCTTGTAATCATTTACTTAGATTATCCGGCTTTTCCTTTTGCGTCGCGATATCCCGTAATGTGGATTTCAGACATGGAGCACGTGATCTATTCTGAAAAATAGAGATTATGTTTCTTGACTTCTGATCTCGACTAACTGCAATTACGGAGTTACCAAATGATGTCCATCATTCTATCTGAGCGCGGCCACACATTTCATTTAGTCTCAACCATCAAGGGGCCCTGGAATATCTCCTCTCTATAAGAGAAGGTGCAAATCCCATCTTGACTGCTTGCATTTAAGCACACGTCTTCCGCTGCACCCAGATACACCCGTTATAGTTACCCTATTACGGCGTAACTTTAGGACGTTCCAAAGCACAGAGGTCCTCGTGCCCCAAACCAAACATCTCAGGTCTAAGGACAACCAATCAGCTAACTCATGTGGAAAGCTCCATGAAGTTAGACTGATGCAGTACTCCGAAAAATATCTATAAATACTTGGTCACATGACTTGTGTTGTTATTCTCTACACGAACAATCCATAAAGTATTTATAATAGCGTTAGTATCTCCCTGATATGGCTCCCACCGCATCAAGTAGCTACGGAGTAATTTTGACATAACGAGACTTGTATATCATGGATAGATAAATATGCTAAAAATGGAGACATCTAAAACGATTATATTAAACCTCCTATTTCTATCACGTAGAAATGTTTAATACATAATCATAAGTCTTAAAAAACAATTCATACAATTTAATTAAATACTGAAAAACTAGCTGCTAGGTCCCTGTACTGCATTCCAATGGAACTACCATGTCTCTCATGCTTTTCTCTAGCAAGCATTTTAGTCAACGGAACAGCTACGTTGTCTTCTGTCAGTATCTTGCAAATTCTCACATCTCCCCTTCCGATGATCTCTCGGATGATGTGATATTTTCTAAGTACATGTCTGGTCTGCTGGTAATCTCTTGGTTCTTTTGCTTGCGCTAAAGCTCCCATGTTATCACATAATATATCAATAGGTCTAGAGATACTGGCAACAACTCTCAGATCCGAGATAAAATTTCTCAGCCAAACTGCTTCCTTTACCGCATCATTTGCCGCAATGTTGTTAGGCCTTAATAACAAGTGGTTCATGTATCATGTAGGATAGATGAAGGATTGCATATGTAGAACTAGATAGAAAGTGTATTTACTCCTTGAAAACACATAGTTCTTTATTTCATTATGAGCAAAACCTTACACATTACATATGTCATATCCCTATATATACTCCATGAGTAATATTACAATTAAACTCCTATTTCTATATAATATTATACTTTATAAATGTACTCAGTCTCTGTAGTTGAATCTGCTATTGTATCTTGCTTCTGGCTTTTCTAAGATATAGCTCCACCGTTTAGGGTAAAGACAAACCCTGACTGCGATTTAAAGTTGTCTCTGTTCGTCTGGAAGCTCGCATCTGTGTAACCAGTTACACTGATTTCATTCGTACTTCCTCCAAAGACCAAGAACAATTCCTTCGTCCTTCTCTAATACTTGAGAATGTTCTTGACAGTCACCTAATGGGGCTTCACCAGATTTTGCTGTTATCTACTCGTAAGGCTTATGGAGTAAGCAACATCGGGCCTAGTACATAGCATGTCATACATAATCGATCCTAATGCCGAAGCATAAGGAACCAATTTCATTCTAATCTGCTCTTCTAGAGAAGTAGGACATTGAGCCTTGCTCAATGGTATACCAAATCTCATAAGAATGAAACCTTTCTTGAAATCTTCCATCTTAAAGCGTTTTAACACTTTATCAATGTATGCACTTTGCTAAGTCTGATCAGCCTCCTAGATCTATCTCTATAGATCTTAATACCAAGTATGTATGCGACTTCTCCTAGGTCCTTCATCTGGAAACATTTACCTAACCAGGATTTTACTCCTTGTAATGTTGGTACATCGTTTCCTATGATCAGTATGTCATCTACATACAGGACCAGGAAAATTGCTACACTCCCACTGAACTTTGTGTAAACACAGGACTCGAACTTGCTTTTTGGCAAAACCTAATTCCTTGATCCGCTCATCCAAGTGCAAGTTCCAACTTCTAGATGTTTGCTTTAATCCATAAATGAATTTTAGCAACTTGCATACTTTACCTGGATTCTTGGAATCCTCAAAACCGTACCGTTGTGCCATATACACTTCCTCAGTTAGTTTTCCATTAAGGAAAGCGGTTTTGACATCCATTTGCCATATCTCATAATTGAAGTATGCAGATATGGCCATAAGAAACGTAATAGACTTAAGCATGGCTACTGGTGAAAAGGTTTCATCATAATCAATACCATGAGTCTGAGTGTAACCTTTCGCAACAAGCCTAGCTTTGAAAGTATTCACATTTCCCTCCATGTCGGTCTTCTTCTTGAAGACCCACTTGCATCCAACAGCTCTACTGTGTTGTGGCAAGTCTACTAACTCCAAAACTTGGTTGTCATACATGGATTGCATCTTTGCCTTCATGGCATCTAGCCACTTGTCAGACTCACTGCCTGACATAGCATCCCTGTAGGATGTGGGTTCATAAAGATCCCCTTCTTCTTGAGTAATTACAAATCCTAGATATCTATTTGGCTTAGTCCGAATCCTAATGGACCTGCGAAGGTCTTGTGTTTCCACTTATTCCTCAACCGCGGACTCGGGTTGGGATTGAACAATTCTTCGTTGAATTACGGGTTCCACAAATGGTGGAGGCATACCTTCACCCTCTTCAATTTCCTGAAGATCTATTTCTTTTCTATAAATTTCTAAATTCAGAAACTTATCCTCTAGAAAGGTCCCTTACCGAGCAACAAATACTTTGTTCTCATCGGGATTATAGAAATAGTATCCTAAGGTTTCCTTAAGATAACCCACGAAGCTACACTTATCTGATTTGGGTTTGAGTTTATCCGAGAACGGTCATTTAACGAACGCCTCACAACCCAAAATCTTTATGAAAGACAACTTGGGCTTTTTCTCCGTCCATAACTCAAACGGTGTTTTTCCTTTCTCCACAGATTTCGTTGGAACTCGGTTCAGCATAAAATAAGCCGTTTCGAGTGCATGACCCAAGAACAATATTGGTAGACTAGTTCAACTCATCAAAGAACGATCCATGTCAAGCAAGGTTCTATTCCTCCTTTCTGACACACCATTCCACTGTGGTGTATACGGAGGTGTGAGTTGTGAAACAATCCCACATACCTTCGGATGATCTTCAAACTCTTGACTCAGATATTCACCACCCCGGTCAGAACGAAGCAGCTTTATCTTCTTGTCAAGCTAGTTTTGTACTTTACTCTAAAACTGTTTGAAGAAATCAAAACTTTCAGACTTGTGTCTCATCAGATACAAATAACCATACCTACTGAAATCGTCAGTAAAGGTAATGAAGTACCAGTATCCTCCCCTGGCTTCTTTACTGAAAGGACCACACATATCTGTGTGTATAATTCCTAACAGTTCCTTTGACCTTTCATTCAAGTTGTTGAAAGGTTTCTTTGTCATCTTGTCGGATAAACAAGATTCGCAATTGACAATTGATTCATGATCAAATGACCCTAGAACTCCATCTTCATGAAGTTGCTCTATGCGTTTCTTATTTATGTGTTCGAGCCGACAATGCCAAAGGTAAGTTTGGTTCAAAGTGTCCTTTGACCTTTTACTTATACGATAGATTTCGTTGTCATCTTGAAGATTTATCGTGTATAGACCATTTTTTGAACTTGCCTTAAAATAGAATAAATCATTTTTGAAGCACAAAATTATTTTTTTCTACCGACTGATAGGTAAAACCACTGTCTATTAATAAATCGTACGAGATTACATTGTTTAATTAATCTAGGAACATAGTAACAATCATCTAGTTCTATGATTAATCCCGAAGGTAGTCTGAGACAATAAGTTCCTAGTGCTTCAGCACCAATGATGGAGCCTTCGCCTACTCGTAGGTCCATGTCCCCCTTCCTTAGTTTCCTACTCCTCTTGGATCCTTGCAAGTGATTGCAAATGTGATGAACATATCCGGTATTGAGTACCCATGATTCAAACGAAGTAACTAAGCAATTTATCATAAAGATACCTGACTCATCAGTAGAACCGACGTCCAACTGATCAATGTCGAGTAAGTGCTCGCAAATATCCTTGCTATCGAAAACTGGCAACAAACGTCTAGTAGATCATCAATCTAGTTATCTTCCTCCATTGATTCAACTACTGTTGTATCAAAGAGGTATGAGTGCACTTGGTCATCTATGCACATTAAGAACTCGTGCATACCAACTACTGTTGTATCTGGTTCTCCAAACTTGTCCACTACCTCTGCCATATAGCGGTCCAATAGAGATCCGACCAAGAGCATCACAAGTTCATGTTCACTGATTTGTGATCCCAAAATCATTAAGCAATCAAATAGCCTTCTCATGTTAATGAGATGATCACTCAACAACTGACCTTCTTTCATCCCCTGTGAAAGAATGTCCTTCATGAGCAGAAAGCGTCCACATCGCTCACTATTCTTGAAGCGCTCCTCTAAGTCCAGCACAACCTCAAATACCGACTGATTCTTGAGTTCATCCGGAAATCAGATTCCGTGGAGGGTATCAGAATTGACATGACGTCAGATTTATCAGATAGATACTTACAATATGTATCATACTCTTCATCCTGAGCAGAATAGTCGGGTCGTGCTAGAGGAGGTTTGTCAACTGTCTACAGCCTTTCATGTGCCCTTAGGATGTTCCTAAAGTGCAACTTCCAAATCATAAAGTTTGGACCTGAAAGCTTCCACTTTTTCATGATGAGGCTAAGAGACTGCTCAGGTGAATAAAACGGTTTAACAAATAAAATTGACATCTACAGTAAAAAGCAAAAAATAAACATTTCAGTAATTAATTCCTCTAAAATAATTTATAACCCTTTTAAAAAATTTATTTTAGAATAGGATCCATATTTCACACGTGTCGGTGCACGGTTTGGGCACGACAACACCGACCCTGTGTTATTTCTGGTGGGTATAAACCATACCGATCATGTTTAAACCAAAACACGACTCCTATATCTTTGGAACATCGAATGAAACAAAATTCGTACATATTTAGTCCTCCTAAGTGCACTTTGGGCGTGTCACATTAGGGAATCACCAAAATAGACCTCACCATCTAAGATGAGATGAACTCTGGTCCGTCACATCAGGGAATCGCAAAGTCTTTCACCCCCTCCCCACATCGGTTTGAACCCCGGTGTGCATGGTTTGTGCATGACAACACACCAAGGTACCGGGAGTAGGAAAGGTGTACCATTAGATGGTAGCACTACTAGTCTAAGATTTTGAAAAAAGGTTAATTTGTTTCAAAAACATTTTGTCAGTTTTAACCATTTTACAAAACTTGTAAAACTATTATTTTTAAGTGAAAAACATTTCATCTTAGAAATATCCCTTTTATATATATATATATATATATATATATATATATATATATATATATATATATATATATATATATATATATATATATATGGTTTTAATGACGAGCGTGCACTATATAATAATTAAATCACAACCACGCAATTAATAATAATAAGCCAACACATATAACGCCTTTTGACCATCACTGGTACTTAATTCAAACCAAGTACCCCTGTGGTCAACCCCTTAGTGGATCACTAACAACACACATGGCATGGTTAGTCATGATGATCTCACTGGCTCCAGCATCCATTGCATCCTCTCTCCTTGTCTTGCTCCTTGTCTTGATTGCATCCAATGTTACATTTACAAATATGAAACTAACCTATTATAATTTTTGATAAAAACTAATGCCCTATTACATAATAATTCAAAGGCACGCAGGCCCGCTAATACTAGTACATTTACAAAATTGAATAGGGGTTGTAAGTGGCACGTAGGCCTCCCCACACCGGATAAATAAAAAATGTAAATCAACCACAAACAAGGAAATAAACAACCACAAGGTGATCCACTAGGTTTTAGGCGTTTGGCTTAATAACAATAAACAACCAACTACGTATGAAAAATTAAATACACGCATTATAACCATAATACAAATATATAATTCCGGGTTGAATATTTAACACCAAAACACAGACTAGTTTTGTGTTAATCCCCAACATCCAACCTGGGCCTTAAACCTGGGCCTAAACTGGGACTTTTGTTATATATTTTAAACTGGATAAAAACAAAAATACCACATAGGTTAAACGTCAACATTATTAAATATATAATAATAAAGCTGGAAACTTGATTAAAAAATTCAAAAACTTTGAAATTTTAATATCCACAAGTTTCACACAATTTATACAGATATAAATAAAGCATGTAAACTGGAAACTTTAATCGGTTAAAAGTAAAAAACTTTGACATTTTGCCAAATACCAAGTTTCTCACATAATATATGTATAAATATTAAAACAGATAATCTGAAACTTTAATTGGTTAAAAGTCAAAAACTTTGACCTTTGGCCAAATACCAAGTTTCACACAGTTAATATATAAACAATATATAAAACAATTAACTAGAAACTTTAAATGGTAAAAAGACCAAAATTTGATCCTTAAACCAAAAACAAAGTTTCACACAAATATATATAAAATATATTTAAGCAGTCTAACTAGAAAACTAATCAGGTAACAGATCAGAAACTTGATCTTAACCACAATATCAGTTTTCTCACATATATATAAACAATATATAATCATGATTAACTTGTTCCCTACCGAGCCTAGAAGAAGGCTCTGATACAACTGTAGAGATTTACATTGTATAACAAGCACATCGAAAATATAAAACAGTAAATCCCATCCCAAGATCACAACTGGATCAGGTAGGGAAATAGAACATGTAATCATAATTATACAGATAAAAAATATATATATGTCTAACAGTATTAAAGGAAAAAGAAAGTATACCCTGAACTGCTAGAGGGAGATACACAGCTACTGCACCGCTTGAACAGGCTGCTAGACCGCCTTACAAACAATACCCGAGAAGTAAATGTCCCACGTGTGTGTAAACCGCCAAAAGCCGTCGGCTTTTGGCTCTTTCCTATTGCCTCCGAGAACCCTACCCGCCGCAAAGGGGTAGGGTTCAGTCGAGGAACTCAATCGCCGAGGAAGGAAGGCACCGCCGCTGATCGCCGATCGCCACCGCTGCCGCTGGAAGCACCGTCGACCACCGTAGGGTGGTGGTGGAGTCGCCGGCCGAAAGAGAGAGAGTGTTTGTTTTTTGTCTCTTTTGTTTCTAATGAGACTTAGGTTAAAACCAGAAGCTTAATCCCCTTTAAATAACCTTTTAACTGTATTAAGGCTTTTGGACCCGGAGCCCGGTCCGTGACCAGACCCTTTAACCTTTTGACAAAAACAATCCCTCTCGTTTGATTAAATATTTATTAATTAACTATTAATTAATTTATTATAACCAAACTTAATTATATCAAATATTAACTAATATTTAATATTCCCTCTTAATAATAAATATATATTTATTTTTTTCTCTTTCCCGCTAATCAATTAACTATTAATTATCTTCTTTACACATATCATATTGTTTTCTGGTTCATTAGTTGTGTCTCATCAAATCTCAACTGATAAGATCATTTGACCAACAAACTCCCCCTATTTGATGATGACAAAACCATCAAACAATTCTTAAGTTTGTTGAACAGAATTATGTTTCAAATCTTAAACTTACTAAGATTTTATTTTTGAACTGATCAAATATTAATTGAACTTATAAATTCTAATTGAACTTATCAAATTTAAGTTTGACAAACCAACTAAACATGTTAATGAACACAAACTAATCAAATTGTTCTATCAAGCTGAACTCATCAGACTAATAAATATGAACATATCATAAACAGTTGAACATATCAAACTTAATACTTGTATTCATTAATTTAAACATATCAGAATACAAAAATGTGATCACTTAGATCATGCACACTTAGTGATTACATATTATTAGAACTAATCTAATAATTACAAATAGAACTAATCTATTACAGAAGTTATCTCTTGAACTCTGGATGCAGAACTTCCCAAAGTATAATTTCTCTGTTGATTTCTTCTAATACCATTTCAGCTTCTGCATCTCCCCTGAGTTCCTTTTGTTGCATGCGGATGATCTTATTCGGCTTCTATCTCACAAAATGGTTTTCGCTATCATCACCACAACAACTCCTTATTCTTAAGGCATCCTTAGCCTTCAAATAACATATCTCTGAAAGCTTTATGAAGCTAGGATTACCTTCCTGGTCCTTAAACATAAATCCCTGAACTAGCATTCCCGTAACTTGATTTTCTTTTAATGTCACACCTTCAGGTATCTTAAATAAGCTCTCCCATTTGCTTTGACTTGAATGACCCTTTGTGATGTTTCCCTTGCTCACAAGCTGAGCACAATTTGTCTTTGACAAATGTGATCTTTGGCAATCTAGAGACTAACTCTTTGTTGGATATCATATTTATATTCTTGAAATTTAGATGTGACAACCTTTTATGCCACAGCCAACTCAGCTTGGGAACAGATTGGGAATATAGGCAGGTTTCTGTATTGGTATCAGTAGAATTGAGATCAAGTAGATACACATCTCTTTCTCTCTTTGAGATTAGCACAGGCTTACCCTTTGAATTGTATATTGTTCCTGCTTTCTTCCTAAAAGTAATAACATTGTCTTCATCACACAATTTACTGATACTTATCACATTGTTTTTAAGACCTTTAACATATGCAACTTTCTGGAAAGTCACCTGGCCAGCATGCATCTTTCCATATCCTTTAGTTCTTCCATAGGAGTTATCACCAAACGTTACTTTAGGACCTTCATCTTCCTGTAATTCACTTAGAAGTCCTTTCCACCCTGTCATGTACCTTGAGCATCCATTGTCCAAGTACCATTTACTTGAACCCTGCACATGAACAGAAAACTAAACACATTAGTTTTGTTTCGGAACCCACATTGTAGTAGGTTCAGATGAAAAGCACTTAGCCATTTCAACTCGTGGAGCTGACTGATCAGCTTGAGCAGGTGTTGAGTCCTGCGTAGGCTGGTCAGCTTGTTCCTTTTCAGTCCTTAAGATTTCACTATCACAGTCCTTGGCCTAGTTTTCTTTACCTCCACGCTTATAGAACTTCCTTCTACCAATGACTACAGGAGGTAGGTTATCCAATAATCCTTTTGAGAATTTGCTCTCAGTTTTAGGATTATAGGTTGTGGATAATTTCTCAACTTTCTTTGCAAGCTGATTCACCTGATGCTCATTGACTTTGGACTTACCTTTGTTATCTCTAGGTTTATTATCCTTTTTATCAGAAGTTTGACCAACAAACTTCTTTTCATTAACTTTGGACTTACCATTGTCATGTTTTCTGGACTTACCATTTTCAACAACTTTGGACTTACCATTGTTGTGATATGACCTCTGACTTACAGTTGTCTTCCTACTCTTGAAGCTTCTCTCTGAACGGGACAGAGAGTTCTGTCTTTTGAAAGGATTTGGATTCAACCTTTCAATAACAGACGTTCTTTGAATAGGCTGAGTGCCCAATCTATCATTCACAGACTTATTATGCTGTTTAGAAGTTGAATACTCATCTCCATGATCCTTTGCCTTTACAAACTTATTGTATTTGAGGCTTGGATCATGTCTATTTTCTGAGGCTGACTTCTGAGACTCAATCAGTTGTCTATCTTCCTCAGAATCTGTACTTGCTATTTCATCATCATCAGCTGCATAAGCTGCGGATTGATAGTCAACTCCAAGTATAGCTTTTACCTGTTTAGGGATCTGCTGGTTGATGCACTGTTCAGCAACAAGATAACATTATGCTTTCTTTCCAGTAGTAATGAGAGTTTGATTTTCCTTAATCTCATTCTTGAGCTTAGTGATTTCAGCTTTAAGATCAACTTGAGACTTAAGGCTGGTCTTAAAGTCGTTTAACAAATAACCAAATGTAAGACCTTTTTCTTCATCGGTGTAAGAGTTGAAATTACTAACCTTATACTTAGAGGAAGGTTCCCAGTCACTTAGTTTGTTGTTCTCCTCAGCTTCCTTCATGTCAGCTTCAAAAGTTGATTCAGACAAACCATAATCAACTTCGTCTAATTCAAAATCTTCATCTTCTTGAGCCATCAAACATTTGTCATCATCATCTGAGGTAGATGATTCTGTATCCCAAGTTTCAGCATAAAGTCCTTTAGCATTGGGCTTGTCTTCAGGCTTTCCTTTCTTGAGCTGAGTATATTTCTTCTTGTATATATCAGCTCTGTAAGCATTCTTGTTAGCTACTGAAGTTGTTTCATCGTTCTTTATTCTACACTCAACAACAATATGTCCCTTCTTCTGACAGTTGAAGCACACAGCTTTCTTGGGATCAAAAGAATTATTTCCTTTGCCCCTGTTAGATCTTCCTTTTCCCCTTTGAATTCTTCTCAGTCTTCTGAAAAGCATAGCCATTTGTTTAGTGATAGTCTGAACATCATCAGTATCACTTGAGTCTGAGTCTGAGTGGTCAGCTTGAGAGTCTGACTCAGTCTCAGATTCAGCTATGAAGGCTTTTGAACTCTTTTTCTTCTTCTGCAACTAATGCAGTTTCATGTTTATCAAGAGAGTCCTTCATTTGTTGTTGAGAAGATTTCCTGTGTTCTGTAATCTGTTCATGATTAAGCAAAAACCCATATATGGACTGTAGGTTGTATAAATGTAATGTACCTCCATCCCTGAGTGCTATGGTCACCTCATTAAATTTCTCTGGTAACACATCCAGAACTTTCAGCACTAGTTCAGCTTCATCCTTTTTAATGCCTACACTTAGCAGGTCATTAATCAAGCAGTGAAACCTTGTAAACAAATCAGGCAATGTTTCATTCTTCTTAGAAAAGAAGTTTTCATAAGATCTGTTAAGATTCATTCTTCTTAGACCAGATCTGTACCCTCATATGTAATACTCAAAGTATCTCAGATCTCTTTTGTAGTTTGACACCCAGTCACAGTATGCAAGATCTCATTGGTCAGTGCGTTTACCAGAACACTCTTTGCTTTGTCATCCAGAGAATGCAATTTCCAATCCTCTCCTGTCTAGGATGCCAAAGGCTTCTTGACTTCCTTTTCAGTCTTGTCAGGAGACTTATCACTGACAGTAGCAGGAATTTTGTGGATGATTGGTCCACGAGTTATGACATCATACATTTTGATGTCAATGGACTTAAGGAAGAGCATGGCTCTGAATTTCCACATAGGATAATCAGATATATCAAATATGGGACATCCTTTAGCAGCCATATGAGGAAAGTTTGATGAATTGTTGCATGTCGACATATTATACTTTCTCAGAATCTTGAACTTTAACTTATGAATAGTTTAGCCTGCTCTGATACCAGTTGTTGGTCCCTTGGTGAGAGTATCAACAAACAAGTAATGTATAGAAAGGGAGTTGAATATACTTTCTGCGGAAAATTGAACAAATCAATTAAAAGTGTTACACAAATCAAACCACATGAAATCGAATGCTTTCATTTATAAGAAGATGATCACACTGACTATCAAGTAAGCAACACTTGATATGTAAAAATCTAATATAAATCAAATCTCTCAATCTCTCAAACTTTGCTATCTATAATCAACTTATGATTATAGATACAAATTGACTCTCTAAAAAGGATTTATTCACAGATTGAATACTTACCAACTTCACAACAGACGTGAAGATCGAACATATGAACTATGTTGGCAATCTGTGAATTTCTTGATCACGTTGAACTTACAAACAGTGTGTCAAGATTCATAACACATACGATGGTTAGGTTGAGGTGAGATTAGGTCCCTCTAAACTTATCAAGAGATAAGTATTTATAATCATGTTCCTACGGATCCTAACAAACTAGAACTTATCCTAATCTGCTAACAAACTAATGGATAACCCGGAATCTTGAATCTTGAATCTTCTATCTTGAGTCTTCAATCTTCAATCTTGATTCTGGAGTCTTCTTATCCATGCCGTAGATATAGAGAGTTACAGAATTTAAAACATATTTAAATTCTCTTAAACTGACTTCTTTTGTCAGGCTGAGTTACTCAGCTTGAAACTTATCAAGCTAAGTCCTTCAAGAACAAACTCGAAATCAAACATGTACTAACATGTATAATGACTAACTCATCATTAGAAGTCATAAGAGTTAGCTAGAACTTACTTAGCAACTCTGTTGAGCTGACTCAGTCTAGAAGCTGAGTCACTCAGCTTGAAACGCATCAAGCTGAATACTCAACCTATACCTTAGGTGACACACATATCTTATCAAACATATTGATAAACTAACTAAGATATAGTCTAAGTTGATCAACTATATGCTCAGCTTATACTCAGCTTATGCTCAGTCTGAAACACTATAAGTGCTCAGTCTGATCAAGCTTCATAATTCTGTTTAAGTTATATCCATAACATATCTTACAAACTTAACTTTGTCTCATCAAATCTCAATTGATAAGATCATTTAACCAACAGTTTTTCTTCTCAAACCTAGTTTTGAGTTTGACCACCAGTGGTTGAGTCAATGGAGGAAGAGAACTAGATTGATGAGCTACTAGACGTTTGTTGCCCAGTTTGTGGTAGCAAGGATATTTGCGAGCACTCACTCGACATTGTTCAGCTGGACATCGGTTCTACCGACGAGTCAGGTATCTTTATGATAGATTACTTAGTTACTTCATTTGAATCATGGGTACTCGATACCGGATATGGTTTTCACATTTGCAATCATTTGCAGGGATTCAAGAGAAGTAGGAAACTAAGAAAGGGGTACATGGACCTACGGGTAGGCGAAGGCTCCATCATTGGTACTGAAGCTGTAGGAACCTATTGTCTTAGGCTACCTTCAGGATTAATCATAGAACTAGAGAATTGTTTTTACGTTCCTAGATTGATTAAAAATGTAATCTCGTACAATTTTTAATAGACAGTGGTTTTAACTATCAGTCGATAGGTAATACAATTTTGTACTTTAAGGATGATTTATTCTATTTTAAAGAAAGTTCACAAAATGGTCTATATATGATAAATCTAGAAGATGACAAGGAAATCTATCATATAAGTAAGAGGTCAAAGGACACTTTGAACCAGACTTAGCTTTGGCATTGTCGGCTCGGACATATAAATAAGAAAAGCATAGAGCAACTTCATAGTGATGGAGTTCTAGGGTCATTTGATCTTGAATCAATTGACAATTACGAATCTTGTTTGTCCGGCAAGATGACAAAGAAACCTTTCGACAGTTTGAATGAAAGGTCAAAAACTGCTAGGAATTATACACACAGATGTGTGTGGTCGTTTCAGTCAGGAACCCAGAGGTGGATACCGGTACTTCATTACCTTCACTGATGACTTCAGTAGGTATGGTTATCTGTATCTCATGAGACACAAGTCTGAAAGTTTTGATTTCTTCAAACAGTTTCAGAGTGAAGTACAGAACTAGCTTGACAAGAAGATAAAGCTGCTTTGGTTTAACCGTGGCGGTGAATATCTGATTCAGGAGTTTGATGATCATCTAAATGAATGTGGGATTGTTTCACAACTCACACCTCTGATGAGTCGAACTAGTTTACCCATGTCATTCTGGGGTCATGCACTCGAAACGGCTGCTTATATGTTGAACCGAGTTCCAACTAAGTCTGTGGAAAAGGGAAAGACACCGTTCGATTTATGGACGGGGAAAAAGCCCAAACTGTCTTTCATAAAGATTTGGGGTTGTGAGGCATTCGTTAAACGACCGTTCTCGGATAAACTCAAACCTAAATCAGATGAGTGTATCTTTGTGGGTTATCCTAAGAAAACCTTAGGATACTAATTCTATAATCCCGATGAGAACAAAGTTTTTGTCGCTCGGTCAGGGACATTTCTAGAGGATAAGTTTCTAAGTTTAGAAACTTCTGGAAAAGAAATAGATCTTGAAGAAATTGAAGAGAGTGAAGGTATGCCTCCACCACTAGTGGAACTCGTAAGTCAACAAAGAATTGTTGAATCCCAACCCGAGTCTGTGGTTGAGGAAGGAGTTGAAACACAAGACCTTCGCAGGTCCAGTAGGATTCGGACTGAGCCGGATAGATAGTTTGGATTTCTAATCACTCAGAAAGAAGGGGATCTTTATGAGCCAACATCCTATGGAGATGCTATGCCAGGCAGTGAGTCTGAAAAATGGCTAGATGCCATGAAGGCAGAGATGCAATCTATGTATGATAACCAAGTTTGGGAGTTAGTAGACTTTCCACAACACGGTAGAGCTATTGGGTGCAAGTGGGTCTTCAGGAAAAAGACCGACATGGAAGGAAACGTACATACTTTTATAGCTAGGCTTGTTGCAAAAGGTTATAATCAAACTCATGGTATTGATTAAGATGAAACCTTTTCACCAGTAGCCATGCTTAAGTCGATTAGGATTCTTATGGTCAAATCTGCATACTTCAATTATGAGATATGGCTAATGGATGTCAAAACCGCTTTCCTTAACGGGAAACTGACAGAAGATGTGTATATGACACAACCGGACGGTTTTGAGGATTCCAAGAATCCAGGTAAAGTATGCAAGTTGCTAAATCCATTTATGGATTTAAGCAGGCATCTAGGAGCTGGAACTTGCACTTTACAAGGAGTAAAATCCTGGTTAGGCAAATGTTTCCAGATGAAGGACCAAGGAGAAGCCGCATACATACTTGGTATTAAGATCTATAGAGATAGATCTAGGCGGCTGAACGGACTTAGTCAGAGTACATACATAGATAAAGTGTTAAATCGCTTTAAGATGGAAGATTCCAAAAAAGGGTTCATCCCTATGAGATCTGGTATACCATTGAGCAAGGCTGAATGCCCTACTTCTCTAGAGGAGCAGAAGAGGATGAAATTGGTTCCTTATGCTTCGGCAGTAGGATCGATTATGTATGCCATGTTATGTGCTAGGCCCTATGTTGCTTACTCCATAAGCCTTATGAGTAGGTACCAGCAAAATCGGGGTCAACCCTATTGGGTGGCTGTCAAGAACATTCTCAAGTATTTGAGAAGGACAAAGGATATGTTCTTGGTCTTTGGTGGAAGCACGGATGAAATCAGTTACAAGTTACACAGATGCGAGCTTCCAGACAGACAGAGACGACTTTAAGTCGCAGTCAGGGTTTGTTTTTACCCTAAACGGTGGAGTTGTATCTTGGAAAAGCCAGAAGCAAGATACTATAGCAGATTCTACTGCAGAGGCTGAGTACATTACGGCAAGTGATGCGGCAAAAGAAGCAGTTTGGCTGCGGAATTTTATCTCGGATCTTAGAGTGGTTTCCGGTATCTCTAGACCGATTGATATATTCTGTGATAATATGGGAGCTTTGGCGCAAGCGAAAGAACCAAGAGATCACCAGCGGACCAGGCACGTACTTAGAAAGTATCACATCATCCCAGAGATTATCAGAAAAGCGTGAGAGACATGCTAGTTCCATAGGAATGCAGTACATGGGACCTAGCACCTAGTTTTTCAGTATTTAATTAAATAGTATGGACTGATATTTAAGGTTTATGATTATGTATTAAACATTTCTGCGTGATGGAAATAGGAGGTTTAGTATAATCTTTTAAATATCTATATACTTTTAGCGTATTTATTTATCCATGATATACAAGTCTTGATGTATCAAAATTACTCTGTAGCTACCTAATGCGGTGGGAGCCACATTAGGGTGACACTAACGCTATTATAAATACTTGTTGGATTATTCGGGTAAAGAATAACAGCACAAGTTATGTTATCAATTATCTATAGATATTTGTCAGGGGTACAAATATTGGAGGTGATCCGCATCAGTCTAACTTCATGGAGCCAACGACATGAGTTAGCCGATTAGTTGTCCTTAGACCTGAGATGTTTGGTTTGGGGCACGAGGACTTCTGTACTTTGGAACATTCTAATGCTACGTTGTAACTGGGTAGTAAAAACGGGCGTACCTGGGTGCAACGGAAGACATGTGCTCAAATGCAAGCAGTCAAGATGGGATTTGCACCTTCTCTTGTAGAGAGGAGATATTCCAGGGCCCCTTGATAGTTGAGACTAAATGAAATGCGTGGCCGCGCTCGGATAGAATGATGGATATCATTTAGTAACTCCTTAACTGCAGCTAGTCAAAATTAGAAGTCAAGAAACATAATCTGGATTTTCAGAATAGATCGCGTGCTCCATGTCTGAAATTCACATTACGGGATATCGCGATGCGAAAGGAAAAGTCGGGTAATCCAAGAGGGTGATTACAGAATCTCTGGACATAAGACAACTTATAGTCAAGGTCAACCTAAGCGTCTCGCTGGGGACCTCCTTAGGCCCGTGATTGACAAGGGAGTGTAACTATCGTGCACAAGTGGGAATCTGAAAGGATTATGTGCAGGGATAGTGTATACGTGTCATCACATCCATTGACACTATGAGTCACTAAAGGGTCACATAGCTGCACACCTAAACCATGAACCAGGAAGCAATACATTGTGTGTAAAGATTATAATTAACAGTGGTTTAATTATAAGAAAAGAGAGAAATAATAAATGGATATTTATTATTGGAAAAAGGGGATATTAAATATTAGTTAAATATTTAATAATACAGTTTGGTTGGATAATATTAATTAATAGTTAATTAATTAATATTAAACTAAACTAAAGGGTAGCTTTTGTCAAATGACCAAATTTGTTGGTCAACGGACCGGGCTTAGGGTCCAAGGGCATTAATCCATTTAAATGGTTATTTAAATGGATTAAGTTGGTTATTTTTAACCTAAATGAAACAATTAGCCACCAAATAACAAAATCTCTCTCCCTCTCCCCCTTTGCTCTCTTCGGTCAACGGCAACACCACCACCGACGGCGGTGATCTTCGGCTGTGCCCTATGGCGGCGCACTATGGTCAACGGCGGTGCCCCTTCTTGGAGGCCTTTTCTATCGGCGATCAAGGTCCTCAGCCGAACCCCCTTTGCGGCGGTGGTCGGCGACGATGGCCAAGCCAAAAAGCCGGCGGCTTTTTGGCGGTTCGTATACACATGCGAGTTTTATTCTCGGGTATTGCTTGGTAGGCGGTCTAGCAGCCAGTTCAAGGGTGCAGTAGCTGTGTATCCCCCTTCAGCAATTTTAGGGTATAACTTTTGTCTCTTTGGATAAACTTGTTTTAAACCTATGAATATTACATGTTGTATGTATCTAGTATATGATTTCTGAAATTGTTTCCCCACCTGATCCAGTTGGGATCCTGGGAACGGGATATTCTGCTGTGCATGTTTGTACCCTGTAAATCCCTATAGTTCCATCACGAGAAACACATCAATATTATACTAAAAATTTTAGACGTGCAATATAACTTTATATTTCTTAAAAAGAGTATGTATAAAAAGTAATAAATATAAAATTGTATTTACGTACCTGTACACCGCACGTGTATAACACTAGCTTCTATTGTTGGTAGCCATTCAACAACAAAAAAAAACATAAAAATGGCACAAAAATGATAGCAACATAAGAACCTAAAAAACAATAATATCTAGATTAAAAACATCTTCAATTATTCACAACAAGTAATGATTTAATAACAAGCACAAAACAACACAAAAAGATGGCCCTAGTCATTGTTTAAACGTCACAAATAACAACAAAACTTAATTAATGCGTCATGTTCCATGTAGCAAATATGCTTTCTGCTAAATTATTTCTAACTGTTGTCTACTCGTTTGAAGTCCCAATAGAAGTGATGTCATCATGTTCTCCATATCCTTCATCTCCTGCTCCCTCGTCCGTAACATGCTCGGTCTTAAATGGATTGTTTGACAATTCTTTTCTTATAAAATTATGTAGGAGACAATATTCCATGATAATTTTATTTTTTATATCAATCGAATAATATGAGTTATCCCTCAAACTTCCCCACCGTGCCTTTAAAATTTCAAAACATCTTTCGATTACTTTTCTTACGGATGAATATTTCATGTTAAATAATTTTTTTGGTGTCGTGGGTTGGTGTCCATAACGCTAGTCATTCAAATGATATCTTTGAACTGTATAAGGGGCAAGAAAACCTTCTCTATTTGTGTATCCGGTATCTACTAAATAGTAACGTGTGTGTGTGTATATATATATATATATATATATATATATATATATATATATATATATATATATCGATTCATTAGTAAAAAACCTTCTCCGACTTATATATATATATATATATGTATATATATATATATATATGTGTGTGTGTGTGTGTGTGTGTGTGTAACATCCTAAATTCGGGCCCAGTTGTTTAGTAGGTTTTCGTATGATTGCTTATGTGTTATTTTAAAAGTATGCGTTTATGGTATCGTTGGATTCATTTTTAAATGAGAATTCCAAATATTACTTTTTAGTAATTTATTATTCGAGTTCAGTCGGTTATGTGACAGACTGTATATTTGAACGGAGAGTTTTAAATACTAAACTTATGGGTGTGTGAGAGGAGGTCAAATTTAAGACATTAAATATGCCTTCATGTGGAAGTAAGTATATACTAAGTGTGTGTTTTGTAAGGTGAAGTTGAGAGAAAAAGCTTGCAACTTGAAAACTTGATTGTACCATCTTTGAGTTTGATATTTGATTCGAGGTAGAGATGTGATTCATAGTTACTAATAACATGATTTAGAGTTGTTACGATGCTCAAATTTCTTAAGAAAAGCATGATAAAAGTTGATGATGGTTATGGAAATTGATTCTTTGGATTGTTGTTGTTAAAATACTATATATGTTCTTGAAGTTACAAAGCACGATTTAAAGTATGTTATAAAAATCGAGAATATGAATTTAAGGAGCTTGTTCATATATTTGTTCATGTGTTCTTGAGTTGATATGAATTTATGAAGATTTGAAGAAGATGATATGAAAATAAAGAATTAATGTAAATAAATTTAATATTAAGTGATGATCAGTTTATGGAATGGATAAATTCTATCTTGACTTCTTTGACATGGTTGCTTGCTTGGATTGTATAAATATGTATATTATATGTAAGGTTGATGGAAAGAAGTAAAGAAAGAAAGCATGGATCGATTTTTATTTGAAGTGTATATGAGTCTATAGACCTTGATTGTTATGGTGTAAGTATTGGATGGATCTAGAGCTATAGACCTTGATTTTTATAGTATAAGTGTTGGATGGATCTTATGCTATAGACCTTGTTTTCTGTAGATCTTATGCTAGACATTGTTTTCTATAGATCTTATGCTATAGACTTTGTTTTCTATAGATCTTGTGTGTTAGAATATATATATATATATATATATATATATATATATATATATATATATGTGTGTGTGTGTGTGTGTGTGTATGTGTGTGTATATATATATATATATATATATATTTGAAATCGATGAAGATTGTTTAGTATCAATATTCAAATTGATGGATGCATGAATTTATTATATAAGATCGATAAGCTTGTTTATTTTTATGTGTGTAAAATCAATGAGTATAACATATATTTATTGAGATTGATGATTCCATGAAGTTAATGATTATATGTTAAATCAATGAGGGGTTTAATTGTCTATATGTATCGGTGGTATGCTAGTATGCATGAAGGACGAGTATATGGATATAAATGAGATCGATTATGTAATTATATAATGATGATAATATAATAATTGATATAAATATATTTATGAGATGAGAACTGATTCGGTTGATTTTTTGATCTCAGGAGTTTCGAAGGCTCAGTGATTAGTAACTGAGTAGTCTACGGTGTGGATACGAGGTGAGTGGACTTTGACTCACTGGTGGTTGTAGTTGTAACTGTTTTGGTTACTTGAATTTTTGTACGATTGAGCATGCGATAGACTGTTTGTCTGATATGATTGTTTGACTGACTGTTGGATTGGATGGTTGATGATGGATTGCGACAAAGTGATTGATAGGCAATATCAAGGACTTGAACTTGTGAGCCTGATTGTGCAAAGGTCAGCTAAACGGTTTTTAGGCTGGGCTAGATACTTCTGGATGACGGTTATAGATCACCCGTTGCATTCGTTGTAACGGAGGGGATTTAACTGTGCCAGTTGGCAGAAGGCTATCAGTAGATCATTGCTTGGCCGGCATTGGTCGTAGGCTCGGCAGAGCCGCCGGTCCTTTGTGGGTTCCGATTGTTCCCCGATTGTGAGGCATTTGAGATGGTTGGTTCTCATAAACATTGTGGTTCGGCTAATTGTTACTTGTGACTTGATTTCCATTCACTTAGCTTTGTGCTAATTCTCCACCCTAACTCTCTGTTGTAGGTTTTTGAGAGCACGGTAGGTTGTTGCTTTTGTGTACACGTGAAGTGTAACATCCTGAAATTGGGCCAAGTTGTGTAGGCTTGTACATAGTGCTTAAGTAGTTGTACTTTGACTTTAGTCAAAGTGTTCTAGTTGGTAATTGGTGTTAAGTGTGGATAAAATGTGGTCATGTGAAATATTTTCGTAAGTAAGTAAAAGTGATAGAGTGTTAAACGGTTTCAAATTATGATTCTGTAGGTATCCCCGTTAGTTGAAACGGGTTAGCGTGTGTTAAGTTGTAAGTTAAAAAGGGGAACAAAATACCCAAGGTTTAATTAATTAAACCCATATGTCGGTTTTCCCTTCCTTATCCCCTGAGTCAAACCAAGACTCACACACACTCAAATCCTCTCAAACTTGGAAGAAATCAAAGAAGGGCCAAGTGTTTGTGATTTTAGTAGCAAAATCAAGTACTAATCTGCTGTGTTTCTTCTTGTTTGTAAGTGTTCTTGCTCAAAAACCTAGTTTTTGGTATTTGGAAGAAGATACACCATTTTGATGGTGTAAATGGTGTTTCAATGGTTAGTTAATGTGTCCAAAGTGTTCATGAGCTCCAAACAATGTTAAATAAAGTGTATGAACGTTTGAAAATGAGTTTTAATCTAATTGGGTGTCAAAAACGCGACTTGCAGGCCTAAATTACGAATAGGGACGAAGTCTGCTGTGCAGGACCTTCCTGCGGCCGTAGGGGAATGTTCCTGCGGCCGTAGGGGCCATTTAGTTCCTGCAGCCGTAATAAAATGTTCCTGCGACCGTAGGGGGGTGTTTTACATTATTTATTTTGTATTTTATATATATATATATATATATATATATATATATATAATATGATCGAAACTATAAATTACAAAAAATACAACTTTTAAATAGACATATATAAATAAGAATTAAGCCATAAATTTATAGAGCAATATAAAAAAAATTCTTGGTTTTTGTATCTGCTTTTGCAGAAAGCTTTTTACATTGCATTTACTTTTTGCTACAAACTGACATCGAGTTCCCCAACCAAAACTTTTGGTATTCTTGAAATTTCAATTGCTTTATTTTTTCTTATATATCAAATTACTCTCACCTTCTCACCATCTCTTCTACAAACTCGAGTTCCACTACCACAAGCCATACCACAACATGCAGCCACCGACAACGTCTATTCCGACTATTTCCATCTTCGGCGACCAGCGTCTCACACAGCTATAAGCCATGTCCCGTGGCGCCTTATTCAGCCTCTGACAACACTTCTCCCATATTTAATGGCTACCATTTCTGCTCTATTACTTTCTTTTGTTATTTCAAGACAATATTCTACAAAGGAATTCGTAGTCTATGTGGTATGTATGCATTATGCGATCTGTTATATAGGGGTTGCTTTTCTTGGATAAGATTTCAATTGCAGAAATGTAATCTTCCTGAGTGTTTAATTCCGAATATTTAGCCCAAATATAATAACTATATGTATTTTTTATACAAATTTTACTATAACTCCTCTAATTTTGGGTGGGGGGTGGGGGGGCTAGAACCCCCATTGCCCCTACATAGTTCCTGATGGGTTTTATAGCACCTCCTATGTGTCATACTGATTCAAACTCATACCGGTTTGAACCGACTCAAGGATGAAAACTGATTAATCTTTCATAAAGCAGAACTTGAAAGATCAACCACCCAAAAACCCTAAAGGGTTGTTTATCACACAATATATGTATAAAAACCGAGATATATATATATATATGTACAACAATAATAATAAAAATCATGAAAATAAGAACATTCATATTATAATATAATCATAATTGATAATAAACTATATATATATATATATATATATATATATATATATATATATATATATATATATATATATTAAATAGATCGAAACTAGTATATATAAACAAAATATATATATATACTCGATCAATACAACATCATCAAGAACATGAGGATGAAGATGAAGTTCATACCTTTACTTACCTAGGGTTGCTCAAGTATTAATCCACCCGTAATGAGGCAAAACGAGATCCCGCTAGAAGGGTGAGCAAACCACGAACCTTGATCATGCTTGCTTGATGATCGACCAAAAACCGAGTCTCGGTTTTTCTTTGGTGTTCTTCGGCCGAAGCCTATAGGGAGAGAGGAGGATATAATTTTTCTTTTTTTGATTCCATAGAATTATCAACCCTAAACTCATATTCTAATCCTCTATTTATAAGCATAGATTCTAGGATTAGATTAGGAAACAATTTGAATATTTCATTATCATGAATTTAGAAACTTAATGACCAAGTTATCAATAATTAATAATAATAATAATAATAATAATAATATATAAATATAAATATATATATATATATATATATATATATGTGTGTGTGTGTGTGTGTGTGTGTATTAGGCCTTACGGCCATACATATATATATTATTTATATATATTATTTTTCTTTAATTATTAGTTCTTCTCCAAAATCAATAATTAAAACTTAAATTATTAATCTTGAATATTATTAGTTAACAATATATATTTATTAACTAATAAATATATATTTCATTCTTAATTAATTAACTTGGTAATTAATCCTCTCCGTAAGACAAAACCATAACTTACTAACACTGGTTTATAACTAACTGTTATTAAACCGTTCTCCCACTTGTGGTTGCATTACTTCTCGGATTATATGCCCTCACAGGTGTGACCCTTGAGTGCCTTATGGCATTGGACGTGGCATCAGGGTTCGACGGTTATGCACACAAGTCCTATCAGACTCTCACTTACCGTCAACCAGGGTACCTTGATGACACTGGCCTAAGGATACCCCTACACAAGTCCTTAGGTTAACCAAGCGATAAGAACTCTTATACCCCCATGTGTGAAAATAAATCCTTATAAAACAAACTGTTTTATAATTTATAAAACTAACTGTTTTATAATAAAACTTCATTAGAACCCCCAGTCTTATGATCGGGTATACTTTAGGCTTTTCCCTCTGCATCACGATGTTTCGATTATGAGTGTGAGCATGGTGTGAGTCAACTCTGAACATTCAGAACCTTTTCTCGACTATCCGATTTCAACTGAGTGATAAACGACAAACAACAAATCAGTTCGTTTGGGCATGGCCATGCACTTCTACAATCTACATCAGTCAAGAGGCCCGGAAACATCTCTCCTAAAAAGGAGGTGCAGAATGCCCCTCGCATACTTGCATTTGGCAACACGCTTTCCGCTGACACCGGATACGCCCGTTATTGCTACCCAGTTACGGCGTAGCGTTAGGTGCGACCCAAATGCCAGAAGTCCACACATCCCAAACCTTATATCTTAGGCTTGAGGACAACCTATGTGACGAATACCTTTGACTCATTAACCACACGGTATTCTTCACGATGTCACTATCCAGTATTCACACCCCTGGTGAATACCCGTACATCCTTGGCCTACACTCCTGGTAGCTATCTTCAATCACTATGAATCTCCACCAAGGATTATAATGAAGTTATTATCTCCCTAATCGAGGTTCCCACCAAGATAGGTAGTCACGGACAAGATTTTGAATAAAAAAACTTTTATTCACGGATATTACCAAAACATACAAAATCTATGAAGAGTAATGAGATTAATAATGTACTCTCCATATTCACCATCCTTGAATATAGTACAAAATTAATACTAGTCCATCGTCTCAATTCACCGCGTCTATTTGCGTTACTATGTTGGTTCAAGTGGACTTATCATGGATCACTTCTTGAAACCACAACATTACTATGAACTAAAAACAAGTATGCACTAACTAGTGCTACCACTCATTTTGCTAGATGATTTGTTTTCCGCAAACCTTGAAAACAAGTCTAGTTTTTTTAATTTTATCATATTTCCTGAACTTGGAGAACGGGATTAACTCCTTGTTCCTGAATATATAAAATTATCCCGTAACCATACCTAGTTACATTGTAGATGTATAAAACTTTTCTATTCCAAGAAATAGACTAAAATAATAAACCTTTTGTTTACACTAACCCGCAAACAAAATTTGATACTTAGTGTATAAACACTGATCTAATACGGTGTTTATTATTTTCAACACTTAATTCTTTTATATATATTAATATTGGACATCGAATTTCAAAATATAATTATGACATCCTGGGACTAATCCTAACACTTGGACCATTTTGAATCCTCAAAAACCCGTCATTAAAATTATATACATTCTTGAAATTCAACAAGCTAATAATCACTGCGTTTATCCAAAACACTTATTACCTTCTACGCAAATATATATACATATATATTTCAATTTATGCTTGATAAATACCTTTGCGTAAGTCAATTGCTCCCACTGACTATTATGAAAACATAGCTTTATTTAAAATACCTTATTGACTTGGTCAAACTTGACACAAAAGTCAAAATACTGATTTTGAGTATAAATCTAAAACTTAGATTTTGAATAAGAATCTTAAAATCGACGAAACCTTAGACTTGGATTATCCACATACCCACTATTTCCTATTAAGGAAATTGGATTCTCGAAACTTTACATGACTACAAGTATAACATACTTGTAAGGATTCTTATTTTAAACATGTGAGTACCCTTGATTATAATATCCATTATAATCATGCTCACCAATGTTTTATCCTTAAACACATTCCCAGAAATAATTATTATTATTTCAAGTGTTTAATACATAGGATCAACCACTAACAAGTCAAAAACTTTGACTTGTTAGTTAACCTCTAGTCAAACTTGACTAGATATAATCACAAACCACGTGCAAGGATATGTTACTAAATAATTCATTAATATTTTAAAACCACAATTTCAAAAAGTCTTATCAGCTTTGAAATGAAAAAATATTTTTAACTATGAATTATTAATATCCTTGTTTCTTCACGTGGGATCATTGCATTCTTGGCACCTTTCGCTTTCATTGACCTATTGCAATAAACTATTGCAAATGTCAAACACTACTTATAAGTTGAAAGCAAATACTGAAGTTAATCACCGAAGTTACTTGTGGTGTTAGACTAAACACTACCTTCGTGATGCTTCGGGCAGTTGACCTTGTACTGGCCAATCTCACCGTACTTAAAGCACCAATTCTCGGATTTTGCTTTGTTCAGTTTAAATCTATTGCCCTTGCCATTTCCATTTACCTTGGCACTGGGTGCAGATAGTCCTGGCTTGGTTTTACCCTTGCCCCTGCAGCTGCGCCCCTTCCTCTTATTACTACTACCCTTATCTACCATGAGAATATCTTTGGACTTAGTACCCATATTAGACTTAACTATCTTGAGCATCAAATGAAGCTCAGCTATGGATTTCTCCATGCTGTTCATGTTGTAGTTGACTATGAAAGGCTTATAGTCATCAGACAACGATTTAAGCATCATATCCGTTGCCAGCTACAACGGTATTGGGTGTCCAAGCCTTTCTAGGTGGTCCATGTACCCTTTCATTTTCATGACATGGGTACTAACCGAAGTACCCTTAGCCATCTTGCAAGTGTTTAGAGCCCTCGTGATATCGTACCATCCTGTACGAACCTGCTCCTGAAACATATCCCTCAACTGGCGGATCATGTCATAAGCCGATGTTTCCATCATGCTTATACACTATTAGCTGGGGCATTTCCCACCGGCTCCTCGAGGACATACCACTTTCTCTCATGCCTGAGCACGATCCGAAGATTTCACTCCTAGTTGAGAAAGTTAGGTCCGGCAAGCTTATCCTTCTCAAGGATAGAATGGAGTAAGAGGTTATTAGTGTTGGATGTGTTTGCCATCTACAATCTCAATCATGTAGTTCAATTAGTAACACACAATAGACTTTGCTAATACAAATCGATAAAACCCCTTAAATGATAGGTATTAGCCTTAGGATCCATATTTCACACACTTGACGCAAGGTTTGGGCACTTCCCGCCAAGTCATGCTATTTTTGGTAGGTAACACCCTTTACCAATCGTATCTATCTGATACGACTCCTAGAACTTCGTAGAGTACTTAGACAAAAATCTAGTATGTTTAACTCTACTCTAGTGCATTTTGGGCCGGGACTCCCGATTATCACCAAAATAGATCGCACCACCTAACAGTATGAATTCTGTCCGGGACTCCCGATTATTGCAGAACCTTTCATACCCTTTCCCGCAATGTTTTGAACCATGATGCCCAAGGTTTGGGCACTTCCGACACCCGAGTACCGTTTAACAGCAAAGGTGTACCATTAGATGAGTAGCACTACTGGTCTAAGATTTCAGTGGGTTTTATCCATGTTTGAAAAATGTGATTTCCAGTTTTGTAAAACCATTTTAAAACTATGTGTTTTAAAATCCGTATATCTTAGTATACCTTGAACTAGGTACACAATACGTCTTATGATAAAACCATCTTAAAAACAAACTGTTTTAAAATGTTGATACGACAATCATAAAATATTTAATTTTATAAAACTGTTGTCATATTCCAATTTTATCATATACCATAGTTTTACCTCTGTTTAATAAAAACTATTATTAACCTCCTGCTTTAATTTTATAGTCGCATAATAATCATAAAAGTAAAGTACAACCACACAGATAATAAACTTGTTATAGTTTTGCCAACTATGTCCTAAGGGGTCAACTAAGGACAAACTATACAAAGCTTGATCCCATAGCTTGATCTTGTGTTTAGTCTACTTGCTCCCACTGACATTGACACCTCCGGTCTTGACTCGAGCAATTCCATCTTGTTCCTCCATCTTTGAAAAACTCCATATTGATAGATCTTCGTCCTTGGTTTTGCAACAAACTAAACTAGAATACATGAAATCCTATTCTATTACTTTTACATTATAAAAGGGGTTGTAAGTGGCACGTAGGCCTCCCCAAAACCAAAATAAAGAAATAAGACAAAAACACAACCACAGGTCTAAGTTGGCAAAACCCATAACCTACATGTCCAACCATAACAAGAAAATACTGTTGACTTGTTTAAGTCAAGCATTTGTAGTTGACATGTAAAAACTACAAACGCGACTTAAAAATACTAATGTGACTTAGTATACAAGTCAAACTCATTCAACAGTTATATATAAACAATAAATAATGCAAACAACATACATACATCCTTAATCTATTAACCTTTCTCGTTATATATATATATATATATATATATATATATATAGTATATAGAAAATTAAAACTAGTAATCCTCAAACCTTTAAAGTTTAAACTATTGTTAAAACAAAACTTGTTTTAAACAATTCAAACTTTAAATCACCTTATCAACATAACTTGTTAATAATAACTAGGATTTCAAAACTTTTAAAGTTTATCCTTTAATCTAAAACTAAACTAGTTTAGATTAAAAAACTTTAAAACAATATTAACCAAACTGATTAATATTTGTATCATATAAAATTACAAACATATATAATAGATCACATAATATACTCATTGTGATAAACTGAGCCGAGGCTCTGATACCACTGATGAGTTTTATAGCACCTCCTATGTGTCATACTCATTCAAACTCAAACTGGTTTGAACCGACTCAAGAAAGAAAACTGATTAATCTTTCATAAAGCGGAACTTGAAAGATCAACCACCCAAACACTCTAAAGGGTCATGATCTTTGTTTATCACACAATATATGTATAAAAACCGAGATATATGTATGTACAACAATAATAATATGAAACATGGAAATAAGAACATTCATATTATAATACAATCATAATCATGATAATAAACTATATATATATATATATATATATATATATATATATATATATATATATATATATATATATATATATATATATATATATATATTAAATAGATCGAAACTAGTATATATAAACAAAATATATATACTCGATCAATACAACATCATCAAGAACAAGAGGATGAAGATGAAGTTCATACCTTTACTTACCTAGGGTTGCTCAAGTATTAATCCACCCTTAATGAGGCAAAACGAGATCCCGCTAGAAGGGTGAGCAAACCACGAACCTTGATCATGTTTGCTTGATGATCGACCAAAAACCGAGTCTCGGTTTTTCTTTGGTGTTCTTCGGCCGAAGCCTATAGGGAGAGAGGAGGAGATAATTTTTCTTTTTTTAATTCCATAGAATTATCAACCCTAAACTCATATTCTAATCCTCTATTTATAAGCATAGATTCTAGAATTAGATTAGGAAACAATTTAAATATTTCCTTATCTAGAATTTAGAAACTTAATGATCAAGTTATCAATAATTAATAATAATAATAATATAATATAAATATATATATGTATTAGGCCTTACGGCCATACATATATATATATATATATATATATATATATATATATTTTATATATATTATTTTCCTATTATATTCTTTAATTATTAATTCTTATACAAAATCAATAATTTAAACTTAAATTATTAATCTTGAATATTATTAATTAACAATATATATTTATTAACTAATAAATATATATTTCCTTGTTAATTAATTAACTTGGTAATTAATCTTCTTCGTAAATTAAAACCATAACATACTAACACTGGTTTATAACTAACTGTTATTAAACCGTTCTTCCACTTGTGGGTGCATTACTTCTCGGATTACATGCCGTCACAGGTGTGACCCTTGAGTGCCTTATGGCATTGGACGTGGCATCAGGATTCGACGGTTATGCACACAAATCCTATGAGTTCCGCCGCTGGACAATACAAATAGACGAGGACAAAGTGCAAATCAAATACATAGAATCACATATTCCAACACAAATCGATCGAATATAGCACCTTGAAGGTTTTCGTTTATGGTTGGTCGAAGTTGGGACCGTGAATGGCGGCTATAGACTCTGGTGGTTTATTCATTTTAATTTATATAAGTTACTTTTGTGTTTGAGTAATTGTGTTGTATCGATTATTAACTTTATATTAACCATCTAATATACTAATGTTTATGTTAAATTAATCTACAATGCTGAGATTTTTTAAAAATATTGGTGAATCTAGTTCAAGCGATATTTTAAAAACTAATAAATATTGAAGAGACAATTGTTAAACACAATAAGTAAAGATACCCACAAAAGTATATGAATGTTGATTTAGATTAACCTCTTTAATATCGGGTACAAGGATTGTAATAACTTTATGATATTTCTTTTGAATATATATATATATATATATAATGTTTTGTCGCTATTTTATAATACTTTTGATTTACATATTACCCAACACATAACTTATAAAAAATAGTTGTTTTGTTATCTAATTTTTTGACAGACTCATCTTGTCACATAATGAACCGGGATATGTTTGAATCCTAAATTCACAGAAGACAAAATTTTGTTATATTATTATAATTAACCAGCATGTGTGAACAAGAGAAATGTGAAAGCATAAGAATTTAGAACATCTACTAAGAATATGAAATTTAATACCATTTTAGAATCATTAGATATCTAGCATGCAACATGAGACATTGCGAATGCATACATTATACATATGCATGTACATATATGATATCCCTAGCTAGAAAGTCAAAAGCATAACATAGGTAAGCAGATTGCTTTGACATATATATATATATATATATATATATATATATATATATATATATATATATATATATATATATATTGAGAGGTTTAAATAATAACCTTAAATTAATATATATATATATATATATATATATATATATATATATATATATATATATATATATATTGAGAGGTTTAAATGAGAACCTTAAATTAATTGAGAATGGGAGACTCAATCCCAGCCGTCCAATTCCCACTCCTTCAATGTCATTGTCCACCCATGAATTCCTCACATGCACTCTGCCACACTCGAATCCCCCACGCTTTCCATCCATAAATTCCACTTACAAAATGAATGGCTGAGATGGAGTCTCGCATTTTCAATTAATTTTTCATTCTCATTTGAACATTCTCATATATATATATATATATATATATATATATATATATATATATATAATATAGGGTTAAAGCCATAAAATAACGGTCTACTTTTCCAATTTTCCCATTGTGGCACGTCATGTTTTTTTTTTACATATTTGGCCAGTAAACTTATCAAAACCGGTTGATATGGCTATTTCGTGACCTGCAACCTTTTCAGCCTGTTTTTTTACGATTTTTGAATCTATTTTTGATTGTTTTGTGTATTTTTTGTGTAGAAGCTTGTAATTTATCATTAAACCTTTCAAATGACACAAAATTCATAAATTTTCGTCAAGTATTGAGGGAGAATTTCGAGCTCAAAGTTTTGTTTTTTTGTGTTAATGGGTTCGAAAACAGGGTAGAAAAAAAATATGTGTTTTTAGCTTGATTCTTGATCATTTTACATAATTCTTTTTATAGATTGTCGTAGATAATCTTTTTACCTTTCAATGGATACTAAATTCATGAAAACCCATCAAGTGTAGGCCAAGTTATTGTTAATTAAAGTCGATAATGACCCTATTCGACACCCTTACGGTATTTCGATAAATTGACACATTTTAAACTCGTTATTATTCGTTTTTTTGTACTACTTGATAGACAACTTGATTACCTTTCCATAGACTCAAGAATTATTAATTTTCATCAAGTATAAATGAAGAATTTCGGATTTAAAGTTTCGATTTTAAGGTGAAGAAGAAAAGGGGGAAGGTGACCTGCTATAGCAGGTCAAAATAACCTAAATGGCCATATCAACCTGTTTTAATAAGTTTATTGGCCAAAAGTGTAAAAAAAAACATAACGTGTCACAATGGGAAAATGGGGAAAGTAGACCGTTATTTTATTGCTTTAACCCTAAAATATACCATATTATAAAACATTTAGTATTTTTGGTTAAACTTTTAAGAATTATGTAAGATGAAATTACTAATATAACCTCATCTTACCCTAAAAGAAAACAATTAAATGGACTTAATTATATTCTGAATTACCATTATAATAACTAAACATTTATTAATAAATAATATTTAAAAGTCAAGTCAACACAAACTAATTTGTAACCTATAAGATATTATAACAAATTAAATAAATATTAATAAATATTTAAAGCAATAAAGAAATTGAAAAGCAGAAAAAAATATAGATGTTGCGGATGAAAGCTATTCAATATCATCATAGTACGTGGATATGATATCCCTACTTTATCGAAAACATGTTAGCGAGTGAAAATTATTTGTCGTCGCCGCATTGTGCCCCTACTATGCTAGTGTGTGTGTGTGTGTCTATATATATATATATACATTTATATATATATATATATATTGCAAAAGTTCAAATGATAACCGTTTTTCGTATGAGAACTGTTTTTAACGCCATAAATGACTCATTAATAGGGATATTTTGATAATTTCTATATTTACTTAACCGTGAATTGCGTCCGGTTGAGCCATCATTAATTTGTGAGGCTTGATTTTCCCGAAATAACCCTCATTAATGCGTCATTAATGAATCATTAAGCCGCCATAAAATCTTAGCCATTGATTAATGTTAATTAAGGGCTAAGATTGGTTCTCGCAGTTCTCGTACGAAATACAGTTCTCGTTTGAACCCTCACACATATATATATATATATATATATATATATATATATATATATATAGGTTTATTTGAGAACCGTTTTCATTACGAGTATCGTGAGAAACAATCTTGGCACTTAATTAAAATAAATCAATAATAAAAATGACGACTCATTACTGATACATTAATAGCTCATTAATAACGCATTAATGACTCATATATACAATTGGGTTTGGTACTTTGGCTATGTAAACTCTAATCTACGTCGTCTCTAATAATTCCTAAAGGATTAAAGGTTAAAGAGGTCCATCCATATCGTTGATCAAAAATTGGTGTATGATTGGTAACCGATTATGAAATGATATTTCCGAGTTCGTTTAACGTGGTTTCTATAAAATACAATGAGTCCATCACTTCCCATGGATTTCAATAAATGAATAAAAAATCGAAAGAAGTAACGATGTATGATATAATTATATATTTTGTCAAATTCTTCCTCGTTTTCAACTTGATTTTACATACTCTCGCACATGGTCCAATACAATTAGATTGTATATCTTTGGAATGTATTAATTTTTTAGGGCAATTAAGAACATTACTCGGGTTTAAACTTGGTGTTAAATTGAGATTAAGCAAGGTTCACCCCTTTTTGATAGTTTGTGGGACCTACATGTACTTATATATAACTAGAACAACTCCTTACTTCATTTGAAAGATGGAAGCCACTCAAAAGGACATCTTTTTGATTCACAAAGTGTGTGAGATATATGAAAAAATTGCAAAGCTTCAAACGCTTAAACCTTCTAAAGATGTCAACGATTTATCTAGGCCTGGCAATTCGGGTCGTGTTCGTGTTAAATGGTTCGGGTCGTGTTCGTGTCAACCATTATCGTGTCACTTTCGTGTCGACCCATTCTTGACCCGGTTTAGTTTCGTGTCGTGTTCGGTTCGTGTCACTTAATTCGTGTTCGGTTCGGGTCGTGTTTTCGTGTCGACGCATTTTTTGGAGAAAAAATCAAGTTATGTTTTTGGTCAAATAACTTGACTTTCATGTCGGTTTTCATATCGATTATTTTTTAGAAATTGACAAATCTTATCAACTCTATCCCATATAGAAAATCTAGATAAACAAATATATTTTACAGCATACACAAACATATATATTGTATATATATGAACATATATATTTATAAACAACATATATATATATATATATATATATATATATATATATATATATATAGGCAAAAGTTCGAACGAGAACTGTTTTTCGAACGAGAACCGCGAGAATCAATCTGAGCCGTCCAATTCCCCTCCTTCAATGTCATTGCTCATCCATGAATTCATCACATTCACCCTGCCACACTTGATCCCCTCACACTCCACATCCATCAGTTCCACTTTATCAAATCAACGGCTAAGATTGGTTCTCGCAGTTCTCGTACGAAAAACAGTTCTCGTTTGAACCGTCCCATATATATATATATATATATATATATATATATATATATATATATGCAAAAGTTCGAACGAGAACTGTTTTTCGTACGAGAACCGCGAGAACCAATCCGTGCCGTCCAATTCCCCCTCCTTCAATGTCATTGTCCACCCATGAATTTATCATATGCTCCCTTCCACACTTGATCCCCTCACGCTCCACATCCATGAATTCCACTTTATCAAATCAACGGCTAAGATTGGTTCATGCGAGAACCGCGAAAACCAATCTCGGTCGTTCCTTGGATATGGGAAGTTTCATGGATGGTCAGCGTGGAGGGATAGAGTGTGGCAGGGTGCATGTGAGGAATTCATGGGTGGGCAATGACATTGAAGGAGGGGGAATTGGACGGCTCAGATTGGTTCTCGTGGTTCTCGCACTAAGAATGGTTCTCGCAAGAACTTTTTCCTGTATATATAAGCAACATAAACAGAATACATATGCCGTGCTCTTGACTCTGTATATTTATGTAGTTGTTTGTATCAATTTACCTCCAAAATGTTTGTATATTTGTATATTCTAGATAAACATATATATTTTACAAGTCAGCAACATATATAAGTATAAATGCATATGGACTGGATTGATAAACAACATATATATAAGTAACATAAACAGCAACCCAAAGCAACGCTGGGAGGCTAGGATACACACGTTCTTTCCCCTTTCCCCCTTCCCCCTTTTCTTCTTCCTTAATTCTTATATCTATTCTTAATTTCTTATGAATATTTATTAATTTTATCAAAATTAAGATTGGCGATATTTGATTTGACTCACAATTTTGGAGGTAAAATGAAAATACTGAAAATGAGTCCCGCCATTTTGATACTAACTATACTAGTTACTAATTTAATGACTTAGTTTATATTTATAATTTAAAATTTCTAAATATTTTTAAGTTAAATTTTTTTTGGGTTTTTTTAATTTTTATTATAAAAAGATCGTGTTAAACGGGTTAACTTCGGGTTATCGTGTCGTGTTCGTGTCGAAAAGTTTCGTGTCATTTTCGGGTCGACCCATTTCTGACCCAGTTCAGTTTCGTGTCGTTTTCGTGTCAACCTAAATTGTGTTAGGTTCGGGTTGAGTTTCGAGTCATGTCAGGATTTGCCAACCCTACATGTATCCCACACTCTTCTATCAACGTAGACACACTCCCGGACGATGTTCAGGAAATGAGATCTAAGCTCATCAGACTTTGTGGTGAAGCTGAAGGACATCTTGAAGCTCACTTTTCCACCATATTAGGTACTTTCCAAAATCCACTTGACCATCTCAATTTCTTTCCATACTACTCCAATTACCTCAAGCTTAGTCGTCTGGAGTATGATATCCTCAATCAATACTACTCTACCCTGACACAAACCCCCAAGAGTGTCGCATTTGTGGGGTCTGGCCCCTTACCTTTGACCTCAATTGTCTTGGCCTCTCATCATCTTAAAGACACGACTTTTCACAACTACGACATTGACCCTACGGCAAATTTGATGGCCACACGTCTTGTTTCATCTAGTCATGACTTGTCCAAAAGAATGGTCTTCCATACTGCTGATATAATGGATGTGACTGATGAGCTAAAAGAGTATGACGTTATTTTCTTGGCTGCACTTGTGGGAATGGATATTAATGAGAAAGCTAAAGTTATTGAGCATTTGGCCTAGTACATGGCCCCTGGTGCCATTCTCATGCTTAGGAGCGCCCATGGTGCTCGTGCTTTTCTTTACCCAGTAGTGGACCCTAAAGTTCTTCTAGGCTTTGAGGTTCTCTCAATTTTCCATCCAGATGATGATGTCATTAATTCTATTGTGATCTCACTCAAGTATGTGGAACCTGCTAACCTTGAATGGAATCATGATCTTCATTTAGGGATTAGCTCCGTCATCCTTTCAACTTGCAAGTATTGTGAGTTACAAGCTTTCAACAGTCCACTTAACCATATCAAAATGATAGATGACTAGACATCATTAATTCCATCATTACTGAGATTTTTTATGTTGTAGCTAATATCTATACGTACGAATGAATGGCTAAAGGTGTGTGACTAATCGTAATTGTCTAAGTACCGTGTTATATTACTGAGTGTGAAGAAATAAAGTTTCGATATTGACTATTTTTAATATTATTATTATATTATAGAAATCACTCAAGTTAATTATGTTTTATACATGTGATGATTTTATGTACAATACCATTATTTCATAGTGCTCATGGTCATTACTATGTTATGAAGTGTTTTGTAGGGCATAAAACAAACGCAGCGGAGAAAAACAAAAACCCCCTCCAGTGATCTCATCTAACTCGTACAGGAAACTAAATAGAGAATAAGGATTAAAGATTATACCTTTTAGCAAAAACTTGAAACTTCAATCCAGATGGCTAAAGGTAGAACATCGCTACTGCACCACCTCGAACAGGCTGCTAGACCGCCACAAGATATCACCAAAAACTCAATCACGCAAGCCTACGCGCGTGTGTGTGTGTGTCAGCCAAGGCCAAGAACCCCCTTGGGGCCTCCTTATGTTCGACGCAGAGAGAGAGAAAGGGGAGAGGCTATGGTTTCTTTTTTGCAACTTATGATTTTCTTATGATTCCTTAAACCTTAAAAGGTTATTTATATTATAAACCTTATTAAGACACAAGCCCATTTAATTAAAGCCCAGCTTTAATTAAACTATCACCTAATTGCATAAAATACCCTTGACCTTTCTAATTAATTAATAACTATTAATTAATTGGTCCAATTAATATTTAAACTTAAATATTAATTTCCCATTTAAAATAATAAATAAATATTATTATTTTCTTTCTCAATAATTAATTAACTAATTAATTATGCCACACACATACAACTTGGTAAAAATCCAAATAGTTCTAAACGGGTGTGTAGCAGTGTGATCCTTTAGTGTCACATAGTATTGGACACGATGACACGTGTTATCTATCTCTGCACATAATCTAACAGTCTCTCACTTGTGCAAGATAAGTAACACTCCTTGTATACCGTTGGCCTAAGGAGGTCCCTAGCTAGACACTTAGGTTAACCATACTACGAGATCTCTTACATCTAGAGATATAATCCACCCCTTGGATTATCTAGGCTTTTCCTTTTGCATCGCGATATTCCGTAATGTGAGTATTAGACATGGAGCAGGAATCTTATTCTAAATACTCAGATTTTCTCGACTCTGATCTCGACACTCTACAGTTATGGTTTACCGAATGAAACCTATCATTCTAACTGAGCGCGGCCATGCATTTTCAGTAGTCTCAATCGTCGAGTGGCCTAGAAATATCTCTCCTAAAAGTAGGAGGTGCAAATCTCATCTTGACTATTTGCAATTTCAGTACACAGCTTCCGCTGCACCTAGACATGTCCCTTATAATAACCCTGTTACGGCGTGACGTTAGAACGCGCTAAAGCACAGTAGTTACTGCGCCCCAAACCAAATATCTCAGGTCTAAGGACAACCTATCAAGTTTACTTATGATAATGCTTCATGAAGTAAACTCGATGCGGATCACCCCCAATATTTATCCCTCCTGATAAATATCTATGAATATTTGGTCACAACCTTGTGCTTTTATTCAACCCCGAATAAATCATCAAACATTCATAATAGCGTTATCTCCCTAATGTAGCTCCCACTACATTAAGTAGCTATGGCATTTAGACAATTCATAACTTGAATTTGTCATGGATAGATTAAAACATGCTAAAAATAGACAACGAGAAACAATTATGTAAATACCTCCTATTTCAATCCCATGAAATGTAAATACATAATAAAAGAGTTTCAAGTTACATCTATAATAATAATCAAAAACTTGAACTAGCTGTTATATTCTAGGTACTGCATCCCTATAGAATTCGCATGTATCTCATGCTTAGCTCTAGCTAGCAGCTTCGTCAACGGGTCAGCAACGTTGTCGTCCGTCGGTATCTTTTGCAGTCTAATATCTCCTCTTCCAATGATCTCTCGGATTAGGTGATATTTTCTGAGTACATGCCTAGTCCGCTGATGATCTCTTGGCTCTTTAGCTTGCGCCACAGCCCCTGAGTTATCACAGAATATATCAATCGGCCTAGAGATACTGGCAACAACTGTAAGATCCGAGATAAAATTCCTCAGCTAGACAGCTTCCTTTGCCGCATCACTTGCTGCAATATATTCTGCCTCTGTAGTCGAATCTGCTATTGTATCTTGCTTCTGAATTTTCCAAGATATAGCTCTTCCGTTTAGGGTAAAGACAAATCCTGACTGCGACCTAAAGTCGTCTCTGTCGGTTTGGAAACTAGCATCAGTGTAACCAGTTACACTAAGCTCGTCCATCGAACGTCAATAAACTAGGAACATGTCTTTTGTCCTTCTCAGATACTTGAGAATATTCTTGATAGCTACCCAATGAGCTTCACCCGGATTTTTCTGGTATCTACTCGTGACACTTATGGCATAGGCAACATCGGGCCTAGTACATAACATGACATACATAATTGATCCAATTGCCGATGCATATGGAATCAATTTCATCTTGTTCTAATCTTGACTAGATACAGAACATTGAGCCTTGCTCAAAATCGTGCTAGATTGCGTCGGAATAAATCTTTTCTTGGATTCATCCATCTTGAATCTTTTCACGACTTTGTCAATATATGTACTTTGACTAAGTCCGATAAGCCGCTTAGATCTATTCCTATAGATCTTAATACCAAGTATATAAGCAGCTTCTCCCAAGTCTTTCATCTGGAAACATTTACCTAACCAAGATTTTACTCCTTGTAATACTGGTATATTGTTTCCTATTAACAGTATGTCATCTACATAAAAGACTAGGAAGGTTACCGCGCTCCCACTGAATTTAGTGTAATGATTCGAACTCACTTTTGGTAAAACCAAACTCTTTGATGTGCTCATCAAAGTGTAAGTTCCAGCTTCTAGATGCCTGCTTCAACCCATAAATGGATTTTAGCAACTTGCATACTTTATTAGGATTATTTGGATCCGCAAAACCATCCGGTTGTATCATGTATATGTCCTCTGTCAACTTCCCGTTAAGGAAGGCGGTTTTGACATCCATCTGCCATATCTCATAGTCAAAATATGCTGATATGGCCATATGAATTCTAATGGTCTTAAGCATTACCACTGGGGAAAAAGTTTCATCATAGTCAACACCATGAGTTGGCGTGAAACCTTTTGCCACTAACCTAGCTTTATAGGTATGCACCTTTCCATCCATGTTGGTCTTCTTCTTGAAGACCCATTTGCACCCAACAACTTTGCTGTGTTGAAGCAAATCTACTAACCTCCAAACTTGGTTGTCATACATCGATTGCATCTCTGCCTCCATGGCTTCTAGCCATTTCTCAGATTCTAAACCTGAAGCGACATCTTGGTAGGTGGTGGGTTTTGAAATATCCCCTTCTTGGCAACAAGGAATCCTAGATACCTATCTGGCTTATGACGGGGCCTACTAGATCTGTGAAGGTCTTGTGTTTGCACTTCTTCCTCAACCGCATACTCGGGTTGAGATTCAACAATTCTTTGTTGAATTACGGGTTTGATTATCGGTGGTGGTGTTATCTCTTCCTCTTCAATTTTTTGAAGTTCTATTTCTTTTCTTGGAATCTCTGAGTTTAGAAACTTTTCTTCCAAGAACACCCCCTTACGAGCAACAAAAACTTTGTTCTCGTCTGGGTTGTAGAAATAGTATCCCATTGTTTCCTTGGGATAACCCACAAAGATACACTTATCTGTTTTAGGATTGAGTTTATCTGTGAATGTTCGCTTAACATACACCTCACATCCCCAAACCTTGAGAAAAGACATTTTGGGCTTTTTCCGCGTCCATACCTCGAACGGTGTCTTTTCAACCGATTTTGTCGAAACCCGATTCAGCATGAACGCCGCTGTCTCGAGTGCGTGCCCCCAAAACGACAAAGGCAATGAACTTCGACTCATCATTGATCGTACCATGTCAAGCAATGTACGATTCCTCCTTTCTGACACACCATTCATCTGTGGTGTATACGGAGGTGTGAGTTGTGAAACAATCCCACATTCCTTCAAATGATCGTCGAATTCCTGACTCAAATACTCACCACCTCGGTCGGACCGAAGCAGCTTTATCTTTTCCAGCTGATTTTGTACTTCATTCTGAAACTCTTTGAACTTGTCAAAACTTTCAGATTTAAGTCTCATAAGATAGACATAACCGAACCTACTGAAGTCATCAGTAAAGGTAATGAAGTACCGGTATCCTCCTCTAGCCTCTGGAGTAAAGGGTCCACACACATCTGTGTGTATTATCTCTAGTAGCTCACTAGCCCTTTCATTCTCACTGTTGAAAGGCTACTTTGTCATTTTACCAGACAAACAAGATTCACAAATATCATAGGACTCCAAGTCAAATGGTTCTAGAATTCCGTCATCTCGGAGTTTCTCTATGCGTTTCTCGTTTATATGTCCTAAACGACAATGCCAGAGGTAAGTCTGATTCAACTTACTCTTGGATCTTTTACTTATATGATATATGTCTTTTTCATCGTTATCTAGATTTAGCGTGTATAGACCATTTTGTGGAATAGTTTTAAAATAGAAAACATCATTTTTAAAACAAGAAATCACTTTACTATTCATAACATAGTTAAAACCACAGTCTATAAGCAAATCAAACGAGATAACATTTTTGATAAGTCTAGGAACATAATAACAAGGTTCTAGTTCTAAGACCATGCCCGAAGGCAAACTAAGACAATATGTTCCTACAGCTTCAGCACCAACCATAGAGCCTTCGCCTACGCGCAGGTCCATATCTCTTTGTCTTAGCTTCCTACTTCTCTTGAATCCCTGCAAATGATTGCATATGTGATGACCACATCCGGTATCCAATACCCATGATTCATAAGAAGTAATAAGACAATCTATCATAAAGATACCTGAGTCATTAGGCGAACCAATGTCCAGCTGATCTATGTTGAGTGAGTGCTCGCATGAATCCTTGCCGCCACAGTCTGGGAAACAAATTTCTCCAAGCTCTTCCAACCAGTCATCTTCCTGCATAGGGTCCACAACTGTTGACTCTAGCTGCTTTGGATTCAACTTATCGCTGATGCACATAAGGATCTCGTGCAGCTCTACGACGGTTATCTCAAAATCACCGATGACATACATTACCCTTCTCTAGTAATAATGATAAAGAACCAAACTAGAGCATGACTAGCTCATGTAGTTTTGATTTTGACCCAAAGTTTTTATAGCAATCCAAGAGCCTTCTCATGTTAATGAGATGACCGCTAATCGGCTGGTTTTCTTTCATCCTCGCTGAAAGAATTCCCTTTATCAGCAAGATACGACATATTCGTTCACTGTACTTGAACTTTTTCTCCAGTCCCTGAACGACCTCAAAATATGACTTCTCTTCGGAGATCATCCGTAAACTTGGATGAAGCTGTGAGAACGAGAATCGACATAACGTCAGATTCGTCAGCCAGATACTGATATTAAGCATCATTCTCACTATCCTGGGCATCTACCCCTGGTCGTTCTGGAGGCAATGTCTCTATGATGTGTAGCTTTCCCTGTGCATCTAAAAATTCTTTAAATGCATCTTCCAAACAACAAAGTTTTGACCTGAAAGCTTCCACTTGCCGATGATGAGGCTTAGAGATTCCTTGGGTGAATAGAACGGAATAATAGATAAAAAAGATATCTACAGAAAAAGAAAAGATAAAACCAATTCAGTAATGTGATTATATCCTCTAATAATTATTACCTTTTAAAAATAAATTATTAGACTAGGATCCATATTTCACATTTCCTGATGCAAGGTTTGTGCACTTCCCACCGGGACAATGCTATTTCTGGTAGGTAAACCTATACCAATCGTATCCTACCTGGACACGACTCCTAGATCCGCGGGACATCCACTACAAGAACCGTGCATGCTTTAGTCCCTCTAGTGCATTTTGGGCCGCGACTCCCGATTATCACCAAAATAGATCGCACCACCTAAGACAGTGTGAACTCTGGTCGAGACTCCCGATTATCACAGAGTCTTTCACACCCTTCCCCGCAATGGTTTGAACCCGAATACCCAAGGTTTGGTCACTTCCGACACCCGAGTACCGTTTAACAGGAAAGGTGTACCATTAAGTGGGTAGCACACTGATCTAAGATTTTTCTAAAAAGGATTTTGGCAGTTTTCTTTTAAAAACACTGTTTAATAATAACAATTATTGTTTAATAATGGCAATTATTAAAACCCTTGTTTTATTTCATCGTGAGAATCACAACCACGCATATATAATATGTAAAGAAATAAAACAACCACAAACAACTATGCCTTAGCCTTGCCCTCAACTAGTGTCGGTTCCGTGAGCCACACGAAAAATCCGACGGTCCAAAACCTAAGTGGAAAACAACACGCATGACATGGCATTCTGAAGCTCCCACTGGCACCTGCATCCAATCTTGCTCTTTGCTCCTTGATCCTTTAAACCAGCTTTAAGTCTATTCTATTTATATACTATTCTATTTAAAACGAAAAAACTAGAAATATAAAATTATAAGATGATCAAAGGCATGCAGGCCCGCTAATCTAGTACTTTTACATGATAGAATAGGGGTTGTAAGTAGCACGCAGGCCTCCCCACACCATAGAATAGAAAAACCAATCACAACCACAAATGCAATAAATAAAAGCAATCCACAAGGTCTAGGGCTCGGCTATGGCATCCCAAACATGTATAAACTAATACATTAAGTAAAAACAACTGATTTCTAATTATTCATCTTGATAAAAATACTGATCTTAACAACCTGTTAAAATCCCATATATTGTTTTCCTGTTACTTGCAATAAATATATATTTTAAGTTTTATACTTGATAATTAATCAAAAACTCAAAATAATATTTAAACCTAAAATTAAAATCAACAATTGTATTTTAATTTTACATTGACCGCAAATATCCGAACCGCGAGCTGGGCCAAATATTTAAGACTGGGTCAGAACCCAAAAAGGGTTGGGCCGTAGCCCTCTCGAGCCAAGACACAGATGGGCCGGTCGTGGTCCCTGAGCCGAAGCCACACCACGCCGTAGTCGATGCCCTGCGGCCGTACGCCACCACGTCGCCGACCACCTAACTCAGTGGTTCCGATCGGCTTCCGCCGCCTGCTAGGCTTCAGTCGATCATCGACCGGCAACCGCCGCCCCGCCTGGGACTACCGTCGACCAGCAACGCCCACGAGCTGGGACGCGACCGCAGACACCGCCTGAGGCTGCCGCCGATGATGGTGGTGTTCTTCAGTTTCATTTTTCGCAAATAACAACAATAAAATTAACAGATTTGATTAAAAATTAAATCTAATTAATCCTTTTATCAAAAAGCAATTAATTTATCCAATAAAAATCAAAGCTTGATTTTTATTATCCTGGATAATCAAAAAACTTTTTCTTGATAAATCAAACCCTTTTCATCAGAATAAGAAGAAACCTAACCAGTTCCCTACGAGGTTAGAAGTGGCTCTCATACCACTGAAGGGTTTTGTAGGGCATAAAACAAACGCAGCGGAGAAAAACAAAAACCCCCCTCCAGTGATCTCATCTAACTCGTACAGGAAACTAAACAGAGAATAAGGATTAAAGATTATACCTTTCAGCAAAAACTTGAAACTTCAATGCAGATGGCTAAAGGTAGAACACCACTACTGCACCACCTCGAACAGGCTGCTAGACCGCCACAGGATATCACCAAAAACTCAATCACGCAAGCCTACGTGCGTGTGTGTGTGTGTGTGTGTTCAACCAAGGCCGAGAACCCCCTTGGGGCCTCCTTATGTTCAACAGAGAGAGAGAGAGAAAGGGGAGAGGCTAGGGTTTCTTTTTTGCAACTTATGATTTTCTTATGATTCTTTAAACCTTAAAAGGTTATTTATAATATAAACCTTATTAAGGCCCAAGCACATTCAATTAAAGCCCAACTTTAATTAAACTATCACCTAATTGCATAAATTACCCTTGACCTTTTTAATTAATTAATAACTATTAAGTAATTGGTCCAATTAATATTTAAACTTAAATATTAATTTCCCATTTAAAATAATAAATAACTATTATTATTTTCCTTCTCAATAATTAATTAACTAATTAATTATTCCACACACATACAACTTGGTAAAAATCCACATGGTTCTAAACGGGTGTGTAGCAGTGTGATCCTTTAGTGTCACATAGTATTGGACACGATGACACGTGTTATCTATCTCTGCACATAATCTAACATGTTATATACTAGCATATTGTATTGAAAAGTTTTACATATGATATATGTTCTTAATTGTTTATTGAAATGATTTTTATGATAATATATTGAATGATAGCTAAGGATATCATGTATGACATCTTATTGCTATTAATATTAACTAGCTAAGCGACCCGAGTATCAACACGGGGTATGATATAAGACAAACTTAAATTTATATAGTTTTAAATAGTACTAACACATAAAAGTATTATAAAACATAGATAGGAATATAATTTCTTGTAAGAAATGATAAACATTACAGAATTTTGAAATTCATACATAAGATTATGATTAGATTTTTTTGTAAAACCTCTTTATATTAAACATTCTTGGTTTTATTAGTAGGGTTGCTTTCATCATCACAAATTAAAACTTCTAACATCTCCTTACTCTTCACTCGAGAAACCGCCACATGTAATTATCCATGAGTGAAAACGGGTCGTCTAAAAAACAATTTAACATTCGATAAAGACCTTGTCTTTTGTTTATCGTCATTACAAAACAAACCAAGAGAGGAGATTGCCTTTGTTGGAACTTGGTATTGTAAAGATATAAATTTTTATATAGATTTTATATAAAATTTATGTTATGTATAAAGTTTTGGTTCTTGCTTCCTTCTTCGATTAAACATGTAGATGCTGTGTTGACGTACAAACCAAACACGAAGGGTCTAAAAAGGTGAAATGAATCAGAATGATTTTTAATGTGTATAATTATTATATGTGTATTAACATATGTATACATTACAAAATGAAAGCATTACAAGATTTATTACCAAGGAATAGTTGTTCAAAACACCCTCATTAAACTTTTTACAGAAATAACGGCGCAATCCAAATGGGAAATGCACCGGTTCAACTTCAATACGTTTAGCAAGCTCTTCCGTTTTTGCCATTTCCCCTGCTCATAAACAAATTAATACACATAAGAATGGAATTAAAAAAAATAATCAAAAGCATAGTTGATATATTGAACACACTAATACTCAGTAATTGCCAACATATTACTTGACTCTACATTCTGAATGATAAAATTTAACTATTTGGTTTTAATAATGAGCTCCGCTGTTGTTAAAATCAAATACTGAACGATGCCTAACATTAACAATGAATCTCGAAAATCAATAGAAATCGGCTTAACACCCCTAGCTTTTTAGGTAACATACTATAGGAAGACCTTACAATTATATTATTTCATATATATTGGCAAATTAGAACTTTTCAGATTTATCAACAGAGCATTTTATTTAGAAAAAATGAGATACTGTTGTACATATTTGGTTCTTATTCTGATTTTATATTACTATCGATTCTGTGAGTTAGAATTTCAGTTATGAATCAGGCTTTGTAAGTACTATTTTCATAAACATAAGCATTTCCAAACACCATCTCATTGGCACATTTTATTACACCTGATTATCCAATTTTAAGTATTCAGCATCACATAATTACTATCAAAACACTGTTTTAGATAAATCTCAAACTGAAATAGGGTAAAGAAATAAAGGAATAACTTTGAAAATGGGAGATTTTAACAATAATAAATCATCAGAATATATTTTAGAGCACCTACAAAGTCAATCTGCATAGTCAAAATCAAAATGCACCAAAAAGATAGAAACTTAGGGACATACACCAAGAATTTCATGCTTCAGCTTCATAAAATAGGGATGTACATACCAAAGAAATAATTGAGAAACCCCACAACTGTAACTGAAAAGATAAAAAAAGACTTCGAAATTTTATTGCAATAGATCTGATCTAAAACAGATGTGCCTAAATAAAATCTATTAGCACCATAAATAATCTAATATCATCCGATCAATCACAAACATAACTTACAAAAACAACAAATCAAAACAGCAATAGAATGATACCTTTATAAGGTTGCAGGAGGCTGCTGAGTTTTGACCAGAAAGAGATTATCGAGGGTTTTGTACCGATCAGAAAAGAATCTATCGCAGATTGTGAAGACAGCTTAAACCCAGCTTCCATTGCACAATCGGTTTCGAAGGAAGGTCGATAGTGAAGTCTATAAATTCGAATCAGAACAATAGTGTGAGGGAAAAAATAACCTTATGTAATTCATTAGGAGGGAGGTACGTAAACAAAAAACTATTTCATTCCTCCTTTTGTCTTCGTTTCGGTTATTATTAGTGCTTATTAGAAGGAAAGATAAAAGCACTAATAGGTACTTTTTTATCTATTCCTTTTTCGGTCTTGCAGCTCTACACATAGCATAGGACTCTTGTCCTACACATGTCTACGGAGCACTGAAAAGGAAGATATTGTAGTTCCCATGGTACTTATATTAACTGGTTTGATATATTTTATTGATTTCATATCGGCAAATCCTAAAAATACAGAGTCAAAACAACTTTGTGTTTATAAAATTAAAACATAGCAACGTACAACAGCATTTTGTAACTTATTGTGTTCTCACAAGCAACTCAAAAGACATGGTAAATAAAAGCCACAAACACAAACATTGATGCATAGTAAGATATAGTATGGGTAGGAGGCAAAAGATATGATGAAGACATAATTTAAAAATTCTTACCCATGCTAAAGTAGTTCCAAAATCCTCCCTGGAATGTGTGGTACCCTTCGTGTAAAAACAACCACCATCAAATGCTGGACACTAACTATTCATATAACGCAAGCATGCAACAATACAGCAAAGCAAAAGCACACGATTTCATAAACCATTATATTATCAGAATGTCATGGCGTGCATGATTTTTAAGAACTAATTGAAAAGAAAAGACTAAAATAATTAATAAAAAAATTAGTACCTCATCCAATGCATCCGGTTGGGAAACATGGTCAGAAGCATTTTCTCCGTCGAAACTTTCATCCTCGTGAGAACATGTCAGCTGAAGCTGAACAAAGCTGAAGTTAGCTATTCTTACTTTTGAGATATAGACTATATATGATACATGCACATCAAATATATCTAGATTTTGCATAAAGTTACAGTCATTCGTGGTTGCAAGGAAATTATATACACTAAATGTTGTTAATCATCTAAAAGTCTACATCATATTAAAATTTCACTCTTTTAGAACACCAATGTAAATCAGGTCAAAGTGTTACAGCTTAAATTACAGAAACATAAGTTTTCTAAAAAGCCCAAATTGGTAAATTTCTTGTTGGTTTCATATATAAAATAGGAATGATAGACCACAATTAAGTTTCCATGGTACCAATGTACCATATCCACCCATATGCTACACTGCTAACAGAAGTATTAAAAATGTGTATTTATCAGTAGAACATATGATTGAGATAGTTAAAGCAGAGTATCGACTTCAAACCGTGCAGACCAAGACAGATTTAAAGCATCTAATGCAAGAAGACGTATCCTCTTTTTTTTCTTCTATGGAAACAAAATACATTTATATGAAGCATAAACATTATTTCTATCAAAGTTCCACTGGTCAATTTAGTTCGAAGTTAAATAAGATATATAAGCATAATTTATTATGATAAGTCACTATCTCGACAGATAAATACCAGCAAAATATAATTTAGATTTTCTTTTCTTTTCTATCTTATGCATCATGAAAATACTAACTCACCTATCAACTTTCAACTCTTTCGCATCTCTTACTTGATGAAGAAACATCTTCACGTATTCAAGGTCGGTCCCAGGGGTTTTTCTTCCCCTATAAATCAGCATAAAAGTTAATATATTTAATTTAGATTGTATTTGAAATAAAAAAAATAGGTTTCAAAGAGAAAGAAGTCATATTAATAGTAAAAACAATATGATTCCCTAAGACTGAATATTGCTTTTAAAGATTTGTTTGACACACCAATCATAATGTTTTGAATCTTAAACTAACATAACACTCAACTAATATATTTGTATAAATATTTGAATTTTATTTTCAACTTTTAATTATCATTCTCATTCATACTGTTGGGAAGATGATCTCATCAGTTGAAATTTGATGAGACAAAGTTAAGTTTGTTAGATATGTTCTAGATACAACTTAAACAGAATTATGGAGCTTAGTCAGACTGAACAAATATAGTGTTTCAGACTGAGTATAAGCTGTATATAAGCTGAGCATATGTTCGATCAGCTTATACTATATCTTAGTAAGATTATTACTATGTGTGATAATCTATGTATGTCATCTAAGATATATTGAGCTTTCAGCTTGATGTGTTTCAAGCTGAGTGACTCAGCATATATACTGAGTCAGCTCAACAGAGTTGCTAAATAAGTTCTAGCTAACTCTTAGGACTTCTAAGGATGAGTTTATTAATATATGTGTTAGTTCATGTTGATTTTCGAGTTTGTTCTCGAAGAACTCAGCTTGATGAGTTTCAAGCTGAGTAACTCAGTCCGAGTAAGAAGTCAACCTAAAGAAAGTTTAAATATGTTTTAAACTTATATTTTTAACTATCTATATCTACGGGAAGGATAAGAAGACTTCAGAATCAAGATTGAAGATTGAAGACTCAAGATAAGAAGATTCAAGATTCAAGATTCCGAGTTATCCGGTAGTTAGTTAACAAATTAGGATTAGTCTTAGTTTGTTAGGAACCGTAGGAACATGATTATAAATACTTATCTCCCTGATAAGTTTAGAGGTACGACTACGATTCTGAAACGATTACAACTAAGTGTTACATAACCAAATACCTCACCTCAATCGTATGTATTACGATTCTTGAATCATTGTTTGTCAGTTCAACGTGATCAAAATATTCACATATTGCCAATTTGTTCTTGTGTTCGAATACTCACATTAGTTGTGAGATTGGTAAGTATTCAATCTGTGATTAAATCTTGTTTAGAGAGTCGTCAGTATCTATAATCATAAGTTGATTATAGATAGCTAAGTTTGAAAGATTGAGATATTTATATTAGGTGTTTACATATCAAGAGTTGCTTACTTGATAGAGTCTATAATCATCTTCTTATTAATGAAAAGCAAAGCATTCGATTGTGGTTTGATTTACTTTGCGTAACACTTTATTTTGATTTGTTCAATTTCTTTAGAAAGTGTATTCAACCCCCCTTCTACACATTTGTTGCTAGTTGTTATTCTCACCAAGGGACCAACAACTGGTATCAGAGCAGGCTGAACGATTTCATAAGTTGAAAGTTTCAGATTCTGAGAAAGTTTACAATGTCTACAAGCAATAATTCTTCAAAATTTCCACAGATGTCTGCCAAAGGCTGTCCCGTATTTGATGGATCTGACTATCCTATGTGGAAGTTCAGAGCCATGATGTTCCTCAAGTCCATTTACAATCGTATGTACGATGTCATTACAAAAGGACCTATCATCCCCAAGATACCTGCTACTGTCAGTGATACGTCTCGTGGCAGAACTGAAAAGGATATGAGAAAGCCTGCTGCATCCTGGACTGATGAAGATTGGAAACTATACAATCTAAATGACAAGGCAAAAAGTGTTCTGGAAAATGCCCTGACCAACGAGATCTTGCATACTGTGACAGTGTGTCAGTCTGCAAAAGAGATCCGGGATACTCTGAGTGTTACATATGAGGGCACATATCTGGTCAAACAGCAGAAGAAAAATCATTTAAACAGATCATATGAGAACTTCTTCTCAAAGAAGAATGAAACCCTGGATGATGTGTTTATCAGGTTTCATTGCTTGATTAATGACCTGCTAAGTGTAGGCATTAAGAAAGAAGAGGCTGAACTCGTGCTGAAGTTTCTGGATGTGTTACCAGAAAGGTTCAATGAAGTGACCACATCACTGAGGGCTGGAGGAACATTGCATTTGTATAACCTACAGTCCATTTATGGGTTCTTGCTAAATCATGAACAGATCACTGAACACAAAAGAACTTCTTAACAACAACACAAGGAGTCTTTGGATAAAGCTGAAGTTGCATTGGTTGCATAGAAAAAGAAGAAAAGTTCCAAGGCACTAGTTATTGAATCTGAGACTGGGTCAGAATCCCAAGCTGACCACTCACACTCAGACTCAAGTGATACTGATGATGTTCAGATAAATCACTGAGCAAATGGCAATGTTAGCCAGATGTTTGAGAAGAGCTCAACGGGGAAGAGGAAGATCTGACAGGGGCAAAGGGAAGAGTTCCTTTGATACCAAGAATGATGTGTGCTTCAACTGTCAGAAGAAGGGACATATTGCTGCTGAGTGCAGATTAAAGAAAGGAGAATCAGCATCAGTTGCTGATAAGAATGCTTACAGAGCTAATAAATACAAGAAGAAATATACTCAGCTCAAGAAAGGAAAGCCAGAAGACAAACCCAGTGCAAAACGATTATATGCTGAAACATGGGATACTTAATCATCTACCTCAGACGATGATGTATGTCTAATGGCTCAAGAAGATGAAGAGTTAGAATTAGATGAGGTTGATTATAGTCAGTCTGAATCAATCATTGAAGATGACATGAAGGAAGCTGAGGAAAACAACAAGCTTAGTGATTAGATTCCTGCTTCCATGTACAAGGTCAGTAATTTCTACTCTTACACCGATGAAGAAAAGGGTCTTGCGTTTGATTATTTGCTGAATGATTTCAAGACCAGTCTTAAGTCTCAAAATGACCTCAAAGCTGAAATAGCTAAACTCAAATATGATATTAAGGAAAATCAATGTCTCATTGATGTTGGTAAGAAAGCACAATGTGATCTTGAATGTCAAAGACACATTAATAAACTTCTAAGTGAAGAACTTTAGGAAGCAAAAGTCAAAGCTGACCAACTTCAAAAGGTCACTGAGTCTTGGTGTAAGTCATCAAAGCTTGCTGAAAAGTGCATAAACCAACAAATTCCTAAACAGGTACAAGCTGTACTTGGAGGTGACTATCAAACAGCAACTTATGTAGCTGATGATGAGATAGCAAGTACAGACTCTGAGGAGGATAGATAACTGATTGAGTCTTAGAAGTCAGCCTCAGAGAAAAGACATGTTCCAAACTTGAAATACAATATGTTTGTAAAAGCTAAAGATAATAGAAATGAGTGTTCAACATCCAAACAACATAGTAAGTCTGTGCTGGACAGATTAGGCACTCAGCCTATTCAAAGAACTTTAGTTGTGGAAAGGCTTAACCCAAATCCTTTCAAAAGACAACATTCTATATCTGGCTCGGAGAGAAGTTATAAGAATAGGAAGACTACTGTAAGTCAGAGGTCAAATCACAATAATGGTAAGTGCAAAGTTGTAGACCGTGGTAAGTCCAAGGAGATCAACAGTGGTAAGTCCAAATCTGTTGAAACTGGTAAGACCAGTAAGCATGACAGAGGTAAGTCCAAGGTCATGGAGAAGAAGTTTGTTGGTCAAACTTCTAATCAAAGGGATAACAAACAAAGATCTGACAAAGGTAAGTCCAAGGTTAGTGATCATCAAGTGAATCAACTTGCAAAGAAAGTTGAAAAGTTATCCACCACATATAATCCTAAGACTGATAGCAAGTTCTCACAAGGATTATTAGACACTCTACCTCCTGTAATCATTGGAAGAAGGAGATGCTACAAGTGCAGAAGTAGAGGTCATGAGGCTAAGGACTGTGATGTTGAAATCTCAAGGCATGAACAAGAATAGGCTGATCAGTCTACACAGGACTCAGCTCCTGCTCAAGCTGAACAGTCAGTTCAACAAGATGGAGATGCTAAGTGCTCCTTATCTGAACCCACCAAGAAGTGGGTTCCCAAACAAAACTAATATGTTTAGTTTTTATATCATGTGCAGGGTTCAAGTAAATGGTACTTGGATAGTGGATGCTCAAGGCACATGACCGGGTAGAAAGGACTTAGTGATTTCCAGGAAGACGAAGGTCCTAAAGTAACATTTGGAGACAATTCCTATGGAAGAACTAAAGGCTATGGGAAGATGCATGTTGGCAAAGTTAGTTTCCAGAAGGTTGCATATGTCAAGGGTCTTAAGCACAATCTGATTAGTATCAGCCAATTGTGTGATGAAGACAACATCGTTACTTTTAGGAAGAAAGTAGGAACAATATATAATGCTAAGGGAAAGCCTGTATTAATAGCTAAAAGAGAAAGAGATGTGTATGTACTTGATCTTAATTCTGCTAATCCCTATACTGAAACCTGCTTGTATTCCCAATCTGTTCCTAAGCTGAGTTGGTTGTGGCATAAATGATTATCACATTTGAATTTAAAAAAAAATATAAATATGCTATCCAATAAAGAGTTAGTCTCTGGATTACCAAAGATCACATTTGTCAAGGACAAATTGTGTTCAGCTTGTGAACAAGGCAAACACCACAAAGGGTCCTTTGAATCAAAGCAAAAATTTTCAATAACAGACCCACTGTATATGTTGCATATGGATCTTTTTGGACCCATAAGTACTCTAAGCCTAAGTGGCAAGAAGTACACACTGGTGATAGTAGATGAGTTCTCATGATTCACCTGGGTAATATTCCTTAAAGCCAAAGGTGAGGCTGCCCTGGAGATAATAAGTTTTATCAAACAGGAAGAGTTGCAGAACGGTAAGTCTGTAAAGCAACTCAGAAGTGATCATGGGACTGAGTTCAGAAACTCTACCCTTGAAAGCTTCTGTGAACAAAAGGGAATATTACAAAATTTCTCATCTGTCAGAACTCCCCAACAAAATGGAGTTGCTGAGAGGAGAAATAGAACCCTAATTGAGGCTGCTAGAACAATGCTGTGTGAGGCAGGATTGAAACTCTATTTTTGGGATGAAGCTGTCAGTATAGTCTGTTATACTCAAAATAGATCAATCATTGTCAAAAGACATGGTAAAACATCATATGAGATGTATATGTCTAGAAAGCCCAATATAGGTTATTTCCATGTCTTTGGTTCAAAATGCTATGTGCTGAATCAAAGAGATCAGCTCCATAAGTTGGAACCCAAAGCTGATCCAGGAATATTTGTTGGTTATTCCTCAATCTCTAAATCATACAGAGTGTATAACACTAGGAGAAAGACCATAGAAGAATCAATTCATGTCTCGTTTGATGAAGACAGTCTTGATCAAGCTGAGAAAAGACAAGTTAACTTGGTTAGTCTAAGTGAGCTTGAAAAGCCAGAGGAAACCAATATGTCAAATCCTATGTATGTCATGGAAATGATAGTGATGATGATGTGTGTTCATCAAAGAGATCATCACAAGCTCCAAGGAATTCTCAAGCTGAGAAGGATGATGAGTTCATCAACCCCTTTGGAGCTGAAGTCATTCAGACTGAGGATCTCAGTGATCATCAGTTTGTTGACAATGCTGCTATTTAGACTGAGGAGATAAGTTCACCTCAGGGCTCTCAACATCACTTAGATCCAGAACCAGATTCTCCAACTACAACATTTAAATTCCTCAAAGACCATCCTCAAGATCAGATCATTGGCAATGTCCAAGAAAGGGTAATGACCAGATCTAAGGCTATAGCTAACTATGCTGCCCACTTTGGTTTTCTATCTCAAATGGAAACAAAGAAGACTGAAGAAGCCTTAGAGGATGAGGATTGGATTGAACATATGCAAGAGGAATTGAATGAATTTAAAAGAAATAAGGTCTGGAGCCTTGTCCCTGCCCCCAAAGATCATTCAATTAAAGGCACTAAGTGGGTCTATAGAAATAAAATGGACAAGGATGGAGTGATAGTTAGGAACAAAGCCAGGCTGGTAGCACAAGGGTATAAGCAAGAAGAAGGAATCGATTATGATGAGACCTTTGCCCCTGTTGCTAAAATTGAAGCCATAAGGTAGTTCTTAGCTTATGCAGCATATAAAGACTTCAAAGTCTATCAAATGGATGTGAAAAGTGCTTTCCTAAATGGAAAACTTCAGGAGGAAGTCTATGTGAAACAACCTCCTGGATTTGTCAGTTCAAAGTTTCCACATCATGTCTATAAGTTAGACAAGGTTTTGTATGGTCTTAAACAAGCTCCAAGACCTTGGTATGATACACTGTCCACTTATCTATTATCAATGGATTACACCAGAGGAAGTATAGATAAGACACTCTTTATTAAAAAGAGTAAAGGACATGTGATTCTTGTACAAATCTATGTGGATGACATTATCTTTGGTTCTACTAATGAATCTCTGTGTGAATGGTTCTCCAAAATAATGTTACAAAAGTACAAGATGAGTATGATGGGTGAGATGACTTATTTCCTAGGCCTACAAATTCAACAAAAGCCTGATGGAATATTCATCAATCAAAGCAAGTATGTTCTTGATTTATAAAGAAATATGGTTTTGATTCAAGTTCAACCATGAAAACACCCATGTCACCGGCTGTCAAGCTGAGCAAGGACTCAGATGGTAAATTTGTATGTCAGTCTACCTATAGAGGAATGATAGGTTTGTTGCTCTATCTAACAGCTAGTAGACCTGATATCATGTTTGCTACATGTGTTTGTGCAAGATATCAGTCAGATCCTAAAGAATCACATCTTCAAGCTGTGAAAAGGATCTTTAGGTACCTTAAAGGTACACCAAATCTAGTCCTTTGGTATCCAAAGGATTCTGGATTTGAGTTAGTTGGTTTTTCAGATGCTGACTATGCTGGGTGCAAGTTAGATAGAAAATCAACTACTGGAGGATGTCAAATGCTTGGAGGAAAGTTAGTCAGCTGGACTAGTAAGAAACAGAACTTAGTGGCTACTTCAACTGCTGAAGCTGAGTATGTTGTAGCAGGAAGTTGTTGTGCTCAAAACCTATGGATGCAGCATCAGCTTCAAGACTTTGGTATGAGTTTCACGAAAACTCCTATCTTCTGTGATAACCAAAGTGCTATAGCCATAACTTACAATCCATTCTTCCACTCAAGAACCAAGCACATTGAAATTAGACATCACTTCATCAGGGACATCGTGGGAAAAGGTAAAGTTGACATAAAATTTATCTCCACTGATGACCAATTAGCAGATATCTTTACTAAACCCCTTGATGAAAAGAGGTTTATGTATCTGCTAAGTAAATTGGGTATGCTCAACCCCTAGCTAAGTGTCTAGAATCTGAGTTTTAAGTTTGATAAATGAATAAGTGACATAGAGTCTGAGCTATGTGCTTAACTCAAGCTAAATGATGAGTTCACACGTTTGGTAAGTTCCAAACATACATTAACTGCTTAGTGTAGTTAAGATATATAGTTTGAGTCAGTCTCAAACATAAATGACTGAGTGTCATAGAGTCTGAGTTATGTTCTTAACTCATGCTATGTGATTGGTTAACACGTTTGGTAAGTTCCAAACCTACATTTACTACTCAGTGTAGTTATAAGTGTTAGTTTGAGTAAGTCTCAAACAATAATGACTAAGTGTCATTGAGCCTGAGTTGTGTGCTCTACTCAAGCTGAGTTTCAATCTCAAGCTGAGTGCTCAATTCAAGCTGAGTGCTTGACTTAGGCTGAGTAATAAGTTTACTCAGCTTGGTGTGTCCAGACTATGATTTGATTACTACGTGTCATTAATTCATATGTCAATGTGTATTTGATCAGTCTCAAATCTCATCAAATATCAATTGTGTATTGGTATAATTTAACAGCGTTTGTAATCTTATTATGCGTTAATAATATTATTTTACACTTGTATCCGTTGGAAGATGATATGTTTCTACCCTCTCTCTGTTAAATCAAGCCGTAATTTTTCCGGCGTAACTGATAAAAAGGGATTCTAACGGTAACTTTTCTCTCTCCTCAGAAAGGTATATATACCGATCATAACCGGTTTAGAGAAGTTTACGCTTACAACTCTGACTTCTCACCTTCTAAAATACCTTTTACAAACAACCACAAAATGCTTAGTGCAATTCCTCGTTTCATCGATCACGAATCCAATATCGCTCAGTGCAACATAAATTGCTCAGTGCGACATTAATTGCTCAGTGCAATAGAACAGTTACTTAGTGTAATCTTCTAAATTCATCGATGGACGGAACCGTTCTGAATCTCAGTGACAGAATGGTAAGGGGTACTGCGTTCAAGAACAACGGATTGCCACTGATCAAAATCAACAATCAGCGTGCCTGCCTTGCAATCCATCAACGCAAACTTAACAGAGGATACGAACCATGGGTAAACTATATTCGTAAATGCCCATTGGCTTTTGCTTTCATTGGAGCACCTTTACATGTGGTTCCTCAGCATCTGTTCGAGTTTTGGTATACGTGTGTCTACGACCAAATCAACGACGAAATCCGGGGCACAGTGCTGAGCGGAGAGAGGACCATTACTCTCACAGTACACAGGCTAAGGGAGGTTCTTCAACTCCCTCAATCTGATGAGTTCAAGCCTGCTGTGACGAGACAGGTGGCTAGGTCTGTCCTACCCAGAATGGGACACCCGTAGACAAAGGGTGTAATAAAAAAGGCCACCTTTCCTACCAGTTGGGGTTTCATGGTTTCCACAGTGATTCGTTCACTTGGTACCAAGGTTGGAGGATTGGACCAGGTAAATGAGTTCGAGATGCAGCTGCTCTACAACATATACTTTGCCCGAAATCTGGACTATGCTCTGCTTATCTTCAACGAACTCAGGGTCCAAGTGATGAAGACCACAAGGGATCTTCATGTACCTTTTATAAGGTACCTTTCCTTCGCATGTGAAGCCGAGCTGGGGACAGCACTATATGAAGCTGATCAGGATGTGTTCCTGTTTCCTACACTCAGCCTCAAGATGTTCAACAACGACATATTCCCGGCGCAAGAGGGTCTGAGTGAGCCCATGATACTGATAGCTGAGGCAGCTTCATTAGAAAGTGAAGAAGAGGGATCCAATCAAGGGGGAGCTTCCCAAGCTGACACTGAGGTTCAAGCTGAGCACTCTGCACAAGCTGAACCAGCAAACACTGAAGCTGCTTCTGGTAAGACCTCTCCACTTTCTCTTTCTTCTCATTTTTCTCCATCCACTTTTGGAGATAAGGCTATGGTAATCCCAACCCAATCTAACCAATCTCCTCCACCTCATTCCATCTACAATCCCACTCCGAAGCCACCTAGTATGCCCACTGCTGCTAGAGAGAATATCCGCACCTATACAAGAAAGACTGCCAAAGGTGGTGCCACTCCTATAAGCATCACTGGAGCTGAGATCACATTGATCCCTCCACCGGCAGGAGTTGTGGGGGAGACACCTACTCTTAAGGTGTCAACCTCGAGGCTCATTACAACCTAAAAACCTAAACCGGGTGTGGTGTCTACTCAGCCCACACTCTACAGTGCCATGGGAGAACCAACTACTGTGCCTAAGCAGACACACTTAGGTCACATTGAAGAAATGACCAATCCCCAGGGTCAATCACCCCCCTCCAAAAAAATTAGCCAACCACCTACCCATACACTTCACGTTTCGAGCCCCATTACTTCTCTTCACTTCTCACACCCACAAGCACGACCTGTTAATATTTCATCTACACACCAAGGTGATTCACAGGGTCCAAACTCTGGTGCAAATGAGTTTGAGGGTACACACCAACCCTTGGATGATGCATCCAAATTCCAACCCTCTCAGGCTGACTTGAATGACTTGATGAATTTCTTTAAAAGTCAGTTTGACAAGTTGCACCTCAAGAGAAAGCAGACCAAGAAGGAAATGATCATGATTTTGGATTCTCTAGATGAGGAGGTGTTACACTTGAAATCTGCCGTTGCTTCCCTTCAACAAAAACAAAAGACTTCGAACCCTATTGATGATGACAAAAAGGGGGAGAAGGTTCAAGATGTTGAAGCTGAGTCAGTCAAAGCTGAAGCTCTACTACTATTGGCAAAGGGAGCAGAACAGATTGAGGGGGAGACAGAAATAGAAAAAGAAGCTGAGCTGACTGAAAAAGCAAAAGGCAAGAGACCAGTAGTGGTTAGCTCAGAAGAGTCAGAACCCCCTCAGCAGAAAAGAAGAAAAATGATTCTCAGTGAATCATCAGCCTCAGATGAAGACTCTGCTGATAAAATGACTTTACAAGAAAGAGCTTCACTGATGGCAGTGAGGAGAATGGAACAAGAAGATGCTGACCAGCTTGGGATATCTATCAAAGAATTAAGAAGAAGACAATTGGATGCTCAAGTTGTGTTAGTGGATGAGAAACGAGCAAGAGAACAGGTATGGGCTGAGCAAATCAGAAAGCAGAATGAGGAATTAGCGAAACACAAAATGCCTATTGTGACCAAGGAGGAAGAGGTAGAAGAACCTCCTATTCAGGATCAACAAGAGGAGGAGAACATAACTCAGTGTTATACAAGAACCTACTTCTCTTCTCAGATTGATTCACTCAGGTTGAGTTTAGTTCAAGGTATTATCATTATGGAGTTCATCTTAAAGAATGGTGAATCAATTTCTCTAGAGCTGAATCAACTTCATAAACTGGGATATGAAGAGCGGAAGCAAGTGGCTATTCTCATCTAGCAGATGGAAAAGTCCTCTGCTAGGAATCAAGGTAAAGATGAGATCTTAAGGCTACTTACAAGAGCTGATGCGATGCAAATCATACCCAGGACTGAGATAGCTACCCTACTGACTTCTTTTCATAAAGTTGGTGTTGTTCCCAAAATTATGAATAATACTAACTTAAGGAAATATTAAGTGCGGAAATAGTAATTATAAAAACAGTAAGAAATGTCTAAAGTTTGTTAATATTGATATAACGAACTTTACAGACTAGAATTTAATAAGAACAGACTTCTTAAATTCAACCAACACTCAAGAACAGACTTGAGAGAATACAGACGCACAAAGCTCTTGCAATATCTGAACAGACAGAATTCGCAAGCACACTCTTCTCTATTAAGAGAAGAGTATTTATACATTTCCCTTATCAATCCTAACCGTTGAACTAGTGACACACGTCACAATCTTGTAGATTGATAAGTAACAGATTTCCTCATGCATAACCATCTTGAAAGTGACAGCTGATGACGTCACGGAGGGGACCATCTGCTGAAGATAAACTTCAGTAGACATAAACTGAAAGTTTCAGAGATGAAACTTTCAGCCCTTCAGATGAACCTTATTTGAGACGAGAGGCAAATCTTCAGAAATCTTCTTTTGCTGAAATCTTCTTAGAATACTTCAGCCTGATGGAGTGTAAACAAATCAAGACTAACAATCTCCCCCTATTTGTTTATAATCCATCATTATTTACAAAGAATAAACAAATAGAACTATTTACATAACAGAACTCATATGTACATGATCCATACTGATTGTTTTTGGATTCTTTTCATTTTTCCAATGTTTTTGAATTTTTCAGATTTACAAGGGTAAAGAAAACAAGAAAATAAGGTACATAGAGGATTAAGAGCTTAGTGAAGGCTTGTGTGTTTGAGAACTTTCTAAGATCTTGGCCTTTTCTTCCCATATATCAGTTTCAGAATCTCTAGGCTTCTTGGCTTCAAACAGTTTGACAATCTTCAGACGAATGTCTGCCGTTTCAGGATCCCTTGAATCAAAGTAGGATAAAAGAGCCTTCAGATGCATCCAATCAGCATTGTCAAGTTCAGACACTCTCTGAAACCTGGGTTTATCATAAGCATCTTTGAAGAAAAATCCTCTAGGTTTATCATAACCTGGGTTCATATTATCAATGAATATGAAGCCTGGAGGAATTGAACAATCCATATTTCGACAGTTTGGAAGAACACCAGCGGTCATAAGCTTTATGATCTCTTCTTCAGATCTCCTAGAAGACCTTTTTCTTCTTTTCTTTAATGGTTGATCTTCTTCAGGATTTTCAGAGTCACCTTCAGTAGATTGAAAACGTTTCTTCATATTTTCATAGGTCTCTTGTAGATAAGAAAGCCTTCTTTTAACTGACCTAACCAGTTCCGTTAGTTTCAATCTGTTCAGACACTTTCCAATTTCAACCTATTCAGACAAACTGAATTTTGTGAGGTTAGTATTGGTGACATACTGAACTTTGAGGCGATTTTTATTTCTCGCAATTTCCACTATGATTCCACGTTTTTCTTTGGTAACCCTGACTGCTGTGATTGGATCAGGATCAACTCTAGTCATTTTAGCTTCAAACCATTCTTTCTCCTTTTGAACTCTGATTAGTTCCGCTTTCTCCTTTTTCATCCTTTCCTCTTCAACTCTTCGCTCAACAGCACGTTGAAGAGACTGAGGAGACATTTTCCTCTTTACCTTTTGTTGTTCAGCTTCAAGTTTAGCTGTTTTTAATGCTTCAGCTTCAGATAGAATTAGTAATCTGGCATGTTCTTCAGCTATCTGTTTTTCTTTTCTGAATTCTTCCACAGTCATCCCAAAGGAAGCAGCTTCTTCTTCTTCAGTAACCTGATGTTCATACTTTCCTCCCCTTGTGTTAGACAGCTGATTTCTGATAGCCTTTATACTGTCACCCAATAGTTTTTCAGTGTTGATAAACTTGGGTTTCACAATTTCAGTGTCATCTGCAACACCTTTACCTTTATCAGGATTTCTGACAGGTGAGGTAGCTTTCTCACTGATAACTGAAGTGAATTCAGGTTTGGAAATTATTAGTGGTATATGCTCTAAGTATGATGGTTTCAGAATGTTGGAGGTTAGTTCCTTTGGATTAAGAACATCAACATTCATCTTTGTTTCAGATGCAGAGATTAAACTGTCAGCAGTATGAGGTGCATTGGGATGTATTATCAAGGCAGTTTCAGGTTGAACAACATTCTGAGGAGAGGGTTGAATAATCATGTTGAATTCTCGTTCAGGAGTCGACTTTTCTGAGAATTTAGTGTTACCTTCATTACCAGGATCACTAAGAGATTCCTCAAACAGTCTATTTACCTCTTCCCTTTCTCTTTCATTTTGATCTCTAAACACTGAATATTCTTCAATTGTTTGTTTCAGCCGACGAATTTCTTCCTTATCTCTTATCGACTCTTCTTTCCTTTTCTTCATTTGAGTTTTTATAGCTTTAGCCACAGCTGAATGTCTCAAAAATTTCTCCCCCTTAGAAGCTGAGGAGGAGACTGTAGCAGCTTCTACCCTTTGTAGACGTGGAACAATATGTTTGTTCAATGTGGCTACCATCATACGTTGCATATCCTTCAGAACCACCTTTTTGTGATAGGACTGAAGATCACGTTTGGAAGGATAAGCTTTCAAAGAGTCTTTGAGTTGCAAGAGATTTTCAGAAAAGGACTTTAGGAAGGAGGCCTGAAATTTAGACAGTGACTCAGAGAGAGAAAACTGAGAAGAGGAAAGTTGAGATAACACATCCTCGTAACGTTTATTACCTTTGGCAATATAGTCACGAAGCTGTTTAAAGAGAGTGACACGTAGTTGATTGTGAAACTGAAATTCTTTATTTAAAGTGCAGATGTAGTCAATCAAGAGTGCAGTAAGAAGTTTAATTTCCTCAGCAAAGTTAACATTGGACATATGCTGAAGATGGAAACGATGAAACTCTGTGGTGACTTGACTCTGAAGAAGACGAAGAGTATCATCAAGCTTGGAATAGGCATCATGAACAGACATAGAGTCGTCATCGACCTCATGAGGAGAACGCATGATAGCAGGAGACAAAGGAGTTGTAAAATCATCCAAGAAATCATGATTAGTGGACGAGGAGGAAGAGTCAGATTTTGCAGAACCGTCGAGAGGATCGGTCACTGATTTGGCAGAGAGTATGTTTTGGAGAGATGGAAACTGAGTTTGAAGTTCACTTGAGAATTCCTGCCCAGAAGCCAGTAGTTGATCAAGACGAGATTGATTGGCAGTGGGAGGAAGAAGATTGACAGAGTACTCAAAACCCGAAACAGGATCCCAAATGAGACCTTGTTATTTGTTTAAATTTTTAAAATTTATGGGTGGAGGTGGGGCAGATTTAGCCATAGAAATATTTGGGTTTAAAGAATCATCAGGGGCTAAAATAGGCTGTGCTTCAGTAGTAGTTTTATGTATAACTACATCTTCATGAGCAAAAGAAATAGCCGTAGGTTCTGTTGGGTTAGCTGAACCATCAGTGGCCAAGGTGGTAGAGAAAGGAACGACTTTAGTGTCAGGGATATCTGAATCATCATAAGCCAAAGGTCTCTCAGAATCAGATGGTTTAGCTGATTCATCATGGAGGGTAAATACATCAGGCTCAGATTGTTTGGGGTCTGAGAGATCATATGTATTGGCAAAATCCATAGGATTAGTTCGGACTACTGAACCATCAAGGGATTGTAGCTGAACTGTGATTTCAGTTGATGGTACTGAAACTGTAGCAGTAGTGGTAACATCTGAAGCAGGGGGTTGAATTGCAACAGACGTGTTAAGAACCTTAGTCGAGGTTGTGATTGTCTCAACATCATTGGTTCGGAGAGCCTCAGAGTGTGAGGGAGATTTACACTCGTCATTGGTAGTAAGTGATTTAGCAACTTTAACAAATGGGTTGACAAATGTATCATGAGTTGCAAAGGCAAACCCAAGTTCAGTTGGGATAGCTGAACTCTGTGTGGGCTGAAATGGTGGTGCTTCAGATTCGGTCTTGTGTTGAACCGAGACATCATGAGCAATTTTGTGGACCAGTAAACTAGTTGGGTCGACTAGATTACTAAGGGTCTGTGATGCCAGTGAACCAATATGAGCAGGGGGGAGAGGACTTACAGTGGAGATTGAATTCAGAATAATCAATTTGGCTTTTGTTGTTGGTGCTGAACATCCAATAGAGAAGTTTTTGGGACGAACATGTCGTTGTGAGACAGCAGCAGGTGCAGCAGTAGGGATTGAGTCAGAGGAAGCAGAAGAAGAAGATGGAATTGTACACTACAGCTTCTTTGACTTTATAGCAGGACAGAGATCAGATTGTCCTTGTGTAGTAGAAGATTTGCGAAGCAGGTGTTTCCTTTTCTTTGGAGCAGGTGAAGGTGCAACTGAAGGAGCAGCAGGCTTTTCAGTAGCCTCTGAATCTGAAGGCTTATCAAGGGTTGTATCAGTAGGAGATGGGCGAGCTGATATAGCAGGAGAAGAGTCCATCCTAGCGTAAACCATCATGGCTTCAGTAAGTGGAATGGGATCAGCAAAGTTAATACTGGTCCAGACAGAGGGAGGCAGAGAAGACAATTCAACTGAATGTGTAGCTGAAGTATAATGGGAGCTTCGTAGCAGTTGTTGAAACAGGAGGGATAGAAATCGAGGAAAAGGAATATGGAGATTTCTCTTTTTCATCTTGACTTGGGTGAGAAGAAGATTGAAGACAAAGGCAGCATAGTCGACCTTTGTATCATACATCAAAGCATGACCTAAACTCAGCACATTGTCAGCGATTTGATCCATTCCCCCAGTTTTAGTAGTCATACAGAAGGAGAGAATACTGAAGAAACTGCACTAGACGGTAGGGAGTTTGTTTCGGACAAGGGTTTTTCCTTTGATATAGGAAGTTTCAGGCAGCCTCAGATAATCAACAATAAGATCCTTTGCTGATTTTGTGAAAGGATCACAGCTTCAGTGGGTAGATGCAGGGTTTTGGCAAGAAAGTATTTATCAATACGACATTTTTGCTTGCCGTTCAGCAAAGTGAAAGCAATTTTGGGGTTTTCAGAGGTCTCATCGATAACAGCAACAGTCATCCAAAATTCACAAAGATGCTCTTCAAACATGGGAATTTGAGCGGTTAAAGCATAGTTGATCGGGCAATGACGGAGAAAGTTTATGAGATTAAAGAACTTAGATTTGGAAGAAACAGGAGAGAGGGATACATAAATGTTGTTGGATTTGAAAACAATGTCATCATTGGAGATGATCGGTACAACAGAGGCTGGGAGATGAACACACAAGGATGCTGGGTGAGACATGATGATTTGAGAGAAGAAAAGTTAATTCGCAAAGATGAAGAAACAGTAGAGAGAAGGATGAAGAAGATGAGAGAGTGTTATATAGGTTTAGAGGTAGAGGGCGGTTAACAGAGAAAAGAGAAAAGAACGGTGAGTTTAAAAAATTTGTTCAAGTGAATTGATATTCAACCATTGGATGAAACCGCAGAAACTAACCATAGTTAACATGAGAAAGCATTAACCTAGTTAAATTGTATATGTTTATAATTGTTATTTATTAACAGTTAATAATTGATATCTGAAAGGCTGTTAATCAGGGTATTTCAGGAAACAATATTAATTGAAAATAACTAAGAATTACATTAACTTATTGAGTAAAGAATGCAATGAAGAACACAGAACAACTCATAGAAACATCATCCATTAAAAATATAGATTAATCAATACATTTACAGTGGAGCATTTAACAAAAATAAGCTAAAGCAAAAAGATGAACAAGAAATGCATCCACGCCAAAAGATGATCGCCAATGCTAGTTAATCAAGAAGATTAACGGCGATTTGAACAGTAGCGCCAAGTCCAACGTCATTGATATGTAAGGTGATGGTGTACATGAAGGGATAGTTGATGATAACAAATGTGATCTCCATGAAGAAAGCAGTGAAAGAAAGAAGAGGAAGTAAGTGAGGGAAGATGACAGAAGTGAAGTGGAGTGAATTAACAAAGAGATAAGCAAAGATAAATAAAGAGAGGAAGTAATCATTATTTTGAAAGAATACTGAACATGAAATGACGGCAATAATAAATGCTACCCCAAATAAAGATAAACTGAGTTAACCAAACGACTACAAATCCAGCAGATATTTTATTAAAAGGTAAAGGAATACTTACCTTGCAACCGAAGACTTTCAGATGAGAAGTTCAGTGGAAAATATTTCAGTGAATCATATTTCAGCAAAGAAGGTTAGGTAAACATAATTCAGCAGAGGAGTTCAGTTGACTATGGTTCAGTCAAAGATTCAGCATGCCAAGTTCAGAAACAAGAAATTTGAATCTTGCTTCATCTAGAGCTTTCGTGAATATGTCAGCTAACTGATGTTCAGTTGGGACAAAGTACAGCCCTATATCATTTTTAGCAATGTGATCTCTGATGAAGTGATGACGAACATCAATATGCTTGGTTCGCATATGAAGCACAGGATTGTTGGAGATGGCTATGGCGCTGGTATTATCACAGTAGATCGGAGTCTTGACCAGCGAAACACCATAGTCAGCAAGCTGATGCTGAATCCATAAAATTTGAGCACAACAACTCCTTGCTGAAATATATTCAACTTCAGCGGCAGATAACGAAATGGAGTTTTGTTTCTTACTTTGCCAGCTAACTAATTTTCGTCCAAGCAACTGACATCCACCAGTTGTACTCTTTCTGTCCAAATGACAACCTGCATAATCAGAATCTGAAAACCCCATTAGATCAAAACCTGAGTCTCTGGGATACCAAAGACCCAGTTGATGAGTACCCTTCAGAAATCTGAAGATCCTAGATACATCAGACATGTGAGATTCTTTTGGATTCGCTTGAAATCGGGCACATAAGCATGTAGAAAACATGATATCAGGTCTACTAGCAGTTAAATAAAGTAAAGAACCAATCATTCCTCGAAAAGTGGGCAAGTCAACTGCTTTTCCATCAAGATCGGCAGTTAACTTGGTTTTGGGAGCTATGGGTGTTTTCATTATTGAACATTCAGTGAATTTGAACTTGTTCAGTAATTCAGAAATATATTTACCTTGATTAATGAAAATGCCAGTTTCAGTTTGCTTAATCTGAAGTCCTAAAAAGTAAGTCAGTTCACCCATCATACTCATTTGAAACTTTTTGGTCATGATTCTTTCAAATTCTTTACACAAAGTTTCATTAGTAGACCCAAATATTATGTCATCAACATAGATTTGAACAAGAAGTAAATCACCTTTTTCCCGACCAAGAAAGAGAGTTTTATCGATCGTACCTCGTTTGAAGCCCTTTTTAAGAAGATATACTGAAAGAGTATCATACCAGGCTCGAGGTGCTTGTTTCAATCCATATAATGCTTTGTCTAGCTTGTATACATGATTTGGATATTTGGGATTTTCGAAACCAGGAGGTTGCTGAACATATACCTCTTCTTTCAGTTCGCCATTGAGAAAAGCACATTTGACATCCATCTGATAAACTTTGAATCCTTTATGAGCAGCAAAAGCAAGAAATATACGAATTGCTTCCATTCTTGCAACAAGAGCAAATGTTTCATCATAATCAATTCCTTCTTCCTGGCAGTATCCCTTGGCAACAAGTCTGGCTTTATTTCGGATCACTACCCCTGATTCATCCTTCTTGTTCCTGAACACCCGCTTGGTTCCTATTACAGATTGATTTGAAGGAGGTGGTACGAGATTCCATACCTTATTCCTTGTGAATTCATTCAGTTCTTCTTGCATTACTGAAACCCAATGTGCATCTTTTAAAGCATCATTAACCTTCTTACGTTCAGTTTGAGAAATGAACTCAGCAAACATGCAAAAACCTGTAGTGACAGAACTTCTAGTATGAATCCCTTCATCTAGATCTCCAATGACTTGATCGATAGGATGGGCTTTAGTCCACTTGTTATTAGGAGGTAAAGGATTGTCAACTGGAGGAGGTTCAGTTGTAGTTTTAGAAATAGAAGAGTTTATTTCAAGAAAAAGATCAGTAGAAACTTCAGTCATTGAAGGAGACTGAAATTCAAGTTCAATCAGTGGTATTTCGTGATTAATAGGTTCAGGAATAGGTATTTTTGAAGAAGTGTTTGTGAAAATGGGTGTTGAAAAAGCCGGAGGTATGCCGTTATCATCACAGTTATCGTATGTTGTTTCTGGTGTCTGATCGACTGAACTATCTTCAAATGGTGAGGAAAGCAACTCATCCCAGTAAGCAGTATTTTGATCTGAGTGTCTTGACTGAAGATCTAACTCATCAAAAGTGACATCCATTGTCTCAAAGATTGTATTGCTTTTGAAATTGAAGACTTTGTATGCCTTTGAAATGCTGGAGTACCCAAGAAATATTCCTTCATCAGCCTTGGGAGCAAATTTACTTGGATGATCCTTACTATTCAGAATAAACCAAGTACTGCCAAAGATTCTCAAATGACCAACATTTGGAATTTTGTTGTGCAGCAATTCATAAGGAGTTTTCAAGAGCCTTTTGACTACCAGAGATCTGTTTTGAGTATAACATGTTGTATTGATGGCCTCAGCCCAGAAACGTAATGATATCTTTGCTTCAGCAAGCATAGTCCGTGCAGCTTCGATTAGTGTACGATTCTTCCTTTCAGCAACTCCATTCTGTTGAGGTGTGTATGCAGCTGAAAAATTCTGAATGATTCCATTTTCTTCACAAAAGTCTTCAAGAATTCTATTTCTAAATTCAGTACCATGATCACTTCTTTGCTGCTTAACATGAGTATCGTACTGACAATTCATTCTGATGATAAAGCTAATTATGATCTCTGATGTTTCACTCTTTTTAGACAGAAAGAATACCCAAGTGAAACGTGTAAATTCATCCATGATCACAAGAGTGTATTTCTTACCACTGAGACTTGGAATGCTGACTGGACCAAAAAGATCCATGTGAAGCAGTTGAAATGCTTGATTGATCTGATCACAGTACTTTGATTTGTAAACAGACTTCTTTTGCTTTCCTTTTTCACAAGCATGACAAACTTTGTCTTTCACATAATTAATCTTAGGCAATCCTTTTGCTAACTGCCCTTGTGCACGTGTACTCATAGTCTTGAAATTCAGATGGGACAATCTTTTATGCCATAACCAATGCAGTTCTTTAACAGACTGAGAAATGAAGCATACATCTGAGGGAGAAGTGACTGAATTAAAATCGAGAATGTACATATTATCTATTCTCTTGGCTTGAAGGACTTCAGTGCCTTCTTTGTTTCTGATAGAACACTTGTATTTCTTGAAAAGAACAGAATAATCTGCATCACACATCTGGCTTATGCTTATCAGATTATGCTCGAGTCCAGTGACGTGAGCGATATTTTTGATGTGAATAACGCCTTTCTTCAATTGACCGTATGCATCTGTTTTTCCACATTTTCCTCCACCAAATATAACTTTTGGACCATCAACTGGAGTAACTTTTGTTAGTAACGATTTGCACCCAGTCATGTGTCGGGAGCATCCACTGTCAAGGTACCAGGTATTATTTCCTTGACTTTCCTGCACAAAGTAACAAAGAGTTAAACCAATTTGTGAACCCACCTGCTGATGGGCTCAGAGGAAGTATTACAAGTAGCAACAGGAGCATTATATAATTTGGCTTCATGACCTCTAATACCACATTTGTAACACTTACGTGTACATTTGGTATTCTTATGATGTTTCACACTATCTTTTTGAGAACTAGATCTCGTTAATTCCTTTAACTGAATCATCATGATCTTCAGTGTTGATTCAAATTTTTGAAATTTGTTCAACCTCTTTGACTTTGGTTTTTCATATTGAGTACTCATTGTTTCATATCTTTTAAACTTTTGACTGTGTTTTGAATGGTTAGATTCAAGTGAAGTCTCAGCTTTCAGACTTTCAGTGATGATGTGAACTGAAGGAGATTCAGTTTTAACCAAAGCTATGGGTTTAGGTTCAGTGAAATTGGAAAGTTCAGATTCAGTAATCAATTCAGATTCAGTGATCACAGACCGTTCAGATTCAGTGGATTTGGAAAAATCTTGCTGAAGATCATTCTGTTTTTCAAAATTATCGGAGGGTAACTGTATGTTTCTTATTTCAGAATTTGTCTCCTCATTGAATACAGGAACATTATTGTCTGCCTTAGTGAATCTTTTATAAAGCATATTTTGAGTTTCCTATGTTTTCACATGTGAACTCACTGAAAAACATTTCATCAACAGTTTTACACTTTTTGCTGAATGAGACAGCTTCTTTGATTTTTCCTAACCCTACTCTTTCTCTCTGAATGATCATTTGATGATTGATTCTTTCAAAAGTAAGTTTGTTTGGACTAAGCTAGAGATCAATGATGGACTGACGATCTTTGAGTTTATCGTTTGTTAAAGAAAGCTCAGTTTTAGCCATTTTTAGTTCATTTGCTAATAACTCTAGATGACATTTCAAGGCACAGGACTCTTGAACAAGAGTATCATTCTCAGTTTTAGTTTTCTGAATTTGGATCTGTTGATCAGAGAAGATTTTCTTGATTTTGTTTTGTTCACTATGAGTAGAAATTAAATCAGACACCAAGTAAGCAAACATATCATTTTTCTCATTTGAATCATAATTTTGAAAGTTTGATACCTTGTACATCATAGAAGAATTCCAGCCTTCAGCTGAACTCAATCGTTCAACAGTAGCTAGGTCTTTCTTGAACTGGCTTTCAGTAGCCATTAGACGTATATCAGGCTGAGCACACCCTGAAAATTCTTCTGCGAACATAGCTTTTTCAGATTCTTCATCATCATCAGATGTGTCAGAATCAGTCCAGTTCAATTCTCCAGCTATCATAGCCTTTTCTTTCTTCTTTTCAGACGAACTTTGATTTTTCAGCTTCAGTGCTTTGTACTTGGACTTGTACTTGTCAGCCTTTGACGGATAACCCTTAATTGGAGTCTTGACAACACAATTTGCAGCAAAGTGGCCAAGCCTACCACACTTGTAACATTCCATTTTAGATTTATCAGCAGCAGATTTGAAGCTTCCTGACCCTGGATTATTGGTTTTAGCCTTGAATTTTAAGAACTTATTGAAGTTCTTCATGATGAAAGCTCGTTCAATCTTGAACTCCGGATGACCCTCTTCATCTGCAGCTTCCCAGTCATTCTCTGTCTCTGTGTCAGAATCATCAGAGGATTGCTGAGTTGACACTTCAGTTTCTGCCACAAGAGCTAAGCTCTTCTTAGCTGATCTCTTCAGCTCCAGTTTCTGAGCTCTAGTTTGCTCATCATTCAGCAAAATACCATACAGCTTCCTCATATCCAGTTTTCTCAGCTTGTTGTTGGTTCTGAGAACTAAACACATAGTATCCCACTCACTGGGAAGAGCATCCAAGAATCTGTTGAGAATCTGAATTTTCTCTCTTTCAACACCAGCTTCTAGCATATCATTCAGTAAACAAGTGAATCTGGTGTAGACTTCAGTGAGAGTCTCGGAATCCTTAGCACAAAAGCTTTCATACTTTCTGATGACATTTGTCTTCTTGTTCTCTTTTACTTCTTCAGTTCCTTCATATGCTATACACAGAGCATCCCACATATCCTTAGCAGTTTTCAGAGAGGATATTGTGTGATAGACATCATTTGGAAGTGAGATAGCAATGTTGTTTCGTAGCTTAGCGTCCAAATTTACCTGTCTTCTGTCCTCATCAGTCCACAGGGTTCTTGGTTTTGGAAGAGATTCCAGTAGTTTACCTTCATCACTCATGAGTGAGATGGTCTTTGGAATGATAGGACCGCTCTCTAGAACAGACAAAGACATGGTATCCAGGTTTTCAAGATAGAGAAGCATTCTTCCCTTCCAGCTAGAAAAGTTTTAAGAAGAGAACTTTGGTGGTTTACCGGAGAATCCATTGTCATTATATTAAGTGCGGAAATAGTAATTATAAAAACAGTAAGAAATGTCTAAAGTTTGTTAATATTGATATAACGAACTTTACAGACTAGAATTTAAGAAGAACAGACTTCTTAAATTCAACCAACACTCAAGAACAGATTTGAGAGAATACAGACGCACAAAGCTCTTGCAATATCTGAATAGACAAAATTCGCAAGCACATTCTTCTCTATTAAGAGAAGAGTATTTATACATTTCCCTTAACAATCCTAACCGTTGAACTAGTGACACACGTCACAATCTTGTAGATTGATAAGTAACAGATTCACTCATGCATAACCATCTTGAAAGTGACAGCTGATGACGTCACGGAGGGGACCATCTGCTGAAGATAAACTTCGGTAGACATAAACTGAAAGTTTCAGAGATGAAACTTTCAGCCCTTCAGATGAACCTTATTTGAGACGAGAGGCAAATCTTCAGAAATCTTCTTTTGCTGAAATCTTCTTAGAATACTTCAGCACTGATGGAGTGTAAACAAATCAAGACTAACAGTTGAAAAGAAGAAGCAAACAAAGCCAGCTGGATTAGCAAATACAGATAAGTACAGTCTTAACCTTCCTGAAGGAATGAAATTCAAAGAGAATACATTTGTGGAAGAGCCTCAGAAAGGTTTTATGTACTTGGACAGAAATGGTGAAAAATGCTTCCAGTCTGATGCAAGTATATATACATGTGGGGTATCTCAGGTGTTTGCTCTGAGACAAATAGTGGAAAGGACTGAACAAATTGCCAGATTCAGATACAGAATAAACAGAGCTATTATATCACAAAAGGATCAGCTTCAACACTTGCCTAATATGCAAGAAATCCTTGAAGAAATCAACAGGGAGATCAAGGAGTTTGAAGAGCTGCATCCTGAATAGATTAGTTATATTGTATAAATTAGATTAGTTCTAATTTTGTAAGCACTAAGTGTGCATGATCTATGTGATAAAAAAATTTGTATTATGATATGTTCAATTAATACAAGTATGAGTTTCATATGTTCAACTGTGTCTGATAAGTTTAGCTTGAATGAATAATTGATTAGTTCTTATTCATTAATGTGTTTAGTTGGTGTGTTCAACTTAAAGTTGGTATGTTCCACTTATAATTTATAAGTTCAATTAAAATTGATATGTTCAATTAATATTTGATTAGTTCAAATGTAAAATCTTAATAAGTTTGAGATTTAAACCATAATTCTGTTAAACAAACTTAAGAACTGTTTGGTGGTTTTTGTTGGATTATGTGCAGAGATAATTAATGGGCATATTGTATCCAATGTTATAAGAGACTAAAGGGCACACTGCTACACACCCAAATCAGAACAGTTGGATTACACCATAAATCTGTGTGGAAATAATTAATCAGGTTGGATTAATTATTAAAGAGAAAAGTAAATAATTAATCAGTAGTATTAATTATTGAAAAGAGAGAAATAAATAATTAATCAGTTTGTATTAATTATTAGAAAGGAAATAAATAATAAATAGTTATTTATTATTTAAAGAGAATTAAATATTAATTTTTAATATTTAACGGACCAGTTAATTAATAGTTAATTAATTAACTAGTAAAGTCCAAGGGGTCAAAGTGAGATGATTGAAAGTTTAAATAAAACCAGTGAGATTTTAATTAAACGGGCTTAGGTCCATCTAATCTATATATATATATATATATATATATATATATATATATATCCTTAAGCATTAAGGATTAAGATATATGAAAAATAACAAGGATTAAGTCAGATTAACCCTAGCCACCAAAAACTCTCCTTCTCTCTCTCGATCACGCACACTCTCTCTCGGCTCTCTCTTTCTCGACGATCGCAAATTACAAGAACACGAGGTGTTCTCGTTTTTGCCTTGTGTCGATTCACGCATATACACACACAATCAAGGCATCGATTGTTAAAGCTTTGGTAATCCAGGAGCGGTTTAGCAGCTAGTTCTAAGGAGGTGCAGTAGTGGTGGACTTACTTTAGCAATCCTATTGTTTCTGATCAGGTATATTTTCTTGTAACCTTTTCTGAGGATTGTTTGTTTGTTGGAAGCTATGTTGATCATTAGTTTAAAGATCCTAACCCTTTTGGGGTTTAGAAATCTAGTCTCGCTTTTAGGATTGAACCAGTAGAATCAAACCCAGGTTTGACCAGTTTGTGTCATTGGGTGGTTTGGTAAGGTTCAAAACCCTTCAGTGGTATCAGAGTCTCGGCTCTATGATCCATAGTTTCTAGTTTTATCTGTTTCTAGATTTAAGGTTTTTGCTCATGATCTTTATATTGTTATCAATTTTTCGAAAATCAATAGGTAGCAAAAACAGTTTGATTTTTGCTATCAGTTTTAATCCTATTAATCAGAAAAATTCAAACAGTTAGTTTGAATGGTTGAAAAGGTTATGATTTTTTATAATGATAAGTTTGATCAAGAAAATTAAACAGTTTGTTTAATTAGTTAAACCTGTTTTATATAGTTAGTTGGTTTGTTTGATAGTTGAATGATCTTCTCCATCTTATTTATTCTCCTCATGTTTTTTCGAAAACCATAAGGATAAAAACAAGAATTCTGTTTTTACCCAGTTAATAAAAGGTTTGATTTTAACCTGTTAGGTTTAAACCAGGTTTGTGTTTAAACAGTTAAAAGGGATAAACTTTTTATCTAAAACTAGATCTTAACCAGTTTTTGAACTTTTTGTTTAAAAGGGTTGAAATCAAGTTTTTGGATAATTAGTTATTAATAAAACAAGTTTTTATTAATATTAATAATTAAAAGTTTCTTGGTTTTTGAATTAAATCCAGTTTTTAATCAGTATATTAAGACAGTTAGTTTTAATAGGTTAAAAATGATTTAAAATACTTCATTTTATGTATTAATCGGAAAGTGAGCCTCGTAGTGATCGTTAGCGGCGCTAAGGGCTAGGTGGGCTTCGGCCCAAGGGGCTTTTGCCCAAGGTATTTCGAGGCCGAAGGGTCTCGGCCCAAGGCACCACGGTTCAAGGGCATTCGGCCCAGGAGAGATCACGGCTCAAATGGGTTACAACCCAAATGTGTTCCCGGTCCAAGTTAGCTTTCCGGTTAAGTACAAGACTATTAATTTTAAGTTTTAAGATTAATAAGTTTTATATAAACCAGTATTATATATTTTAATTAAGTTTTAGTTAAAATATATATCTTAGATATTTATTTATTATGACTAGTTCAGTCGTCTAAAATAAATTCTAAAAGGATTGGTTTATATAAGGAATGGAAAAATAAACAAGATGTTTTTTAAATGACCAAATGGTGCCGGGTTTTAAGTTTTAGGAAAACTAGTAAGAAAACTCGACATGAGGAATTCATTCAAGTTTTGAATGAGATCAAGTTTTTTTAAATTTTTGTTGAAAAACTATTTTGGTCAAATAAATTTAATTAGGAGATCATAATTCTCATTTTTGGTTAATAGGTATTGATCAAAAGAATAAATGAGAATGTTTGAACCATCAGGTTATGAGCTTAACAGCACAGTTTATTGTTTATATATTATAACTGCGTGGTTGTCTTTTATATATATAGTGTTTATATATAATTGTGTGGTTGTGATACATATAGCTATAGTTTTGCTGACTTAGGACTCGTTTTTCCTTTTTCCTTCTTTTATTTTGGTTTTGGGAAGGCCTGCGTGCCAATTACAATCCCTTTCCTATTTGTAATATTGTACTAGTTCCGGAAGGCCTGCGTGCCAATTACAACCCCATTCAATATTGTATTTATAATAGATTAGTAATAGTTTAATCCCTCAATCAAGATAGATTCGAAGAAGGTGATAAAGTAGATGGTGTTCTTCACGCGAAGCACAGACACTTTGGGGAGGTGTCAAGGCTAGTGGGAGCAGCATATCAAGAAGGCGAATCAAAGTCATTTTATCCTTAGGTTTGACCTTAGGATTAGTTGGCAAAACTATATGGCTTTATATGATTATTCTTATTACTTGTGTGGTTGTGGTTCTTTTATTTACTGTTTCTCATATAGATATGTGACATTTATATGATGCTAAATAAAAAGGGGTTTAATAATAGCTAATTATTAAACAGAGAAAAACCACGTTTAATGACAAACTAGAATACGACTACAGGTTGCTAGTCGTGTTAGTTAAATTTTTATAAATTTAAATTTTTTGTCAAGGTTATAAGTTTGGAACTTATAAAGGCCGTTTTTGTGCACCTAGTTTAGGTACACATATAAATCGTATTTTTAAAACAGTTAGTTTTAAAATGATTTTTCAAAAACTGGAAAATTAAGTTTTAACTTAATTATAAAACCCAAGAAAATCTTAGATCAGTGTGCTACCCACCTAATGGTACACCCTTACTGTTAAACGGTACTCGGGTGTCGGAAGTGCCCAAACCTTGGGCATCCGGGTTCAAACCATTGCGGGAGTCCCGGCCAGAATTCATGCTGTCTTAGGTGGTGCGATCTATTTTGGTGATAATCAGGAGTCCCGGCCCAAAAAGCACTAGAGTAGAGTTAAACATACTGGACTGGGTCTAAGTGCTCTACGAGGTTCTAGGAGTCGTATCAGTTAGGTACGATTGGTACAAGGTGTTACCTACCAGAATAACATGACTTGGCGGGAAGTGCCCAAACCTTGCGTCAAGTATGTGAAATATGGGTCCTAGGTCTAATATATATTATTTATGGGCTGATGATATATGATTAGAAAGTTTGTCTGCAATTACTAATTAAACCAAGGTTTTAATTTGTAGATGGAAACCAACGTTACTAGTACTAACAATCTCTCTCTCCGCTCCATCCTTGAGAAGGACAAGCTTACCGGTCCAAACTTTCTCACGTGGGAGAGAAATCTCCGGATCGTGTTTAGGAACGAGAGAAAGTGGCATGTCCTAGAACAACCTCTAGGAAATCCTCCTGCCAGCAACGCTAGGGCAGACGTCAGGGAGGCTTTTCAGAGCACTCCAATGACGCCCTAGATGTCAGCTGCCTCATGCTTGCAACTATGAGTCCAGAGTTGCAGTCTAGCATGATGGAGACTCCTGCCTATGACATGATCCACCAGCTGAGGGACATGTTCCAGGAGCAAGCTCGCACAGAGCGTTATGATGTCACCAGGGCATTTAACTCTTGCAATATGGCTAAGGGGACCTCGGTCAGTAACCACGTCATGAATATGAAAGGTTACATGGATCACCTAGAGAGACTTGGGCACCCAGTACCGTTGCAGCTAGCAACGGATACGATACTCAACTCATTGTCAGATGACTATAAGCCTTTTATAGTCACTACAATATGAACAACATGGAGAAATCCGTGGCTGAGTTGCACTCTATGCTCAAGACAACTGAGCAGAGTATCGGGACCAAGTCTAAGGATGTTCTCATGGTGGGTCATGGCGGGCATAAGAAGAGGAAGGGGCGCAACGGAAAGGGAAAGGGCAAGGCCCAACCCAGCCAGAATGCACCCAGGGCTAATAACGATAACAAGGGCAAGAAGCCGAAGCCGAACAAAGCAAGAACCGAGAATCGGTGCTTTAAGTGCGGTGAGGTCGGGCATTGGAAAAGAGATTGCCCGAAGGGTCACGAGGCAGGTGGCAAGGCTGGCACCTCAGGTATCGTATGAACAACTTCTTTATCACTTTCCACTTGTAAAAGTTTTTACGAGTATTTTAATGTCTTGCAATCGTTTATTGCAGGAGGAGATGGAAAGTGATGCGGCCCAACATAAAGATATCCTACGTGCAACTTGCGGATATTATAATAATTATATTTCCTAGTTTATTAAACTCATTTAAGTTTATTTGAACCTTTTTTTATCTTAATTGTTTATGGAAACTTTTGTTTTGAGTTTATGGAAATTTTAATTATTTAGTTCATATCCGTGCACGTGTTCTTATTTATGAATCAGGATTAGTCCAGTTGTGACTAAAAGAGTACCAATAAGTCATGTCTTGACTTGATTGGTGATTCATAATAATCTTATGTTATGATTTGTTGTAGTTACATAAATGTTGGCTCCACTATTCAAATGCTTAAATAAACAAGTGTTGTTTATAAAATTAGATAGCTTTTCTGATTTTAGCAAAGTGTTTTCGGAAAGGTAAATGTTCAAAGTCTTGAACAAAATGGAAATAATAGTTATTATTTCTAAGTAGTTTTTGATAAAACATTTAAGAAAGTATAAAAGTGATTATGGTAGTTACTATAATCAAGGGAGTTTTATACTGAATGTTTTTAATGGAAAGAAATTTAAAATGCCTTCACTAGTGTTTTTGCACTCATGGCAAGTTTAATGAAACCACTTTCTATAATTAGAAAGATGGATATATTGAGATCCAAGTTCTTGGTTTCATAAAACAAATTTCTTACAAAAACTAAGTTTTAAAACATGTGTTTGGAACACAAGTTTTAGGCATGGTAGTCAAGGATTGACTAAAGCCTAAAAGGATGTTTTAAAGTAATGCACTTTTCCATAAAAGATAGTGGGAGCATCTGACTAATGTATTTATCAGAGTTAATAAAAGTTTTTTTTAACCAGTGTGATAAATACAAGATTGAACTTTTAGAGTATGTAATTATTGGATGTTTTTAGAAGTTATCTAAAATAGTAAGTTCTTGAGAAAGAACTAATCCGAGGAATGCATGATTTATTGAGAGGTACTCAATAAAGACATCATTGCTAGATTTTAAGTCAAGTTATGACTTAAATAAAAAATTATACTCATTCTAAAAGGTTCAGTAAGTCAGCTTAATTAAATATTGTTGGTTGGTTAAAGTTAGAAATGATGAAATAGGATGTTCTTTCAAGGTTCTTACAAGTAGGTGTAAGAAAGTTTTATCATTTCAAATGGATAATAAAATCTAGCAAGATTTAATATGTCTACAAATGTAATTAAAGTTTTAATTACAAGGAAGTTATTTTGTAGAGTCAGAAACTTTGGAGTTATTTCCAGTTTCTCCAAGTTTAAGGAATTTTATAAAATAAGTATGTCTAGAATTGTTCTTAGGTTGCAAGAACGAGTTCTAGCAAAAACCAAGAAAGAGTACTTCAGGGTGCTAGTCTTGAGTTTTAGGTTTATAATTATATTATTTTTCCCTTGTAATTTGTGATAAGTTACAATACAAAATAATAAGTAATTCAGATATACACCGTGAATCGAGTCAATGAAATGGTAGAAATTATGCACCTTTATTCCAGGGTGGAATATGGAAGGGTGTAGAAATTAGTTTCTTTATTCTTCACAATTTTGTATGTTTTGGTTCATCCAGGAATAAACTAGTTTTATTCAAAACATCATCCGTGACTACTTATCGTGGTGGGAACTATGATAGGGCTATAAAGTCATCGTAATTTTGGGGTAGATTCGAAAGTATATCAAATATAGCTGCAAAAGGTTTTTGCGGACCAAAATTGACGGATATTCGTTAGGGTTATGAATATTGGATTGACCCACTGTGAAAACTACTTCGTGGATTCGTGTCAAAAGTATTTATCACATAGGTTATCCTTAAGCCTGAGGTATTTGGTTTGGGATGCGGTAACTGTTATCTTCTTAGATCGTTTTAACGCCACGTCGTAACAGGGTGGTCATAAGGAGTGTGTCTAGATTCAGTGGGAGCCGTATTTCCAAATGCAAATATGCAAGATGGTAATTGCAACTTCTTTTTAGAAGAGATATTTCCGGGCCCCTTGACTGATTAGAGAAACTAGTAAATGCACGGTCGTGCCCAAACGAACTGAGCTGTTCTTTGTCGTTTATCACGCAGTTTTGAAATCAAGCATGTCATGAACCAATTTTTGAGTCTCTGAGCTGACTTTCTCCATGCTCATGCTCAAAAATGAAATATCGCGCTGCAAGAGACAAACCTATATATATGCAAGTATGTATATATAAAAACGTACCCATTCATGAACAGGGAGTTTATGATAGTTTAGTTTATAAACAATTAGTTTATAACGGGATACTTCTAGGCAGGTTGCTTATGAAGTTTTATCAAAAGTTACTTTGGGGTATAAGAGTTCTTATAACCTGGTTATCCTAAGTGTCTGGCTAGGGACCTCCTTAGGCTAACAATGTGTAGTAACTATTACTTATCTTGCACAAGTGGGAGTTTGTTGGATTATGTGCAGAGATGATTAATAGGCATATTGTATCCAATGTTATAAGAGACTAAAGGGTCACACTGCTACACACCCAAATCAGAACAGTTGGATTACACCATAAATCTGTGTGGAAATAATAAATCAGGTTGGATTAATTATTAAAGAGAAAAGTAAATAATTAATCAGTAGTATTAGTTATTGAAAAGAGAGAAATAAATAATTAATCAGTTTGTATTAATTATTAGAAATGAAATCAATAATAAATAGTTATTTATTATTTAAAGAAAATTAAATATTAAGTTTTAATATTTAACGGACCAGTTAATTAATAGTTAATTAATTAACTAGAAAAGTCCAAGGGCTCAAAGTGAGATGATTGAAAGTTTAAATAAAACTAGTGGGATTTTAATTAAACGGGCTTAGGTCCATCTAATCTATATATATATCCTTAAGCCTTAAGGATTAAGATATATGAAAAATAACAAGGATTAAGTGAGATTAACCCTAGCCACCAAAAACTCTCCTTCTCTCTCTCGATCACGCACACTCTCTCTCGGCTCTCTCTTTCTCGACGATCGCAAATCACAAGAACATGAGGTGTTCTTGTTTTTTCCTTGTGTCGATTCACACATATACACACACAATCAAGGCATCGATTATTGAAGCTTTGGTAATCCAGGAGCGGTCTAGCAGCCAATTCTAAGGAGGTGCAGTAATGGTGGACTTACTTTAGCAATCCTATTGTTTCTGATTAGGTATATTTTCTTGTAACCTTTTCTGAGGATTGTTTGTTTGTTGGAAGCTATGTTGATCATTAGTTTAAAGATCCTAACCCTTTTGGGGTTTAGAGGGTTGTGTTCAATCCAGTTCCGCTTTTAGGATTGAACCAGTAGAATCAAACCCAGGTTTGACCAGTTTGTGTCATTGGGTGGTTTGGTCAGGTTCAAAACCCTTCAGTTTTATCATCATCAAATAGGGGGAGTTTGTTGGGAAGATGATCTCATCAGTTGAAATTTGATGAGACAAAGTTAAGTTTGTTACATATGTTCTAGATACAACTTAAACAAAATTATGGAGCTTAGTCAGACTGAACACATATAGTGTTTCAGACTGAGTATAAGCTGTATATAAGTTGAGCATATATTCGATCAGCTTATACTATATCTTAGTAAGATTATTACTATATGTGATAATCTGTGTATGTCACCTAAGATATATTGAGCTTTCAGCTTGATGTGTTTCAAGCTGAGTGACTCAGCGTATATACTGAGTCAGCTCAACAGAGCTGTTAAATATGTTCTAGCTAACTCCTAGGACTTCTAAGGATGAGTTTATTAATATATGTGTTAGTTCATGTTGGTTTTCGAGTTTGTTCTCGAAGAACTCAGCTTGATGAGTTTCAAGCTGAGTAACTCAGTCCGAGTAAGAAGTCAACCTAAAGAAAGTTTAAATATGTTTTAAACGTATCTTTTTAACTCTCTATATCTAAGTGAAGGATAAGAAGACTTCAGAATCAAGATTGAAGATTGAAGACTCAAGATAAGAAGATTCAAGATTCAAGATTCCGAGTTATCCGGTAGTTAGTTAGCAAATTAGGATTAGTCTTAGTTTGTTAGGAACCGTAGGAACAGGAATATAAATACTTATCTCCCTGATAAGTTTAGATGTACTACTAATATTCTGAAAAGATTACAACTAAGTGTTGCAGAGTCAAATACCTCACCTCAACCGTATGTGTTACGATTCTTGAATCACTGTTTGTCAGTTCAACGTGATCAAGATATTCACAGATTGCCAATTTGTTCGTGTGTTCGAATACTCACATTAGTTGTGAGATTGGTAAGTATTCAATCTGTGATTAAATACAGTTTAGAGAGTCGTCAGTATCTATAATCATAAGTTGATTATAGATAGCTAAGTTTGAAAGATTGAGAGATTTATATTAGGTGTTTACATATCAAGAGTTGCTTACTTGATAGAGTCTGTAATCATCTTCTTATTAGTGAAAAGCAAAGCATTCGATTGTGGTTTGATTTACTTTGTGTAACACTTTATTTTGATTTGTTCAATTTCCGTAGAAAGTGTATTCAACCCCCCTTCTACACATTTGTTGCTTGTTGTTATTCTCACCAAGGGACCAACACATACCCAACCAAATGTGAATGGGAGATTGTTTCCGGTTCCTAGCGGCAGTGTGGCTACTGGTGGTGGCTGAGCTAAGTTGATATCTGAGATCACTCCAAGCATCCAACCAGCAGTTCCATCACCTCCTGCAACCTGATAGAGACAATGTGTTTCATATACAACAACAACAAAAGATAGATAATAAAAATATAACATTAAACATGCTTACTATATTTCTTAACCTCCTCTAGATTTCAGGGCCAAGGAATCCCCCTCATGCTTAAGCTTCTCTATATTATAATAGAGTTGGGGTAGCGCCTTATTAGAAGCCTCTTTATTCAAATCAAATACCTAAAAGATAATTAATTTGGTGGCTTATAAGTCTAGGTGTCCCCTCCTCTTACAAGCTAGCTTTTAGGGGTGAGTTCTACACTTGGGCTTATGGCATGGTATGAGCCTAGTATGGGATGGGTTCGTATCAATTGGACCCGAAAAGAGGGGTGCCAACCGTGACCAACGTAGCCGTGACCAACGATGGCTCGGAGTGGTGATCTATGGAGTGGTGGCTTGGACCCAAAGAGAGGGGTGTCAACCGTGAGCAACATAGCCGTGACCAACGAGGACGTTGGTCCTTCAAGCGTGGGGTATTGTTATGATCTCACATCGGCCAAAAGATAATTAATTCGGTGGCTTATAAGTCTAGGTGTCCCCTCCTCTTACAAGCTAGCTTTTAGGGGTGAGTTCTACACTTGGACTTATGGCATGGTACGAGCCTAGTATGGGATGGCTTCGTATCACCTCCTTGCAAACCATGTTTCATATCTCTAAAATGGATTAAATTAGATTAGCTAAACTCACTTTGATTTTTTGATAAATTGGATTAAATGTTAGAATTTGTTTCCAACTATCCTGCTCTAAGTTCAATCAGGGGCCATTTGTATGTTTCGAATATCAGATCAAACTACACTTGAGGTTCATAACAAAAAACGGTGCAGAGAACTTACATCGGAGAAAGACAAATCAAACAGACTTAGAAAACTCAATCGGACAAATAGCATAATTAAGAAAATCAATAGTAGTTTTCTTAAACTAATAACCAATTATTAAATAACTTATAATTCCATATCTTGCAAAACTTGTTTAAAGCCTTTACAAATCAAGTAAACAAAACAAAAACTCAATAGATATTTGAACATCAGAAGCTAAATCCAGAACAAATATTGAAATAAAAATAATGGGTCAGCTTGGATAATGACTTTTATTCATGCATTTTTCATATTATTACAGTTTTTCCTTCAAGTCAAGTTCATTCACCTATAACGCTAAAATTGATAAGTAATAATTTAACATACTTTTTGCCTAGTTAATAGTCATTAAACTGTACTGCATTAATATGTTGCTATTGATTAAATCTGATCTATTATTATGCTTTCTTATTAGCCTTAAGTTTTATATCTACCACTTTTACTTTACTACAAAGTTAGGGGGGATATGCGTTCAAATATCAGATCAAACGGATGATACTACACTTGAGGTTCATAACATAAAACGGATGAAGAGAACTTACATTGGAGGAAGACAAATCAAACAGACTTAGAAAACTCAATCAGGCAGATAGCATAATTAAGACACATTTAATAGTAGCTTTCTTAAACTAATAAACAATTATTAAATACTTTATAATTCCATATCTTGCAAAACTTGTTTAAAGCCTTTACAAATCAAGTAAACAAAATAAAAACTCAATAGATATTTAAAAATCAGAACCTAAATCCTGAACACATATTGAAATAAAAACAATGGGTCAGTTTGGATAATGACTTTTATTCATGCATTTTTCATATACATTGGAATAGCCTCACTCTGTACAATACTAGTAATCTAAAAAGCTAAGAAGACAATAAAGTATAGCCATTTGAAGGGAAATCAATCCCCCATCTATCCTTATAGATTAAATAAGCTATTCCAGTTACTAACTTTTAATTATTCCACATATCACGTTAATGCAATTACAATCGGTGATTGGTATAATAGTTACAAGCTAAAAAACGCCTTATATCATGAACAAAATAATCAAAACAGGGAAAGATATAAGTATTGCTGTCACAAAACAACTTTACCTTTCCAGATAACATAAACCAAAATTGCAAAAAAAAAAGACTAATGCATCAATCACTGTTTTTGCCTTTTATGCATAATGACTTAAGTTGTTTTTTTTTAACAAAGTCTCAATTTGTACAATTCCAAGAAAATTCAACTACAAATTCTCTTTGTCATGCCAAACAAAGAATAGCTTGTGAATTGTTAAAACCTACTACTAATCGAATCTATAAGATCCCCATAAAGAGCTCACAAATACGTTTTGGGCTGCCAGCCACTCTTGCTCTAATGAGGAAACTTTGAAATCTAGAATCACAAGTGGTCTGACATATACGTTTCAATACTGAATGTTTTATAATATTATTATTATATTATAGAAATCACTAAAGTTAATTATATTTTATACATGTGATGATTTTATGTACAATACCATTATTTCATAGTACTCATGGTCATTACTATGTTATATACTAGCATATAGCATATTGTATTGAAAAGTTTTGCATATGATATATGTTCTTAATTGTTTATTGAAATGATTTTTATGACAATATATTGAATGATAGCTAAGGATATCATGTATGACATCTTGTTGCTATTAATATTAATTGCAACGCAAACTCACTAAATTGTTTAGTTACACTTGTGTATATATTGAGAATAAGGATGGCGGATCTCAGAAGCTTATGGATGAATATGATAACCATTAACATGAGTACTAGAAATTGATGTGCGTTAAAAGTACCAGTTTTAAATTTATAAAATTAGTTTTTATTTGCGTACGACTATGACACAATAGGCAAGAGAACCTAATCGTATTATAGTATAGAAATCAATTACGGGTGTCGAACACTTGGAGAACGAGTATGATTTGATAAATTTACCCTTTTCATGGCAATTAAATTCATGAAATTAAGAGCAAATGATACTAAACATCATGCATTGATTTCTAAAGTAGTTAAAACCTTGATCTGATTCTAACCTTCTAATTATACTAATTAATAACCTTTATGGTTAAAAGCACGATTAAAGAGTATAATTACGCGACTAATTCGATTGCAAATAAAGCTTTAACCTTTTTATGATTGTTTGATCAACAAAACATACAACTAACACATAAGGTCATTACATGTGGGAAAACATATTAAAGTTTCTATCTTTTAGATATTTAACCCTAGGATATGATCAATCACTAGTCATGAACCTTAACGATCATAGATATTCATGATTTAAGTTAAATAAAGAGAATGGTCATCAACTTTATAAAAACTCAGCATATAAACATCATAAAAACATATCCTAAAACATGCATGAACTTAGATTAAGCAATACTTGATAATAACATGAATAAAGTAACCAAAAACCATGAATTAATCAACCATTACAAGAGTTCATCTCCTCTGGAGAGGAAAAACATAAACTTAGCCTAGATTCAACATTCTAAACTTCTGGAAATTGATAAATAAGAAGAACATTGTTGGTCCCGAATGGATACTACAACAACAAATGTTTGTAGAAGGGGGGTTGAATACAAACTTTAGCAAATTAAAATTTAAGAGACACACGGTTTACTTTTATATAATTCTTATTGATGTTAATCAATAATTACATGAACTAGATAAGGAAAATCTAAGTTCAATAAAAGGTGGCAACTAGATTTGTCTAACACATAGACAATGCTAATCTTAAACAACTAATGTTTAAGATGTTCAACACATGAACAAGTTTGTTACACCGAAAGTAAAATGTTAACTCTTCTAATTCTCAACTTATGAGATTTCAGTGCTTCTTCAACGCATTCTTAACATGTTTCCATGCATGAGTATATATAAGCAAGGTGTGTCCGGGATGATGAAGAGAGAAGGAGACAAAGGTACTTGGTTTAATAATATTATAATAGATAAAGTTAGTGGGTGAAAAGTAAGTTAACTTTATACACAAAGTGTGTAAAGTGAACATACTTTTCAGTAATGAGTATACCCACTATCTATTATTATATTATTAAACTACACCTTTATATCTTGGAAAAGTAAACTTCTCCTTTCATGCTTGTGCTTTAATCAACACCATGCTTTCAAAAGATGTGACTTTACCAAGTATGGAGTTGTCAGCCATACTTAACATCATATCTTCGAGATCTTCTTTTCAAGAGTATCTTTCTCCTTTTCCAGGGGATAAAGATCTATCCTTTTTGTTTCTTTGCAGAAACAAATGGTGCTAAGTACTTTTACAAAGAAAGATCTAAGGCAAAATAAGAACAACACATGTTCTGCCTTTGACTAAAGAAAATATTACATAGAAACGCTATTAACTGAGATATACAATAAAGACTCAACTAACGGACATTGAACTGCAATTGTAATTTTGCTCAGCTAAGGATAAAAGTGAAAGACTCGGCTGACTAGATTTTCTCAGCTGATCGAGATGCTCAGCTAACAATACAAATCAGAGTATAGCTAATAAACTGATCAAACTAAACTGTCAGCTGTTCCCAAGGGCTCAGCTGATCATTTGAGTATGATCAGCTCATAAAGAAAAGAGTGGATAAGTAGCAAATACCTTATCTGACATATGGGAGGCATCAGCTGATCAATGACATTGCGTCAGCTGATCCTTGACTGCTCAGTTGATCTTGAAATCTTCATTAGCTGATGGTATTAGACCATCAGCTGATCCAATGTGATTCCTCAGCTGATGCTTTTCGACTGATCTTTTCTTCTAAGCTGATCTTCCTGAAGCTGGTCCTTTGGCTGACACTCAGTGTTCAGCTGATACTATGATTCATCAGCTGACATTTCTTTCTTACAATTTTCTTTAAGTCTAACGTGAAAAGGATAGTCAGGATTGACAATGATCTGTTCAATGGTGACAAAAGCTTTTGAATTCTTTTTGAAAGCATCTTCAATCAGATTGATGTGTTCAATGAACTGATCATGTGTGAAGAGCCTATTGCAGATTGACATCCGAATCCAGTATTCAAATTTTGGCATGAACCTTTGAACAATTTCACTTTTGGACTTGAGGAGATGGTACAGGATCTCTATCATTTCAAAGAAGGAGAGAAGTTTGCAATGTTGAAGATAGGTATCTTCATAAGTCTTTCTTTCATCTCTTCTCACCACTCTGAGATAAGGACCCTCATCAGTACCTTTGTATGGAGTAACCCTTGAGATGACGTCTTCACATCTTCTGTTTACCAAGTTTTCTTTGTTGTCTCTGAACTCCTTGGCTTGCCTTTCAGTTTGCTGAGCTAATCCTCCAAAGTTGAAGTTCAGTAGAGCTTGAATGGCTTCCTTGTGAGTCTTTCCTCTCTTAGGATCTTTCTTGGTAGAAGGGTCATCTTGCTGTGGTGTATCCAGTACTTGATGTGATTGATAGGTCATCATAATCAGCTCTTCTTCTTGTAGCTCTCTTAACTCATCATCAGTAACACCAATAATTGCAGCAAGATCTGCAGGAGAAGTGAAGTCCTGATGTCTTTCCTTGGTTTTCAAAACTTCTTCTATGGAGGTACCAAGTGCAGCAGCTAACTCACTGAGCTCTCTGAGACTCTCATCTTCTTTTGTTAGTTCTTCCTCTCTTCTTTCTTCTTCTTCAATCTCCTCAGCAGTCATTATCTTCTTTCCTTTTCTTCTTGATGAACTGCTGGGAGTTGGTTGACTTGATTGAACTGGAGAGGAAGCTTGGACTGGTGGAGCTGTAGTGGAGGAGCTCTGCTTCTTTATGTTGAACATAGAGGACAGAGGCATTTCATCTTCATCATCATCATCAGAATCCTCAGATGGTAGTTCAATTGGAGCACAGGATTCACCTTGCTTTGATTTCTTTGTCCTTCTAGCCATTTGCTTTAGCCTTCTCTTTGGCCTCTGCTCTTCTTGAGTAGGTTGCTCCCCCTCAGATTTATTCTCCCCCTCAACAGCTGATCCTATTTCTTTAGGGGTTGATGCATCCTCTGCTTGTAAAACTGACTTTGTCCTAACTGACTTCTCCCCCTTTTTGTCATCATCAGAGGAGGGAAAAACAGCAGGCTTTGCAGGGGCATCAGGAGTGGTGAAAGAATATGGAGTTGGGGTAGGTGTAGAGGTAAAGGGTGGTATGGTTGAGGGTAAAGGTGAGGCAGTGGGTATGGGAGGCTGAGTGAAAGGTGAGGTTGAGTGTCTAAGGTGAGAGGGAATAGGAGAGAAAGAAGGAATGGAAGTTGAGATAAGAGGTTTTAGGTTGTTGATAGCTTCAGTGAGATTGGAGAATTCTCTCAGAGTATCACTGTGCCTTATCTTAGCATAAAAGCTGGACCTATTGACCTCAGTATCAATGTCTTTTAAGAGAGTAGGGACAGTGAGAAGAGATTCAGGAATGGTAATGGAGATATCAGGGGGTGAGGGTCTAAGGGTTTTAAGTTGGGAAAGGAGATTGGAAATGGTATGGTTTAAGGTAGAAATGGTTTGGGCAGGTATAGGAGGGGAGGGTGTAGGAATAGGAGTAGAGGTTTGGTTAAGAAGTTGATCTAGTTTGGTAAGAATAGGGGAAAGATCAACAGGGGCAGGGGTGGGTTGGGGTTTGGGTTGGTTGGCTTTAAGTGACTCAATCTCATTGGTTAGGTGAGAGATTTGAGTTTCTGTTTGAGTTTGGAAAGAGGTAAAGGAGGCTTGAATACTATCCATATTTTGAGAGATAGATAGTAAGGTTTGAAGGATTTGGGGTGAGGGTTCAGAATAAGTAGAGGAAATGGGTTGAGTTGGAATTGATTGAGAAATTTTGCTTAGAACTGGAATGGATTGTGGTCCCTCACTTAGACCTTGGTTTATAGGCCTAAGATCACTGGGAGCAGAAATGGTACCCTGTACCAATGGCTGGTTGTTGCCACTAGTATTGACAGGTAGTGCACTAGTATGTGTAAGAATTGAATCAAAAACAGGTGCAAGTATGTGAGTGTGAGTGAGGGTTGCACTCAAAGGGGTATCCCTTATGACAGTAGCAAGTTGTTGTGAACTTACTAAGGGAAAGTCTTGACTCAATTGGGGTGTAGACACAGTATGACCTTGGGAGAAGGTCTGTCTTTCAATGGTATCACCCTGTTGGGAGGGTGACCCAGATTGCAGCAATCCCATTTTTACAGATATGCCCTGTTGTGAGGACACATCTACTGGCAGTTGGGTTAAAGCAACATCCATAAGCTCCCCCTCAAAATAAGAGGTAGCTATAGGAGTTGAGGTCAGAGGTGCAGTGTGCATTTCCTCTGAGATAAGTGCAGTATGCACCATCTCTATTGACCTTGTTTCTATTTGGGTTGTAAAGGGAGTAGAATTAGCAACTGTTGGGAGTTGACTAGAGCTTGGCAGTTGTGGGGGTGTTACAACTAGAGGATAGGATGGGTTCTCATTGGTGGGGTCAACCAAATGAGTATCCTCAGAGAGTGAGAGTATACCTGAGATGTGCTGAGTCTTGCTGATCTCAATCAGTTGAATGAGATTGTCAGAAATTGTGTCTTCCTCAGCATCATCACCATCAGCTGCATCACCACTTTGTTTGTCTTGTGGAGTGCTTGAGCTGGAAGGAATAGGGAAATGTGAGAGTGGCATCCCAATTTGAGAAGATGAGGAGGTTGTATCTTGAACATTTTCAGCATAAGGAATTCAAGCATCACCACCATGAAAGTCATCATCTCCCTCATCATGATCATTTTGATCACTGTCAGCACCATTGTCATTATCACCCTCAGCATCAGGATTAATAGGCTCATCCTGTGCTAGTTCATCAAACACATCTGCTCTAAACATCAATTCTTCTTCCACTAAGGCTTCATCTGGAGCATGAGTCATAGACTCCTCAGTATGATCAGTGATTAAATCAGGAGACTCAGAATCATCAGCCATTTGTCCCTCAATATTCTCAGCAACAACTTCCTCTTCATTTTCATTCTCCTCAGCAGCAACATCTATCAATTCTTGCATCTGAGCATTTATAGCAGGACCTTGAAATTCCCTTATCAAATGGAAAGTTTTCTGACCCATTTGAGGGATGGTCATTGTGTGCAAGTGGGCAGCTAACCCAGCATAGTGTTCCCTTTGAACATCTCTAAGTGCAATTAAACTTAGATACCTGATGTAAGGGACTAGGGTTCTGTTTGATTTCTTTGATGTACCCAGAGTGATCTTATCCATCATTTCAGAGAATATGACTTGTGCGAAGTCAATATTCCTTCCTGTGACCAAAGCATGAAGAATCATCAATTCAGACTGATTCATTTGGTCATGGCTGCCAGACTTGTGACCAAAACATTGAATGATTACACTGGCCAAATACTTCCATGGGTGTCCTAGAGCAAACAGTTTATACTGGCCATGGGAAATAGCACCTTGGTAGCCAATCAGGGGCAAAACCTCTAGAACTTGATCCATTGTAGCAAAAGGTTGAAATGGGGCCATATGGGGTATGGAGATCGCTTGTCTAAGAGAATCATTAGTTATGTTTATGTTGATGGTACCATTGAGGCAGGTGCAAGTAATTAAGTCTTGATTAGCATGGTACCTTGCAGTGTACCACATCTCACCAACAATGTTTGGAAAGATGAACAGAGGATGAGTAGATAGACATGTGAACAGGGGATGGGCAGTTATGAAAGCCACCATAGGTTCATATCCCTGGTTTGCTTTGCTCGCGGGAATGTTAGTGTTTATAAGAAAGTTGTTTGGGCGTATTGTGATTTCAGAGTTGGGTGTGACATTTTCACCAGCAATGGCGTTTGGAGAAGTTGCAGGGTTGAAGATCACCATGATTACAGAGTGAATGAAGTTTGAGCAACGAGAGTTTAGGGTTTGAAAGTTTGAGAGAGAAAGAGTGTTTGGGAATTTTGAAAGCTTAAGAAATAAATAACCGCTCGAAAACACCTTTAAATCTTCCTTGGAAACCTAAACTGTCACAGAAATATTTTGCAAAAAGTAACTGTCACTTCTGCAAAAAGGTAATAGACGGAATAGATATTAAATACACAGACAATAAACGGACAAATAAATTAAATTAAATAACCTAGTAACACAATAAATACAAATGAGAAATTAATAAAATAAGTGTGGGGACACAATATTTTTTACTTTTGAAAATCATCAGCTGACAAACGAGAGTGTCAGCTGATCCATGTTGAGATAAAATAAGTGTCAGCTAATGAATGCACTTAGCTGAGCTTCTAAGTCTTAGCTGATGGTTTATCAGCTGAGGTATAGTGTCAGCTGATGATTGTCAGCTGACATAATTCCATTAGCTGATCTACCATAAGTAAAATATGAAGAAGCTTAGATAAGTACTTTATTTCACACACAAATAAAATTATTTTCTCACACAAAATTTATTACCTAAGAAATGAATATATTACAAATTTAACATGCCAAGTTTGGATATTAGGAAGTTGAACCGAGACTCATCCAAAGGTTTTGTAAAAATGTCAGCTAATTGAACATCAGTGTTTATATAGTGCATAGAAACTTTCTTTTTCTGCACATTATCTCTAAGAAAATGATGTCTGATTTCAATATGCTTAGTTTTTGAATGCAAAACAGGATTATTAGAGATAGATATAGCACTTGTGTTGTCACACAGAATTGGGGAGTTTTCAAACTGTAAGTCATAATCCAGTAGTTGATTTTGCAGCCATAGCAATTGAGCACAGCAGCTTCCAGCAGCAAAGTATTCTGCCTCAGCTGTAGAGGTTGAAACAGAGTTCTGTTTCTTGCTTGACCAACTGACTAATCCTCCACCTAATAATTGACAACCCCCAGATGTACTCTTTCTGTCTAGTGTGCAACCTGCAAAGTAAGAACCAGTGTATCAAACTAACTCAAAATCAGAGTCTTTGGGGTACCAAAGACCTAGATTAGGAGTTCCTTTGAGATACCTGAAAATTCTTTTAACTGCAGCTAAGTGAGATTCTTTGGGATCTGCTTGGTATCTAGCACAAAGACATGTAGAAAACATAATATCTGGTCTACTAGCAGTTAGGTATAAAAGAGACCCTATCATACCTCTATAAGCTGTAATGTTCACTGATTTACCATCAGTGTCCTTTCCAAGCTTTAAGGCAGTGGACATGGGTGTTTTCATTGAAGAACAATTTTCAAACTCAAATTTATTAAGTAAGTCATTTACATACTTTGTTTGATGAATGAAAATTCCATCAACCTCTTGTTTAATTTGAAGACCTAGAAAATAGTTTAATTCACCCATCATACTCATTTGATAGTTATCAGACATGAGTTTGGAAAACTTTTTGCAAAGATCAACATTTGTAGACCCAAATATTATATCATCTACATAAATCTGTACAAGAATCACATCACCCTTGAATTTTCTTATAAATAAAGTGCTATTTATGCTTCCTCTTATAAATCCTTTATTGGTCAACAAAAAAGAGAGGGTATCATACCAGGCTCTTGGAGCTTGCTTCAGACCATACAAAGCTTTGTTCAAGAAGTATACATGATCTGGTTTGCTTGTATCCTCAAAACCTGGAGGTTGTTTGACATACACCTCTTCTTTCAATTCACCATTTAGGAAGGCACTCTTAACATCCATTTGGAATACTTTGAAGTCTTTGAAGGCAGCATAAGCAAGAAATAGTCTTATTGCTTCAAGTCTTGCAACAGGGGCAAAGGTTTCATCATAATCAATACCTTATTCTTGACAATACCCCTGAGCAACTAATCTTGCCTTGTTTCTGATGATCAGCCCTTGTTCATCCATCTTGTTTCTGAACACCCACTTAGTGCCAATGATGGATTTGTCCTTTGGTCTTTGCACCAAAGTCCATACATTGTTTCTTGTGAATTCAGCCAATTCTTCTTGCATGGCATTTATCCAGTGAGGATCAGTTAGAGCTTCATCTACCTTCTTTGGTTCAATCATAGAAACAAAACCTGTATATAAACAGAAGTTACAAGCTTTTGATCTTGTTAGTACAGGTGCTTCTATGTTACCTATGACCTGATCAATTGGATGATTTCTGAGGTCCTTGTAAGCATTTTGGATTCTGGGAGTTGAAATTCTTTGGTTTGGATCAGCTGATGAGACTTCTGGTTGATCAGCTGACAGAATTTCTTGATTACAATTTGATGAGACTTCTACTGATGAGGGAATGTTTGATATGGAATTAGAGTCCATTGATGTTGAATCATGATTCCCTTCATTTAGTAAAAGTGTGGGTTGGTTTAGGATAGAATGTGCAGAGGTGTTTTGTACATTCGGAACAGGTTCATCTAAGTCATCTATGTCAGCTGATGAGATTGGATCAGCTGATGGGAGTGGATCAGCTGATACTGGAGTGTTGTCTTCAGTACGCAGCAAATCATTAAATTCCTTACCTTTAGATGGATTAGTAGAACAGGAAGCAACAAAGTCATTTTCATTAAAACTTACATTGATTGATTCTTCTATGACCTTTGTTCTGATGTTGTAGATTCTGTAAGCTTTGGAAATCACAGAATATCCAATGAACACACCTTCATCAGCTTTTGGTGCAAATTTTTGCAATTGATCTTTCTGGTTCAGAATGAAACACTGACACCCAAAGATGTGTAGAAAGCTGATGTTGGGCTTCCTTCCCTTGAGCACTTCATAAGGAGTCTTGTTGTGCCTCTTTATTATAAGGGATCTGTTCTGAGTAAAACATGCACAGCTGACAGCTTCAGCCCAGAAGTTGAATCCTAACCCACTCTCACACAGCATGGTTCTTGCAGCTTCAATCAAAGTTCTGTTTCTTCTTTCAGCTACACCATTCTGTTGTGAAGTTCTTGGAGCAGAGAAGTTTTGAGATATTCCTTTCTCATCACAGAAACCTTCAAGAGTTTGATTTCTAAATTCAGTTCCATGATCACTTCTAAGCATCCTTACCAGATTGCCATTGAGTACTTCCATCTTTCTAATAAAGCTTATAATCTCTTAAGCAGCCTCACTCTTTGCTTTTAGGAAGATGACCCAGGTGTATCTTGAGAATTCATCAACCATCACCAATGCATACTTACTTCCACCAATACTAGCTGTAGCAACAGGACCAAATAGATCCATGTGCAACATGTATAAAGGTTCAGTAATGGAGAAGGCTTGCTTAGATGGAAAAGAAGTCTTGTGCTGCTTTCCCTTCTCACAGGCAGAGCAAGGTTTAGGCTTAACATACGTCAGTGAAGGTAGTCCTGACACTAGTTCACCCTTGCTCAACTTGTTAATGTTTTTGAAGTTTAAATGGGAAAGCCTTTTGTGCCATAACCAGTTTGTGTCAGTTACAGACTTGGTATACAAACAGGTTAACTTAGATGGATCACCAGAGGACATATCAAGAGTATATACATCCTTGGTTCTCTTTGCACAAATTATTGTTTTACCTTCTTGATCTAAAATGGAACCACCTGTCTTTGTAAAGAGGACTTTATGATCACCATCACATAAGTGACTTATGCTGATGAGATTATACTTAAGTCCTTTAACATATGATACCTTGGATAAGGTTAGGTTCCCATTATGAAGTTCTCCGTAGCCTTTTGTTTGCCCACAATTGTTATCACCAAAGGTTACTCTTGCACCTTTTTCCTTCTTGTAGTTACTAAGCAAAGCTTTACAACCTGTCATGGTCCTTGAACATCCACTGTCAAGATACCATGGGTTCAGACCCTGCATAGATGTGATTGAAAGAAGGTTAGTGACATTTGGGCATCCACATTTAAGTAGACCCCTGTGGATTGCACCTAGCCATCCACTTTATATTAGGTTGTTTATGAATGAGAGAAACAGTTGTGTTATCATAATCAGTCCGCTGTCTTGAGTTACCTTCTACAGAATAATTACCTGCCTTGTGTTCTTTGCTCCCACATTTATAACATTTTTGATTTTTGGAGCTTTTAACATGTTTTGGTAATTGACTAAGAGATGTCTTAACTGTTTTCTGATGACTATGGGTCATCAGCTGACAGATTTCACCATTCAACTGTTGCAGCTGATTCTGTAAACTAATAAGGTCTTTGTTTATAGTCACCTTAGGTTAACCCTTAGTTAAAATGAGTTTTTGATCATTTTTAGGTGTGGCAGACTTAGACTCTTTGTAAACAAAATGTCCTTTTCCCTTAGTTTCTCCTATTAAAAGAGTTTGAAGTGATGTTTGATCAGCTAAACAAATAGAAGAGGATCCATGATCAGCTGACAGGCTATCAGCTGAGCAGTTATCATCTACTCTTCGATCAGCTGATGTAACATCATTAGCTAAAGAATTTTCAGTCAGCTGAGTTCCTAAATTTAATGTATCAGTTTTCAAGGTTTGACAACAGAATGTCTCTTTGGTATCAACAAATGATTCCATTCCTTTACTTACTTCCTTTACACTTAAATTTTCAGTGATTTTGCTTTCTGTTAAGACAATAGAACTTGAACCAACTTTTGAAGAGGTTGAGTCTTTCAGCTGAGTACTTTTACTTTTGACAAATCTGTTAGTGATAATACTTTTTCCTTTTACGATCTTTTGAAAAGTAAGAGGTAAAATATCAGCTTTCTCTAAGATATTTATGTTCTTGCTAAAATCAACACAGTTAGCAGCTTGGGAATAATTTCCACCAATAATAGCTTGAACTTGTTTTGGAATCTGCTCATTGACACACTAAGTGGTCTTCTCAGCAGAAACACACCAAGATCTAACTACTTTTTGAAGGTCATTAAACTTTATTGTTGCTTCATTGGTTTCTTTTACCAAGATCTGATTAAGTATCTTTTGATTAGCTAAATCATCATCCAGTTTTGTCATTTGTTTAAGTTTCTCATCTTTAAGACTTAATCTCTCTTTTAGTGATTCTATTTCTAATTTTAGCTTCTTTTCTCTTTGAACTTACATTCACTGGCATAGTGACCAGTCTTGCCACAAGAGAAACAACCTTCAGAAGCCTTTGGTTTTGACATGGCTCTTTCTCCTTTGAAGGGTTTCCTTTCAAACCTCTTGACACCCTTTCTTTTCAAGAAAGGTTTGAACCTTTTAACCAACATGGCAGCCTGCTCAACAGCAGCTTCAATGATGTCCATGTTCTCCAGAACTTCATCCCCATCAGCCACTTGCTCTTCATCAGAAGATTCCTCCTCTTTCTCCTCATCACTAGACTCATCCACAACTGCAGCAAAACTCCTAGATCTTGTACACTTAGACACAAGGGCAGTAGATGGAGCTTTTGCGGCCTCCTTCATATCCTTGGTAGAGAGCTTCCTTTGTTTCACTGATTGTTCATGATTCATAAGATTTCCATATAAACCAACCAGTGAAAGACCCTTGATTTTCTCACCATGTTCAAGCACAGTGATAAAATGATCCCAAGATTCTGGGAGAGAGTCTAGAAACTTGTTTACAAGTTCCTTATTGCTTTTGTGAACATCTGCCCTTCTTAAGTCATTAATAAGGCAGTTGAACCTGGTGTAAGTCTGAGTGAGACTTTCACCTTTATGAGCAAATAAGAACTCATATTCTCTAACCAGAAGGAGTTTCTTGTTCTCCTGCACTTCTTCAGTGCCTTCATATGCAACAGTCAAAGTGTCTAGCATCTCTTTTGCAGATTTACAGTTAAGAACTTGATGATAGACATCATTTGGTAGTGCAGAGACTAAGGTTGTTCTTGCTTTAACATCAAGATTAACAAGCCTTTTGTCTTCATCAGACCACTGATTTATAGGTTTTATAATCAGTCTTTCAACAGCAGGAGCTTCATCAGTTGCTTCAGTTACTTGGATAGTTAAGGAAGGAACATGAGGACCTTCAGTAACAGTTTTAAGCATCACATCATCAAGGCTTGACATATAGAGAAGAACTCTACTCTTCCAGAGAGAGAAGTTCTCTCCATCAAATATAGGACACCTTGTGAGTGAACCATTGTTAGAAGAACCATTAGAGGCAGCAACAGAAGTGGCCATTTTGTAGTGTGGGGTAGAAGCAGTTGAAGAGTAAGCAAAACAGATCTTAGATATGGATTATATAGCCTGCTCTGATACCAGTTGTTGGTCCCGAATGGATACTACAACAACAAATGTTTGTTGAAGGGGGGTTGAATACAAACTTTAGCAAATTAAAATTTAAGAGACACATGGTTTACTTTTATATAATTCTTATTGATGTTAATCAATAATTACATGAACTAGATAAGGAAAATCTAAGTTCAATAAAAGGTGGCAACTAGATTTGTCTAACACATAGACAATGCTAATCTTAAACAACTAATGTTTAAGATGTTCAACACATGAACAAGTTTGTTACACTGAAAGTATAATGCTAACTCTTCTAATTCTCAACTTATGAGATTTCAGTGCTTCTTCAACGCATTCTTAACATGTTTCCATGCATGAGTATATATAAGCAAGGTGTATCCGGGATGATGAAGAGAGAAGGAGACAAAGGTACTTGGTTTAATAATATTATAATAGATAAAGTTAGTGGGTGAAAGTAAGTTAACTTTATACACAAAGTGTGTAAAGTGGACATACTTTTCAGTAATGAGTATACCCACTATCTATTATTATATTATTAAACTACTACCTTTATATCTTGGAAAAGTAAACTTCTCCTTTCATGCTTGTGCTTTAATCAACATCATGCTTTCTGAAGATGTGACTTTACCAAGTATGGAGTTGCCAGCCATACTTAACATCGTATCTTCGAGATCTTCTTTTCAAGAGTATCTTTCTCCTTTTCCAGGAGATAAAGATCTATCCTTTTTGTTTCTTTGCAGAAACAAACGGTGCTAAGTACTTTTACAAAGAAAGATCTAAGGCAAAATAAGAACAACACATGTTCTGCCTTTGACTAAAGAAAATATTACATAGAAACGCTATTAACTGAGATATACAATAAAGACTCAGCTAACGGACACTGAACTGCAATTGTAATTTTGCTCAGCTAAGGATAAAAGTGAAAGACTCAGCTGACTAGATTTGCTCAGCTGATCGAGATGCTCAGCTAACAATACAAATCAGAGTATAACTAATAAACTGATCAAACTAAACTGTCAGTTGTTCCCAAGGGCTCAGCTGTTCCCAAGGGCTCAGCTGATTATTTGAGTATGATCAGCTCATAAAGAAAAGAGTAGATAAGTAGAAAATACCTTATCTGACATATGGGAGGCATCAGCTGATCAATGAGATTGCGTCAGCTGATCCTTGACTGCTCAGCTGATCTTGAAATCTTCATTAGCTGATGGTTTTAGACCATCAGCTGATCCAATGTGATTCCTCAGCTGATGCTTTTCGACTGATCTTTTCTTCTAAGCTGATCTTCCTGAAGCTGGTCCTTTGGCTGACACACAGTGTTCAGCTGATACTATGATTCGTCAGCTGACATTTCTTTCTTACAATTTTCTTTAAGTCTAACGTGAAAAACAACACATGTTTTTCATTTAACTAAGTCTAAACTGAATAAGTGGTTTTGTTAACATCAAATCCTATTTTCCATAATAGACAGGTTTGATTTAGGTTTGAGATTACTATCTTCCCAACAAACATGATGAAGTAGATTGATAGAACCCGCAAAAACTGAATGGATCTAAGCCGTAAATCTTCACATTAAGCTCCAATCCTCCAAGATATGCTCCGAGCTCCTCTGGAATGAATTAATGGTGTTTTCTGGAGTATATGATAGTAAAAAGTCGTGGTGGAAGTTGTAATCCCAAATGCAATTGAAAACTTTAAAAAGAGTTGGGAATTCGTGAGATCACGCTGCGACGCTGATTTAATCAAACTTCTTCGCTCGTTTGAATTTCGAACGGCATATAGTGCCTTATCCGAGCAAATCGTGACGCGATGATACACAGGGATAGCAACGCGACCGGGTGTTTTTGGCCATTTTTTGACTTTTTGACTTTTTTTTCTATTTTTCTATGCTTTATCCTCATTTTATCTTCCAAACTTTGAATTTTAACATGAAATTAAATAAAGAAGGTATAAATAACCTTTTTAATATAATTTACATGATTTTCCATTAAAAACAACCGGATATCGCTAAAAAATATTTATTTAAATACCGCGATATCAAAATACTCGAAGATGATAAGAGTAATAGCAACATTCGGTTAGAATTGTTGACTGAAATAGTATGTCCCTAGTACATTTGTAAGGTCTATAAGATTCGACACTGTTTCCAGTATGAATGTCTCATAATTTAAAAAATGAACAAATCAAAAAATGTTGATCGATATATTTAAAAATTTTAAAATGTTACAATATCTTAAACATTTCTAAATAAATCTTGTGTATTATGAGATCCAATATTAAATAAAAAATTAGCAAATTGTATGTAAAGTATCAAGGAAAGTAATCAAATAGAGGACACACCGCTAGCAAGGGTTGATAAGAAGATGTGGGACTAGCTTCAAATACTTAAATAGCCTATGGGTTTAAAGACATTTTAATTTTGATATTTTTTTAGGCTTTTACCTTGTTATTCCATTCCTAAACTATTTTAGTTTGGGTTTCAAGTGCACAATTTATCTTGTGGATTTGACAGTCCGTTCAATTCTTTGAATGTTAAACAACCCATGTAATGTGATAAGTTCAAGATTCAAATGTAACTCAACTAGTCATTGATAATTTGTAAATATAGATACTACTAAAACACGATGAGACATATGAAATGGTTTCAAGGTATTCATCAAAATGAGAGATAGTTTAACATTCAAGGGTTACTTATCAATATTTACTCATTTAAATAAACTGTAAGTATAACATCACGTAAGTTAATTAATGATTTTAACATAACTATTATTTACCCCAAATGTTGCTTTAAGTAAGAATGTTAACCTAAAACTTTATAACGATATTATACCTAACTTAATACGCTTATAGTATTCCTTTAATATCTAAGTGGAAAATATATAAAATATTTATTATAATTTTATTCTATATTATTTTATATATTTTGCTATTACATTCTATTTTATGTTTTTTTTTTGTTTTTTTATTTTTTCCTTTAATTGTATTTCTATTTTTATTATATTTTAGTTTTTCACCTTAATGTTTTTTTATTATTATTAACATTTTTATTGTATTTTTATTATTTTAACTTAATACTTATTTAGTTTTTTCTTTTTTTTCTTTTTTCCCGTTTCTTTAAACGTTTTCGTTGCGGTGGTCCGTCTTTGGAAGCAATTTTTGTATCTTCAGATAGAGGTAAGATTGTCTACATTTTACCTCCCCCGTACCCTATTGTTACATTGGGTACGGTTGTTGTTGTGCTTTTAGGACTAGCAATCAAAATAACTAAAATCAGATTGCTACTTCACAAATCTCAGTCCAGAAACACAAGTTTTCTTACATACATGAGATTAGCCTAAAAGTAATTCTTACATGCCTTGCAACATCAAGGAGATTAATAACTGAAACAAATCCTACAGTGTCAAACAAGTTCATTCTTACATTTGATCAAATATTTTGACATAGATCACCAACATGCAGCTGTTTAAAATCCATTCTCTCTAAGCATATCTAGCAGCTTTTAGAAAATTATCAAAAGGGCTAGCAGGAGGTAGCCTCAGACTGTTCATTCCTGCACGAACCGGCTCGTTTTCACCCAACATCTACACAAGTACCGAATCAGATGATGAGCAGTTAGTTGTGGAAAGCGGAAAATTCTCAATACCTGATAGATTCAAAGATAAAGAAATAACCTTCATGAGGTTTGAATTCTGACCAACTGTATTTGCATCTGCTGCTGGTTTTGTATCGCCATTTGCATGAGAAAGCCAAGTTGAGAGCTTTTTTCTTGAATCTGTCCCAAGGGCTTCACATTGGCCTGCCATGGCACTGAATGGAAGGGGAGAAGTGGAGACAGATGCTCCAGCCACTTGACCAGCTGCTTCTAGCGCCTACGAGCCACAGTCACCGAGATTTTTTATAAATATAGACCACCCGTAACGGGTAAATATATGTCTTTCTTAAGAAAAAGTGTACACATAGGCCCCCGAGTAGAAGAAACTTCCATTATCAATTTAGTTTCGTTTAAGCTCATTTAATAAACAAGCTAAGCTCGAACTCCATATATAATATAATTTATATTTTTTTTATTTTTTAAATGGAAGGAGGGGGAATTGGACGGTCAAGATTGGTTCTCGCGATTCTCGCACTAAGAATGGTTCTCAAATGAACTTTATATCATTTTAATAAAAATATCAAAATACTAGCTGAGCCTAAAAGAGCCGAGCCCAAGCTTCATAAATCTTAAATGAGCCGAGCCCAAGCTTCATAAATCTTAAACGAGCCGAGCTCGAGCTCAACATTAAAAGTTCTAAACGAGCCGAGCTCGAGCTTGGTATCTGGATTCGGCTCAGCTCGTTTACATCCCTAGATTAGGAGACAAAAAGGAGAAAAATTACTGATTCAAGAAGCTGTCGGATGCTAATAACGTTAGACATGGAGCTTTGTGTAGGAGATTTAGAAATGAAGCGTGAGAGATCTGAAACAGATGATTCACTTGTCGCGTCATCCTCAACTAACGAATTTGCAGGAAAATCTTGCTAAAAAATAAAGAAGATTTGATCATCACATAGAAAGCCCGGAAATAAAAAAGCTTAAAAGCTAATTTAGAATTCTTAGGGAACATTGCCAATGAATAACACGTTACCGTGTCAAAAGAAATGGATTCTTTTGAAGGAGCAACTCTATGAGAGTAATCCAAATGAAGCATTGATTCCGGACCAAACATTCCCTCATCAGGCACGAAAGTTTCCAACAACTGGATACGTAATTCGACTATCTCCATCTTTTAAACGCGCATAAACAAAAAACAAAGAACCATCAATCCTCGTATCCATAATACGAATATAGAGTTGTGTTCAATATAGTCAGTATAAAAAACATAATCATGAAATTTTAATATTCAATCACAGGTGATTCAGTATACAATCACATGTGATTTGTAAAAGCATCACATGTAATTACGAAAATGTCACTCCGCCCAAAATTTTAAAATGCAACCTGGACCATTGATCCTATTCATCCAAAGGCTGAAATTAGTCCCTCATGACTATGAATTAAGTATTGACTATATTAAACATTCTTCTATGAATATAATATGAATCTTTTACCACCTCTATATATAAAAAACATAATACATAAAAAAACTATACCTCGGTTATGATAGATAATATGTGGACTAAAATATCAACAAGCTTCTCATAAGTTTTCGAGATCTTGCTTTGCAACTCAACAAGCAAAGCACCAGCCATTTGATTATCACGATCAGAACAATATTCTTTAACATCTGCTTGTGGCTTCACATAAACTTGAAAGTCATCACTAATGCCCAAGTATTTATCAACCTGAAATGAAAACAATATAAACGAGTCTCACAATCAACAGTTTTGGTAATAAAAAAAACTTATAAATGATATTAGCTTAAGTGCAAACTTACATCAGATTTAACTATTGGCTTGAGTACATCAGCAATATCAGAAATTTGATACATCTTAGCTGCAAACATTAGCATTGCGGTTGATAATGTAAAAAGCGATCTTTGGTGTGCCGGACATAACATTCCTGACAAATCCCAATAAGAAAAATAAATAAGTTCCATAATCTTTTTCCATATTTTGCTTAAATTTACATGTTTAAAATTTGCAGATCTACATAATACCATTTCTACTATCCACAGATATCTTCAAAAGTGATAGGGGAAGTTGGAAGATGCGAACTACAAGATTGTCATTAGCGTTCTGCAATAATATAAATCAAAAGAATAATGATTAGCACGTGGTTGCTAAATGTTCACAGAGAGAGAGAGAGAGATCATATGAAGTAGATATAAATGAATGTGATCTCACCCTAAACCGCAAAGAAATTAGTGTTAAGCAGAAAGAATAAGCTAAAGCTTCGATATTTGGAAGAATGTTATCAGAAAGATTAGCTTGTATCCAGAAAGCAGACAATAATTGAGTTATTTGATCCTCGGTAAACAACATCACAGATGGTTCCTGTCATAAAAATAAGTATTATAATATTGTTATCTTATAAGAAGTCAATGTTTGTAGTTAATTAAAGATTACGTTACCAATAAATAAATATAATACTGGATGTGACAACTATGACCTATTTACTTTTAAAAAATGGGTTTATGTTTTCACTCTAATGGGTCAAGACTCAAAAGGATAAAAATTCTTTAACTTGTAATAAAAAACATACGAAACGTTTAAGGGAAATTGGTAACGTGTAGAAAGTCACCCAAGTGTATTTGTAACACAGAAAATCTCAAATCTTTTGTAATACCAAACAAACAGATTACTTCCGAAATTATACAAAAACTGTAGTAATATTTGACAATATTTATAAACAAAAAAACTGTTTCAAATTTTTGATAAATCCAACATGACCCGTACAAAAGTCTTTATGTGCTGACCCGTTAACCAACCCATCCATTTCCCGCCTCTAACAATATGTAGAAGACAATGAATTTAGGTGCTTACTGCATTCACCAAGCCCATTTCTCCAGCAGCAATAGAACTTATTGTTTGAAACTTGGGAGATTTATTGTGCGCCCGCACATGTTTCCTCACCGGATCATTTTCCTTTTCCACAAAACCATCTTGAATACAAACTTTTTCGACTCCATTTACATCTTTTTCTTTCCTAAGTTTATCAAGTAATGATGTAACAGAGGCAAACACAGATGCACTATCAGAACTCCATCTTCTTGTATGATTAGAAGCATCACGTCTCAAATGGTTAGAACTTGGAACCAGAAGAACAGAAAAGATTTGGTGTCCGCTCAAACGTATTTCAGCATCCGAGTGCAGCATTAATTTTATAAGTTGTAGAAGAAGACCCTCTGGAAACACCTGGTATTAAGAAAGGTTTTAAAAGAATAATATTTTAATTTTTAGAAATCACAATCCAGGACTTGTTTAATACGGAGTATTTACTTACTTGCTGTGTATTTGAGGAAACAGATGCTACAACAATCATGTGAGCAAGAATAATCATTGATCCAGTAGTGGCCCTGGCAACAATACTACTAGAAGGCAGATTCTCAAGTGTTGTTAACATTACATCAAACAGAGGGCGTGGATCAGCAATCTAGCAAAGAAATCATAAAAAATCAAAATCAAAATCCTAATTCCTAAAGAGAAAGAACGATACCCAAGTGAATATATTGAAGAATAGCCATACCCCTTTGGCGATTTCGAGTAAGCAATCCTCTATTGAAGATTGGAGTAACATATTCAAGTTTAACTCATGTTCCCCAACGGATTCAACAGTTGCTTGAAGGCTTTTCCTCAAATGCCTGCAGAGATCACTCACATATCCGATATCTTTGAATGCAACTTCAGACCGAGTTTGTCGAGCCAAAGCAGAAGTAGTCTGTATGACATATGATTTCAATTCGGGATCATGTGAAACGTTTTTGTGGTCCAAGTGGTGAACAACCGAAGCCAGTATCAGTTGCTGGTTATCTGAAACAAGAACAATCGGACTGCTACAAAATCCAAAAACAAGAAACGCATAAAGAGTAACCAAAATTTAAGGCAAATGTACCCGGGCTCTCTACAAAGTAGGTCATATCAGATAAAACAATCAAGCCTAATCCATGAGAAGGAACCCATTGTCCGTTATTATCAAAATGAACAAACATTGGATCCAATATTCGTCGCATTGTTGTACTTTCTTTAGCAAGTTCTACCATTCTTTGAATGCAAATTTGAGCCCATACTTTTGGTGTCTCAGCCTCTTCTCTGCACCATATAAAAATCAAGAAAAACCCATCATAAATTACAATTGATTCATTCATCTCATTGAGGTGAAAAGAAAATATCTTTTATGTAAGGAACAATAATAACCTAGTTAAAAGAGAAGGGTCTTTCTTTTCAGCCCGTGGTTTTAAAGATATGTAGCTTGAATCACTTTCCTTAACTGCCCCTCTTCCTTCACATCTAACAACTTCATCGACCCAATTATGATGTGCTTCCCCTCGATCATCATCTTGTTCAGTGTTTGTATTGGGTTCATAATTACCCAAAGTAACATGTACAATCTGCATATTTATTATCAATTATTGAGCTCACACAAATGAGTTGACACTCGCAATGAAATCTTTCAATCTTAATTCGTTTGTGAATTGTGATTCTTCTCTTATATGGGAAAAAACAAGCAAATATAGACAAACCTCATCAAAGTCAGCAAATATATGTGAGAACTCTGTCATGAACCAAATCTATGCATGAAAAGACAAACAATTTGTTATGTAAAGCCGAAGAAAAGAAGAAAAAAAACTTTTTTTAATTCTTAAATTAAGAAAATAATGTTGTAAAAGTTTATCATAATTAAAACATTTGTTTATGATATATTACATACCATGGCTGAAAGGCATTGCAAGCCTGCTGCCCTTAATCTAGTTTTTTCATCTTCTTCCTCAGGTTTACGGGCCAGCATACAAACCTTTTGAACTAGATTTTCAAGATTATATGTGTATGTTCCATCCACCTGCAGAAAACCATGCTTAAAGTAAGAATACATAATATTACATATAAACAGGAAAGTAAGCATATCATTGAGATTACATATAGATGGCAATTTTGGCACATTTTCTTATGAATGGGTTGATTTGAGTTATCTCTAATGTTTACCATCTCAATTTTGGCACATTTTGGGAATTAAGAGTTTTGGGTCAACCGAATTGGACTCTACCTTTAATAAAAATAACCCATTTTGACCCGACCAGACCCGTCCATTTAGACATCTCTATGTTATATAGGTCCATTCAGTACAATTCAATTTTAAGATTTATCAGAATAATATGATGAGTGATGACATCTGCTGTCTGTCTAACGAATTAATTTGAAACGAAATTTTCACCTGACTGTAGATAAATCTTGTTAGGGTTTGACATCCGATTATCTGGACTGTGTCACGTTTAGTATCATCCAAAAGTTCGATAGAAACATTCAGCAGGTTGACAGCAAAATATGCCCTGAAATAGTAGAAGAAACACCATTATTTGCCAACAACTTTTCAATTTACATTTGTAACATAAATAAAGAAAACAGAAAATAAAAGTGACATAAGAATAGAACACAAATATATAAGTTAATGGAATAAAAAAGAACATAGACAACTCACATCTGCTCTTTGCACATGCACATCAACTTACTATACACCTCTGTAATAACATTAACCAGTTGAACATGATCTAACCGCAACTCCTTGTAGCATCTTTCTTCAAGATATTTTGCAATCTATATCAACAGATTAGGTTCAAATCAAATGTCTAGAATGCTTATTTCATGTAATTCACTCAAATTATACAAAAAAATTAACATGGTTACTAACTTTCGGGATACGAAAAGGGTTTTTGGCAGCATATTCACACAATTTCACGATTTTCCTTTCGTTTGGAGAGCCACCCTGCAACATAAGTAGCGCTTTCACTTTCTAGGATACAGAAGAAAATGAACTAAGCTATGGAACCAAGAAATCCCACATTATATAAACACAAAATTACTCATAATTTAACTTCAAATATAATGTATAATCAAACCAAGGAATGAAGGATATATACTAACAGGTGATTTTGGGAAAATTTCAGCAAGCAATTTCTTGTATCTCTTCACAGGTTGGCGAGAACGTGATCTCAAAGATGGACAGCATACACATGCTGGGAATATCTTCCGTGAAATCACACCCATTTTTCTACAAAATTTGATCGGATAAGGTCAGAATTAAAGCAATTAAAGCTTCTACAACCCTAATTTAACCTATTTACCCTTAGAAAGAACTTACATAAACACAATCTGGTTAAACTATACACGCAATAAACCCTAAATGTAGAAAGAAATTCCAAATTTTCCTCCCAAAATTCACAAACATAATGTTGTATAGTAGTAAGGTTCTTTCTTTAAACACACGGAAAAAAAGTGAAAACAGAAGAATGCACCTAGAATACAAAGATAAGAACAACCCAGAAGACAAAAATTGATAAACCCACAAAGGAGGAGAGTGATTTTGTACAAAAACAAGCAAAATCAACACTAACTGAAGCAAACCCAGAACAGTAATTAGTACAAGAAAGCTAGTAAGTAAGAAAATTTTACCTGCACCAAGAAGGGAAGCAGATCTGGGTGAGTGAATCCAAACAGCCCTGTTGGGTTTTAGAACAATTGTGTGGAGAAATCAGTTTGAATTGGGAAGACGGAGATGGAGACTGTGAGAAAAGGGTTGAAAATGGAATCGAATTCAAAGGGTGTTTGTGGAAGAGTACGTTGGTCACGTGGGTAGACTGTGATGAAGAGGGAAGCTTTTGTCAGATTCCTAGGAGACTGGAAAACCCCAATTTCACACTTTTTTATTTCAAACTTTTCAAATTTTTTTAAAACTTTACTTTTTTATCTTTTTGTCTTTGTTTCTTTAAATAGGATTTCAAATTTCACACTATTTAGTTTTGAATGTTTTATAAAAGAAAAATATATATAAAATGTATTAATTTTTTTTCTTATTTTTTATTAATTTTAATGTTTGTATTGATTGCTTAAGTAAAAAGATAAGCACCTCTTTTATAAAAAGTTAAATTGTAGTACGTGTGATACAGGGTTAGTTTAAAAGATAATAAATATTAAACATTAATAAAATCATATTAAATAATAATAAAAAGCGAATTAAATGAGAATTTACAAAGATGTCGACGTACGTCATCAATACTCTAACCAGCGGTGGAAACATCGACGTGAATAGAATGGCAGACTTGACGACAAAAACGTAGTTCATGATACGAATAGACACGGTTGTATTTATTATATAAGTCATCAATCATTATTGTTACAACGAAGGTTAATAAAATTAAATGTTATTGGTTATATATAATTATAAAGAAATTTAAAATGATTATAAAATATTTTAGAATGATAAAATAATAATTTGGTTAAATATGACATTTTAAAATATTATAACAGGTTAAATATGATATTTGTATAATAAAGTGGACAAATACAATTTTATATGATTTGTTAGAACCTAGAGGGTGGTGAATAGATTATATGCCCACTTTTTGAAGTTTTTAACAATCTTTGCAAGAAATTAAAGAGTTTGAGTAAGAAAGATATCACCAATCAAAAGATAGAACACAATGATTTATAGTGGTTCAAGCAACAGTTAACAACCTTGCTCTACATCCACTCATTGGCTTCACCCACCAAGAGTTGCTCCACTATCTTTTCTCTTTCAAGATAAAAATAAACCTTTTACAACTTCTTTTTTTTTCTTGCTAACAAGAATTACACTTCACTCTTGTAGACAAGGAATAGATAACTTCACTTCACTCTAATTTGATAGGCTAGAGTTGATCATCACTTCTCTCTAATTTTCTAGGCTAGAGATGATCCTCACACTATTACAAAGTATATAGAAAGATGAAGTAGTGTTTAAGCTATGAAAGCTTTGACTCTTGCTTGATTCTTGATCTTGAGAGATGGAAGAATTATCAAAGTATATGAGCTCACAAGATATAGAGAGCATTCTGTATTTTTCAGATTTCAAGAGGTGAGTAAAACATAAGACTTGAGTTGGTTTAAATAAGGAAAAAGGTGCAAGCTCAAAAAGTGTCCAAACAGCTCACGGTCGATCCATGGTTGACCGTGGCATCGTCTGTCGGTCTGCTGGAACTTTTTGAGTCTTGCAAATATAGACGTTGAGTTTTTACCAAAACCACACACAACTCATTTTTACCATAAATATTCACTAAAAAGGAGATTGGCAAAAGTTAGGTTGATCCTATACTTCTTAAGTTTGAAATTAAACACCAAAATGGAAGTTTGGAAATCAATACCAAAAGCATGTTGGAATTTTACCTCTTTGAGAGATTCCTTTGCTAATTATGGTGTTGTATTGTTTCAAAGATAGATTATGTTTGGTATTTGCCAAATTAAGAAGTCTTGAACTTATACAACCAACTAAGTGAATTTTATAATAAGTTTGTCAATTTTTATAAAAGTTATTATAAAAATAATTTTATAAAAACTTAAACTTGTTTAATTATTTATATTTTGTAAGCTCATATAATTTGAACGTTTTCTTGTAGGTATCTTCGACGTTGTCTTCTTCCCGAACGCGAATCTTGAAGATTAAAGCTTGACAATTTGATGAAGATACATTGTATACAAATAAATATCATTATTTATTTGTTTGAATATATATATATATATATTTGTATGTATATGTGCATATATATTGATGTTAGTGAATACAATTATATAAACACATTATATATTTTTGTGTCAACAAAAGAGGATATATTTTATAAACCTATTTTTCCCAGTAATCTTCCTATTTTTGTTGAAGACAAAAATTTATAATTTGTATACAAATTGTATAAATAACTTTAACATGTTAACATATGCATATAGATATATATATATATATATATATATATATATATATATATATATATATATACACACACCTTCTTCCCATTTTTTGTCTTAACAAAAAGAGGACACCCCCTTGACATAAACTCCCCCTAAAAGTGAAAACTCCCCCTTGAAGGTAGAACTCTACTTCTTGATATGTGAAATCTATATAAGATTAATGGAAATACTACCAAGGACTTGCCAAGGAGGGTGAGTATATTAGATTATGTGCAGAGATAGATAACACGTGTCATCGTGTCCAATGCTATGAGACACTAATGGATCACACTGCTACACACCCAATTAGAACCATTTGGATTTTACCAAGTTGTGTGTAAGAATAATTAATTAGTTAATTAATTATTGAGAAGGAAAAATAATAATAGTTATTTATTATTTTAAAGAAGGCATTAATATTTAGTTTAAATATTAATTGGACCAATTAATTAATAGTTATTAATTAATTAGAAAGATCAAAGGGTATTTTCTGCAATTAAGTAATAGTTTAATTAAAGCTGGGCTTTAATTAAACTGGTTTGGGCCTTAATAAGGTTTATTATATAAATAACTTTAGAAGCCTTGGAATCACATAAGGTTTATTACAAGTTGCAAAGAAAAACCCTAGCACCTCCCTCTCCCTCTCTCTGCGTCGAACTCAAGGCCAACCCCGGGGGGTTCTCGGCCTCGTCGCACAACACACACACACAGATTTTTGGTGTGATCATTTTTGGTGATATCCTGTGGCGGTCTAGCAGCCAGTTCGTGGTGGTGCAGTAGCGGTGTTCTACCTTTAGCTATCTGGACTGAAGTTTCAAGATTTTGCTGAAAGGTATAATCTTTAATCCTCTACTCATGTTTAGTTTCATGTACGAACTAGATGAGATCACCGGAGGGGGTTTTTGTTTGTTTCCGCTGCGTATGATTATTATCTGTTTTTTATACCCTACAAAACCCTTCAGTGGTATCAGAGCCACTTCTAGTCTCGTAGGGAACTAGGTAGGTTTCTTTTTATCATGATGAATAGGTTTCTTTTTTATCAAGGTTTAACCTTTTTTGGTTTATCCAAGTATTTTTGAAATCAAGTTTTGATTTTAAAATGGATAATGATTGGTTATGATAAAAAGGAGGTTAAGGTTTAATTTTTAAAATTGTTGTTATTATTGTTCTTTGTTTTGCGATTTTGTTGCCGGCGGCATTAAAGCTACCGTAGTCGGCGGCGTCTTTCACGGCGTTAAGAACATCGCCGGCATCGGCGATTGGCTCCGGCCGGTTGTCGGTGCCGGCTGCTCTCGTTGCCACCAGGGTGGTCGGCGGCGGGGTAGTGGTTTTCGGCTATGGTCCGGTGGCAGCTGCCATGTGCGGCTGGCCTGCCGGCGGTGGTGAAGGTGGGACGTGGGGGCGACCCAGTGGCGGTCTGCACTTGCGGCCCAAGTTCGATTAGCCCAGTTAGGTGGTCGGTCCACCGGTTTTTCTTCGGCCCAGTTTTGTGGCCCAATATGTTTTAGGTTTAGTTTTGGGTAACACCAAACAGGATTAAATCTAAAAGATTACTATAAGTTTTTTTTATATAAATCTTATGGTTAAAATATTTAATTTTAATCATGATTATTTTATAATAATCAAGTATTGGTTAAAATTAATTATTTTTAGTATTCTTTAATCGCATAACAATGATTAATATATATAATAGTTGTTGTTAAACCAGGTGATTTTAACAGGTGGTTAAAGTCAAGGTAATTCATCAGGTTATGATAATTAGAAATCAGTTTTTGGATGTATTAGTTTATACATGTTTGGGATGCTGTAGCCGAGCCCTAGACCTTGTGGATTGCTTTTACTTTTCTACACTTGTGGTTGTGATTGGTTTTTCTATTCTATGGTGTGGGGAGGCCTGCGTGCCACTTACAACCCCTATTCTATTTTGTAAAAGTACTAGATTAGCGGGCTTGCGTGCCTTTGATTATCTTGTAATTTTTCATTTCTGGTCTTTAGTTTTTAGAATAGAATAGATAGAATAGACTTGAAGCTGATATAAGGACTAAGGAGCAAGGAGTAGGATTGGATGCAGGAGCCAGTTGGAGCTTTAGAGTTTCATGCCATGTGTGTTGTTTTCCACTTAGGTTTTGGACGTCGGGTTTTTTCGTGTGGCTCATGAAACCGACATTAGTTAAGGGCAAGGCTAAGGCATAGTTGTTGTGGTTGTTTTATTTCTTTACATATTATATATGCGTGGTTGATATTCTCACATTGAAATAAAACAGGGTTTTAATAATAGTCATTATTAAACAGTGTTTTTTAAAAGAAAACTGGCAAAATCCTTTTTAAAAAATTCTTAGATCAGTGTGCTACCCACCTAATGATACACCTTTCCTGTTAAACGGTACTCGGGTGTCGGAAGTGACCAAACCTTGGGCATTCGGGTTCAAACCATTGCGGGGAAGGGTGTGAAAGACTCTGCGATAATCGGGAGTCCCGGCCAGAGTTCACGCTGTCTTAGGTGGTGCGATCTATTTTGGTGATAATCGGGAGTCCCGGCCCAAAATGCACGGTTCTTATAGCCGATGTCCCGCGGATCTAGGAGTCGTGTCCAGGTAGGATACGATTGGTATAGATTTTCCTACCAGAAATAGCATTGTCCCCGTGGGAAGTGCCCAAACCTTGCATCGGGAAATGTGAAATATGTATCCTAGTCTAATAATTTATTTTTAAAAGGTAATAATTATTAGAGGATATAATCATATTACTGAATCGGTTTTATCTTTTTCTGTAGATGTCTATTTTATCTGTTATTCCGTTTTACTCACCCAAGGAATCTCTAAGCCTTATCTTTAGCAAGTGGAAGCTTTCAGGTCCAAACTTTGCTGTTTGGAAGATGCATCTTAAGAATGTACTAGATGCACAGGGAAAGCTATACGTCATAGAGACTTTTCCTTTAGGACGACCAGGGGTAGATGCCCAGGATAGTGAGTATGATACTTACTATCAGTATTTGGCTGATGAATCTGATGTTATGTCGACTCTCGTTCTCTCAGCTTCATCCGAGTTTACGGATGATCTCCGGGAGAAGTCATCTTTTGAGGTTGTTCAAGAATTAGAGGAAAGGTTCAAGAATAGTGAACGGGCATGTCGTTTCTTGCTAATGAAGGAAATTATTTCGCAGAAAATGAAAGAAAACCAACCTATTAGTGATCATCTCATCAATATAAGAAGGCTTCTTGATTGCTATGTGACCCTTGGATCAGGGTCAAAGCAACATGAGCTAGTCATGCTCTTGTTCGGTTCCCAATCTGACCATTATCAGTCTAAGGTAATGGGTGTTATAGGAGGCTTTGATATGACTGTCGCAAGTCTGCACGAGATCCTCATGTGCATTAGTGACGATCTAGATCCAAAGAAGCTAGAGTCGACAGTGGTAGACCCTATGCTAGAGGATGATGGTTGGAAGAGCTTGGAGAAATTTGTTGCCCAGACTGTGGTAGCAAGGATTCATGCGAGCACTCACTCGACATAGATCAGCTGGACATTGGTTCGCCCAATGACTCAGGTATCTTTATGATAGATTGTCTTATTACTTCTTATGAATCATGGGTATTGGATACCGGATGTGGTCATCACATTTGCAATCATTTGTAGGGATTCAAGAGAAGTAGGAAGCTAAGACAAGGAAATATGGACATGCGGGTAGGGGAAGGCTCCATGGTTGGTGCTGAAGCTGTAGGGACAATTGTCTTAGTTTGCCTTCGGGCATGGTCTTAAAACTAGAACCTTGTTACTATATTCCTAGACTTATCAAGAACGTTATCTCGTTTGATTTGCTTATAGACTGTGGTTTCAACTATGTTTAAAATAGCAAATTTATTTCTTGTTTTAAAAATGATATTTTCTATTTTAAAGCTATTCCTCAAAATAGTCTATACACGATAAATCTAGATAACGATGACAAAGACATATATCATATAAGTAAGAGATCCAAGAGTAACTTGAATCAGACTTCCCTCTGGCATTGTCGTTTAAGACACATAAATAAGAAACGCATAGAGAAACTCCGAGATGACGGAATTCTAGGACCATTTGACTTGGAGCCATATGATATTTGTGAATCTTGTTTGTCTGGTAAAATGACAAAACAGCCTTTTAACGGTGAGAATGAAAGGGCTAGTGAGCTACTGGGGATAATACACACAGATGTGTGTGGACCCTTTACTCCAGAGGCTAGAGGAGGATACCGGTACTTCATTACCTTTACTGATGACTTCAGTAGGTTCGGTTATGTCTATCTTATGAGACTAAAATCTGAAAGTTTTGACAAGTTCAAACAGTTTCAGAATGAAGTACAAAATCAGCTGGACAAGAAGATAAAGCTGCTTCGGTCCGACTGAGGTGGTGAGTATCTGAGTCAAGAATTCGACAATCATTTGAAGGAATGTGGGATTGTTTCACAACTCAGACCCCCGTATTGTCACACCCCACCAAGGCGGAAATGCGAAGTGTGACGGAGAGGATCGTCATAACACATTGATACATTAATAGAGAAATTACTAAAATGCAATTCAAACAACGTGTCACGACGTTCCCCGACACAAGAGGGGACTTGTGCCGTGTTAGGTCAGTATTCACGGCATCATAGTTTTAAGTAATAACTGGGAATACGCAAATGTAAATCCCACAACCCGGGACAGGTGATACAGGGCATGCAAGCCCAAAAAAACCAAGTAATCTATGTTTAAAATAATAAAAGATATACGTTTTCAAAGTCTTGAAAGCGATAGGTCATGCTAAGGTCCATCTAGAAACCTCTAGTCTTCCTTAGGTTGTATTTTTAGCGTTACCTGAAAATGAACACTCTAAAAACGTCAACACAAAGGTTGGTGAGCTCGCAGGTTTAAAAGAAAAGATCAGTTTACCGTGCATAGAATTACGCTGTGTCAATTGCAGCAATGATAGAATAGCACTTGTATAGATATCATAGCATATAACCGAACATCTCGGTTCAATAGCAATTAATCTTTAGCATACAAAACCGAACCCCAAAGGTTCAAATGTGTATAGCCTTCCAACATACTATAGCCGCTCGGGAACATACGTTGGGTCAATGTTGTCATAGGGTATCAATCGTCATCAACTAGGATTCGATAACCCATAGTTGGATAGCATTCAATAGTCTTCGACTAGAATTCAATAACCCATAGTTGGATAGCATGCAAACAATATGTCTCACATATAGCAACAAGTTTAACACGACATGAAAACAAGTTTAAACAGGTTTTGAGTGTCATTTTCCCCCAAAATGCCACGAAAACTCACTTTAGCTTCGCACAGTTTCTAGTCTTGCAAGAGGATAGACGCGATATCTACAATAAGTACAAGTACACATAAGACACAAAGGTAGGTGTATGGAACCCCTAGCCCAAAGGCGGGTGTTAATCATTGGTACTAGACCTAGTGTCACAAGACAGATTTAAAGGTTTTGTGGGCTAACTTTGCACAAATTTAAAGTATTCCAAACGTACGATTCAGAGACCCAACTTTTTATAACAGTGGGTTCAGTGTATCAACCATAATGTGTAATTTTCCTACAATTTAATAACCTAGCTAGATATTTATAAAAATTAACGGAAGACACTACTGCCAGAAAACTAGCTGCACACGCGCGATAGAAAGTACGGATTTTATAAAAATATCAAACGACTTCCAAAATTTACAAAATTTACACAGAGTCAAAAGGACACTTTGAAAATACCACATTAAAAATATTGATCAATTATAATATGTTTTGGACGGGTTTTAACACAATAACAAAACCCGAAATCCTGCTGGGCAATCTGACAGATTTGCGCACCGTCAAACGGCCTCCAAAAATTACAAAACACGGTGGAGATGAAACTAGACTCAAAGCTCTACGTTTCAGACCCAAGAATCGAACAAAAGGCTATGTATAGGCCTGGTTATGACCTGTCAAACACGAGGTACTCTACTGTGCAGCAGCAGTTTTATACACTTTGAACTAAAAATCGAATCTTGTGATCATGGAACACCTTTAGAACCATTAAAACATCTTTTGATTACATGGTGGTGATTAAACATGTTCTAAGGGTCCAAGAACATCATGCTTATAGGAGGATAGAAAAAAGATTATAAGATTTAAAGAGTAAAACACTTATCGAATCGATGATCAACGAATTAATCTTGAAACCTTGGGTGCCTTGGGATGAAATCGACAAAGAGAGGGGATATGGGGGCTGAATTTCACGAAATGGAAAGGGAGGAGGGAGTAGGTCGGCCGATTAGGGGGGTTTAGGAGAGGGATTAGGGTTTTTAAATTAGGTTCAAGGCTTAATTACGGGCTTTTAACTTAATACTAATGGGTTTGGACCTATTAAGCTACTTTTAACCCATTAAAACACTAACTTAGCTACAAAGAACAATCTAAACTAGAAATATATATATATTTATTTAATAGTTAAAATACATTTAATTTAAAATAAACAATTATACGAAAATATAACGCGGCAGCTAGGCAGTATACTATATCTTAAAATTAAACAACAATTAAGCTAACCCTAGGTTTTAACATATTTCTAAGCCTAATTTAAGCATTCTAAAAATTATCAAGAATTATCTAATGTGCATACGAGTAACATTCGAGTTTCATAAGTCGTGGATTAAAATATTATCCTGATTTCGGTGACAGTTGTCACACATATACACCTCAGATGAACGGTGTATCAAAAAGGAGGAATCGTACATTGCTTGACATGGTACGATCAATGATGAGTCGAAGTTCATTACCATTGTCATTGGGGGCATGCACTCGAGACAGCGGCGTTCATGCTGAACCGGGTTCCGACGAAATCGGTGGAAAAGACACCGTTCGAGGTATGGACGGGGAAAAAGCCTAAAATGTTTTTTCTCAAGGTTTAGAGATGTGAGGTGTATGTTAAGCGAACATTTACGGATAAACTCAACCCCAAATCAGACAAGTGTATCTTTGTGGGTTATCCCAAGGAAACCATGGGATACTATTTCTATAACCCAGATGAAAACAAAGTTTTTGTTGCTCGTAAGGGGTGTTCTTGGAAGAGAAGTTTCTAAACTCAGAGATTCCAAGAAAGGAAATAGAGTGTTGGGAAAATGATCTCATCAGTTTAGATTTGATGAGACAAAGTTAAGTTTGTAAGATGAGTTCTACATATAACTTAAACAGAATTATGAAGCTTAGTCAGACTAAACACTTATAGTGTTTCAGACTGAGTATAAGCTAAATGTAAACTGAGCATGTGTTCGATCAGTTTATATTATACCTTAGTTAAATTATTAATGTGTTTGATAATCCGTGTATGTCACATAAGGTATATATCGAGTATTCAGCTTGATGTGTTTCAAGCTGAGTGACTCAGTTTAGAAGCAGAGTCAGCTCGACAAGAGTTACTAAATATGTTTTATTTAACTCTTTGGACTTCTAAGGATGAGTTAACAATTATACGTATTAGTTCATGTTTGAATTAGGGTTTGTTCTCAAAGAACTCAGCTTGATGAGTTTCAAGCTGAGTAACTCAGCCTGACTAAAGAAGTCAGTCCAAGAGAATTTAAATGTGTTTTAAATTCTGTTTTAACTCTCTATATCTACGGCGCGGATAAGAAGACTCCAGAATCAAGATTGAAGATTGAAGACTCAAGATAAGAAGATTCAAGATTCAAGATTCCGAGTTATCCGATAGTTAGTTAGCAAATTAGGATTAGTCCAGTTTGTTAGGAACCGTAGCAACAGGATTATAAACACTTATCTCCTGATAAGTTTAGAGGTACGACTACAATTCTGAAAACAATTTACAGAGCCAAACCTCACCTCACCGTATGTGTTACGAATCTTGATTGAGTATCAAGATAATCACAGATTGCCAAAGACGTTCGTGTGTTCGAATTAATCACATTAGTTGTGATATTGGTAAGTAATCATGTGTTAATTCAATCTGTGTAAATCCTGTTTAGAGAGTCGTTAATATCTATAATTATATGTTAATTATAAATATCTAAGTTTGAGAGATTGAGATATTTGTATTAGGTGATTATATATCAAGAGTTGCTTACTTGATAGTTATTGTAATCATCTTCTTATTCAAAGCACTGTAATCATCTTCATATTAATAAAAGCATTTGACTGTTTGTGGTTTGATTTACTGTGTGTAACACTTTTCTTTGATTTGTTCAATTTTTGCAGAAAGTGTATTCAATCCCCCCCCCTTCTACACACTGTTGCTTGTTGTTCTTCTCACCAAGGGACCAACAACTGGTATCAGAGCAGGCTGAACGATTCCATCAGTTGAATAGTTCAAGATTCTGAGAAAGATTGAAATGTCGACAAGCAATACTCCATCAAACTTTCCTCAGATGTCTGCAAAAGGATGTCCCGTATTTGATGGATCTGACTATCCTATGTGGAAGTTCAAAGCCATGCTCTTCCTAAAGTCCATTGATAACCATATGTCAGAAGTCATCACAAAAGGACCAATCATCCCCAAAATTCCTTCTACTGTCAGTGATACATCTCCTGGCAAAACTGAAAAGGAAACAAGAAAGCCTACTGCATCCTGGACCGATGAAGACCGGAAACTCTTTAATCTGGATGACAAGGCAAATAGTGTTTTAGCGAATTCCCTAACTAATGAAATCTTGCGCACTGTGACTGGGTGTCAAACTGCGAAGGATATTTGGGATACGCTAAGTGTCACTTATGAGGGCACAGATCTGATCAAGCAGCAAAAGAAGAATCACTTGAATAGATCTTATGAAAACTTCTTTTCAAAGAAGAATGAAACCTTGGCAGATTTGTTCACAAGGTTTCACTGCTTGATAAATGACCTACTAAGTGTGGGTGTGAAGAAATATGAAGCTGAGCTCGTGCTGAAATTTCTGGATGTGTTACCAGAAAGGTTCAATGAAGTAACCACCGCACTGAGGGCTGGAGGAACACTACACGTGTATAACCTACAGTCTATCTATGGGTTCTTGCTAAATCATGAACAGATCACAGAACACAAGAGGGTCTCTCAACAACAACTCAAGGACTTTTTGGATAAATCTGAAGTTGCATTAGTTGCACAGAAAAAGAAGAAAAACTCCAAACCTTTGGTTGTTGAATCTGAGACTGAGTCAGAATCTCAAGCTGACCACTCAGACTCAGACTCAAGTGATACTGATGATGTTCAGACTATCACTGAGCAAATGGCTATGTTAGCCAGAAGACTGAGAAGAGCTCAACGGGGAAGAGGAAGATCTGACAGGGGCAAAGGGAAGAGTTCCTTTGATCCCAAGAATGTTGTGTGCTTCAACTGTCAGAAAAAGGGACATATTGCTGCTGAGTACAGATCGAAGAAGGTAGAATCAACATCTGTTGTTGATAAGAATGCTTACCGAGCTGATAAGTACAAGAAGAAGTACACTCAGCTCAAGAAATCAAAGCCAGAAGACAAACCCAGTGCAAAAGGATTATACCCTGAAACCTGGGATACAAAATCATCCACCTCAGATGATGATGTATGTCTAATGGCTCAAGAAGATGAAGAGCTAGAAGTGGATGAGGTTGATTATGGTCAGTCCGAATCAATCTTTGAAGCTGACATGAAGGAAGCTGAGGAAAACATCAAACTGAGTGATTGGGATCCTGCTTCCATGTACAAGGTCAGTAACTTCTACTCTTATACAGATGAGGAGAAAGGTCTTGCTTTTGATTATTTGTTGAATGATTTCAAGACCGTCCTTAAGTCTCAAAATGACCTCAAAGATGAGATAACTAAACTCAAGAATGTGATTAAGGAAAATAAATCTCTCATTGATGTTGGTAAGAAAGCACAGTGTGACCTTGAATGTCAGAGGCACATTAATAAACTTCTTAGTGAAGAACTTCAGGAAGCAAAAGACAAAGCTGATCAACATCAAAAGATCACTGAGTCTTGGTGTAAGTCATCAAAGCTTGCCGAACAGTGCATAAACCAACAGATACCTAAACAGGTAAAGGCTGTACTTGGAGGTGACTATCAAACAGCAGCTTATGTAGCTGATGATGAGATAGCAAGTACAGATTCTGAGGAGGATAGACTACTGATTGAGTCTCAGAAGTTAGCCTCAGAGAAAAGACATGATACAAACTTGAAATTTAATATGTTTGTGAAAGCTAGTGATCATGGGAATGAGTGCTCAACATCAAAACAGCATGGTAAGTCTGTGCTGGACAGATTAGGCACTCAGTCTGTTCAAAGAACTTCAGTCATAGAAAGGCTTAATCCAAATCCTTTCAAAAGACAAAATTCTCTTTCTGGCTCGGAGAGAAGTTACAAGAACAGAAAGACCACTGTAAGTCAGAGGTCAAAACACGACAATGGTAAGTCCAAAGTTGTGGATCTTGGTAAGTCCAAGAAAATCAACAGTGGTAAGTCCAAATCTGTTGAAACAGGTGAGTCCAGCAAACATGACAAAGGTAAGTTCAAAGTCATGGAAAAGAAGGTTGTTAGTCAATCTTCTTATCAAAAGGATAACAAACAAAGACCTGACAAAGGTAAATCCAAAGTCAGTGATCACCAGGTGAATCAGCTTTCAAAGAAAGTTGAGAAGTTACAAATCTATGTGGATGACATCATTTTTGGTTCTACCAATGAATCTCTGTGTGAGTGGTTTTCCAAAATAATGTCACAAAAGTACAAGATGAGTATGATGGGTGAGATGACATATTTCCTAGGCCTGCAAATTCAACAAAAGCCTGATGGAATATTCATCAATCAAAGCAAGTATGTTGTTGATTTAATAAAGAAATATGGTTTTGATTCAAGTTCAACCATGAAAACACCCATGTCACCAGCTGTCAAGCTGAGTAAAGACTCAGATGGAAAGTTTGTGTGTCAGTCTACCTATAGAGGAATGATAGGTTCATTGCTCTATTTGACAGCTAGTAGACCTGATATTATGTTTGCTACATGTGTTCGTGCAAGATATCAGGCAGATCCTAAAGAATCACATCTTCAAGCTGTGAAAAGGATCTTTAGGTACCTTAAAGGTACACCAAATCTAGGTCTTTGGTATCCAAAGGACTCTGGATTTGAGTTAGTTGGTTTTTCAGATGCTGACTATGCTGGGTGCAAGTTAGATAGAAAATCAACCACTGGAGGATATCAATTGCTTGGTGGGAAGTTAGTCAGCTGGACTAGTAAGAAACAGAACTCAGTGGCTACTTCAACTGTTGAAGCTGAATATGTTGCAGCATGAAGCTGTTGTGCTCAAATCCTATGGATGAAGCATCAACTGCAAGACTTTGGTATGAGTTTCAAGAAAACTCCTATCTTCTGTGATAACCAAAGTGCTATAGCCATCACTTCCACTCCAGTCTTCCACTCAAGAACCAAGCATATTGAAATTAGACATCACTTCATTAGGGACATCGTGGAAATAGGTAAAGTTGGCATTAACTTTATCTCCACAGATGACCAATTAGCAGATATCTTTACTAAACCACTTGATGAGAAGAGGTTTATGTATCTGCTAAGTAAATTGGGTATGCTCAACCCCTAGCTAAGTGTCTAGAATCTGAGTTTTCAGTTTGACAAAGACTAAGTGTCTTAAGCTGAGTGCACAGTTTATGAATACGTTTTCATAATCTGAATAATCTGTCAAGCTGAATAATGAGTTCACATGTTTGGTCAGTTCCAAAAATATTTTAACTACTCAGTGTGGTTAAAATGAATGTTTGAGTAAGTCTTAAACATAAGTGACTAAGTGTCATTGAGTCTAAGCTATGTGCTTAACTCAGACTGTGTGATTGGTTCACATGTTTGGTAAGTTCCAAACAATTTTTTTAACCACTCAGTGTGGTTGAAAGGTTCGTTTGAGTCAGTTTCAAACGAAAATGACTTAGTGTCATTGATCATGAGCTGTGTGCTCGAGTCAAGCTGAGTGCACATTTCAAGCTGAGTGCTTGAATCAAGCTTAGTGCTTGAGTTAAACTGAGTAATATGTTTACTCAGCTTGGTGTGTCCAAACTCATGTGTTATTTACTAAGTGTGATTAATTCATGACCACTGCGTATTTGGGTCAGTCTCAAATCGCGTATTATACTAAATTGTGTATAGGTATAATACATCAGTGTATATAATCTTATTGTAAGTCAATATTATTATATTACATTAGTATCCGTTAGAAGATGATAAGTTCTACCCGTTTACTGTTACATCAAAATTTTACTGCGTAACGGATAAAAAGGGAATTTCTAACGGTAACTTTTTTCTCTCCTCGGAAAGGTATATATATCAATCACAGTCGGATTAGAGAAGCTGTGCTTTCAATCCAGACTTCTCACATACTAAAATACCTTTCACTTTCTTTGCTAAGTGCAAATCTCTGTTCCATCGATCTCTAAACCCTAAGTCGCTCAGTACGCAATCACCAATCGCTCAGTGCGAATTACGAATTGATTACTCTGTGTAATCTAAACATTTAACGATGGAAAGTACCACTCTTGTTCTAGGTGAGAGGATGGTCAGAGGTGTTATGTTTAAGAACAATGGGCTGCCAGTGATTAAAATCAACAATCAACGGGCCTGTCTTGCAATTCCTCAGAGGAAACAAGGCAGAGGATATGAAATCTTGGTTGATTATATCCGTACATGACCCCTGGCATTCGCCTTCTGTGGCGCATCACTCAACATTGTTCCCCAACACCTGTTGGAGTTCTGGTTTACATGCACCTTCAATCAGAACATAGGAGAGATCACAGGCACTGTTCGTAATGGAGATAGAACAGTGGTCCTCACGGTTCAACGGCTAAGGGAAGTTCTTTAACTCCCTGTTCAGGATGTGTTCGAGCCCACCGTAACTAGACAAGTGGCGAGGTCAGTTCTACCTCTGATGGGTCACCCTCAAACTGAAGGGGTGATCAAGAAGGCCACTTTCCCAACTGGCTGGGGCTTCATGGTGTCAACAATGTACGTTCACTGGGGACTAAAGTTGGTGGCTTGGACCAAGTTAATGAGTTCGAAATGCAGCTGCTATACAACATGTTCTTTGATAGACGTATCGATTATGCGCAACTTATTTTCAACGAGTTCAAAGTCCAAGTACTGAAGACCACCAGGGACCTCCATGTGCCATTCATAAGGTACTTGTCCTTGGTGCTTGAAGCTGAGTTGGGGGATTTATATGAAGCTGGATGGGATGTGTTCCCTGTTCCAACTCTCAGCCCCAAGATGTTTACTAATGACATCTTTCCTGAGCAAGAGGGACTAAGTGGTTCAATGCTCTTGGTTGCTGAGGGAGCTTCTTCTGAGAGTGAAGCTGAGGGATCGAATCAAGGGGGAGCTTCTCAAGCTGATACTGAGGTTCAAGCTGAGTACTCTGCTCAGGCTGAACTAGTCCATTCTGCAGCTGCCTCTGGTAAGACCTCTCCACTCTCTCTCTTCTCACTTTTCTCCATCCACTTTTGGAGATAATACTGCAGTGGAACCAACTCAGTCTAACCCATCTTTTCCACCTTCATTCCATCTACAATCCCACTCTGAAGCCACCCCTAGTATACCCACTGCTGCTAGGGAGAATATCCAAACTTACAAAAGGAAAACTGCCATTGGTGGTGCCACATCTAAAGGCATCACTGGAGCTGAGATCACACTGATCCCTCCACAGGCAGAAGTTGAGGGGGAGACGCCTTCTCTTAAGGTGTCAACCTTAAGGCTCATTCAAACCCAACAGCCAATACCGGGTGTGGTGTCTACTCAGCCCACACTTACTCGAGCCATGGGAGAGCCTGTTACTGTGCCTGAGCAGACACACTCAGGTAACATTGAAAATCTGACCAATCCCCAGGGTCACTCACCCCCCTCTAAACCAACTAGCCAACCACCAACCCATACACTTCACATTTCGAGCCCAATAACTTCTCTTTACTTCTCACACCCTCTTGCACGACCTGTCAATGATTCATCTTCAAACCAGGATGAATTACAAGGTCCAAACTCTGGCGCAGATGAATTTGAAGGTAAACACCAACCTTTGGATGATGCACCTAAAGACTCTCCTTAAAATGAAACTGCCTCCTCAGGCATCCAGCAGCTGAAGGACTACATTGCTACTCAATTTGGTCTGTTCCACCTAAAGCAGAAGAAGCATAAATGTCAAATCTATCAGCGGCTTGCGAAGATGACAGAGGATGTTAAAGAGATTGACTCTGCAGTTGCTGCACTCCAACAACAAAGGACTTTAAACCCTATTGATGATGACAAAAAGGGGGAGAAGGTTCAAGCTGATACTGAAGCTGAAGCTCTTCTAGTTCTAGCTAAAGGAGCAGAGAGGAAGAATCAGACTGAGGGGGAGTCAGAAATGAACAAAGAGGAATCTGCAGCTAAAAAGCAAAAAGTGATAGAATATGAATCTGAAGCTGACAGTGTTTCTGAAACTGAGGAAGAAACAGAAGAAGATAAAGCCACAAGGCTTATGATTGAAATGCTTGAATAGGAGGAAGCCAATGAGTTGGGCATTTCTCTTGAAGAGCTGAGAAAGAGAAAAGAGAAGGATGTAAAAGACCAAGAAAAAGAGTTTGAAGAGCTGCATCATAAATAGATTAGTTCTTTTGTAAATATTAGATTAGTTCTAATATTTTTGTAAGCACTATGTGTGCATGATCTAAGTGATCAACAACGTTTGTATTATGATTAGTTCAATTAATACAAGTATAAAGTTTGATATGTTCAACTGTGTTGTGATGTGTTCCTATCCATAAGTCTGATAAGTTCAGCAAAAATGAATAACATATAAGTTCTTATTCATTTATGTAATTAGTTGGTGTGTTCAACTCAAAAGTTGGTGAGTTCCAATTTAAATTGATAAGTTCAATTAAAATTGATATGTTCAAAAAATATTTGATCAGTTCAAATAATAAAATCTTAATAAGTTTGAGATTTACAACATAATTCTGTTAAACAAACTTAGGAACTGTTTGATGGTTTTGTCATCATCAAATAGGGGGAGTTTGTTGGGAAAATGATTTCATCAGTTTAGATTTGATGAGACAAAGTTAAGTTTGTAAGATGAGTTCTACATATAACTTAAACAAAATTATGAAGCTTAGTCAGACTGAACACTTATAGTGTTTCAGACTAAGTATAAGCTGAATGTAAACTGAGCATGTGTTCGATCAGTTTATATTATACCTTAGTTAAATTATTAATGTGTTTGATAATCCATGTATGTCACATAAGGTATATATCGAGTATTCAGCTTGATGTGTTTCAAGCTGAGTGACTCAGCTTAGAAGCAGAGTCAGCTCGACAAAAGTTACTAAATATGTTTTATTTAACTCTTTGGACTTCTAAGGATGAGTTAACAATTATACGTGTTAGTTCATGTTTGAATTCGGGTTTGTTCTCGAAGAACTCAGCTTGATGAGTTTCAAGCTGAGTAACTCAGCCTGACTAAAGAAGTCAGTCCAAGAGAATTTAAATGTGTTTTAAATTCTGTTTTAACTCTCTATATCTACGGCGCGGATAAGAAGACTCCAGAATCAAGATTGAAGATTGAAGACTCAAGATAAGAAGATTCAAGATTCAAGATTCCGAGTTATCCGATAGTTAGTTAGCAAATTAGGATTAGTCCAGTTTGTTAGGAACCGTAGCAACAGGATTATAAATACTTATCTCCTGATAAGTTTAGAGGTACGACTACAATTCTGAAAACAATTTACAGAGCCAAACCTCACCTCACCGTATGTGTTACGAATCTTGATTGAGTATCAAGATAATCACAGATTGCCAAAGACGTTCGTGTGTTCGAATTAATCACATTAGTTGTGATATTGGTAAGTAATCATGTGTTGATTCAATCTGTGTAAATCCTGTTTAGAGAGTCGTTAATATCTATAATTATATGTTAATTATAGATATATAAGGTTGAGAGATTGAGAGATTTGTATTAGATGATTATATATCAAGAGTTGCTTACTTGATAGTTATTGTAATCATCTTCTTATTCAAAGCACTGTAATCATCTTCATATTAATAAAAGCATTAGACTGTTTGTGGTTTGATTCACTGTGTGTAACACTTTTCTTTGATTTGTTCAATTTCCGCAGAAAGTGTATTCAACCCCCCCTTCTACATACTGTTGCTTGTTGTTCTTCTCACCAAGGGACCAACATAGAGCTTCAAGAAATTGAAGAGGAAAAGATAGCACCGCTACCGATAATCGAACCCGTAATTCAACAGAGAATTGTTGAATCTCAACCCGAGTCTGTGGTTGAGGAAGAAGTGCAAACACAAGACCTTCGCAGGTCTAGTAGGCCTCGTCATGATCCAGATAGGTATCTAGGATTCCTAGTTGCTCAAGACGAAGGGGATTTTTAAGAACCCACCACCTACCAAGATGTTGCTTCAGATTTAGAATCTGAGAAATGGCTAGAAGGCATGAAGGCAGAGATGCAATCCATGTATGACAACTAAGTTTGGAAGTTAGTGGATTTGCCTCAACACAGCAAAGCTGTTGGGTGCAAATGGGTTTTCAAGAAGAAGACCGACATGGATGGAAATGTGCATGCCTTTAAAGCTAGGCTAGTGGCAAAAGGTATCACGCAAACTCATGGTGTTGACTATGATGAAACTTTTTCCCCAGTGACAATGCTTAAGACCATTAGAATTCTTATGGCCATATCAACATATTTTGACTATGAGATATGGCAGATGGATGTCAAAACCGCCTTTCTTAACGGGAAGTTGATAGAGGACGTATATATGATACAACCGGATGGTTTTGCGGATCCAAAGAATCCTAATAAAGTATGTAAGTTGCTAAAATCCATTTATGGGTTGAAGCAGGCATCTAGGAGCTGGAACTTACACTTTGATGAGCGTATCAAAGAGTTTGGTTTTACCAAAAGCGAGTTCCAGTCATGTGTTTACACTAAATTCAGTGACAGCGTGGTAACATTCCTAGTCTTGTATGTAGATGACATACTGTTAATAGGAAACAATATACCAGTGTTACAAGGAGTAAAATCCTGGTTAGGTAAATGTTTCCAGATGAAAGACTTGGGAGAAGCTGCTTACATACTTGGTATTAAGATTTATAGGAATAGATCTAAGCGGCTTATTGGACTTAGTCAAAGTACATATATCGACAAAGTCGTGAAAAGATTTAAGATGGATGAATCCAAGAAAGGGTTTATTCCAATGCAATCTAGCACAATTTTGAGCAAGGCTTAGTGTTCTGTGTCTAGTCAAGATCAGAACAAGATGAAATTGATTCCATATGTCTCGGCAATTAGATCAATTATGTATGTCATGCTATGTACTAGGCCCGACGTTGCCTATTCCATAAGTGTCACGAGTAGATACCAGCAAAATCCGGGTGAAGCTTATTGGGTAGCTGTCAAGAACATTCTCAAGTATCTGAGAAGGACAAAATACATGTTCCTAGTTTATGGAGGTTCAATGGATGAACTTAGTGTAACTGGTTAAACTGATGCTAGTTTCCAAACCGACAGAGATGACTTTAGGTCGCAGTCAGGATTTGTCTTTACCCTAAACGGAGGAGCTATATCTTGGAAAAGTCAGAAGCAAGATACAATAGTAGATTCGACTATAGAGGCAGAGTATATTGCAGCAAGTGATGCGGCAAAGGAAGCTGTCTGGCTGATGAATTTTATCTCGGATCTTAGAGTTGTTTCCAGTATCTCTAGACCTATTGATATATTCTGTGATAACTCAGGGGCTGTAGCGCAAGCTAAAGAGCCAAGAGATCATCAGCGGACTAGGCATGTACTTAGAAAATATCACCTAATCCGAGAGATTATTGGAAGAGGGGATATTAGACTGTAAAAGATACCGACGGACGACAAAGTTGCTGACCCGTTGACGAAGCCGGTAGCTAGAGCTAAGCATGAGAGTTATACGAATTCTATAGGGATGCAGTACCTGGAATATAGCAGCTAGTTCATGTTTTTGATTATTACTATATATGTAACTTGAAACTCTTTTATTATGTATTTACATTTCATGGGATTGAAATAACAGCTAGTCAAGATGGGATTTGCACCTCCTTTTTAGGAGAGATATTTCAGGGCCCCTCGACGATTAAGACTATTGAAAATGCGTGGCCGCGCTCAGTTAGAATGATAGGTTTCATTCGGTAAACTGTAACTGCAGAGTGTCGAGATCAGAGTCGAGAAAATCTGAGTATTCAGAATAAGATCCCTGCTCCATGTCTAATACTCACATTACGAAATATCGCGATGCAAAAGGAAAAGCCTAGATAGTCCAAGGGGTGGATTATATCTCTAGATGTAAGAGATCTTATAGCATGGTTAACCTAAGTGTCTGGATAGGGACCTCCTTAGGCCAACGGTGTACAAGGAGTGTTACTTATCTTGCACAAGTGAGAGTCTGTTAGATTATGTGCAGAGATAGATAACACGTGTCATTGTGTCCAATGCTATGAGACACTAAAGGATCACACTGCTACGCACCCTAATAGAACCATTTGTATTTTACCAAATTGTGTGTAAGAATAATTAATTAGTTAATTAATTATTGAGAAGGAAAAATAATAATAGTTATTTATTATTTTAAAGGAGGAAATAATATTTAATTTAAATATTAATTGGACCAATTAATTAATAGTTATTAATTAATTAGAAATGTCAGAGGGTATTTTCTGCAATTAAGTAATAGTTTAATTAAAGCTGGGCTTTAATTAAACGGGCTTGGGCCTTAATAAGGTTTATTATATAAATAACCTTATAAGCCTTGGAATCACATAAGGTTTATTATAAGTTGCAAAGAAAAACCCTAGCCCCTCCCTCTCCCTCTCTCTGCGTCGAACTCAAAGCCACCCCGGGGGGTTCTCGGCCTAGACGCACAACACACACACATGGATTTTTGGTGTGATCGTTTTTGGTGATATCCTATGGCGGTCTAGCAGCCAGTTAGTGGTGGTGCAGTAGCGGTGTTCTACATTTAGCTATCTGGACTGAAGTTTCAAGATTTTGCTGAAAGGTATAATCTTTAATCCTCTACTCATGTTTAGTTTCCTGTACGAACTAGATGAGATCACTGGAGGGGGTTTTTGTTTGTTTTCGTTGCGTATGATTATTATCTATTTTTTATACCCTATAAAACCCTTCAAAGTACTCATGATATATATAACAAACATCAACATCATACAAATCATGCAAACATTATAAGCAATTCATACCATAGAAACTAATGCAATAAAAAACATGCATTCTATATCATAAAAACATAATAAACATTGTTCAATACATCATTACAAAGAGAGAATGTTCATCAACCAAAGTAAATATTGTTTAAACATAAGAACCAAACCATAGAAAATTGTTTTCAAATATCATAAGCAAACAACCAAACCATCTTTAGTGAGATGGCTCACCCGCATCCGTCCCTGAATTGAACTTGAATGCATTCATGATTGTCCTCAACATTCTCTTCAACCCTTTGACGTCCTTTCAAACCTCCTTCCGGAAAAACCGTTGCTCGTTGCGTAATTCATTAAGATTACGATTTAGGGCCGTAATCCTATCATCCGTTAAGCCCGTAACCATGCCATAATCCGGTGCAAGATCACTTTCTGCCTCGGCTTTGCCTTCTTCTTCACCTTCAAAGAATCGCTAGAAGTCTCCCTCCATATCATGCGATGAAAAGTGAGCTCGTTTCTTCCCCTTTTGGGAGTGAGAATCCATCTTGCGTAGAGTGGCAAGATCGATAGGCAATGAAGTTCCAGGAGTGGGATTTAGAGAAGAAAGAAGGTTTTGGAAGATAAGTGTGAGTATTCTACCATAAGGAAGATCCCTACGACTACTAGAAAGACCCTCCATTCGTTTGGCAAGGACGTACATGAGATTTACCTCTGTCCCAGTTAAGAGCATGAAGGAGAAGGGATTGGGTTACACTTATTTCCGAACGATGGCCGGATTTATGGAAAATGTTGGAGTCAATGACCTTGTTCCAAACATTGCAATTGTTATGGAGGTCCTTGCCCAAAATGTTGACCTTGGTCCTAGCCACGTGGGTTTGGAAAATGGAACCAACAATTTCAGAGACTGAGAAAGTCGGCGGTAGACTGTTTAAGCTAAGTAAATCGCTATAAAAGCGAATACAGGAGGAAGGGATGCCTAAAATTTCTCCTAGTTGGTCAAGGGTGAAGACGAATTCATTGGTGGTTATCTTAAAAGTGATAAGATCATCATCTTCATTGAAAATGTAGGAGGCATAAAACTCCCTAATGCGTCTAGGGTAGTAAACACTGGTAAAGGTGGACCAATGTAATCGGTCAAAAGTGGCTTGAGTATCAAATTGGTTGAGATGGGCTGCGATAACCAAACACCCTTCATTAATTGGATGTTTGTTTAGGTTTGTCATTATTTCACGTTGAGTGGGATTTGAGGTGCCTCTAGAGGAGGAAGTCTTTTGTCGTACTATTGTGATCTATCAATTAAAAGAGTTCATATCACATACTAATGATGATGACTATGAGTAATAGTGAGACTAGTGTGTGTCTATGGTGCAAACTATGTTCATTTCCTCTTGTCATGACACTAAAGTTATAAAAGACTCTTTTTTTTGCAAAATTATGACAAAAACATCATACTTTAATATATATAAAACATATTTAGAGAGTATGGTTAATGAATGTAACAAACTCTATGATAATATGTTCATACTTTGTGTGTGTGTGTGTCCTAAAAATGAGAAAGTTTTGAAAAAAATAATGAATCATGTGATTACTATTGTTAGTTAACATATAATAAGCAAGAATAAGTTGAATTTGTGAATTAAATATCAAAAAATAGAAAATTAAAAAAAAATTGAAAAATTCCAGCAAGATCACGGCCGATCCACGGTTTCGACCGTGGTTCGACCGTGGATAACCTGTTTGAAAGTAAAAAATCCAGTAGGTCGACGGTCGATACACGGTATTAGCCGTGGTTCTGAAGGGTTTTGATCTGACAAAACCACCCTAAGACACAAACTGGTCAAACCTGGGTTTGATTCTACTGGTTCAATCCTCAAGCGGAAACAGATTGAACACAACCCTCTAAACCCTAAAAGGGTCATGATCTTTCTAATGATCATATCAGTTTCTTATCTACAATCCAGATAAAAGGTTAAGAAAAATAATACCTCTTGGAATCTTGGGATTGCTAAAGTTAGTCCACCACTATTGCACCACCAACGAACTGGCTGCTAGACCGCTCCTGGAATTACCCGAAAACAACACGCTACCGTGTGTGTGTGTGTGTGTATTGCGTGAATCGCAAAAGCCGAAAGGCTTTTTGCCTTTTCTTGATCTCGACGCAAAGGGAGAGAGTGAGAGTGGCTAGGGTTCTTTTTGATTCAAATTGAATGCTTAAGGATAAATGAGCCTTATCTAGGTTTAAATACTTAAACCTTATCCAAGCCCAAGCCCATTCATTTAAAGCTCATGACTTTAAAAGAAGTTTCATTCCTTGCACTTTGACCCCTTGGACTTTACTAGCTAATTAATTAACTATTAATTAACTGGTCCGTTAAATATTAAACTTAATATTTAATTTCCCTTTAAATAATAAATAACCATTTAATATTTATTCTTTCTAATAATTAATCCAACTGATTAATTATTTATTTCTCCCTTAGATAATTAATTCAACTGATTAATTATTTCCACACGAAAATACTAATAAATTCCAAACTGTTCTAATTGGGTGTGTAGCAGTGTGACCCTTTAGTCTCTTATAACATTGGACACAATGTACCCATTAATTATCTCTGCACATAATCTAACAGACTCCCACTTGTGCAAGATAAGTAATAGTTACTGTACATTGTTAGCCTAAGGAGGTCCCTAGCCAGACACTTAGGATAACCAGGTTATAAGAACTCTTATACCCCAAAGTAACGTGTGATAATGTAAACTCTCATAAAACAACTGTTTATGAGCAATCTATCATAAACTAACTGTTCATGAACCAACTATCATAAACTACCTATTTATGAATGGGTACGGTTATTATAAGTTTGTCCCTTGCAGCACGATATTTCAATTTTGAGCATTAGCATGGAGAGTGTCAACTCAAAATCTCAAGAATTATTTCATGACATACTTGATTTCAAAACTGCGTGATAAACGACAAAGAACATATCAGTTCGTTTGGGCACGGCCATGCACTTACCGGTTTTTTTTAAATCAGTCAAGGGGTCCATAAATATCTCTCCTAAAAAGGAGGTGCAAATACCTTATTGCATATTTGCATTTTGCAATACGGCTCCCACTGAATCTAGATACGCCCCTTATAGCCACCCTGTTACGGCGTGACGTTAGGACGCACTAAGGAGACAACAGTCACCGCATCCCAAACCAAATACCTCAGGTTTAAGGATAACCTATGTGATAAATACTTTTGACACAAATCCACGAATTATTTTTCACGGTGGGTCAATCCAATATTCGTAACCCTAACGAATATCCGTCAATTTTGGTCCGCAAAAACCTTTGCAGCTATATTCAATATACCATCGAATCTACCCCAAATTTACGATGACTTTACAACCCTGTCAAGGTTCCCACCAAGATAAGTAGTCACGGATAATGTTTTGAATAAACCAAGTTTATTCCTGGATGGTCTAAAACATACAAAATGGTGAAGAACAATGAAACTAATTTATGCACCCTCCATATTCCACCCCGGAATAAAGATGCATAATTTCTACCATTTCATTGACTAAATCCACAACGTTTATCTGAATTACTTATTATTTTACATTGTAACTTATCACGGATTACAAAGAAAATAATGTGCCTATAAACCCAAAAACTCAAGACTAGTACCTTGAATCACTCCTTCTTGGTTTTGCTAGAAATCGTTTTCGCAACCTAAAAACAATTCTAGACTTACGTATTTTATAAATTCCTTAAACTTGGAGAACTGAAAATAACTCCAAAGTTTCTTAGTTTATAAAATAATCCCCTTGTAATTAAAACTCTAATTACACTTGTAGATGTATTAAATCTTACTAGATTCATACCCTTTTTGAAATGAATAATCCATTGACACATACTTGTAAACTTGAGATTAGATCCCCAGTGTACACTAACACTTATCTAATTTCATTACTAAGTATACAAAAAAATATCCTATTTTATCATCTCTAATGTTAATCAACTACCAACATTAATTATTTTGACTTTTAAACCTTTTAAATCATATATAATTCTTTTTAAGTCATAACTTGACTTAAAAACCTGCAATGACATCCTTATTGAGAACATTTCAATAAGTCATGCGTTCCTCGGATTAGTTCCCTTTCAAGAACCTTTTATTTTAGACCACTTCTAAAAACATCCGACAATTTACTTTAAAAGTTCATACTTGTATTTATCATACTAGTTAGATCAACCTTGATAACTTGATAAATACACCAGTCAGGTGCTCCCACTATCTTTTATGAAAAAGTGTATTACCTTAAAACACCCTTTTAGACTCAGTCAATCCTTGACTAATACGCCTAAAACTTGTGTTTTAAACACTTGCTCTTAAAGCAGTTTTTGTGAGAAATTTAAACGTTTTATGAAACCAGAACTTGGATTTCTCATATATCCACCTTTCCAATTATGGAAAACGGTTTCATTAAACCCAAAACACGATTACAAGTATGAAACACTTCTAAAAGTATTTTAAATTTCTTTGCCTAAAACATTTAGTATAAAACAACCTTGATCATAATAACTATTATAATCATCTTTATACTTTCTTTAATGTTTTATTCAAAAACTTTTATCTAGAAATAATAACTATTATTTCATATATGATCATGTTCAATGCCTTGAACATTTATCTTTCATAAAATCCTTAAATACTTGTAAATTAGAAAGACTTTCTAATTTCATAAACACAACTTGTTTATCTAAGTATTTATATAGTGAGATTTAATGTAACTATAACAATTTCTGCATAAGATCACTATGAATCAACTATTAAGTCAAAACTTGACTTATTAGTAACCTTTATTCACAATTGGACTAACTTGATTCATTTAAAACATATGTGCACGGATATTAGTCAAATAATTCAATTTTCCAAAACTTCAAACCATAAAGTTAACCAATAGTTTAAAACCAAACCAATCTAATCCAAAAACTTTAAAAGTTTAACAGTTAAGAAAAAAAATTATTAAATATCTGAATAAAGCACGTAGGATCTTGAATGCTGGGCAGATTCACTTTCCATCACCTCCTGCAATAAACGATTGCAAGATATTAGAAATCTCGTAAGAAACTTTACAAGTGGAAAGTGACAAAGAAGCTAGTCACACGATATCTGAGGAGCCAGACTTGCCTCCTGCTTCGTGAGCCTTCGGACAATCTCTCTTCCAGTGTCTGGTCTCGCTGCACCTGAAGCACCGATTCTCGGTTCTTGCCTTGTTCGGCTTTGGCTTCTTGCCCTTGTTGTTATCACTAGCCCTGGGTGCATTCTGGTTGGGCTGGGTCCTACCCTTTCCCTTTCCGTTGTGCCCCTTCCTTTTCTTATCGCCCCTATTGCTCATCATGAGAACGTCCTTAGACTTGGTCCTGATATTCTGCTCCGCAGTCTTAAGCATAGAATGCAGCTCCGCCATGGATTTCTCCATGTTATTCATGTTGTAGTTGACTATAAAAGGCTTATAGTCATCTGACAACGAGTTGAGTATCGTATCCGTTGCTAGCTGCAACGGTACTGGGTGCCCAAGCCTTTCTAGGTGGTCCATGTACCCCTTCATTTTCATGACATGGGTACTGACCGATGTCCCCTTCACCATCAATTACGAGTTGAATGCCCTAGTGGCATCATAACGCTCCGTGCGGGCTTGCTCCTCGAATATGTCCCTCAGCTGGCGGATCATGTCGTAAGCAGGAGTTTCCATCATGCTTGACTGTAATCAGGACTCATCGTTGCAAACATGAGGCAACTCAGATCCAGGGCATCATTGGAGCGCTTCTAAAAAGCCTCCCTGACGTCTGCCCTAGCGTTGTTGGCAGGGGGATTTCCCAGAGGTTGTTCTAGGACGTACCACTTTCTCTCGTGCCTCAGCACGATCCGGAGATTTCTCTCCCAAGTGAGAAAGTTTAGCCCGGTGAGTTTATCTTTCTCTAGGATAGAGCGAAGAGAGAGGTTGTTAGTGTTGGTAACGTTGGTTGCAATCTACAAATTAAAACTCGGTTTAATTAGTAATTTCAAATAAACTTTTCTAACATATATCATCAAACCCATAAATAATATATATCAGACCTAGGACCCATATTGCACATACTTGACGCAAGGTTTGGTTACTTCCCGCCAAGTCATGCTATTTCTGGTGGGTAACACCCTGTACCAATCATACCTAGCTGATACGACTCCTAGAACCTCGTAGAGCACTTAGACCCAGTCTAGTATGTTTAACTCTACTCTAGTGCATTTTGGGTCGGGACTCCCGATTATCACCAAAATAGATCGCACCACCTAAGACAGTATGAATTCTGGCCGGGACTCCCGATTATTGCAGAATCTTTCATACCCTTTGCCGCAATGGTTTGAACCTGGATACCCAAGGTTTGGGCACTTCCGACACCCGAGTACCGTTTAACAGCAAAGATGTACCATTAGATGGGCAGCACACTGATCTAAGATTTTCTTGGGTTTTATGATTAAGTTTAAAAGAGAAACTTAATTTTCCAGTTTTGAAAAACCATTTTAAAACCATATGTTTTAAAAATACGATTTACATGTGTACCTATACTAGGTGCACAAAACGGCTTTATAAGTTCCAAACTTATAATCTTGACAAAACTTTAAATTTAACTAATACGACCAACAAACTGAAGTCGTATTCTAGTTTGTCATAAACCGTGGTTTTTCTCTGTTTAATAATTGCCTATTATTAAACCCCTTTTTCACAGCATCTCATACAAATATGAAAAAGCATAAAAGGATCACAACCACGCAGATAATAAACAGATTAAAACCTAAAATTTTGCCAACTAATCCTAAGGGTCAATCCTAAGGATATAAGCAACTTGGATTCTCCTTCATGATGCATTGCTCCCACTTGCCTTGACACCTCCTCCGAAGAACCTAAGCATTGTGCAAGCCACCATCTTGAAAATCTCCTTGAACTCCATTTTGATCATGGGACAAAAACTACAACTACTCTATTACAAATACAATGAAGAAAGGGGTTGTAAGTGGCACGCAGGCCTACCCGAACCAGTACAGTATTACAATTGAAAAAGGGATTGTAATTGGCACGCAAGCCTTCCCAAAACCAAAAAAATAAAAGAAGAATAAAAAGCGAGTCCTAAGTTGGCAAAACTATAGCTATATATCACAACCACGCAATATATATAAACAACACACACACACACACACACACACACATATATATATATATATATACAACAACACAGTTAAATATATAAAAGCGATAAACACAAAAAACTGATTCGTTTAACTATTCTCATCTACCATTTTGACTAATGACTATTAATAAAAAATGAGAATTATAATCTTCTAAGTTATCTAAATTAACTTGACCAAAATAGTTTTTCAATAAATTTTGAAAAACATAACCTTATTTAAAAACAATAATTTCTATGTTGAGTTTTTTTCTAGTTTTTCCAAAAAACTAAAACACGACAAAACTTGATCATAATTTAAATAACAACATCTTGTTTTGTTTCTCTTTATATAAACTTACCTTTTAGAGTTTATTTATAACGTCTCAACTGGCCGTGATAAATAAACATCTAAAAACTATATATTTCAATTAAACTAATTAAAATATATAAATGACTAGTTTACATAAAACATTTATTAATTATTACGCTTAAAATTAATAACTTTTGCACTTAACCGGAAAAATTTATTTGGGCCGAGAACCCCCTTGGACCGATTCTTACCTGGGCCGAAAACTATATGGGCCGAGAGCCCACTTGGGCCGAAGCCACCTGGGCCGAATCCCTCATTCTGAAACCACCTGGGCTGATTGGGCCGTGGTGCCTGGGCCGAATCCACGCTACCACTACCTGCTCATGCCGCCGAAGACCTACCGTCGACGACCTGGCCACACAGCCGACGACCGCCGCCTCCTGCGACTACCGCCGACCACCGGTCACATCGCCGACGGCAGCCGCCGCCTGCAATTGCCGCCGATTACGGTGGTGGTCTTGGTTCTTTTTCCGATTAAAACAAAAAAATTCCCCTTTAAAAAACTAATCCTTTTAATCTATTAAAACAAACTAGTTTTAATAACCTGATTAAAACTTGGATTCGTTCAAAAACCAAAAACTTTAATTATTAATAATTAATAATCCTAAAACTGGGTTTTTTAACCTTTTAAACAAAAACTTGTTTAAAAACCTGGTTAAGATAATGTCTTTTATTATCTGGATGAAAAACAGAAACTTGTTTTAACCATCCCGTTGGTTTTCGATTTTTTTACAAGGAGAAACAAGATGAAGAAGAAGATTAATAAAATTTAACTAATCAACCAACTAGATTTAACTAGGTTTTATCAATCAAACAAACTGTGTAATTTTTTCTTGATCAAAAACTTGTTTCCTTAAAAGTTGTAATCCTTCAATCGTTCAAACTAACTGTTTAAACTTTCTAATCAATAGGATTAAAGCTTTTAATAACTGGGTAACAAAAACAAACTGTCTTGTTGCCCTTCTTGATTTTCAAAAATCACTAGAAGCAAGTAGGAGATCAAGAACAAACCTTTAATCTAAAAGCAGATAAACTAGAAACTATAGATCATAGAGCCGAGGCTCTGATACCACTTAAGGGTTTTGATCTAAACCACCCTAAGACACAAACTGGTCAAACCTGGGTTTGATTCTACTGGTTCAATCTTAAAGCGGAAACAGATTGAACACAACCCTCTAAACCCTAAAAGGGTCAGGATCTTTCTAATGATCATATTAGTTTCTTATCTACAATTCAGATAAAAGGTTATGAAAAATAATACCTCTTGGAATCTTGGGATTGCTAAAGTTAGTCCACCACTACTGCACCACCAACGAACTGGCTGCTAGACCGCTCCTGGAATTACCCGAAAACAACACGCTGCCGTGTGTGTGTTTATTGCGTGAATCGCAAAAGTCGAAAGGCTTTTTGCCTTTTCTTGATCTCGACGCAAAAGGAGAGGGAGAGAGTGGCTAGGGTTCTTTTTTGATTCAAATTGAATGCTTAAGGATAAATGAGCCTTATCTAGGTTTAAATACTTAAACCTTATTCAAGCCCAAGCCCATTCAATTAAAGCCCATGACTTTAATTGAAGTTTCATTCCTTGCACTTGACTTTAATAGCTAATTAATTAACTATTAATTAACTGGTCCGTTAAATATTAAACTTAATATTTAATTTTCCTTTAAATAATAAATAACCATTTATTATATATTCTTTCTAATAATTAATCCAACTGATTAATTATTTATATCTCCCTTAAATAATTAATTCAACTGATTAATTATTTTCACACGAAAATACTGGTAAATTCCAAACTGTTCTAATTGGGTGTGTAGCAGTGTGACCCTTCAGTCTCTTATAACATTGGACACAATGTACCCATTAATTATCTCTGCACATAATCTAACAGGTTCGACCGTGAAACACCTGATACTCTTCAATTTGTTTTGCAATATAATGAGTCGACGGTCGATACCACGGTCGATCGTATATCGATCATGAATGACTTGTTGAATATTTTTGTGCCCTTTTTGTGTCCTTTCTGGCATGACATATATATTCATTTTAAACACAACATCTTACAAATGTTTTGCTTAAACACAAATTTCTTTCTTTTAAAGTTCACAACTCAAGATATACTTCAAGTTTCTAAACCGGATAAGCTTGCTTATTATAATGTCACCAAATCTTTAAAAGAAATTTCTAAACAAAACTAAGATTCACATGATTCTTTGGTGCATAAATAGAACCCTAATGAGGAGAAGAACAACAATGGTGAAAATATACCTTTGGTGGATGAAGATTCATGAAGAAGAGAAGAAGAAATGTGAAAACCGTAGATCTACCGAGACTGAAACCGTCACTTCGACCATAGTGTCCATTGTGAGGTAAATTCTTGATTTTATGTAATTTTGTGGTAAAAATAGTGTTTTTCGTGAGATTTTTAAGCTTAGAAATGGCTATGCACTAATACAAATATGCGATTTGGTCACACATAGTCGGAATTAAACGGCCACACGTTCGAATATTTATGTGACTAAAGGTACGAAAATAAGTTCCTCGTTATTAGTTAGCCGCTTATGAACACGGATCGTGTGACCATTCGGTAATGTATCGCCACACATTCAAATATTTATGTGGCTAAAGGTTACAACTATTTTTTAGCTGATTATTTAGCCACATATGAATTTGGAAAGCGTGACTAAATGCCATAAATGGTCACACACTTAATTTATTGTGACAAAAGTTTGTCAAACACTTGAATTACTATGACTAAATGCCATATATGGCCACATGAAATAATTGTTTATGTGTCTAAATCATAGATTCGAGTTTTTCACACATGTGTTAAGTGTAGCCAAAATCGTACATATGGTCACGCAACTTATAATGTCTGTCTAAAGTTTAACAGCGCCAAAAGGTAAAGTATATAGTCACATTTATTTATAGCACGATCATGTGTGACTATATGGCTTTATAATAGCCACACATCATGACAATTGTGTATCTAAATGCTGTTTATGGCAACATTAAGTGTTTGTGTGTCTAAATCATGAGTCTACATATGGTCACATGAAGTAATTATTTATGTGTTAAATCATAGATTCGAAATTGGCACACATGTGTTAAGTGTAGCCAAAATATGATACATATGGTCACGCAACTTATTATGTGTGTCTAAAGTTTAACGGCACAAAAATGTAAAGTATATAGTCACATTTATTTCTAGCACGATCATGTGTGACTATATGGCTTTATAATAGCTACATCATATCATAAATGTGTATCTAAATGCTGTTTATGGTCGCATTGAGTGTTTGTGTGTCTAAATCATGAGTCTATATATGGTCACATGAAGTAATTATTTATGTGTCTAAATCATAGAATCGAGTTTGTCACACATGATTATGTGTAGCCAAAATACGGTACATATGGTCACATAACTTATACATTGTGACTAAAGTTTATCGTGTCTTTTCAAAATTAAACAGTTAATTAAATTTGATATTTAGTCACATATTGAGTGTCTGTGTGTCTAAATCATGAGTCTATATATGGTCACTTGAAGTAATTATTTATGTGTCTAAATCATAGAGTTGAGTTTGTCACACATGAGTTAAGTGTAGCTAAAATCCAGTACATATGGTAACATAAATTATTAATATTCATTTCCCCCAAGTTTGACTTTAGATAGTCAAAATGGGAAATCTTGTGAAGTCAAAATTGGAACCGTTTTGAATTTGAAATTGGGAATCATTTTGGTTAGTTCAAAAGAGGATGTCGTTTGTTTTCAATTGAACTACACAAACAACGAATATTACAACAAACAACAGACAATATTCATTGATTAACATCTGTGAATTTTCAAAACATTACATCAAGAGACAGATAATAAAAAATAAAAAAAAACTAATCTAGATAATCAACAAGCCCATCAGAGTACACATTTTGAGAGTCAAGAGACTTGATAATCTGCTCACCTAATTGGTTATTTGTAGCATACATACTTGAGTGATGAACCAATTGAGAATTAAGAAAATCAATATGGGCCCTGTCAAAAACCGAAATCTTCGATTGAGAATTAATTTTGGAAATGCGGAAATTCAATTCGTCTATATACATCTGAATATTGACAATAGCCATTTCAACATCTGCAAGTCTTTTTTTGTCCTTTAAGATGTATTGATCAACCTTTTTCATCAAGAAGCTAAAGTCTGTGTATTTTTTTCTGTTGCGCTTTGATGGGTTTTGTGATTTAGGTGTTAGAATATGCCCACTGATGCGTATACACCGTTTAAATCACTACCGATGATGTATGGGCCTATTGGGTCATACACAGGGGTCAAACCTGACAGCAACTAAAGAAAAGGGACCAAAATTGACAAAAGACAAGTTGACATCGCAGGCCTCGTTAGCGCCGCTAACCATAAGGTGTTAGCGCCGCTAACACTTATGGGTTAGAGCCACTACGGCTGCATGTACTTTGTGTCAAATCACTTGGCAGGCCGCGATAGCGCCACTAACTTTAAGGGGTTAGCGCCACTAACCCTTAAGTGTTAGCGCCGCTACGGCTGCTTGTGCTTTTTGTCAAATCACCTCTAGACTTGGCCAATGCATGTAGGTCTCATGATGTGGTCTTGGCCGGCCTTGGGCATAACAAGTGACTCCTGGAGGTTTATAAAAGTCCCCATTGGAACCTCAATTGTACTCTTGGCCACTTACACTAATACCATATTCTCTTAAGTGCTTTCACAAGACTTAGAGAGAGTTTTCATAAGAGAGGTTCGAGAAATATTGATCTTTGTTGCTGTTCCACGTGTGGTGTGCAAGTGAAGTACCACTAGAGGCGAGCTAGCACTTGTGGTTGACGTGTTCCCAGGGTATAATCCATTAGGAGATTTGGTTTTGAACAAGGAGGGTCACAATCACCACTTTTCAATCACTTTCTAGAGCTAAGGAGGCTGGTATAAACTTCATCTCTCTTCTTCTTGTTGCATTTCTTTTAACATAGAGTTTGATCCATGTTTGGGGTTTCATGTTTTGTGCTTTGTGTGCTTGTACCTTGGGCTTATTATATTGTACTTTGCTTCCATTGCGTGCCCAAGAAACCCTAACAGTGGTATCAGAGCCAACTCTATGTTAGTTATGCACATGGTTGCCTGAAAAACCCGAAATCAAGAATGTTTGTTTTCTGTCGAACAGGGTTAGCGGCGCTAACTCTTAAAAGTTAGCGGCACTAACCCCGCCGTAATAGTTTTTGTTCTTGGTAAAAAAAAAACAGTTTATGGTCTTGGGTTTTTGGCAATTTTGTTGAGCTTCTTGAATTTTATTTTGTTACTATTATATGTTATTCCAGTAGCTATCATGTATGTTTGGTTGTATGTGGATTTATAAGTTAGTAACCTTGCCTATACCTTGCGGTTGTTTGTGTGTTTGGATGCTTGTTTGGTTGTATTATTATTCATTTGATAAATTTGTAATAATAATCTGGCTTGCGTGCCATTTCATTCATCCATGTAATTGTAATAGATAAATAGGTATATTGTGGCTTGCATGCCATTTTATTCTATTGTATGTATTATAATCTTGGTGGATGAAGACACACAAGAAAGGGTCAAAGAAGATGGAGCATGGTGTCCATGAAGGCGGTGAAATCCTATGGAGATGGCTGTTTTAGTGGGAGCTCGCATCGAAGAATTTGTCCCTTAGATTTGACCATGTTCTTCCCGTTCGGCTCACGGGAAGAACGCATAGGTTTTTATGGCAAGGGTTACCAATTATAGTATATTATGCGTGTGATGTGGTTTTGTATGCATGGATTGCTTAGGATTCGCATGCTAGATAATTTTTTGAAAATTAACAAAATCACAAGAGATTTGCTAAAAATGGTTTACAATTCTCTCGCGCGCTCACATACAAGATTAAATCACCTAGTGAAATTAGGAATTGTCACTAATAAGTTAATCTAAAACCAAACCGGAAACAAAAGCCCGTCTTTCCACAAAATGTAAATCATGCACCATCCGTAAGTCGATACCACCCGAATCTAGTATTATGGGATTTGGTTGTCGAGCTTAGCACGAGCCAATTTTCATAAAACTGTGTGGAAGGTGAGTGTGGAAAATTCACAATTTGGGTTGTCAAGCTTAGCACGAGCCAACTTTTGTAAGTTTGTTACCGTATGTCTTGACGGACGATTTGCAATTTTAGGTTTGAAATCTTGGTTAATTGTCGAGCTTAGCACGAGTTAACATAAATTTCAAGACTTAAAATTGGTGCAAGAAGGGATCAAACATGCCAAACGACCCTTGGTTGTCATTGGATCCCGCAAGGTGCTAATGATTGCAATAGAGATTGCAATTGGCAAAATGGTTGCCGACCTAAATAGTTTTATCATGTGATCCGCGGTAACCCCGTCACATGGTAAGATGAAGTATGGTTCTTAGCCCTGTTAAGATGATTCTTTATGGGTAAATTGTTTTAATAAGATAAAATATCAAACTAACTAAAATCTACTTTGCAATTTTAGATGGCATCAACAAGCGCAAACAGCACCACCACCAACGTTTCTCTCCGAGTTTTCCTTGAGAAGGAGAAATTCGACCGTATCAACTTTATGGATTGGCATAGGCAGCTAAGGCTTGTCCAACGCTATGAAGGAAAGTTGCATACCATTGAGGAACCCCTACCCGAGGCACCTGCGCAAAATGCCTCAAGGGCGGTCAAGGACGCGTATGAAAAGCGCGTCAAAGAGACCGAGGAGATAACGTGCCTCATGTTGAGCACTATGAGCTCCGATTTGCAAAAGAAAATGGAGCACGTAAGTGCTTACGACCTGATCGTGCAGCTGAAGGACATGTTCCAACAGCAAGCGAGGCAGGAGAGGTACGAATGCTTCAAGTCCGCCCTTGCTTGCAAATTGCAAGATGGCGGGAATGTGAGCGCTCATGTTTTGCGGATGAAAGCAAACATTGAGCGCATAGAGAAGTTAGGTTTTACCATGGGGAGGGAGATGGCAGTCAACCTGATCCTCCAATCACTACCCAATGCATATGATCAATTCGTCATGAGTTATCATATGCATAACATGGATAAAACTGTGATGGAGTTGCATGGTGTAATAACCCAGATTTAAAAACATAATTCTTTTAGGTATTAATAAAAGTTTGGATGGATAGCTAATGATTTTGAGTTTTGAATGGTTTAGAATGATGATTTCAAGTATTTCCTCATCAAGGTTTAAAGATATTTTATAATTAGGTTGTAAATTAGATAAGGGGAACTAGGTACTTTTAATTAACCTAAAGTTTATATCATTTACAAGCTAAACCCAGCCCATAGTTTCTTTTAATGCAGTAGCCCAACCCATAGTTTTTTTCTATGTTTCTGCGGCCCATCTTTTACACACAAGCATATACGCATAACAAATATATACACACGATAGCCTCTTTCCTTCTTTTGCTTACTCGACACACACACATCAACATTAGAAGTCTCTGGAGAAATAAAAGAGTTAACAATAAAGAGATTTAAAGGTTTAAAATAGCAAATGAGAAGATTAGGGAGCCTTCTAGAAATGTGGATTAAATATCAAATGGTGGGATGAAGAGTCAAATAACCCACATGTTTTCTTGTTTGTTTCTGTCGTGAGTTCAAGAGAAGGAGAGAAACCATGATAGAACCTTAAAAAAATGAATAAGCCTCGTAATTTTAGGGCTTAATTGGTACTGCATGTGGATCTGGAGTATAATCAAAGATTAAAGGCGAATAGAGGAAGCATTGAGGCATGAGATTTATGTCAACATCTAGCAATCATTTAACCTAATCGAGAATCAAGTAAGTGTTTGTTAGATCTTAGTTGATTTCTGCAATTAAAGTCGAGATTATTGCAGTTTTAGTTAGTAGTTTATTAGTTAACGGATAAATGGGTTTGAACTAATCATGAATAATTTTGGGGAATTAAAATGATAGTTGAGATCAGTTATTTTGTATGTTTTGACTGAGTTTGAATCTAAATTAAGTTAAAAATCATAATCCTTGTCAATTGTCCTCACTTGGTACAAATTTTGGAAGCTAAAAGATATGGAACTGAGTTGCGTTTTTTTTGGGACAGAACAAGTATGTTTCTGGACAGCAGCATGGCTGTGTTTTAATGATTATTGGGGAGCATTTCAAGTTAAAAAGAAAAAGAAATGAACTTCTCTAGTTGTTAGTTAATGCTTCAATGAGTATAGTTATAATTGTAATTGTCTAGAGACAATATATTACTTGAAGCTTACGTAGTTATGAAATTTATAATTATAGGTTCCTAATGTGATAGACTAAAATTGAAATTGGAGAAAAGGAAGGAGATTTTAAGATTTGGTAAAATCCATCAAGGTGAGTATTTCAATTCATACTTATAAATGATGATGATGTAAGTGAAAAGTTATGTTTAAGTAATGATATTTGTGAAAGATTTTGAGCTTATTGTTTGCTGTAATGAGTTTTTGTTTAAAGAAATTGGGTTTTGATCGAATTTAGTCTAAGAAACAGCAAACTGTTACTGTTCACGCTGGTTCGCGGCGCGAACTCTATGCGTCGCGGCGCAACATGTCATGGCCAGCAAGGTGACTTTTTCCAGCGATTTTCTCCCGGCGCCAGGCACTATGTTTCGCGGCGTGAAGCAACCTGAACCTTCTGAAAATCATGGTTTGAACTCCTAACTTGTTGGAGTTTGATTTTATGTGTCATATGAGGCTAAAATGAAGTCCTTATGACTCAATTATACGTTTGAATATATAGTTTGGACCGAGAATATTCAGGAGTATAATTTTGGTCTAGTATTCTAAGAAGACTTTGCTTGTGCTTAATTATAGGTTTGATCATCAAGTGACCTATTTTGAGTTTTTAGGGTTGTGATCCTCATCACACCCACAGGTGAGTACACCATGTGGAAACTTAGTTTTACAAACGATTATAAGTCATTATACGTTGTGTTTTAAAATGTGTTTGTCAAAATGATTTATGACACTCGTGTTTTAAAGGATGTGGAATTTGTCTAACTAATTGAATGAATAATATACATTGTTTATGGAATATTTAGATGAGACCAAAACTCCATTTAGGATGAGGTCTCTATTATCAGTTTGAGACTATTTGATAACTCTTATGATTTAATACTCCATACAGGAGTGAGCTATGATCTTAAATGAATTCAAATGATGTAAGACTAATGAACCATTTATACACTTGTGTTATTGGGGCATTGAGATGCCATTTGAATAATATTATTAATGCTTAAGGATATGAACAAAGATATATGTGAATCTCACTCATTTGATGTTAAACTTTAATGCTTGTGAGTACTTGGCCGTTATGGCATATGTTTATGTGTGACCCTTATGGGTGAGTTTTGGTCCGGACCCGTGTGGTGCTTATGCTTTGTACCATTGCTCTATATACCATTATGTGACGTGTATGGGTCAACTAGCTTCGAAAATTGGGAATTGATACACGGGTGGTATGGAGTTGGTACGAGGAGTGAGGTGGAATGATAGTACCTGGGATGACCGTGTGGTTCAAGAGGCTGACGAGCAAACCGAGCCTGAGTATACATGAGTGGACCTGGGGAATGGATCGTTTTCTCCTGAAAACCGTTGTATGGTGGACTTCTTCGTGCTTCCCCCACCTTGACGGGGAGATGTGGATATCCCCCATGTGGGCACATGTTGACCGTGACTAGCTACCACGTGGAGACACTGTGACTCAATGGACAGACCTACATCCTTATGTGCCTTATGTGTTTCTAAAATATATTATATTTATTGCCAAACTGGTATTTGAAAAGACGATGACTTCATTTTATAAAGAAAATGTTTTGGTGATACTCACTAGCTATATTTGTTTAGCTAACAGTACTTTTATTGTTTTGTGTCCGCAGGTAGACTAGTGGCCTCTAAGAGGTGAGTAGATACTGTGGGTGCTGATTATTGTGGTAATTTTTTGATTTCCTACGTATTAGATTAATGGTCGTGAGATTGACTCAAGTAACACCACATGTTTGTATTCCGTTGATAAACGTTTGATAAGGACTCGTTTCAAGTTTATTTTCAAGTTTCTAAATATTTTAGTAAAGTTCAATATTATCCAACGTTTTAATTGCTTCCGCTTAATGATAAAAGAATTATATAAACTTAGCTTTAAAGATGAATTTTAAAAAGTTTAAATTTGTACTGATTTTAGGGTGTTACAAGTTGGTGCTTGGTGCTTGGAGCTCTAAAGTGTGAGCTCTAAAGTGTTTAATTAAGAAGTCATCGTGCTTGGAAAATAAGAGTTGTTAAGTATTAGCACTTGGTGCTTGGAAAATATATGAAGTATAAAATCCTTTAAGATGTGAGCTCTAAAGTGTTTAATTAAGAATTGAGTTAAAATCCTTTAAGATGTGAGCTCTAAAGTGTTTAATTAAGAGTTGTTAAGTATTATTAGCACTTGGTGCTTGGAAAATATATGAAGTATAAAATCAAATGATGGATTTAAAATATTCTTTGAGATCTTGGAATGAAATTGTATAAGTGAATATAGACCTTGAGTAATTCTTGTGATAGTCTTTGATGTTACTTTTGAGACTAAAACTCTTTAGTGTTTGAAATTGTTGAAGTCTAGATTATGATGAAAATTTTCATTAAAGAATCGAGTAATCAAGTTATTTTCTTAAAAAATTTAAGAAATGTTCAATGGATGATAAATTATTAGTGGGAATTTTAAAGGTTTTAGCATAAGAATGTTTGAGTTTATGAGAGTAGATAAAATCAAATGATCAACTTCTTGACATGAAGTGTGGTCTAGAATGTGATATGATCTCAAGTATTAGTGTAATGGTTGTATTATGAGTTCCTTGAGAGCCCAATTAAAATTAGGGTAGTTGTTAATGTTTAAGAACTTGATAAATTGAGTTAGTGATTCATAGGTGGGATAAAGAAATTGAGTTATATTAATGGTTTACTCATTGATCAAGATGATTATAAATGTGAACCTCATTAAGTGATGAACAAGTTAAGTGATAATGATATAGGAATTCTTATAAATATCCCTCTAAGAACTAGAAATAATTGAATTTTGTGGCCATGATTGGTTGAATTCAAAGGTGCTCCTTTGAAATTCATTAGTTTTGATTTTGTCACAAAGTGTAAATTGTGATTAGATACCAATAAAGTGTTTTAATTTTTTTAAGAGATTGATAATTTAAATGCATTTCAAAGTCTTTCAAGAGTTTAGAGGTACTAATTTTGTAGATGGGACTTCCAGATTAGAAGATGATGCATTATGGTATTGATATGAAGATAAAGTTCTTGTTATATGATAATTAATGACAATTATAGAGGATTGATTGATTGTGAATTATAAATGTGGTGCCGGTGAACCACAAGGTACTTAGCCATAGACAAGTATATAAGACGAAACTGGATAACTTAGATCGTTGAAAATTTTGAATTTGAGGTTTAAATTTTAACTAAGTATGGATGAAGTCATGAGATATAATTTTGATAGTTTTATTGTGAATCTTTCGGATCTAAGTTAATTCGGATATCATGAAGTAATATAAATGTGCACAACAAGAGGTCTTGCGGAATAAAATTCTTTAGAAAGAATTGTGCTCATAGAAAATATTGTTTTAGATATGATAATAGTGCTTTATAATTGTGTTTTGATTGAATATAAATATTAAGGAATAATAAGAGATCAACAAAAGATATTGATTAGTCTAAGAACACAGGAGTTTTATTCTTAAAGTATGATGTGGATTTTAAGAAAATTGGTGTACATGTGATTTCGAGGACGAAATCAATTTAAGCGGGGGAGAGTTGCAATAACCCAGATTTAAAAACTTAATTCTTTTAGGTATTAATAAAAGTTTGGGTGGATAGCTAAAGATTTTGAGTTTTGAATGGTTTAGAATGATGATTTCAAGTATTTCCTCATCAAGGTTTAAAGACATTTTATAATTAGGTTGTAAATTAGATAAGCGGAACTAGGTACTTTTAATTAACCTAAAGTTTATATCATTTACAAGCTAAACCTAGCCCATAGTTTCTTTTAATGCAGTAGCCCAACCCATAGTTTTTTTATATGTTCCTGCGGCCCAACTTTTACACACAAGCATATACGCATAACACATAATACACACGACAACCTCTTTCCTTATTTTGTTTACTCGACACACACACATCACATTACAAGTCTCTAGAGAAGTAAAGGAGTTAACAATAAATAGATTTAAAGATTTAAAATAGCAAATGTGAAGATTAGGGAGCCTTCTAGAAATGTGGATTAAATGTCAAATGGTGGGATGAAGAGTCAAATAACCCACATGTTTTCTTGTTTGTTTCTGTCGTGAGTTCAAGAGAAGGAGAGAAACCATGAGAGAACCTTAAAAAAATGAAGAAGCCTTGTAATTTTAGGTCTTAATTGGTACTGCATGTGGATCTGGAGTATAATCAAAGATTAAAGGAGAATAGAGGAAGCATTGAGGCATGAGATTTGTGTCAACATCTTGCAATCATTTAACCTAATCAAGAATCAAGTAAGTGTTTGTTAGATCTTTGTTGATTTCTGCAATTAAAGTCTAGATTATTGCAATTTTAGTTAGTAGTTTATTAGTTAACGGATAAATGGGTTTGAACTAATTATGAATCGTTTTGGGGAATAAAAATGATAGTTGAGATCAGTTATTTTGTATGTTTTGACTGAGTTTGAATCTAAGTTAAGTTAAAAATAATAATCCTTGTCAATTGTCCTCACTTGGTACAAATTTTGGAAGCTAAAAGACATGGAACTGAGTTGCGTTTTTTTTTTTGGGCATCACAAGTATGTTTCTGGACAGCAGGATGGCTGTGTTTTAATGATTATTGGGGAGCATTTCAAGTTAAAAAGAAAAAGAAATGAACTTCTCTAGTTGTTAGTTAATGCTTCAATGAGTATAGTTATAATTGTAATTGTCTAGAGACAATATATTACTTGAAGCTTACGTAGTTATGAAATTTATAATTATAGGTTCCTAATGTGATAGACTAAAATTGAATTTGGAGAAAAGGAAGGAGATTTTGAGATTTGCTAAAATCCATCAAGGTGAGTATTTCAATTCATAATTATAAATGATGATGATGTAAGTGAAAAGTTATGTTTAAGTAATGATATTTGTGAAAGATTTTGAGCTTATTGTTTGCTGTAATGAGTTTTTGTTTAAAGAAATTGAGTTTTGATGGAATTTAGTCATAGAAACATCAAACTGTTACTGTTCACGCTGGTTCGCGGCGCGAACTCTATGCTCGCGGCGCTACATGTCATGGCCAGCAAGGTAACTTTTTCCAGCAATTTTCTCCCGGCGCCAGGCACTATGTTTCGCGGCGTGAAGCATCCTGAACCTTCTGAAAATCATGTTTTGACCACCTAACTTGTTGGAGTTTGATTTTATGGGTCATATGAGGCTAAAATGAAGTCCTTATCACTCAATTATACGTTTGAATATATAGTTTGGACCGAGAATATTCAGGATTATAATTTTGGTCTAGTATTCTAAGAAGACTTTGCTTGTGCTTAATTATAGGTTTGATCATCAAGTGACCTATTTTGAGTTTTTAGGGTTGTGATCCTTATCACACCCACAGGTGAGTACACCCTGCGGATACCTAGTTTTACAAACGATTATAAGTCATCTTACGTTGTGTTTTATAATGTGTTTGGCAAAATGATTTATGACACTCGTGTTTTAAAGGATGTGGAATTTGTCTAACTAATTGAATGAATAATATACATTGTTTATGGAATATTTAGATGAGACCAAAACTCCATTTAGGATGGGGTCTCTATTATCAGTTTGAGACTATTTGATAACTCTTATGATTTAATACTCCATACATGAGTGAGCTATGATCTTTAATGAAATCAAATGATGTAGAGCTAATGAACCATTTATACACATGTGTTATTGGGGCATTGAGATGCCATTTGAATAATATTATTAATGCTTAAGGATATGAACAAAGATATATATGAATCTCACTCATTTGATGTTAAACTTTAATGCTTGTGAGTAGTTGGCCGTTATGGCATATGTATATGTGTGACCCTTATGGGTAAGTTTTTGTCCGAACCCGTGTGGTGCTTATACTTTGTACCATTGCTCTATATACCATTAGGTGACGTGTATGGGTCAACTATCTTCGGAAATTGGGAATTGATACACGAGTGGTATGGAGTTGGTACGAGGAGTGGGGTGGAATGATAGTACCTGGGATGACCGTGTGGTTCAAGAGGCTGACGAGCAAACCGAAACTGAGTATACATGAGTGGACCTGGGGAATGGATCATTCACTCCTGACAACCATTGTATGGTGGACTCCTTCGTGCTTCCCCCACCTTGACGGGGAGATGTGGTTATCCCCCATGTGGGCACATGTTGACCGTGGCTAGCTACCACGTGGAGATACTATGACTCAATGGACATACCCACATCCTTATGTGCCTTATGTGTTTCTAAAATATATTATATTTATTGCCAAACTGGTATTTGAAAAGATGATGACTTCATTTTATAAAGAAAATGTTTTGGTGATACTCACTAGCTATATTTGTATAGCTAACAATACTTTTATTTTATTGTGTCCGCAGGTAGACTAGTGGCCTCTAAGAGGTGAGTAGATACTGTGGGTGCTGATTATTGTGGTAATTTCTGGCTTTCCTACGTATTAGATTAATGGTCGTGAGATTGACTCAAGTAACACCAAATGTTTGTATTCCGTTGATAAATGTTTGATAAGGACTCGTTTCAAGTTTATTTTCAAGTTTCTACATATTTTAGTAAAGGTCAATATTATCCAAAGTTTTAATTGCTTCCGCTTAATGTTAAAAGAATTATATAAACTTAGCTTTAAAGATGAATTTTAAAAAGTTTAAATTGTTACTGATTTCAGGGTGTTACACATGGCATGCCCAAAACTGTGGAGCGAGCAAGACCAAGAACAAGCCATCCACTTCTTCCACTCCCGTCTTGGCTATCCGGGAGGGCCACATCACGAAGAAGAAGAAAAAGGGCAACTCTTCCAAAGGGAAGGGTAAGGGAAAGGTTGGTGACACACAGCCCAACCCTACCTCCGACGGTAAGGGCAAGGGGAAAGCTCCCCAAGCCAAGACCCCGTAGGATGCCCAATGTTTCTGTTGCGGGGGCAAGGGCCATTACTGCCGAAGCTGCCCAAAGTACATTGAGGGGCTCAATAAGCTCAAGGCAATGAGCATATCGGGGCACGACTCTTCAGGTACATTCATGATAGAACTCCATCAAACTTCTACTTCTAAAGGCTGGGTTTTAGATACCGGCTTTGACACTCACATATGTAATATGGTGTAGGTGCGAAGGACAAGTAGAAGTTTGGAGCGGGAGAGCTGGATCTTATAATGGGAAATTCAGAAATTGTCCCAGTAGAAGCAAGAGGAGACTTGGAGCTTCATTTCAAGACCGGCAATTCCATTTTGTTAAAAGATGTATGCTATTCGCCCAAAGTGGTAAGAAACATTATTTCTTTTCATGCTTTGTATGACGACGGTTATGATTTTAAATTTGATTATGGAAACATTATTTGCTTAAAAAAGGATGTTGTTTATTTTAAAGCATTACCATGTCATGGCGTATATGAGGCATATGCATACATGGAATCTAGAGAATCTATCATGAACATTGATTCTAGTTCCAAAAATGGTTTGGACAAGTTCTCTTTGTGGCATAGTCGTCTTGGTCACATAAACAAGACTCGCATCACCAAGCTCCAAGTGGATGAGATCTTGGAATCATTTGACCATGGGCCAAATGATGTATGTGAATCTTGCTTATTAGGCAAGATGACAAAAGCACCCTTCACGGGAACTAGTGAGAGGGGTAAAGACCTTTTAGATATCATCCATACGGATGTATGTGGACCTTTCAAGCATGTCACAAGGAATAACTCAAGATACTTCGTAACCTTTATAGATGGTTATAGCAGGTATGGATATGTCTACCTTGTTAAACACAAGCATGAAACCTTTGAGGTGTTCAAGACATTCCAAAACGAAGTTCAGAATCAATTGGGCAAAACAATAAAGATACTCCGGTCTGATAGAGGTGGAGAGTATGTTAGTACCGAGTTTACCGATCATCTTAAGAATTGTGGAATCATTTCAAAATTAACACCTCCAAGGACTCCACAATTAAATGGGGTCACTGAGAGGAGGAACCAGACTCTACTAGACATGGTAAGGTCTATGATGAGTCGAACGGAGGTACCTATTAGTTTATGGGGATATGCTCTAGAAACGGCGGTAAGAATCCTTAACCTCGCACCAACCAAGAAAGTTGTAAAAACACCTTATGAAATGTGGCATGATAAGAAGCCGAAACTTTCATACCTACGAGTTTGGGGTTGTCAAGCCCACGCAAGACGTAAGGCCGAGGACAAACTTGAACCTCGCTCAGAAAGGTGTTACTTTATCGGATATCCTCCTGCCGGTGTTGGATATTTATTCTATAAAACTTCTGAGAACAAAGTATTTGTTGCTCGAAGGGCATTTTTCCTAGAAAGAGAAATGCTATCCAAACAAAGAGGCAATAAGGAAATTGACCTTGAGGAAGATCAAGGGTCAACTGATAAAGTACTTGAGGTTGGCAGTAGCACTCAACCTAACACGGTTGAGATTGAGCAAGAAAATGCTGCAGTACCTGACAGTCTTTCATTGCCTACTCCGAGGCGTTCCAGTAGAACTCGTCATGAGTCAGAGAGATACGGATTCCACATATCTGAGGGCAGAGAGTTAGTGGTGGACTATGATGTGCCCACCAAGTACAAGGAAGCTATGGCAGGCCCTGAGTCTGCAAAGTAGAGAGAAGCAATGAAAATTGAGATGCATTCCATGTCGGATAACCAGGTTTCGGAACTGGTTGATCCTACGCCCGGGGTGAGACCCGTAGGGTGTAAATGGGTCTTCAAGAAGAAGACCGGCATGGACGGAACGTTGGATACCTTCAAAACCCGACTGGTGGCAAAGGGTTTCACTCAGACACCTGGCATAGACTATGATGAAACCTTTTCCCCAGTGGCAATGTTGAAGTCTATCTGGATACTTCTAGCTATTGCTGCATTTCATGATTATGAAATATGGCAAGTGGATGTTAAAACCGCCTTCCTTAACGGGAAGCTTTCCGAAGAGGTGTATATGACGCAACCTGATGGTTTTGTACATCCAGAGTATCCAAACAAGGTGTGTAAACTGAAGAAGTCCATTTATGGACTGAAACAGGCATCTCGAAGATGGAATCTATGCTTTGACGAGAAAATCAAGGAATTTGGATTTTCGAAAAGCAAAGATGAGCCATGTGTATATGTCAGGGCTAGTGGGAGCACTATAGTCTTCTTAGTCCTATATGTAGATGATATTCTACTCATTGGAAATCACATCCCAAGCCTAAGGAGTGTTAAAGCTGGGCTAGGGAGTTGCTTTTCAATAAAGGACTTAGGGGATGCGAGCTGTATTCTGGGGATCAAGATCTATAGAGATAGATCTAGAAGGCTGCTCGGGCTTTCTGAAAGTGCATACATAGATAAGGTCGTGAGACGCTTTAACACGGAGGAATCCAAGAAAGGAAACCTCCCTATGTTGCATGGCTTGACATTGAGCAAGACTCAATGTCCTACCTCCCAAGAGGAGATAGAAGTAATGAAGCGAGTACCTTATGCTTCGGCTGTGGGGTCGATCATGTACGCCATGTTATGCACTCGCCCTGATGTGTCATGTTCTTTAAGCATGACTAGTAGATATCAGGTGAATCCTGCGGAACCTTATTGGAGAGCCGTAAAGAACATTTCAAATACCTTAGGCGTACGAAAGAGATGTTCTTAGTATATGGTGGGGAAGAAGAGCTGAGAGTAAAGGGTTACTCAGATGCTAGCTTCCAAACAGACAGGGATGACTGCCGATCACAATCGGGGTTTGTATTCCTGTTGAATGGTGGTGCTGTTAGCTGGAGGAGCTCGAAGCAAGACACGGTGGCTGATTCGACTACCGAATCGGAGTACATTGCGGCAAGTGAAGCCGCAAAGGAGGCCGTATGGATGAAGAAGTTCATTCATGATCTAGGAGTGGTTCCAAGCATCGCTGACCCTATTGAGATATTTTGTGACAATGAGGGTGCGGTGGCTTTGGCAAAGGAACCAAGAGCTCACAAAAGGACAAGACACATATTGCGCAAATACCACTTTATACGAGATGTAATTGAAAGTGGTGAAGTCGTCGTCAGCAGAGTAGCATGGGATGGAAACCTGGCGGATCCATTCACTAAGCCGTTACCGCAAGCAGCTCATGAATCTCACACTAGAGCAATGGGTGTAAGATTTTCCAGGGATTTGGCTTGAGTTTTGTATTTAGTTTGTTTGATATGTAATTTTATTTTGGGAACGATAAAGACAGTATTGTAACTTATGCTTGTTTCGATATATAATCGAGATTATATATGCGTGTGGTATGGTTACATTCATAAGACTTTAGTGTGTTCCATCTTAGCATGTTTAATTGCTTCCAGAAATATTATTCTATATTTGAAACTTTCCACAGTCGGTCAATCTTATGGAAGAAAGATTGAATTAAGACTAAGATAAGCATATGACCTTGAATTCAAAATGGTTGAATTAAGGTGCAATGCCTATCTGTGCTTGAAAAGAGTTTCAAGTGACTGGAAGACCCACACCCAAGTATACTTAATGGATTTTAGTCACGAGTAACTTGGGATGATAATATCTTACATCCTTAGACCTGAGATGTATGAACCGCTATATCATAGTTCTTCCTTGCTTTAGTCATTTTCAAAAGCAGTTCGTGACTGGCTGCGATAAAGGAAATGACTAGGTAAGCCAAGAAGTATGGTATAGGGTTATGCAGTCAAAGGAATTTGTTCCTCTGATATGAGAGATAACCCTGGTCCCCACGATGATTGGGAGCTGACACCAAAAATTATGCATAACCATGTGCAAGGAATATTGATTGAGAATCAAATATGTCCTTAACTTTTGGTCACCACCAATCAAGATCGAGAAACATAATCCTGAACGATCTGGAGATTGAAATTTAATCCATGTCTCATGTTCACAAGGATATCGCGAACAAAGGGATGTCTAAGATCACTTATCTATAGGACCATTTCCTATGAATTGGTTTTGTTCTTGATAACGAAACTCATACTGACTTGGGGGCAATGATGCTTTGCTAAAGGCTGCTCATTGTCTATGATTTAAAGACACGGTGCATCGTGTGCAAGTAGGAGTTTGTTAGAATATGCCCACTGATGCGTATACACCGTTTAAATCACTACCGATGATGTATGGGCCTATTGGGTCATACACCGGGGTCAAACCTGACAGCAACTAAAGAAAAGGGACCAAAATTGATAAAAGACAAAAGTTGACATCGCAGGCCGCATTAGCACCGCTAACCATAAGGTGTTAGCGCCTCTAACACTTATGGGTTAGAGCCGCTACGGTTGCATGTACTTTGTGTCAAATCACTTGGCAGGCCACGATAGCGCCGCTAACTTTAAGGGGTTAGCGCCGCTAACCCTTAAGTGTTAGCGCCGCTACGGCTGCATGTGGAATTTGTCAAATCACCTCTAGACTTGGCCAATGCATGTGGGTCTCATGATGTGGTCTTGGCCGGCCTTGGGCATACCAAGTGACTCCTGGAGGTTTATAAAAGTCCCCATTGGAACCTCATTTGTACTCTTGGATACTTACACTAATACCATATTCTCTTAAGTGCTTTCACAAGACTTAGAGAGAGTTTTCATAAGAGAGGTTCCAGAAATATTGATCTTTGTTGTTGTTCCACGTGTGGTGTTCAAGTGAAGTACCACTAGAGGCGAGCTAGCACTTGTGGTTGATGTGTTCCCGGGGTATAAGCCATTAGGAGATTTGGTTTTGAACAAGGAGGGTTACAATCACCACTTTTCAATCACTTTCTGGAGCAAAGGAGGCTGGTATAAACTCTATCTATCTTCTTCTTGTTGCATTTCTTTTAACATAGAGTTTGATCCATGTTTGGGGTTTCATGTTTTGTGCTTTGTGTGCTTGTACCTTGGGCTTATTATGTTGTACTTTTCTTCCGTTGCGTGCCCTAGAAACCCCAACATTAGGAACATCCATTTTTTGGGAATGAAACTAGATGAAAGGGCAGTATGTTCATGAAACAGATGGAAGATGAAAAATTTATAATAGGTGGAGAGGATGTATCTTCGTGTAACAGATGCAATATATTGGAAGGCATATAAATACCAAAAAATAGAGGCAAAAGTGCGGGAAAAAATATGGTGAAAAAGGCGCTAAAATAGTATGAAACATTTTGACTCAATTGACCTGATTAATATCCCATTTCCCCGAATTTTGACTTTAGATAGTCAAACTGTGAATTATTTTGAAGTCAGTTGTCGTTTTGTTGACTTGACACAGATAAAATGGGAACTGTTGTAAATCTAATATTTTGTTTCTGTTATGATCAACAAATTTCAAATATATTATGGTAATTTTCAAGGTTAATGTACTACAAGTAATAAATGGCATTATATGTACTAAAAAGATACAATATATCATCTATATGAGTTAAGCAAAAATACAATGAACTTTAGACTGTGCCAACTTCACCAAGACATTGTTCACTTCTATTTGCGTATAACAATACCGCCACAGTCAGTTCGATAGTAATCGTCTGGTGATTCATTACCCAAGTCACGTCGATCTACATGTGGCAATATGTTATCATTGTGCGGGTAAATGACAATACTAAATTCCTCATCGACTTCGTCATATGTATCTTTGTAATTCTTGGGAGGTGTCTTAAAGACAATAGACAGTTTTTTATCTAGCTGATCTTTCACATAAAATACTTGTCGTGCTTGTGAAGCTTATATGAACGGATCAACCTTGTGGCCTAAATTATTCAGGTCAACTAATGTATAACCAAGATTAGTATCGCGTTTGACCTCACCAGCTCTATGATTAACCTAATCACATTTGAAAAGAGGAATTTTCCTGAAACGATAATATAGTATCCATATTTCTTGTAAAACCCCATAATAAAATCTTTGTCTTGTGGTTGCAACTTCTTTGGATATGTGCAGATCTATTGCCTCAACACTAACCCCATTGTTATGGTAAACCCTGCCATCACGAGATTTTGTACGAAATGCATACCGATTGATGTTAGAAGGAATGAGTTCAGAATGTTAGAAGATGCCTATCTAAGACACTGCAAGCAGTTCTCCTTCTATGAGATGATGGAAATCTTATACCATCTCCTGAAGTCCAAGAGTGAAGTTGCCCAAAGGTTCATAGAAAATTTTGACTACTGGATAAGAATGACAATATGCTATAGACTCTTCACACATGATCAGTTTCTAGAACACATCCAAGTGATTGATGATGCCTTCAAGAAAAGATCTAAGGCCTTCATTCCCATTGAAAAGATCATACTCAACCCTGACTATCCTTATCTTAGTGCCTATGAAAGTCTGAACACAACCATTCCTACCAACACCAACCCTGAAATGTTCAAGTATATAACAAGACTAGAAAGAGGGATGTTCTTCAAGAACAGAGCTGGTGATTGGAGATTCCTAAGAGAATCTGACATAGGAAGAGCTCCAAGAGTATCAATCTTTCAAGCTGTGAGACTGGCAATAGGACAGACAGGAAGTGAGCACTTTTACAAATTGATGGAAGCTAGATCTGATCAACTTGTGGCTACTCATCCTTTAGGCAAACTGCTGGATGTCAAAGAAGAACCTTGGTGGGAAGGCAACTGATACTTCATAACTAGATTAGTTGTATTTTCCAATTTCCTAGAATAGTTGAAATTCTGTAACTTAGTAAATTCTTAGTATAGTCACTTTATACAAACTATGTTGTAGTTACTTGTTTTGTAATCAAGCTTGAAACTTTGATCATGGACTACTTGGCTAAACTGCTAGTATAGATGATTCTTAGTAGATAGCTCACCTAGTGTAAATATAGAAAATAAAAAAAAATACTAAAAACAGAAAAAGGGTAGGAAAGATACCACAAAAATAGAACAATGGTACTTCATAAATGAAAAGATTCCCAAAAACAGAATATCAAGGGAACATATTTTAAAGAGTTACCAAAAACAGATAGGTAGGTAACCAAAATGCACTAAAAATTTTATCTTTACAAATTCGAGTCAAACTGATTCTTCTTAAACAAGATAAGGTTTGCCATCATCAAATAGGGGGAGATTGTTGGGGAGATAGAGATATAAAACCATAATCAAACCTGTCTATTATTTAAAATAGGATTAGATGATAACAAAACCACATATTCAGTTTTGTACTTGGATCAATGAAAAACATGTGTTGTTTTTCATATTAGACTTAAAGAAATTTCTAAGTAAGAAATGTCAGCTAAGGAACAAAAGTGCCAGCTGAACACTGAGTATCAGCCAAAGGACCAGCTTCAAGAAGATCAACTAATAAGAAATGATAAATCAAGAAGCATCAGCTGAGCATCTACAAAGCATCAGCTGATGGTCCAAAACCACCAGTTGAGAATCTCTTCAAGATCAGCTGAGCAGTCACGGATCAGCTGACACTGTCACATTGATCAGCTGATGCCTCCCATCTGTCAGATAAGGTATTCATTACTTATCCATTCTTTTCTTGATAAGCTGATCACACTCAAATGATTAGCTGAGCCCTTGGGATTAGCTGATTGTTTAGATTGATCAGTTTATTAGCTGTACTCTGATATGTATTATTAGCTGAGCATTATGATCAGCTGAGAAAATCTGAGCAGCTGAGTCTTTCACATGTATGCTTAGCTGAGAAAAATTATGTTTGCAGTTCAGTGTCTGTTAGCTGAGTCTTTACACTATATCTTAGTTAATAGTTATTCAATGTAATATTTTCTTAAGTCAAAGGCAGAACATATGTTGTTCTATTATGTCTTAGATCTTTCTTTGTAAAAGTACATAACACTTTTTGAATCTGCAAAGAGACAAAAAGGATTGATCTTGATCTCATGGAAAAGGTGAAAGATACTTTAGAAGAGAAGATCTCGAATATATGCTTCAACAACTAAGTATGGCTGGCAACTCTATACTTGGTTAAGTCAAGTCTTCAAGAAGCATGGTGTTGATAAAAGTACAAGCATGGAAAGAGAAGTTTACTCTCCCAAGACATAAAGGTAGTACTTTAATAATATAATAATAGATAGTGGGATTTGACTTTACCGGATAGTACATTCACTTTACACACTTTTTGTATAAAGTGAACTTACTCTACCCACTAACTTTATCTATTATAATATTATTAAATCAAGTAAATTTGTCTCCTTATACACTCCATCTACCCGGACACCACCTTGCTTATATATACTCATGCATGGAAACCTGCTGAGCATGCGAATAGATAGAGTTGAACACTGAAATCTCATCTGTTGAGAATTTAGAAGAGTTAGCATTTTACTTTCAGTGTAACAAACTTGCTCATGTGTTGAACATCTTAGACATAAGTTGTTTAAGATTAGCTTAGTCTATGTGTTAGACAAATTTAGTTGTCACCTTTTATTGAACTTAGATTTTCCGCATCTAGTTCATGTAATTCTTGATTTACATCAATAAGAGTTATATAAAAGTAAACTGTGTGTCTCTTAAATTTTAAATTGCTAATGTTTGTATTCAATCCCCCCTTCTACAAACATTTGTTGTTGTAGTATTCATTCGGGACCAACAACTGGTATCAGAGCAGGCTAGATAATTCATATCTAAGATCTGTTTTGCTTACTCTTTAACTGCTTCTACCCCATACTCAAAGATGGCCACTCCTGCTGCTGCTCCAAACAATCTAAATAACAATGGCTCACTATCTAGGTGTCTCATTTTTGATGGTGATAACTTTTCTATTTGGAAAAGTATAGTCCATCTCTATATGTCCATCTTAGATGATGTGATGCTGAAGATTGTCTCAGATGGTCCTCATGTTCCTTCATCAACAGTACAAGTTACTGAAGCAACTGATGAAGCTCCTACTATTGAAAGACTGATCATTAAGCCTGTAAATCAATGGTCTGATGAAGACAAAAGGCTTGTTAATCTTGATGTTAAAGCAATAACAGCTTTAGTCTCTGCACTACCAAATGATGTCTATCATCAAGTTCTCAACTGCAAATCTGCAAAAGAGATTCTAGACACTCTCACTGTGGCTTATGAAGGTATAAAGGAGGTTCAAGAGAACAAGAAGACTCTTTTGGTTAGAGAGTATGAGTTATTCTTTGCTCATAAAAGTGAAAGTCTTACTCAGACTTACACCAATTTTAACTGCCTTGTCAATGATCTCCGAAGGGCAGATGTTCCCAAGAGCAACAAGGAACTTGTTACTAAGTTTCTAGACTCTCTCCCAGAATCTTGGGATCATTTTATCTCTGTGCTAAAACATGGTGAGAAAATCAAGGGTCAGTCACTGGTTGGGCTTTATGGTAACCTTATGAATCATGAGCAATCAGTGAAACAAAGGAAGCTCTCTACCAAAGAGATGAAGGAAGTTGCTAAGGCTCCCACTACTGCTCTTGTGTCTAAGGATGCAAGACCAAGAAGTTTTACTGCAGTGGTGGATGAATCAAGTGATGAAGAGGAAGAAGAGGAGTCCTCTGAAGAGGAAGAGCAAGTGGCTGATGGGGATGAAGATTTGGAGGACATGGACAACATTTTGGTTAAGAGGTTTAAACCTTTCTTGAAAAGAAAGGGTGTCAAGAGGTTTGAGAAGAAACCCTTTAAAGGAGAAAAAGCCAAGTTTAAATCAAAAGCTTCTGAAGGTTGCTTCTCCTGTGGCAAGACTGGTCATTTTGCCAGTGAATGTAAGTACAGAGGAAGCACAGGCTTCAAGGGTTCCTCAAGCTCAGACAGCAAGATTGACTATGAAGCTAAGTATAAAAAGCTCCGTGCTGTTGTCCTTGACAAGAAGAATAAGAAAGCTCAGAACAAGGTGTTGGTAGCTGGAGAAGAGGATTGGGCTGAGGAAGATCTGTTAAGTGATGAAGATGAGGTCCTCTCTGCTCAGCTCAACTCAGCTTGATGACCAACACTGGGAGTACAAGTTCCTTTGATGAGGACATGAAGAAAGCTGCAAAAGCTTGTACTTCTCCTGACTTGGATCCTTCTTCAATGTATCAGGTTGGAAAGTTTATTAGTTATGATGACAATGAAAAGAACACTATGTTTGATTATCTATGTGTTGAGTTTCAGTCAAATATTCAAAGAGAAAAGAAGCTAAAAATAGAAATAGAGTCACTAAAAGAGATGTTAAGTCTTAAAGATGAGAAACTGAAACTGATGACAAAACTGGAAGATGATTTAGCTAATCAAAAGATACTTAATCAGATCTTGGTAAAAGAAACCAATGAAGCAACCATAAAGTTTAATGACCTACAAAAATTAGTTAAATCTTGGTGTGTTTCTACTGACAAGACCACTCAGTGTGTCAATGAGCAGATTCCAAAACAAGTTCAAGCTATTATTGGTGGAAATTATTCCCAAGCTGCTAATTGTGTTGATTTTAGAAAGAACATAAATATCTTAGAAAAGGCTGATATTTTACCTCTTACTTTTCAAAAGGTTGTAAAAGGAAAAAGTATTATCACTAACAGATTTGTCAAAAGTAAATGCACTCAGCTAAAAAACTTAACCACTTCAAAAGTTGATTCAAATTCTATTGTTTTGTCAGAAGTTAAAAGTACTGAAAATTTAATGTTTAAGGAAGCTAGTAGAGGAATGGAATCATTTGTTGATCCCAAAGAGACATTATGTTGTCAAACCTTGAAAGATGATACATTAAATATAAGTACTCAGCTGACTGACATTTCATTAGCTGATGATCTTACATCAGCTGATCAAAAAGTAGATGATAGTTGCTCAGCTGATAGGCTATCAGCTGATAAAAAATCCTCTATTACTTGTTTAGCTGATCAAGTATCACTTCAAACTCTTTCAATAGAAGAAACCAAGAGAAAAGGACTTAATGTTTACATAAAGTCTAAGTCTGCCACACGAAAGATTGATCAAAAACTCTTTTTAACTAAGGGTCAACCAAAGGTGACTGTAAACAAAGACCTTATTAGTTTAGAGAATCAGCTGCAACAGCTGAATAGTCAAATCTGTCAGCTGATGACTCATAGTCATTAGAAGATGGTTAAGGCATCTCATGGGCAATCACTAAAACATGTTAAAGGCTCCAAAAATAAAAAATGTTACAAATGCAGGAGCAAAGAACATAAGGCAAGTGATTGTTCTCTAGAAGGTAACTCAAGACAGCGGTCTGATATTGAGAACACTTCTGTTCCAATCATTCATAAACAACCTAATATGAAGTGGATGGCTAGGTGCAATCCACAGGGATCCACTTAACTGTGGATGCCCAAGTGTCACTAACCTTCTTTCAATCTAATCTATGTAGGGTCTTAACACATGGTATATTGACAGTGGATGCTCAAGGACCATGGCAGGTTGTAAAGCTCTGCTTAGTAACTATAAGAAGGAAAAGGGACCAAGAGTGACCTTTGGTGATAACAATTGTGGGTAAACTAAAGGCTATGGTGAACTTCATAATGGGAACTTAACCTTGTCCAAAGTATCATATGTTAAAGGGCTTAAGTATAATCTTATCAGTATAAGTCAACTCTGTGATAATGATCACAAAGTCCTTTTTACTAAGACTGGTGGTTCCATTTTAAATCAAGAAGGTGAAACAGTTATTTGTGCAAAGGGAACCAAGGATGTTTACACACTTGATATGTCCTCTGGTGATCCATTTATGTTAACCTGTTTGTATACAAAATCTATAACTGACACAAACTGGTTGTGACACAAAAGGCTTTCTCATTTAAAATTCAAAAGTATAAACAAGCTGAGCAAGGGTGATCTAGTGTCAGGACTACCTTCACTGACGTATGTTAAGCCTAAACCTTGCTCTGCCTGTGAAAAGGGAAAGCAACACAAGACATCTCTTCCATCTAAGCAGGCCTTCTCCATTACTGAACCTTTCTACATGTTGCACATGGTTCTATTTGGTCCTGTTGCCACTGCAAGTATTGGTGGAAGTAAGTATGCACTGGTGATGGTTGATGAATTCTCAAGATACACTTGGGTCATCTTCCTTAAAGCTAATAACAAGGGCTAATCATCGAAAACAAAGCAAGGCTAGTTGCTCATGGGTACTGTCAAGAAGAAGGTATTGATTTTGATGAAACCTTTGCCCCTATTGCAAGACTGGAAGCAATCAGACTATTCCTAGCCTATGCTTCCTTCAAGGACTTTAAAGTATTCCAAATGGATGTTAAGAGTGCCTTTCTCAATGGTGAATTGAAGGAAGAGGTGTATGTCAAACAACCTCCTGGTTTTAAGGATGCAAGCAAGCCAGACCATGTATATTTCTTAAACAAAGCTTTGTATGGTTTGAAGCATGCTCCAAGAGCCTGGTATGATACCCTCTCTTCTTTTCTAACCACTAAAGGCTTTACTAGAGGAAGCATAGATAGCACTTTGTTTATAAGAAAATTCAATGGTGATGACATAATATTTGGGTCTATAAATTTGGATAACTCATGTCTGAAAATTATCAGATGAGCATGATGGGTGAACTAAACTATTTTCTTGGTCTTTAAATTAAACAAGATGTTGATGGAATTTTCATTCATCAAACAAAGTATGTAAATGACTTACTTAAGAAATTTGAGTTTGAAAATTGTTCTTCAATGAAAACACCCATGTCCACTGCAAAGCTTGGAAAGGACATTGATGGTAAATCAGTGAACATTACTGCTTATAGAGGCATGATAGGGTCACTTTTGTACTTCACTGCTAGGAGACCCGATATAATGTTTTCAAAATGTCTATGTACTAGATATCAAGCAGATCCAAAAGAATCTTACTTAGCTGCTGTTAAAAGAATTTTCAGGTATCTCAAAGGAACTCCTAATCTAGGTCTTTGGTACCCCAAGGATTCAGATTTTGAGTTAGTTGGACACACTGATTCTGATTTTGCAGGTTGCACACTGGACCATAAAAAGTACATCTGGTGGTTGTCAACTGTTAGGTGGAAGGTTAGTCAGCTAGTCAAGCAAGAAACATAACTCTGTTTCAACATCAACAGCTGAAGCATAATACATTGCTGCTGGAAGCTGCTATGCTAAATTACTGTGGCTTCAAAACCAACTACTTGATTATGACATACAGTTTGAAAACTCCCCAATTCTGTGTGACAACACTAGTGCCATTTCCATTTCTAACAATCCTGTTTTGCACTCTAAGACTAAGCACATTGAAATCAGACATCACTTTTTAAGAGATAATGTGCAGAAAAAGAAAGTGTCAATGCACTACATTAGCACTGATTTTCAATTAGCTGATCTTTTTACAAAACCATTGGATGAGTCTCGGTTCAACTTCCTAATATCCAAACTTGGCATGTTAAATTTGTAAAAATTCTTTTCCTAGGTAGTTAGATTTAATGTGAGACTGTAATTATGTTTGTGTGTGAAATGAAGTACTTATCTAAGCTTCTTTATGACTTACTGATTATGCATTAGCTAAAGGAATTATGTCAGCTGATAACTATCAGCTAATGAAAAACCTCAGCTAAGGACTAGAAGCTCAGCTAAGTTCGTTCATTAGCTGATACTTGATTTCACTCAGAATTGGATTAGTTGACACTTTTTCCCTCAGCTGATGCCTTTTTAAAGTCAAAATTCTGTGTCCCCACACTTATTAAATTAGTCTCTCATTTGTATTTAATTCTGTCTATTTGTCTGTTAGTTGTCTGTGTATTTACTGCATTTTCGTTAACCCTCTTTTTGCAGACGTGACAGTTACTTTTTCAAAAAGATTATAAAGGATGATTTGAGCGGTTTCTAATTTCTTACACTTTCAGAATTCTCAAAACTTCACCTCCTTCTCTCTCAAATTAACCAAAACCCTCACTGATTCTCTGTGCTCTATCTCTGCAAAAATGGTGACCTTCAACTCTGCTTCAACCCCTAATACTATTCCTGGTGAGAACGTTGATCAAAACTCCATCTTCACAATCCATCCCAATAACTCCATCATCAACACCTCCATTCCCCCAAACAAGGTAAACCAAGGTTACGAACCTATGGTAGCTTTCACATCACACCCTCTGTTTAACTGTTTATCTGCTCACCCCCTGTTCATCTTCCCAAATATTGTTGGTGAGATGTGGTACACTGCCACTTATCACCCAGAAGAGAAAGTCATTACTTGTTCCTGCCTTAACAATACCATAAATATGGCTATAACTGTCAACTCTCTCCGTGAAGCCATCTCCATACCAAATCTAGCCCCCTTTCAACCATTTGCCACTCATAATTAAACCCTGGAAGTTTTACCCCTTATTGGCTACCAAGAACCAATTTCCCATGGCCTTTACAAACTCTCTGTTTTGGGTCATCCCTGGAAGTATTTGGCCAGTATGGTCATTAGGTGCTTTGGTCATAAGTCTGGAAGCCTTGACCAAATGAATCAATCTGAACATGGTGCTTCATGCTCTGGTGACTGGGAGAAACATCGACTTTGCACAAGTCATCTACACTGAGATGGTGGATAAGATCACTTTGGGGACTACAAAGAAATCAACCAGAACTCATGTTCCCTATATAAGGCATCTTAGTCTAATTACTTTGAGAAGTATGCTTTGGGAAAACTATACAAGGATGGCATCTCTTTACCCCACTATGCCTATTCCTCAAATGGGCCAGAAAATTTTCAATCTTATAAGGGAATTTAGAGGTCCTGCCATTACTGAACAAATGCAAGAATTAATTGATGAAGCTGATGATAAGGAAGTGAATGAGAAGGGTGGTGAGGAAGGTGTAAATGATGAAGCAGCAGGTGGTGAGTGTTGGTCCCTTGGTGAGAATAACAACAAGCAACAGGTGTGTAGAAGGGGGGTTGAATACACTTTCAGCGGAAATTGAACAAATCAAATAAAAGTGTTACACACAGTAAATCAAACCACAACTAGTCGAATGCTTTTATTAATATGAAGATGATTACAATGCTTTGAATAAGAAGATGATTACAATAACTATCAAGTAAGCAACTCTTGATATATAATCACCTAATATAAATATCTCAATTTCTCAAACTTAGCTATCTATAATCAACTTATGATTATAGATATTGACGACTCTCTAAACAGGATTTTCACAGATTGAATCAACTAATGATTTCTTACCAATATGACAACTGATGTGACAATTTGAACACACGAATGGCTTGGCAATGTGTGAGTTTCTTGATAACGTTGAACTTACAAACAATGATTCAAGAATCGTAACACATACGGTGAGGTGAGGTTTTGGCTTAGCAACACTTAGTTGTTCTCGTGTCAGAATCGTACCTCTAAACTTATCAGGAGATAAGTATTTATAATCCTGTTGCTACGGTTCCTAACAAAATGGACTAATCCTAATTTGCTAACTAACTATCGGATAACTCGGAATCTTGAATCTTGAATCTTCTTATCTTGAGTCTTCAATCTTCAATCTTGATTCTGGAGTCCTCTTATCCGTGCCGTAGATATAGAGAGTTAAAACAGAATTTAAAACACATTTAAATTATCTTATACTGACTTCTTTAGTCAGGCTGAGTTACTCAGCTTGAAACTCATCAAGCTGAGTTCTTCGAGAACACACTCGAAAACAAACATGAACAAATATGTATAAATATTAACTCATCCTTAGAAGTCCAAAGAGTTAAATAAAACATATTTAGTAACTCTGTCGAGCTGACTCTGCTTCTGAGCTGAGTCACTCAGCTTGAAACACATCAAGCTGAATACTCGATATATACCTTATGTGACATACACAGATTATCAAACACATTAATAATTTAACTAAGGTATAGTATAAAATGGTTGAACATATGCTCAGTTTACATTCAGCTTATACTCAGTCTGAATCACTATAAGTGTTCAGTCTGATTAAGCTTCATAATTCTGTTTAAGTTATATTTAGAACATATCTAACAAACTTAACTTTGTCTAATCAAATCTTAACTGACGAGATCATTTTCCCAACAAACTCCCCCTATTTGATGATGACAAAACCATCAAACATTTAGTAAGTTTGTTTAACAGAATTATTTCTTAAGTCTTAAACTTATTAAGATTTTTATATTTGAACTGATCAAATATTTATTGAACATATCAATTTCAATTGAACTTATCAATTTAAATTGGAACACACCAACTTTCTGTTGAACAAACCAACTAATTACATAAATGAATAAGAACATATCAGTTATTCATTTTTGCTGAACTTATCAGACTTATGAATAGGAACATATCATAACACAGTTGAACATATCAAACTTTATACTTGTATTAATTGAACTAATCATAATACACAAGTTGTTGATCACTTAGATCATGCACACATAGTGCTTACAAAAATATTAGAACTAATCTAATATTTACAAAAGAACTAATCTATTGTACAAATTCAGGGTGTAGAAGCTCCCAAAAGATAATTTCTTTAGTTACTTCATATAGTAACTTTTCAGCTTCTTCACTTCCTCTGAATTCTTTTTGATGAACCTTGATTAGTTTATTTAGCTTGTATTTCAAGAGCTGATTTGAATAATCACTTCCACAGCAACTTCTTATGTACACGGCATCCTTAGCTTTCAAATAACATATCTCATTAAACTTGATAAAGCTAGGCTTACCTCCCTGATCCTTAAACAAAAATCACTGAACTGGTGTGTCAATAAATTTATTCTCTGTGAACTCCACACCTTGAGGTATATCAAACAACTTCTCCTATTGTGGACCAGGAACTGGAACATATCTCAGCTCTTCAGCCCTCTTTATTAGCTTTGAAACTTCAGTAAAGATCTCATGCTTGATTTGACTTCGTTTGAATCATTTGAGCATGATCAACATTCTATTCCATTCTATAAAACCCATTCATGCTTGATTAATTCTCTCGTAGCCTTTGATAGATTTTCCTTTTATACTTCTTCTGCTTGAGGTGAAAGAGATCAAACTGAGCAGCGACATAGTCCTTTAGCTGCTGGATGCCTGAGGAGGCAGATTTATTTGGAGAAAATTCGTTGGGTGCATCATCTAAAAGTTGGTATCTACCTTCAGAGTCATTTGCACCAGAATTTGGACCCTGTAATTCATCCTGGTTTGAAGATGAATCATTGACAGGTCGTGCAAGAGGGTGTGAGAAGTGAAGAGAAGTTATTGGGCTCGAGATGTGAAGTGTGTGGGTTGATGGTTGGCTAATTGGTTTAGAGGGGGGTGATTGACCCTGGAGATTGGTCAAATTTTCAATGTTACCTGAGTGTGTCAGCTCAGGCACAGTAACAGGCTCTCCTATGGCTCGAGTAAGTATGGGCTGAGTAGACACCACACCCGGTATTGGCTGGTGGGTTGATATGAGCCTTGAGGTTGATACCTTAAGAGAAGGCGTCTCCCCCTCAACTCCTGCCTGTGTAGGGATCAGTGTGATCTCAGCTCTAGTGATGCCTTTAGGAGTGGCACCACCTATGGCAGTTTTTCTTTGGTATGTTAGGATATTCTCCCTAGCAACAGTGGGAAAACTAGGGGTGGCTTTAGATTGGGATTGTTGATGGAAAGAAGGTGAAGGAGACGGGTTAGACTGAGTTAGGTTTACTACAGTCTTATCTCCAAAGGTAGATGGAGAAAAATGAGAAGAAAGTGAAAGTGGAGAGTTTTACCTGAAGCAACTTCTGTATGAGCTGGTTTAGTCTGAGTAGAGTGCTCAGTCTGAACCTCAGTGTCAGCTTGAGAAGCTCCCCCTTGATTAGATCCCTCAGCTTCACTTTCTGAAGACGAAGCCTCAGCAAACAGTAGCATGGGCTCACTCAGACCCTCTTGCTCTGGGAAGATGTCGTGGTTGAACATCTTGGGGCTGAGTGTTGGCACCAGAGATAGTTCTTGATCAGCTTCGTAGAGTGCTATCCCTAGCTCGGCTTCAAATGCCAAGGACAGGTACCTTATAAAAGGTACATGAAGATCCCTTGTGGTCTTCATCACTGGGACCTTGAGCTCGTTGAAGATGAGCTGTGCATAGTCTAAATTTCTTCCAAAGTACATGTTGTACAGCAGCTGCATCTCGAACTCATTGACCTGGTTCAGTCCTCCAACCTTGGTACCAAGTGAACGGATCACTGTGGACACCATAAAACCCCAACTGGTTGGAAAGGTGGCCTTTTTGATAATACCCTCTATCTGTGGGTGACCCATTCTGGGAAGGACTGACCTTGCCACCTGTCTCGTCTCAGCAGGCTCAAATACATCATGTTGAGGGAGGTGAAGAATCTCCCTTAGCCTGTTAACTATGAGAGTTATGGTCCTCTCTCCATTCAGTACTGTACCTCTAATTTCATCGTTGATTTGGTCGTAGGTGCACGTATACCAAAATTCGAGGAGGTGCTGAGGAACCACATGTAGAGGTGCGCCAGTGAAAGCAAAAGTCAATGGGCATTCACGGATGTAATTTACCCATGGTTCATATCCTCTGCCTTGTTTCCTTAAAGGAATAGCAAGACAGACACGCTGATTGTTGATTTTTATCAGCGGCAAACCGTTGTTCTTAAACGCAGCACACCGTACCATTCGATCACCTAGAACGAGAATGGTTCCTTCCTTCATTGAATATATAGGTTACACTGAGTAATCAATTAGGAATTCGCACTGAGCGATTGTCGATTGCGCACTGAGCGACTTAGGTTTTCGAAATTGATGGAACAGAGATTTGCACTTAGCAAAGAAGGTGAAAGGTATTTGGGAAGTGGAGAAGTATGGATTGTAAGCGTAAACCCTCTAATCCGAATGTGATCGGTATATATACCTTTCCGAGGAGAGAGAGAAGTTACCATTAGAAATCCCCTTTTTAACCGTTACGCCGTAAAATTTTGATGTAACAGTAAACGGGTAGAACTTATCATCTTCCAATGGATACAAATGTAATATAATAATATTGACTTACAATAAGATTATATACACTGATGTATTATACTTATACATGAGTTAGTATAATACGCGATTTGAGACTAATCAAATACGCAGTAATCATGAAATAATAACACTGAGTAATTAAACATGATGTTGGACACACCAAGCTGAGTAAACTTATTACTCAGTTTAACTCAAGCACTCAGCTTGATTCAAGCACTCAGCTTGAGATGTGCACTCAGCTTGAGTTTGAAACTCAGTTTGAGTAGAGCACACAGCTCATGGGCAATGACACTAAGTCAGTTTCGTATGAGACTGACTCAAACGAACCTTTTGACCACACTGAGTGGTTAAAGAATGTTTGGAACCTACCAAACGTGTGAACCAATCACACAGTCTGAGTTAAGCACATAGCTCAGACTCAGTGACACTTAGTCATTTTGTTTGAGACTAACTCAAACTATATATATTCATAAACTGTGCACTCAGCTTAAGACACTTAGTCTTTGTCTAACTGAAAACTCATATTCTAGACACTTAGCTAGGGGTTGAGCATACCCAATTTACTTTGCAGATACATAAACCTCTTCTCATCAAGTGGTTTAGTAAAGATGTCTGCTAATTGGTCATCTGTGGAGATAAAGTTAATGTCAACTTTACCTTTTTCCACGATGTCCCTGATGAAGTGATGTCGAATTTCAATGTGCTTGGTTCTTGAGTGGAAGACTGGATTGTAAGTGATGGCTATTGCACTTTGGTTATCACATAAGATAGGAGTTTTCTTGAAACTCATGCCAAAGTCTTGAAGCTGATGCTGCATCCAAAGGATTTCAGCACAACAGCTCCCTGCTGCAACATATTCAGCTTCAGCAGTTGAAGTAGCCACTGAGTTCTGTTTCTTACTAGTCCAGCTGACTAACTTCCCTCCAAGCATTTGATATCCTCCAGTAGTTTATTTTTTGTCTAACTTGCACCCAACATAGTCAGCATCTGAAAAAATAACTAACTCAAATCTAGAGTCCTTTGGATACCAAAGACCTAGATTTGGTGTATCTTTAAGGTACCTAAAGATCCTTTTCACAGCTTGAAGATGTGATTCTTTATCATATGCCTGATATCTTGCACAGACACATGTAGCAAACCTGATATCAGGTCTACTAGCTGTCAAACAGAGCAATGAACCTATCATTCCTCTATAGGTACATTGACACACAGATTTACCATCTGAGTCTTTACTCAGCTTGATAGCTGGTGACATGGGTGTTTTCATGGTTGAACTAGAATCAAAACCATATTTCTTTATCAAATCAAGAACATACTTGCTTTGATTGATGAATATTCCATCAGGCTTTTGTTGAATTTGTAGGCTTAGGAAATAAGTCATCTCACCCATCATACTCATCTTGTACTTCTGTGACATTATCTTGGAGAACCACTCACACAGAGATTCATTGGTAGAATCAAAGATAATATCATCCACATTGATTTGTACAAGAATCACCTGTCCTTTACTCTTTTTAATAAAGAGTGTCTTATCTATACTACCTCTGGTGAAGTCCATTGATAGTAGATAAGTGGACAGAGTATCATACCAAGCTCTTGGAGCTTGTTTAAGACCATACAAAGCCTTGTCCAACTTATAGACATTATGTGGAAACTTTAAACTTACAAAGCCAGGAGGTTGTTTCACATAGACTTCCTCCTGAAGTTTTCCATTAAGAAAAGCACTTTTCACATCTATTTAATAGACGTTGAAGTCTTTATAGGCTGCATAAGCCAGGAACAGCCTTATGGCTTCAATTCTTGCAACAGTGGTAAATGTCTTAAAATAATCGATTCCTTCCTCTTGCTTATACCCTTATGCTACCAGCCTGTCTTTGTTCCTAACTATCACTCCATCCTTGTCCATTTTATTTCTATAGACCCACTTAGTGCCTATAATTAAATGATCTTTGGGGGCAGGGACAAGGTTCCAGACCTTATTTCTCTCAAACTCATTTAATTCCTCTTGCATAGCTTCAATCCAATCCTCATCCTCTAAGGCTTCTTCAGTCTTCTTTGGTTCCATTTGAGATACGAAACCAAAGTGTGCAGCATAATTAGCTGTAGCCTTGGATCTGGTCATGACCTTTTCTTGGACATTTCCAATAATTTGATCATGAGGATGATCTTTGAGAAATTTAAATGTTGTAGTTGGAGAGTCTGGTTCTGAATCTGAGTGATGTTGAGAACTCTGAGGTGAACACACATCCTCAGTGTCAGCAACAACATTGTCAACAAACTGATGATCACTAAGATTCTCAATCTGAGTGACCTCAGCTCCAAAAGGGTTGATGAACTCATCATTCTTCTCAGCTTGAGAATCCCTTGGAGTTTGTGATGATTTCTTTGATGAACACACATTATCATCATTATCATCTCCTATGACATACATAGGATTTGATAAGTTGGTTTCCTTAGGCCTTTCAAGCTCACTCAGACTGACCAAGTCAGCTTGACTCTTATCAGCTTGATCAAAACAGTCTTCATCAAAAGAGACATGCATTGATTCTTCTATGGCCTTTCTCCTTGTATTATATATTCTATAAGACTTGGAGATTGAGGAATAACCAACGAATATTCCAAGATTAGCTTTAGGTTCCAACTTATGGAGTTGATCTCTTTGATTCAGCACATAGCATTTTGAAGTTTGAACCAAAGATATGGAAGTAACCTATATTGGGCTTTCTAGACTTATAAATCTCATAAGATGTCTTTCCATGTCTTTTGACAATGATTGATCTATTTTGGGTATAGCAGGCTGTACTAACAGATTCATCCCAAAAATAGAGTTTCAATCCTGCCTCATATAACATTGTTCTAGCAGCCTCAATTAGGGTTCTATTTCTCCTTTCAGCAACTCCATTTTGTTGTGGAGTTCTGACAGATGAGAAATTTTGTAATATCCCTTTTTGTACACAGAAGCTTTCAAGGGTTGAGTTTCTGAACTCAGTTCCATGATCACTTCTAAGTTGCTTTACGGACAAACCTTTTTGCAAATCTTCCCTTTTGATGAAACTAATTATCTCCAGGGCAGCCTCACTTTTGGCTTTAAGGAATATTACCCAGTTAAATCGTGAGAACTCATCTACTATCACCAGTGTGTACTTCTTGCCACTCAGGCTTGGAGTACTTATGGGTCCAAACAGATCCATATACAATATATGTAGTGGGTCTGTTATTGAAAAATTTTGCTTTGATTTAAAGGACCATTTATGATGTTTCCCTTGTTCACAGGCTGAACACAATTTGTCTTTGACAAATGTGATTTTTGGTAATCCAGAGACTAACTCTTTATTGGATAGCATATTTATATTTTTAAAATTTAAATGAGACAAACGTTTATGCCATAACCAACTCAGCTCAGGAACATAATGGGAATACAAGCAGGTTTCATTAAAGGGATCAGCAGAATTAAGATCAAGTAGATACACATCTCTTTCTCTTTTAGCTATTAATACAGGCTTTACCTTAGCATTATAGATTGTTCCTGCTTTCTTCCTAAAAGTAACAACATTATCTTCATCACACAATTGACTGATACTAATCAGGTTGTGTTTGAGACCTTTGACATATGCAACTCTCTAGAAAGTGACCTTGCCATCTTTCATCTTTCCATAGCCTTTAGTCCTTCCATGTGAGTTGTCTCCATATGTTACTTTAGGACCTTCATCTTCTTGGAAATCACTAGAAAGTCCTTTCCACCCAGTCATGTGCCTTGAGCATCCACTATCCAAGTACCATTTACTTGAACCCTGCACATGATATGAAAACTAAACACATTAGTTTTGTTTCGGAACCCACTTCTTGGTGGGTTAAGATGAGGAGCACTTAGCATCTCCATCTTGTTGAACTGACTGTTCAGCTTGAGCAGGAGCTGAGTCCTGTGTAGGCTGATCAATTTGTTCTTGTTTAGGCCTTGAGATTTCTGCATCACAGTCCTTAGCCTCCTGACCTCTACTTCTGCACTTGTAGCATCTCCTTCTTCCAATGATTACAGGAGGTAGAGTGTCCAATAATCCTTGTGAGAACTTACTCTCAGTTTTAGGATTATATGTTGTGGATAACTTTTCAACTTTCTTAGCAAGTTGATTCACCTGGTGATCACTGACTTTGGACTTACCTTTGTCAGGTCTCTGTTTGTTATCCTTTTGATGAGAAGATTGACTAACAACCTTCTTTTCCATGACTTTGGACTTACTTTTGTCATGTCTGCTGGACTCACCAGTTTCAACAGATTTGGACTTACCACTGTTGATATTCTTGGACATACCAAGATCCACAACTTTGGACTTACCATTGTCTTGTTTTGACCTCTGACTTACAGTGATCTTTCTGTTCTTGTTACTTCTCTCCGAGCCAGAATGAGAATTTTGTCTTTTGAAAGGATTTGGATTAAGCCTTTCTATGACCGAAGTTCTTTGAACAGACTGAGTTCCTAGTCTGTCCAGCACAGTCTTACCATGCTGTTTTGATGTTGAGCACTCGTTGTCATAACCTTTTGCCTTTACAAACATATTGTATTTCAGGTTCTGACCAAGTTTGTTCTCTGAGGCTGACTTCTGAAACTCAATCAGTTGTCTATCCTCCTCAGAGTCTGTACTTGCTATCTCATCATCAGCTACATAAGCTGTTGTTTGATAGTCACCTCCAAGTACAACCCTTACCTGTTTAGGTATCTGTTGGTTTATGCACTTTTCAGCAAGCTTTGATGACTTACACCAAGACTCAGTGACCTTTTGAAGTTGGTTAGATTTGTATTTAGCTTCCTTAAGTTCTTCACTAAGAAGTTGATTAATGTGCCTCTGACATTCAAGATCACATTGGGCTTTCTTACCAACATCAATGAGAGACTTATTTTCCTTAATCTCATTCTTGAGTTTAGTTATGTCATCTTTGAGGTCATTTTGAGACTTAAGGACGGTCTTGAAATCATTCAGAAGATAATCAAAAGCAAGACCCTTTTCCTCATCAGTATAAGAGTTGAAATTACTGACCTTATACATGGAAGCAGGATCCCAGTCACTAAGCTTGCTGTTTTCCTCAGCTTCCTTCATGTCAGCATCAAAGGTTGACTCGGACAGACCATAATCAACCTCATCTAGTTCCAACTCTTCATCTTCTTGAGCCATCAGACATACATCATCATCTGAGGTAGATAATTCTGTATCCCAGGTTTCAACATATAGTCCTTTTGTACTGGGTTTGTCTTCAGGCCTTCCTTTCTTGAGCTGAGTATATTTCTTCTTGTATTTATCAGCTCTGTAAGCATTCTTATCAACAACTGATGTTGATTCCACCTTCTTTGATCTGCACTCAGCAGCAATATGTCCCTTCTTCTGATAGTTGAAGCATACAACATTCTTGGGATCAAATGAACTCTTCCCTTTGCCCCTGTCAGATCTTCCTCTTCCCCTTTGAGCTCTTCTCAAACGTCTGGCTAACATTGCCATTTGCTCAGTGATATTCTGAACATCATCAGTATCACTTGAGTCTGAGTCTGAGTGGTCAGCTTGAGATTCTGACTCAGTCTCAGACTCAACAACCAGTGTCTTGGAACTTTTCTTCTTTTTCTATGCAACCAATGCAACTTCAGTTTTATCCAAAGACTCCTTGAGTTGTTGTTGAGAGGTTCTATTGTGTTCCTCCAGCCCTCAGTGCTGCAGTTACATCGTTAAACCTCTCTGGTAACACATCCAGAAGTTTCAGCACAAGTTCAGCTTCATCTTTCTTTACACCCACTCTCAGTAGGTCATTTATCAAGCAATGAAACCTTGTGAACAAATCTGACAAGGTTTCATTCTTCTTTGAAAAGAAGTTTTCATAAGATCTATTCAAATGACTTCTCTTATGCTGCTAGACCAGATCCGTGCCCTCATATGTAACACTCAGTGTGTCCCAAATATCTTTTGCTGATTGACACCCAGTCACAGTACGCAAGATTTCATTGGTCAGGGCATTTGCCAAAACACTTTTTGCCTTGTCATCCAGATTGAAGAGTTTCCAATCTTCATCAGTCTAGGATGCAATAGGCTTTCTTGTTTCCTTTTCAGTTTTGCCATGAGACGTATCACTGACAGTAGCAGAAATCTTGGGGATGATAGGTCCTTTTGTAATAACATCGAACATAAGAATGTCAATGGACTTGAGGAATAGCATGGCTCTGAACTTCCACATAGGATAGTCAGATCCATCAAATATGGGACAACCTTTGGCAGACATCTGTGGAAAGTTTAAAGGATTGTTGCTTGTAGACATCGTGAACTTTCTTAGAATTTTGAACTTTCAACTTATGAAATCGTTCAGCCTGCTCTGATACCAGTTGTTGGTCCCTTGGTGAGAATTACAACAAGCAACAGGTATGTAGACGGGGGGTTGAATACACTTTCAGCGGAAATTGAACAAATCAAATAAAAGTATTACACACAGCAAATCAAACCACAACTAGTCGAATTCTTTTATTAATATGAAGATGATTACAATGCTTTGAATAAGAAGATGATTACAATAACTATCAAGTAAGCAACTCTTGATATATAATCACCTAATATAAATCTCTCAATCTCTCAAACATAGCTATCTATAATCAACTTATGATTATAGATACTAACGACTCTCTAAACAGGATTTTCACAGATTGAATCAACTAATGATTACTTACAAATATCACAACTGATGTGACAATTCGAACACACGAATGGCTTGGCAATCTGTGGGTTTCTTGATCACGTTGAACTTACAAACAATGATTCAAGAATCGTAACACATACGGTGAGGTGAGGTTTTGGCCTAGCAACACTTAGTTGGTCTCGTTTCAGAATCGTACCTCTAAATTTATCAGGAGATAAGTATTTATAATCCTGTTGCTACGGTTCCTAACAAACTGGACTAATCCTAATTTGCTAACTAACTATCGGATAACTCAGAATCTTGAATCTTGAATTTCTTATCTTGAGTCTTCAATCTTCAATCTTGATTCTATAGTCTTCTTATCCACGCCGTAGATATAGAGAGTTAAAACAGAATTTAAAACACATTTAAATTCTCTTAGACTGACTTCTTTAGTCAAGCTGAGTTACTCAGCTTGAAACTCATCAAGCTGAGTTCTTCGAGAACACACTCGAAAACAAACATGAACAAACATGTATAAATATTAACTCATCCTTAGAAGTCCAAAGAGTTAAATAAAACATATTTAGTAACTCTGTCGAGCTGACTCTGCTTCTGAGCTGAGTCACTCAGCTTGAAACACATCAAGCTGAATACTCGATATATACCTTATGTGACATACACAGATTATCAAACACATTAATAATTTAACTAAGGTATAGTATAAACTGGTTGAACATATGCTCAGTTTACATTCAGCTTATACTCAGTCTGAATCACTATAAGTGTTCAGTCTGATTAAGCTTTATAATTCTGTTTAAGTTATATTTATAACATATCTAACAAACAACTTTGTCTCATCAAATCTTAACTGACGAGATCATTTTCCCAATAGTGAGAATGTTGTAGTATATGGTGATGATGCTGTAGCTATGGCTAATGATTCTGAGTATCCTGATATAATTACTGAAACTTCTGAGCAGTCTATTGCTCATACTCAAGATGAAGCCATTGATGAAGGTGAAAAGAATGATGAAGAAATGTTTATTGATACTGGTGTTCAGGCTTTTAGCTTTGATGAGGCTTTGGTTGATGAACCAGCATAGGATGAGCCTGTTAATCCTGATGCTGAGGGAGATGTACACTCTGAGGGTATCCCATTCTTTGATCAAACTGGTGATAGTGATGATCAAGGTACCCAAGATAAGGTTGCCAAAGATGATAATGTTGGTGGTGATGATGGTAGCCAGTTTGATAAGAATGATGCTAAAGATGCCACTTCCACTAATTCTTCTCCTGTCATGATGCCAATGACCAAATTTCCCTTAACTAGTCTTGTAATGGTAATCAAACTTCACCATTAACAACCTTGAAACTTGATTTCATTGGTCTTTCTCGTCTTTGTCTCTCTCATTCATAAAGGGTTGTGTGTTGGATCCAAGATTCTATACTCTGTAGTGGATGATTCTGATGATGACTCTCCTAGTAGAACTCTTGGAGGTCATATTGCTTATCCATCTTCTGCTCAATCTCAAGTATCAAGTGCTTCTGTACATAGAGCACAAGGTGGTGAGAATGAAGCTGCAACTGAGGATGTTGCTGTGGAAGATTTGGTTTCTGACAAACTGATTGAGCTCATTGAGATCAGTAAAGCCAAACACATCTCATGTATAGCTCTCTCACTCCCCGAGGACACTCACTTGGTAGACCCAACCAGTAAGAACCAATCCTCCACTCGATTTGAAACACCCCTACAACACCCAAGCTCTAGTGTACTCCCAATAGTCACTAGTTCTACTCCTACTGCAACCCACATAGAACAAAGGTCACTAGAGGATGTAACACTTACACCTCTGACCTCAACTCCTATAGTTACCTCTTATGTTGAGGGGGAGCTTATGGATGTTGACTTTACCCTTGCACCAGTGGATGCATCTTCTCAACAGGATGCATCTGTAATATTGGGACTCCTGCTATCTGGGTCACCCTCCCAACAAGGTGATGCCATTGAAAGATAGACCTCGACCGAAGGTCATACTGTGTCTTTACCTACATTGAATCAACCTATGCCTTCAATATGCTCATAACAGCTTATTGATGTAATAAGGGAAACCCAAGTGAGTTTAACCCCAACTCAAATTCACATATTTGTACCTACTCTTGATTCAATTCTTACACATGCTAGTGCAGTGCCTGTCAATACTAGTGGTATGAACCAACCATTTGTACAGGGCACACTTTTTGTTCCCAGTGATCTTAGGCTTACACACCAAAGTCTAAGTGAGGGACCACAATCAATTCCTGATGTTGGAAACTCCATTCAATCAATCCCAGTTTAACCTATTCCCTCAACCCCTGTGCACCCTCTCCTCAAATACTTCTAAACCTACTATCTATCTCTCAAAAAATGGATAGTCTTCAAGCTTCCTTCACCTCCTTCCAAACTAAAACAGAAACTCAACTTTCTCTTCTAACCCAAGAAGTTGAGTCATTCAAAGCTAACCAATCCCAACCCCAACCCACCCCTGCCCAAGTTGATCTTACTCCCATTCTTGACAAATTGGATCAATTGTTTTCCAAATCCTCTACTCCCACTCCTAACCCTTCACCTACAATTTCTACCCAAACCATTTCTTCTCTAAACCAAACCATTTCAAACCTTCTCTCCCAACTTCACAAAATTAAACCTACCCCTCCACACATTTCTATTACCATCCCTGACCCAATTCTTAGAGTACCTACACTTCTAAAAACCATAGATGATGAGGTCACAAAGTTAAACCAATACTCTAGGAAGAAACACATGGATACTCTCAAACAGTTCACCAATGTGACTGATGCAATCAATAGGCTTAGACCTCTCACCTCTACCTTTATCCCATCCTTTTCACCCATGCCCTCTTACCAAAGAGCCTCACCTCCACCTTTCACTCAACCTCCTATACCTACTGCCTCTCTTTCAACCTTAACCATTCCACCCTTTACTTCTACACCTTCTCCATCTCCCTACTCCATTTTCACTCCAACTGCTCCTGCTAAGCCTACAGTATATTTTCCTACCTTTGCTGATGACAAAAAGGGGGAGAAGTCAGATTCATCTTCAAGCTTATCACCAACTTCTATCAGAGCATCTTGTGATGCAGTTATAGCTCAAGGGGAAGCTGACAAGGCAGCAGCAGATGCAACAGCCCTCAATGAAGTAGAAACTCAAAAACAATCAACTGCTGAGGGGGAGAATCAATCTAAGGGGGAGCAACCTGCTTAAGATGAGCAGAGGCCTAAGAGAAGGCTAAAACAAAAATCCAGAAGGAAGAGTGCTAAAAAGTTAAGGCAAGGTGAATCATGTGCCCAATCAAAGTTCCATCAGAAGACTCTGATGATGATGATGAAGATGACATGCCTTTGTCCTCTCTGCTCAACTTGAAAATGCAGAGTTTATCCTCAACAACTCCAACAGTCCAAGCTTCCTCTCCAGTATAACAAAGTCAACCAACTCCCAACAGTACATCAAGGAGAAAGGGAAAGAAAATCATGTCTGCTGAGGAGATTGAAGAAGAAGAAAGGAAGGATGAAGAACTTCTAAAGCAAGATGATGATCTGATGGAGATATGGAAACTTGCTGCAATACTTGGTGATTCTGTTGATGATATCCTGAAGGCAAAGAAAAGACACCAAGAATTAAAACTCCAGAAGATCTTGCTACTATCATTGGTGCAACTGAGGAAGAGCTTAAAGAAATTCAAGAGGAAGAACTAATGATTTTATCTTCTCAAAATCCTCAAGCTCAAGCACCACAACAACCAGGAGAACCCACTGTCAAGAAAGCTCCCAAAAGAGGAAGAACTCATATTGAAGCTATAAAGGCTCTAAGTGGCATTGAATTCAACAAGACAAAACAACCATCAAGACAAGATTCTAAAGAGTTCTGGAGCAACAAAGAAAATTTGACTAAGAGAGAAAATGAAAACATCATTTCAAGGGTTACTCCATACAAAGGTACAGATGAAGGTCCATATCTCAGAATAGTTAGAAGGAATGAGTTCAGAATGTTACAAGATGCCTATCTAAGACACTGCAAGCAGTTCTCCTTCTATGAGATGATGGAAATCTTGTACCATCTCCTAAAGTCCAAGAGTGAAGTTACCTAAAGGTTCATAGGAAAGTTTGACTACTGGATAAGAATGACAATATGCTAAAGACTCTTCACACATGATCAGTTTCTAGAACACATCCAAGTGATTGATGATGCCTTCAAGAAAACATCTAAGGCCTTCATTCCCATTGAAAAGATCATACTCAACCCTGAGTATCCTTATCTTAGTGCCTGTGAAAGTCTGAACACAACCATTCCTACCAACACCAACCCTGAAATGTTCAAGTATATAACAAGACCAGAAAGAGGGATGTTCTTCAGGAACAGAGCTAGTGATTGGAGATTCCTAAGAGAATCTGACATAGGAAGAGCTTAAAGAGTTTCAATCTTTCAAGCTGTGAGACTGGCAAGAGGACAGACAGGAAGTGAACACTTTTAAAAATTGATGGGAGCTAGATCTGATCAACTTGTGGCTACTCATCCTGTAGGCAAACTGCTGGATGTCAAAGAAGAACCTTGGTGGGAAGGCAACTGATACTTCATAACTAGATTAGTTGTATTTTCCAATTTCCTAGAATAGTTGAAATTCTGTAACTTAGTAAATTCTTAGTTGAGCCCTTGGGATTAACTGATTGTTTAGATTGATCAGTTTATTAGCTGTACTCTGATATGTATTATTAGCTGAGCATTATGATCAGCTGAGCAAATCTGAGCAGCTGAGTATTTCACATGTATCCTTAGCTGAGAAAAATTATGTTTGCAGTTCAGTGTCTGTTAGCTGAGTCTTTACACTATATCTTAGTTATAGTTTTTCAATGTAATATTTTCTTAAGTCAAAGGCAGAACATGTGTTGTTCTATTATGTCTTAGATCTTTCTTTGTAAAAGTACATAGCACTTTTTGAATCTGCAAAGAGACAAAAAGGATTGATCTTGATCTCATGGAAAAGGTGAAAGATACATTAGAAGAGAAGATCTCGAACATATGCTTCAACAACTAAGTATGGCTGGCAACTCTATACTTGGTTAAGTCAAGTCTTCAAGAAGCATGGTGTTGATAAAAGTACAAGCATGGAAAGAGAAGTTTACTCTCCCAAGACATAAAGGTAGTACTTTAATAATATAATAATAGATAGTGGGATTTGACTTTACCGGATAGTACATTCACTTTACACACTTTTTGTATAAAGTGAACTTACTCTACCCACTAACTTTATCTATTATAATATTATTAAATCAAGTAACATTGTCTCCTTATACACTCCATCTACCTGGACACCACCTTGCTTATATATACTCATGCATGGAAATCTGTTGATCATGCGAATAGATAGAGTTGAACACTGAAATCTCATCTGTTGAGAATTTAGAAGAGTTAGCATTTTACTTTCAGTGTAACAAACTTGTTCATGTGTTGAACATCTTAGACATAAGTTGTTTAAGATTAGCTTAGTCTATGTGTTAGACAAATTTAGTTGCCACCTTTTATTGAACTTAGATTTTCCGCATCTAGTTCATGTAATTCTTGATTTACATCAATAAGAATTATATAAAAGTAAACCTTGTGTCTCTTAAATTTTAAATAGCTAATGTTTGTATTCAACCCCCCCTTCTACAAATATTTGTTGTTGTAGTATCCATTCGGGACCAACAGTCTTGTCCTCTTGTGAGCTCTCGGTTCCTTTGCCAAAGCCACCGCACCCTCATTGTCACAGAATATCTCAATAGGGTCCGCGATGCTTGGAGTCACTCCTAGGTATTGGATGAATTTCTTCATCCCCACAGCTTCCTTTGCAGCTTCACTTGCCGCTAGGTATTCCGACTCAGTAGTCGAATCAGCCACCGTGTCTATCTTCTAGCTCCTCCAGCTGACAGCACCACCCTTCAACAGGAATACAAACCCCGATTGTGATCGGAAGTCATCCCTGTCTGTTTGGAAGCTAGCATCCAAGTAACCCTTTACTCTCAGATCTTCTTCCCCACCATATACCAAGAAAATCTCTTTCGTACGCCTTAGGTATTTTAGAATGTTCTTTACAGCTCTTCAATGAGGTTCTCCAGGGTTCGCCTGATATCTACTAGTCATGCTTAAAGCACATGATACATCAGGTAGTGTGCATAGCATGGCGTACATGATCCCACAGCCGAAGCATATATGGTACTCGCTTCATTACTTCTATCTCCTCTTTGGATGTAGGACATTGAGTCTTGCTCAAAATCAAACCATGCAACATAGGGAGGTTTCCTTTCTTGGATTCCTCCATCTTAAAGAGTTTAACGACCTTATCTCTGTATGCACTTTGAGAAAGCCCGAGTAGCCTTCTAGATCTATCCCTATAGATCTTGATCCCCAAAATACAGCTCGCATCCCCTAGATCCTTCATTGAAAAACAACTTCCTAGCCAAGCTTTAACACTCCTTAGGCTCGGGATGTGATTTCCAATGAGTAGAATATAATCTACATAGAGGATTAAGAAGACAATAGTGCTCTCACTAGCCCTGACATATACACATGGCTCATCTATGCTTTTCGAAAATCCAAATTCCTTGATTTTCTCATCAAAGCATAGATTCCAGCTTCGAGATGCTTGTTTGAGTCCATAAATGGACTTCTTTAGTCTACAGACCTTGTTCGGATACTCAGGATGTACATAACCATCAGGTTGTGTCATATACACGTCTTCAGAAAGCTTCCCGTAAAGGAAGGTGGTTTTAACATCCATTTGGCATATTTCATAATCATGAAATGCAGCAATAGCTAAAAGTATCCGGATAGACTTCAACATTGCCACTGGGGAAAAGGTTTTATCATAGTCTATTCCAGGCGTCTGAGTGAAACCCTTCGCCACTAGTAGAGCTTTGAAGGTATCCAAGGTTCCATCCATGCCGGTCTTCTTCTTGAAGACCCATTTACACCCTACTAGTTTAACCCCTGGTGTGGGATCAACCAGTTCCCAAATCTGGTTATCCGACATGGAATGCATCTCGCTTTCCATTGCTTATCTCCAATTTGCAGACTCAGGGCCTGCTATGGCTTCCTTATAGTTGGTGGCTCATAATGAGTTCTACTGGAACACCTTGGAGTAGGAAATGAAAGAGTGTCAGGTATTGCAACATTTTCTTGCTCAGTTTCAACCATCTCGGGTTGAGTGCTAGTGCCAACCTCAAGTTCTTTATCGGTTGACCCTTGATCTTCCACAAGGTCAATTTCCTTATTGCCACTGGGCTTGGATAGCATTTCTCCTTTAAGGAAAAATGCCCTTCGAGCAACAAAAACTTTGTTCTCAGAAGGTTTATAAAATAAATATCCAACTCCGGCAGGAGGATATTCGATAAAGTAACACCTTCCCGAGCGAGGTTCAAGTTTGTCTTCCACCTCACGTCTCACGTAGGTATGAAAGCGTCGGCTTCTTATTATGACACATTTCATAAGGTGTTTTTGCTACTTTCTTGGTTGGTACGAGGTTAAGGACTCTTACCGCCGTTTCTAGAGCATATCCCCAGAAACTAATAGGCACCTCCGTTCGACTCATCATAGACCTCACCATATCTAGTAAAGTCCGGTTCCTCCTCTCAGCGACCCCGTTTAATTGTGGAGTCCTAGGAGGTGTTAATTGTGAAATAATTCCACAATTCCTTAGATGATCCATAAACTCGGTACTTAGATACTCTCCACCTCTATCAGACCAGAGTATCTTAATTAATTTGCCTAATTGATTCTGTACTTCGTTCTCTTGAACACCTTAAAGGTTTCATGCTTGTGTTTAACAAGGTAGACATATCCATACCTACTATAATCATATATAAAGGTTACAAAGTATCTTGAGTTATTCCTTGTGACATGCTTGAAAGGTCCACATACATCAGTATGTATAATATCCAAAAGGTCCTATCCCCTCTCACTTGTTCCCGTGAAGGGTGCTTTTGTCATATTGCCTAATAAACAAGATTCGCATACATCACTTATCCCGTGATTAAATGATTCCAAGATCCCATCAGTTTGGAGCTTGGTGATGCGAGTCTTGTTTATATGCCCAAGATGACTATGCCACAACGAGAACTTGTCCAAATCATTTTTGGAATCAGAATCAATATTCATGATAGATTTTCTAGATTCAATGTATGCATTTGCCTCATATATGCCATGACACGGTGATGCTTTAAAATAAAGAACATCATTTTTAAAGCAAATAATTGTTCCGTCAACAAAATTAAAATTATAACCGTCGTCTTACAAAGCATGAAATGAAATGATGTTTCTTGCCACATGGGGCGAATAGCATGCATTCTTTAATAAAATGGAATTGCCAGTCTTGAAATGAAGCTCCAAGTCTCCTCTTGCTTCTACTGGGACAATTTCCGAATTTCCCATTACAAGATCCAGCTCTCCCCGCTCCAAGCTCCTACTTGTCCTTAACACCTGCACCATATTACATAGTGAGTGCCACAGCCAGTATCTAAAACCCAGCCTTTAGAAGTAGAAGTTTGATGCAATTCTATCATGAACGTACCTGAAGAGTCGGGTCCCGATTTGCTCATCCCCTTAAGCTTATTGAGCCCCTTAAGGTACTTTGGGCAGCTTTGGCGGTAGTGCCCCTTGCCCCCACAAAAGAAGCATTGGGCATCCTCCGGGGTCTTGGTTTGGGAAATTTTCCCCTTGCCCTTACCGTCGGAGGTAGGGTTGGGCTTGGACTTTCCAACCTTCCCCTTACCCTTCCTTTTGGAAGAGTTACCCTTCTTCTTCTTCTTCGTGATGTGGCCCTCCCGCATAGCCAATATGAGGTTAGAAGAAGATGGCTTGTTCTTGGTTATGCTCGCTTCGGCAGTTTTGAGCATGCCATGCAACTCCATAAGGGTTTTATCCATGTTGTGCATATGATAACTCATAACGAATTAATCATACGCATTGGGCAGGGATTGGAGGATCAAATCGACCGCCATATCCCTCCGTAGGGTAAAACCCAGCTTCTCCATACGCTTAATGTTTGCCTTCATGCGCAAAACATGAGCGCTTACATTCCCGCCTTCTTGGAGCTTGCACGCAAGGACGGACTTGAAGCATTCGTACCTTTCTTGCCTCGATTGCTGTTAGAACATGTCCTTAAGCTGCACGATCAAGTCGTAAGCACCCATGTGCTCCATTTGCTTTTGCAAATCGGAGCTCATGGTGCTAAACATAAGGCATGTAACTTCCTCGGTCTCTTTGACGTGTTTATCATGTGCCTCTTTGACCGCCCTTGAGGCATTGCTCGCAGGTGCCTCGGGTAGGGGTTCCTCAATGGTGTGCAATTTTCCTTCATAGCGTAGGAAGAGCCTTAGCTGCCTATGCCAATCCATGAAATTGCTACCGTCGAGTTTCTCATTCTCAAAGAAAACTCGTAGAGCAACGTTGGTGGTGGTGTTGTTTGCGCTTGTTGATGCCATCTAAAATTGCAAAGTAGATTTTAGTTAGTTTGATATTATATTTTGTTAAAACAATTTTACCCATAAAGAATCATCTTAACAAGGCTAAGAACCGTATTTCATCCTACCATGTGACGGGGTTACCGCGGATCACATGATAAAACTATTTAGGTCGGCAACCATTTTGCCAATTGCAATCTCTATTGCAATCCTTAGCACCTTGCGGGATCCTACGACAACCAAGGGTCGTTTGGCATGTTTGATCCTTTCTTGCACCAATCTTAAGCCTTGAAATTTTGATTAACTCGTGCTAAGCTCGACAATTAATCAAGATTTCAAACTTAAAATTGCAAATCGTCCGTCAAGACATACGATGACAAATTCACCAAAATTGGCTCGTGCTAAGCTCGACAACCAAAATTGTGAATCTTGCCACACTTACCTTCCACACAGTTTTATGAGAGTTGGCTCATGCTAAGCTCGATAACCAAAAACTCATAATACTAGATTCGGGTGGTATCGACTTACGGATGGTGCATGATTTACGTTTTTTGGAAAGTCGGGCTTTTGTTTCCGGTTTGGTTTTAGATTAACTTATTAGTGAAAAAACCTAATTTCACTAGGTGAGTTAATCTTGTATGTGAGCGCGCGAGAGAATTGTAAACCATTTTTAATAATCTCTTGTGATTTTATTAATTTTTCAAAAAAATATATAGAATGCGAATCCAAAGCAATCCATGCATTTAAAATCACAGTAACACACATAAGAAACTATAATTGGTAACCCTTGCCATAAAACCAATGCGTTCTTCCCGTGAGCCGAACGGGAAGAAAATGGTCAATTCTAAGGGACAAACCACCATCTCCATCGGATTTCACCGGCTTTATGGTCACCATGCTCCACCTCCTTTGACTCCCTATGTGTGTCTTCATCCATAATAAATTAAAATACATACAATAGAATAAAGAATGACATGCAAGCCACATTATACCTATTTATCTATTACAATTACATGGATGAATGAAATGGCATGCAAGCCACATTATTATTACAAATTTACTAAATGAATAATAATACGACCACAAATGCATCCAAACACACAATCAACCACAAGGTCAAGGCAAGGTTACCAATCTATAAGTCCACATACATCCAAACGTGCTTAATGGTAACAAAACTACCATTTTATAATCTGGAACAAAAATCCAGAATGTGAAAATATTGCCAAAAACGCGAGACTCAAAACTGTTTTAAACTCAAAAACCAAAATTGTAGAGCACCTGTAGCGCCGCTAACATAGTTTGACAGAAAACAAACATTTCGATTTCGGGTTTTTCAGGCCACCATGTGCATAACTAACTCAGAGGTGGCTCTGATACCACTGTTGGGGTTTCTAGGGCACGCAACGGAAGCAAGGTACAATAATAAAAGCCCAAGGTACAACCAAATAAAGCACAAAACATGAAACCCCACAAATGGATCAATCTCTATGTAAAAGAAATGCAACATAAGGAAAAGAGAAGAGATTATACCAGCCTCCTTAGCTCCAAAAATCGTGATGAGGTCGTATTGTTACTCCAAGAAGCAAATGAACGAATCTTCTAATGAGATACACCCCGGGGACACGCCAACCTCTTGTGCTAGCAAGCTCTTGTGATTCTTTACTTCAGAAAATCACTAGAGAACAGTAACAAATGATAACTTTCTGGAACCTTTCTTTATAACTCTCTATAAGTCTTTTAGAAGCACTTAAGAGTGTGTATTTGATGAATGTGGCCAAGAGTATCAAAAGAGAGCAATAGAACCTCTTTTACAAACTTCCAGATACCACTTCGTCTCCCCAAGGCCGGTCAAGAACATAATAATAGCTTACACATGCATTGGCCAAGCCTAGAAGTGACCTGACAAAAACCACATGCAGCCGTAGAGGCGCTAACCCTTAAGGGTTAGCGCCTTAATGTTAGCGGCGCTATCGCGGCCTGCCAAGTGACATGACACAAAGTACATGAAGCTGTAGCTGCTCTATCTCTCAAGGTTTAGAGGCGCTATCACCTTAAGGTTAGCGACGCTAACGCGGCCTGCGGTGTCAACTTTTGTCTTTTGTCATTATTGATCCCTATACTTTAGTTGTTGTCAGGTTAGACCATGGTGTATGCCCCAATAGGCCCAGACATCATTGCCAGTGATTCAAATGGCGTGTATGCATCAGTGGGCATATTCTAACATATTTAACAACAGTGGCGCGTGGTCCATATGAAATCCACCTTACGATTTCTGATACACTTTCTTTGGAGATCGCTAACTCTCTCTCAACCTGAATTTTATTAATATACTACAAGTATATATGAGCTTCAAATTTAAGGAACAACAAGCAATAACTATAAATAACATACGGATTACCTCTTTGCGTAAGCAATTAGCAAAAGATTTATTGTGCTCATTCTCCAGCAATGCTATTCGTTTACCCGGGTTTTCTGTTTCCAAAAGCTGCTTGTGTCGCCTGAAACAAGGTGTTTGATTATTATATGATAGAACATTATAAGTAACAAAATAGACATGTGTTAGTAATACTTACTCAATGTATGGTACAATTTCATCTGTATTATGTATTACATACAAATGTGCTTTCTGAAAGAGTTCCGCAGAAACTTTACTAAATTTGCCGGCCGACATTGGTTTTCCTTCCTCATCTTCATCGGTTTCTTGTTTATCAGTTGGGGTACCAATAGTTTTCATTGATTTTTGATATTCACTAAAAAACTCTATTGTTTCTTCTGCAATAGTCTCCTCAGCAATGCATCCCTATGGTCTATTTCTGTTTCACACATGTCCTTTAATAACCTTCATACATCTTTTGAAGGGATACATCCACCAAAAGCATACAGGAGCACATAATTTTACCTCCCTAGTTAGGTGTATAGTCAAATGGACCATAATATCAAAAAATGACGAAGGAAAGAATTTCTCCAGAAGGCACTGTGTCACGCCGAGTTCTTCTTGCATCTTATCTAGTTCTTGTAATATGATTTCTTTGCTACATATCGATTTAAAGAAAAAGCAAAAACTGATAATAGCATATCGTGTGGCTTGAGGCATTATTGAACGAATTGCAATGGGTAAAAACTCTTGCATTAGCATGTGATAGTCATGCGATTTAAGGCCAATGAGCTTCTTATCTTTTAGGCTGACCAAACTAGAGAAATTTGAACAATAGCCTTTTGGTACCCTAATGTTGTATAATGTTTCACAAATATGTCCTTTTTCATCATTCGTTAATGTGTAACCTGCTGGAGGTAGTGTTGTTTTGTCTGTTTCTTGCCTAGCAAACAACTCTAGTTTTATACCCTATTCAACCAGATCCAATCGAGCATTCAGTCCATCTTTTGTCTTTCCCGGAACATTTAGCAAAGTTCCGACTAGACTCTCACCAACATTATTTTCTATATGCATGAAATCAATACAATGTTCAACAAAATTATGCCTCAAATACCTAAGTTTTCGATACCAAATGTTGAATTTCTTCCAATAAGCACCATTTTTTTCATTTACTTGGCATGAACTACCCTCTGCTTGTTTTCTTTTTCTTTTCTGCTTTTGAATCTTCCCACCTCTGCCTCTCGTATCTTCTTGGTTTTTTGATGTCTTATAGTTTGTTTGTTTTCCTTTCCCCACTTATTTTCAATTTGTTGTACCTTGTTGTATATTTGTTCCCCGATCATTGGATTTGGAGAGCGGCCAAATTCTTGTTGTCCATTAAACGCCTTCTTTTGCTTTCTGACCGGATGCATGGTTATATGGTAGATATAGTTTGTGACCAACATAACTTTGTTTTGATGAGGCAGTAAGTCTAACACATTATGTATCTTTCCCACATACTACACAACCTTTGAATCCACTGCATGGGTAGCCACATAATGTACTAAGTGCAGGGTAATCATTTATTGTCCATAACACAACGACACGTAGATTAAAATTTTCTTTTATGGAAGCATCATATGTATCAACACTTTCGTCGAATAAGCGTTGCAGATCATCATCTAAAGGTTCCAAAAAAAGCAATATCATTTCTTGGGTATCCTGATATTAATACCGAAAGAATGGTAAACATTCTTTTCATGCACAACTATGGAGGAAGGTTGTATATGACCATTAAGACTGACCATAAACTGTGATGCCTATTTTCTTTGTTGACGTCAACTCCATCAACCGATATCCCTAAACGTAGATTTCTTGGATCCTTAGCAATTTCGGGGAATTTTTCATCTATGGTACGCCATGCCTGTGAATCCGCCGGGTGACAAAAAGCACCATCTGTTATCCTCTTTGTCGCATGCCATCTCAAGTCTTCTGAAATACTTCGAATCTTGAAGAGTTGTTACAGTCTTGGTATAACTGGGAAGTACCACATTACCTTTGCTGGAATGTTTTCGTACACTTTATGTGTCTTATTATCCACCTTCCATCTTGATATCCCACAAGTTCGACACACAGCCAATTTCTCGTCCTCCTTCTAGTAAAGAAGGCAGTTGTTGATACATACATGTATCTTTCTGTATCCTGACCCCATCAATTTCATAATTTTTTTGGCCTCATAAGTGTTTTCCACCAATTCGTTACCATCAGGGAGCATCTTTTTTAGCAATCCCAGTAACTCAGTAAATAACTTATCTGAACATCCGTACTTGCTCTTAAAGTTGAGTAGTTGGACTATTGCAGACAACTTTGTGAAGTCTGGACATCCTTTGATGAAGAAGAACATAAGAGGTTAGGGATGGAGATGCTTCAAAATGCATTTGCCTTAGGACAGAAGGATGCAACGTTTGTGTTGGGGATGATGAAGATGGCAGAAGGCTTTGAGAGGAAACCGGAAGATCTTGTCATGTTGAATGATGCCTTCCGTTACGATAGAGCTCGGATTGTGCCACCGATATTAGAGAGGATACAAAGAATCATGTTTCTTCGGCAGGACGATTTGAAACAAGTACAATTCTCCGGATGCCTTCTAACCTGTACCAAGCACAAAATTCTTTCAACCCGTCCTCTATATACGGGTTTTTACAATTTAGAAACATGGTTATTCAACTGTAATGTTTGTTTATGGGACATTTGTTATGTTAAATTTGCTAGAATATTTAATTAGGATTAATTTATAATTAGATTGTGAATGACTAGATACTTTTGGTGAATGTAATTAATACTTATTTTGGTATATGATATATCACTAGATGCTGAATGACGTAATTACTGTTTGTGAATGATTTAATTAATGTTTGTGAATGACTAAAATACTGTATGGTAGGAAATGTTAGTGAACTCATTTGCATGAATTCATGCAACTGAGTTCACTAACAGTTCCTACCAAACAGTACTATGATAAATGGAATTCTAACTTTATTTAGTCAACTTCCATGGTTATTCAATTGTAAAGTGTGATTATGGAATACTAACTTTTGATAGTCAACTTTCATGGTTATTTAGATTGTGAATAACTAAATACTATTTATGAATGTAATCTAATACTTTTTTTGGTATATGAATATATTTAGATTGTGAATGACTTAATTACAGTTTCCTAGGAACTATTAGTGAACTCAGTTGCATGAAAATGGAACAAAATAGACATGGAATACTGACTTTTAATAGTCAAACATGATAAATGGAATACTGACTTTTCTGTTTTGTTAAATGGAATACTGACTTTTCTGTTTTGATAAATGTAATACTGAAATTTAGCTTCACATAAAAGACTTGAAATGAATGAAGCAAAAGAAACAGATTATAATACCATGTTCATATACCATATTTAGATAACAAAACATAAGAGAGTTAAATATCATACTAAAAGCCAATATTAATTTCCATTTTCTGGATAGAAACTGTTGTGATTTCAGTTTACAAAAGAAACCATTATTTAACATGTACAAACAAAACACATCTAGAAAAGATAGACACATCAACTACCATACTAGTCTAATATAATCATATTCTCTTTGGAACTTCCTGGTACACCATCATGACTTTTATTCAGGTTCTTGAGCAATAGTCTTTGACTTCTTCTTCTGATCTTAATTTCTCAAACTGGATTAACCTCTTCAGCTGCCTCATTATCTTCAGCTTGAATTGGCTCTTCAACTTTAACTTGTACTATGACTTCAGCAACCTCAGCAACCCCTGCAACATGAATTGGATCTTCCACTGGAACTGACACTTCTTTAGCTGCACCTAAAAAATGGCATAAACATAACCCTTGTTGAATGATTCAGTGAATGAATACAGTAATTATGTGTGGAATTTAATTAACTTTTTGGGGACGAAGATGAAGAGGATTTGCACGAACTACATTATCCGTCTTATGTGGGTTAGGGTTTATTATATGGTAAACATTAAACATACATGAAATTGACGTAACAAATAGCATAAACATTACATATATATCATAAACTGTTAACAAACATATCTAATTGACGTAACAAATGGCACATAAACATAACACAAAAGTCAGAAACTGTATATGATACAATGACTCAACACAGGAGATAAAGAAGAAAAATTGATTAACATTCTTACCTCATAACGCTGATTTCAAGGATTGAACACATTAATCGTGTGTGGCGTTTAACTTTTTGGGGACGAAGATGAAGATGATTTCATGAATTTCAGTATCCGTTTATGGGGGTTAGGGTTTATGATTTGCATACACGGTAAACAGTTACGGGTTAACAGATATGGGTTATGGTTATGGGTCATGGGTTATGGTCAAATATTACAGGTTAACGGTTATGGTTATGGTCAACGATTATGGTTTAACGGATATGGGTTATGATTATGGTCAACTATTATGGTTTAACGGATATGGTCAACTATTACTATTACGGTTTAACGGATATTACGGTTCAAAAAAAGGCAATTTAGTTTCCTGAAATTTCAAAAAAAGGCAATTCCGACTATTCAGTTTCCTGAAATTTCGATTATTGCCGATTAGGAAATGAAAAAAATTCAAAACTTTCGTTCTCCCGGCAACCAATTATTTGAATTTTTTAACACATTTTTGCCAGTCATGAAGACGTGTTGTGTTGTATATATTCTATAACAAAAAATCAATTTAAAAATTTTAAACTCTTTCATATTCGATTGATTCCTAAACAACTAATTAACAATTCTAATATTTCCATTTTATAAATCTCTACTCAAGAAATATGGAAATTGCTCAAGTCGATGATCAGGACCATCATCTTCTTAATCATGATATGGGTGACAACATTCTTGGATATGAATCAGAGGATTATACTGATGATGAGGCAGAAGATCATAACACCATGATGGTCCCTTAAATCTTACAGATGAAGCAATGCTAGATGATTAGTATGTGTTTATGTGTGTGTTCGGTTGAGAGAGTGAAAGCCGAGAGCTTGAGAGAGAGAGAACACAAAACACAAGAGTTGGAAATATGCAAAGCTTACATTAGAATGTGGGGGGGGGGGGGGGGGGGGGGGCAAATGCCTTTTATAGCATTTGCCCCAAGTTACAATAGTTACATATTTGCACCCTCACTTTTTATAATCTAACATTCTCCCCGTAAGTGAGGTGTGCAACGATTCACAACAAAGTAATACATACGTCTATTCATAGGCTGATTTTTTGCGAATCCCGAATGCCACATGCCACTTCCTAACCTGCCTTCTATTGTACAGTGTAGTCTTCATTTGTTCTATAGCACGATAGGCCTGGACATGTTGGTCATAAATGTAGGCCTCACGGTTATCCCATACTTTCTGATGTATCTTGTGATGAAGGATTTTCAATGTGCCATCTGAGTAGGACATCAGCTCATCAAGTCTTATGAAGATCTTTTCACCTTTGGTGTTCTTGGAGACGACTCCTCGTTCACCCTTGAAGCTTTCATGTCCTTCATCAATCACAGTCAACTCTTCAAGCTTTTCTAAGTCTGGATGGCTCTGGTTAGGCTTTAAGAGATTGATTTTCATGTATTTGTTCTAGGCTCCAAGTTGCAGATCATGCTCCTCTATGAATTCCATTAGATTTCTTAAGTATCTCATCAAAGCAGCTCTCCCAAACTCTTCTTCTAGCCACTTTCCTCTCTTCTGAGAAAGAGTGTCAAAGATAAAGCTAATGTCTTCAACTTTAACAAACCTAAGATCTGCTTTGGTGAGGAAGTATGTTAGGTTGTTTGCTCTCTTGACATGAAAGATGGCATACTTCATTCTGAAGGTGGTTTGAGTGTAGACATTGATGAGTTCAACGATTGGATATTCTGATTTGTTCTCTTCTGGATTAGACATAGACTGAGTGAGGATGTGTTCGTATCTTCTTCTTTGCTTATCATCCATGTTCCGCAACTCGGGAGGGATAACTTGTATTTGTTCGCTGCAAAAGATGTCTGAGATTCTTTCTTCAAGATTGGCAGCATTAACATAATAGTTTTTCCATAAAGGTTGCAGGCCTGCACATCTAGTGAACATGTTGCTTGCATCCAGACCTGGATCTCCTCGGTACACTAGAGGAGAAGGTGGTACTATGAAGTGTGGTGGCAAGGGCCATTCAGATTCTTTTCTAACTTTCTCAGCTGCCTCTTTTTGCCTGTTTCTTTCTAGTACATCGGCAGCTGATTCTTGAAACTGACCACGAGGAGGAGGGAAGCTTTCATGAACTTCAATGTTTACTCCACTGAGAACCCTGGACACGTCGAAAGTGGTTTTCTTCTGTTTAGGTTTCCAACTAACTTCCCTTCTAGAGATTGCTGCCCATTCTTTTCTTTTAAGTGCAAGCTCTCTTTCACTGATGACATCATCAAATCTGTGGACAACTCTGGATGAAGCTAGATGTGTAGTGTCTTTCAGGATCCTCAGGTTCCTCCTCTGGTTGAGTAGAACTGTTATCTCCCATATACCTTGCAGGTGATGTGTGTATAAACTCATATAAATCCTCCATTTCATCATCTGAGTCACTAAACAAGTTAAACATCTCGGCATGGGACTGCTCATAAGGTAATTAACCTTCTTCAAGATCGATTGGCCTCGGTTCATATTGTTGCCGAGGTACATAAAGTACAATTTGTTTATCAACATTTTCCTTTTGTTGTTGTTCATAAACTTCATCGGCCAATTGTTGTGCAATTTTCATATGCTGTTGACTCCCGGACCCAGCTGAACTTGTACCTGCAGATAAGTATGAACTGAAGTAGGGAACAGGTACGACAGGTACATTTGCAATCACAGAGGGAGAAGTCATATAAACTTTTCTTCTTTTCTCCCCCTCGGGTTGATCATCCCGCCTCCTTTTGCTACTTTGGGCCTGAGCCTGACAGGTTTGTTCAAGTAGTTTCAGCATGTCAGTAACCTTCTCCAAAGAGGTGTAGAAGCCTCTAGTCACCACATCTATCTTGCTGTTGACATCTTCAAGAAACTCGTTAAAGTCATCCAAGGAGATTCCCTGTGGACGTTGCTCTGGCACTTGAGTTCTAGAAGTAAGGAGTGCTTCAATTCTGTTTAATTGCTGAGCTTGGGCCTGGGAGGATTGTTCAATCCGATCCATCTTTTGATTTGTCGTCTGTAGTTGTTGGTGGATTGGCGCCACAGCTTGTTGAATATAATGTTGAAGTTCTGCACGTATCATAAACCCGAAATCACTAAGACTTTCGGTTGGGGTACCAGCCACAGAGGCAGTACCACCTACTGGAGCAGCAGGGATGTTGGCTCCAGCAGGATTTCCTTCTAATCCTCGAATGACACCTTGGGAGGTACCACCTATAGAAGTTGAGGAAGCTTGACTGACGTATAAGCTTAGTGCATCGATTGTAACCCATTGTTGATCAAGATAGGCGGAAATCCGCGGTATATCAAGTTGTGCATTGAAAGGAGTCGAGGACGAGGGAGGCGGTCCTCTAGGTTCAATAAGTCTAACACCCGATTGGGATTCACTTAGTGTATGTGCTATAGCTCTGTGCAATGAAGACGGTGGATGTTGAGAGACACCGTAGTAGCTTGGTGGGGCAGAAACTAGCACTGGTGGGATCACCGTGACTTGTTCAATATGAGGCCCAACAATGTTAGGCCCTATAGCAGATGTGGCTTCCCGGATTTTTGGGTTTTGGGGAGCCTCAGCACTCTATTTTTGTTTTCTCACCTCCTCTCTATCACTCTTACTCCTAACTACAAAACTATCTTCATCTTCACCACTACTAGCACCATACCCCGCATATTGATCAGGTGGTAGTAGAGAATCAGGGGTGACAGAGCCAGTTTCAACAAATAGGCTATGAGTTGGAGAAGTGACTGGAATGTCATGTTCTGGGGCTAAAATTGCCTGTCTGGTGGTAGGAGTTTCAGTAGGTTGGGTAAGAAGATTTAGGGTTATGACCAGACCACTGGGTTGAGTAATAATAGGTTTAACTGTTTCGGTCTGGTCAGGAGAAGTAGTATGTGGATCTGTTAGTTTCATGAAGGAAGGAGTGCTGTCAGCTGGTTGGGCAATGGGTCTGTCAGGGGTGCCCATCGGAGAATTGACAGGAAGGCAGGGGCACCTCCTGGTTGTGAAGCAGACTCATCATGAGAAGATTAGGAACTGGAAGACTCAGATGCATCAAGAACAATTTCTTCTAGTACAGCTTGGGTGAGGGTGGTTTGAGAAAGAGACTGGATAATGTTTTGAACAGTGGCGGGATCATATGCATCCCCTCCCTCTGTAATAACTCCACCTTCACCTTCTTCTCCACCCCTCTCTTCATTTTCTCTCTCCTCTCCCCGCTCAGCACCTCCCATAGATGGCTGAGGCCTATCCTCTAAGTCCTCACCGGGTACTACACCTCCCTGGGCAGGTATGGCCGGTTCTGGCACAACCATGGGAGGTAGTCCTACGCTCTCCCTATAATTCACAAGAGTATCATTCTGCTCACATAAATCAAGGAGAGATACAGGGAATGATCTTGGGATCGGTAGATTGGCCGGAATGACAGGTTTAATATGCATGAAAAGTTTAGGAGTAATAGAAGGTAAACCTGTCCGGTGAGGGATTTCAGCATTGTGATCCATCACAAATTAGATGATCATGGGTATGAAGCGGTGGTACGGCAGCATGTTGGCATCCTTCTTCTTTTGAGAGTTCTTCCTTAGCATTATAGCTTTGGTGTCTTGGAAGAGAAGGAATGCATAATCCACGTGCAAGTGATTGGCCGCTGCCACAAAGATTTTGAGTTGATGCTCAGTCGGAAATTCATAACCCGAATGCTTGGGGGTGAGACACCGTTGAAGCACCATCATAAATGTGTTGTACTTGGGATGCAAGCCGGTGCGTTTGAACTGATTTTTGTGGGTGAGCTCACCATATAGCCCATTTCCCTAATAGCTGCAAGACATGCATCCTCATCTGTGATTTCCTCAAAGTCTGTTGCGGGAGGTCTGCTGCCTGCAGTGGGTAGGTCAAAAATTGTTCTGAGGCGATTGAGAGGTATGTTAACTTTAAATTTGTTGACCTCAGCATGAATGACCTCATGCCCTCTTTCATTTGTTTGTACATCACATGTCCTCCAGAATTGTTGAACGTAAAGCTCAGGAACATGTGTGCCAGTTGTAGAGGGGTTGTAAGTCAGGAGGTGGTTAAGTGGGTGTATCTTTAGGATTTCAGTGACAATGGGGAAAGTAGGATTTTTCAGTTTGATCAAGTCAATGTAGTGGTTGTTTGCATGAGTCCTAGTGTTAAGGAACTCAGCTTGGGGCATAATCTCCTCAGGGTCGCGTACAACTTGAGCCATCTTATCTGTGCAAATAGATAAAACAGGTAAGTTAAAGATAAAGAGATGTGCATGAAAAAAACATTCAGTTTTGAATTTTGGTCAAGCTTTAGTGATTGAAAGAGTGTTGACCCTTGTTGACGAACACTATCAAGTATGAAAATTTTGTGAAAAACCCCAACTCTGGAAGCCCCATTGTGTACATGATGATTTTAAGCATAAACAAGTAGTTTTAAAGCTTTTAATATGACAATTAGATAGTAATAAACAACTTTATAGTACTTGAGTATAGTCCAAAAATCATCATAATACCCTTTTTAGAACCAAAAATTGAATTTATGATATAGGTTCATACTCCTCAAGAACACGAAGAACACTTTTTGAGATTTTTGAAATATTTTTGCATCAAAGTGTTCTCCATGTGCTCAAAACACCCGTCGCAAAGTTGGATTGATCAAACAAGTTTGGTTCGTGTCCTAAAAGTGCACTCAAAGTCTCGAAACACTCTATCGCATATGGGTGTTCGAAGGCCAAAAATCACCCTTTTAACTCAAAATTTTCAAAATGTAAACCGTACAAGTTGTTACCTTTGTGATTAGGAGTATTTTGAGACTAAAATTGCAAATTTTGGCAGAGTAACGAGACGTTTTTAGAAATCAAGTAACCAAAGTTTGAGAGAGTTTAAAATTTTGAAATATGAAGCGTATGAGGGAAGTTAGTAACTGATGGGAAGTTAAGTTGGTGTAAATGGACTCGTGTCACACATTGATTGGTCCAAATTCACGGTGAAAAATGCGGCTGATAGACCAATGCGATTGGTAAAAACCCCGGCTTATAGAACATTTGAATCGCATGCAATTCACCCTTTTGTGTGTTAATCGCGTGCGATTCACCCTTTGGGTTACCAATCGCATGCGATTCACCCTTTGGTTTTCTGATCGCATGCGATTGAGACTAAATTCAATTTGCATATTTTCTAAGTCATGCGATTAGGGCTTGATTCATGTTTGTTAGTCTACCGCATGCAATTGATGGTTATTTTAACAAGTGTTGTAATCCCATGCGATTGACGACTATGCGATTGAAGCATAGGATGCGATTGCTTGAAACAGAACCCAATACTTGGAAATTTTTTGAAAAATCAAAATATCTGGATTTTGAGATTTGAAAAATTGAATTTCCCAGATATGTTGATTTGAATGTTTGTCTGACACACTTCCCCTAGACTCTTGCATCTGTTTATGAAAAATTTTCAAAACTTAGGGAATGTGTCAGTTGTATACTTCTCCCCCTACACATGTGCAATATGTGTAATATGTTCTCCCCTACACATATGATACATGTGTATCACAAGAAATTCACTCCCCCTTGAGTGTTGCATCATGACTCTGCAAAAAGAATAAACAGTGTAACACCTACTCTAAACAAAAAGGAAAGAAAAGGAAAAATGAGGCACCAGTGTGTTATATTTTCAAGTTTAGCATGCCTAACTTGGATACCAATTCAGTGAATCGACTTTCGTCTAATGGTTTGGTAAACAAGTCAGCTAGCTGATTTTCAGTAGGAACATACTGGAGCTCAATAAGACCTTTCTCTACGTTATCTTTTATGAAGTGATAACGGATATCGATGTGTTTAGTTTTAGAGTGGTGTACCAGGTTGCAGGAGATAGCTATGGCAGACTGGGAATCACATAGCAATGGAATTTTGACATACCTGAGGCCAAAGTCTGATAACTGTGTACGTATCCAAAGACTTTGTGAACAACACATTGCAGCAGTAACATACTCAGCTTCAGCTGTAGAAGTAGATACGCAGTTTTGCTTCTTTGAGGCCCAGCAAACTAAACGATATCCCAGAAAGTGTGCACTACCATATATGCTTTTTCTATCAATCTTGCAACCGGCATAGTCATCATCGGAGTAAGCATAGAGATCCAGATTTGAATCTTTAGGATACCACAGACCTAGATCCATAGATCCTTTGAGATATCTGAAGATCCGCTTAACTGCCATAAGATGTGACTCTCTAGGATTCGCCTGGAATCTGGCACAGAGACAGGTAGAGAACATGATGTCCGGACGACTTGCAGTGAGATAGAGTAATGATCCAATCATCCCACGGTAAGTTTTCAGATCTACTGGAGAACCATCAAGTTCTGCTGATAGCTGTGCCGTAGCAGCCATGGGTGTGGATATGGGTGTGCAATTAATCATATCATACTTCGTTAGAAGATCTTTGATGTATTTGGATTGGCAAATAAAACTGCCACGACATAACTGCTTCACCTGGTGTCCGAGAAAGAATGACATCTCTCCCCATCATACTCATTTGAAATCTGTTTGATATGATCTTAGCAAACTCGTCACTGAATTTTGGATTAGTAGACCCAAAAATGATATCGTCCACATATATTTGAACCAAAATCTTGTCCCTACCCTTGGTCTTTGTGAACAGAGTGGTATCAGTCTTTCCTTTGGAGTAGCCTTCGCCAATCAAATATTCATATAAGGCATCGTACCATGCACGTGGAGCTTGCTTCAACCAGTACAAGGCCTTATCTAAGATATAGACATGATTTGGATGTTTTGAACTGATGAACCCCTCAGGCTGTGAGACATAGACTTCTTCTTTGAGTACACCGTTGAGAAAAGCTGTCTGCACATCCATCTGAAAGACACAGAAGCTCGTGGAGGCTGCATATGCAAGAAAGAGCCTTATAGCCTCAATACGAGCAACAGGGGCAAATGTTTCATCATAGTCGATGCTCTCTTGTTGATTGTAGCCTTTAGCAACCAACCTAGCTTTGTTACGGATGACCACTCCATCCGAATCCCTTCTGTTCTTGAACACCCACTTAGTTCCGACAACAGATTTGCCATATGGAAGAGGAACTAATCTCCAGACTTTGAGACGATCGAATTGGTGTAGTTCTTCCTGCATTGCTATTACCCAATCCGGATCATCTAATGCTTCAGAAGTCTTGGTGGGTTCAATGATGCTGAGAAAACCCGAAAATTGACATTCGTTTGCTATAGCTGCTCGTGTTTGAACGCCAACTGAAGGATTTCCGATGATGTTATTCTCAGAGTGATGTCTTGTACACTTTATCTCGTGGGAAGTAGAAGATGAAGGAATAAGATCTTGTAAGTGTCGTGCTTCTGCTTCATCTTCACCGGAGAAATGTGGGTCTGAATCAAACACAGGTGGGCTCTCTGGGTCAGAAATCTGAGAGGTCACAGGGGGATGAGTGACAGAGACAGATGTAGAATCCTCAGCATAGAGATCTGCAAATGGATTCGTCTCAGTGACCGTTTGAGCCGTTAGAGTAACACTTGCTTGTACTTCTGTATTGTTCCTGTTGTCAGTTAAAACAGGAGAAGATTCAGATCTAAAGAAATCAAACATAAAGTCTAGATTAGTATTTGAACTGGACGGATTGTTTGATTCTTTATTGTGAAGCACCGTTCCTGAACAGGTATGTTCAGAAACGTTTTGTGTTGATTTAGGTGGAAAATCTGTAACATTCAATGCATCATCGAATGTTACCTTGATACTTTCAACAATGCTCTTTGTTCATTTGTTTAAAACTCTGTAGGATTTGGACTCAGTAGAATAACATAGAAAAATAGCTTCATCAGCTTTTGGAGAAAATTTTCCTAGATTATCCTAGTCGTTCAGTACAAAGCACCTATTACCAAAGACATGGAAGTATTTGATATTAGGCACTATGCCATTGGCCAGTTCATATGGAGTTTTATTAAAGCGTTTATTAATAAAAGAGCGATTCTGCGTATAGCAGGCAGTGCTGATAGCTTCAGCCCAGAATGAAGGTGGGAGCCCGGAGTATGACAACATGGTGCGGGCAGCTTCAACCAAAGTTCGGTTTCGTCTTTCCACTACACCGTTTTGTTGTGGATTTTATGAAGCAGAGAACTGGTGGTTGATCCCAACTAGGTCACAAAAGCCCTTTAGAGTACAGTTCTTGAATTCAGTTCCATTGTCTATAGGGATTGAGACAACACTCTGACTATGCTTATTTTGTTGTTGCTTGATAAAGAAAATGATTGTTGGAGTAGCTTCATCTTTAGATCGCAGAAATTTGACCCAGGTATATCTGGAGTAGTCATCCACCATGACTAGGATATACTTCTTCCCATTCTTGGACTGAATTCTCATAGGACCACAGAGATCCATGTGTAGGAGTTCCAAAGGCTTGATGGTGCTGAACACCTGTTTTGATTTATGAGAAGCCTTCTTCATATTTCCTTTCTCACAGTCTGCACATAGATGATCCTTTTTGAATCTTAACTTGGGAATGCCTCTCACCAAGTCACCAGTTACTAGCTTGTTAATATTTTGAAAGTTCAGATGAGAGAGTTTTTGGTGCCATTTCCAAGTAAGATCTGTGAAAGCTTCGGACAGTAGACATATGGAGGTAGGGGAGTCGTATTTATCCAAATCAATGGAATGCAGGTTAGATTTCCTACAACCTGCCAGTAATTCATCCCCAGTTTCAGTTATCACATAACACTTGTTCTTCTTAAATACTACCACCAAGTCCTTATCACAGAACTGTCCGATGCTAAACAAATTGAGACCCAATTATTGGGGCAACATTGTTGTTCCCAAAACGTACATTCCCGGAGTACTTAGGAACATAATTCTTGAGAAGACTTTTGTTGCCGGTCATATGCTTGGTACAACCGGAGTCCAGGTACCACAAGTGAGGCGCCTGCAAAAAGAAAGTAAAGCACATTTAGGTCCCCATATATGAATGGGTCCTTGATTGTTAGTTCCTAGAGGTGGTTCAGTTGTGACTATTTCAAATCTTGGTGGTGAAACTTCTAGTGATCTATCCTTGGGTACCCATGTGGGTTTAATCTTTTGTCGAGAAGAGACTGATTTAGAAAGAGTTGATTTAGTTGGAAGTTTCTCAACTACCTTTGGATTGAAAGTTGATGGAATCGTAGGCTTAGGATTCGATAGAGTTGTGGAAGCGTTGTGTTTGCGACTCCATTTCTGTGAGGAATTCTGAAGAATTTGCTTTGGCCTAGGAACATCAACTTGCTTATGCTGAACTGGATTATGAGGAACAGAAGGTTGTACTGCTCGTTGATTGGGTGTCGGCTTAGGTTTGGAAGATTTGGCATTTTTGGAAGGTTGATTGTGTGATCATTTTTTAGAATGCAGGTGTTGTTCGTGAGCAATCCATGCCTTTTTGAATGCTTCGTAGCCTTGCCGTTTGTAGACTTCCAGTTCTTTAATCGTCAGCAATCGTTTTGATTTGTTTAAACGTTTGAGTGCATGTGACTGACGAGTGGTGATCCACTGATGAATAATGTATCCTTTTGAGTTTATAAATGGAACACAGATTTAATTAGCGTAAAAGTCTGTCCAGTCCTCACATGGTTTAATTTCTATTCGTTTCCTTAATTGATCATACTCACAATTAAATTCACAATGACCATTGAGACAACCATCACTAATACAAAACATTGAAGAGACATTTTTATCATGTAAACTTGAATGATTACAGACATAATCAAACATCAAAATTTGTTCACATGTTTGCCTAGTGTTTGAACATTTCCTATGTGATCTAGGAATGACTCTCTTCCAACTGATGTTTATTTTACGCTCTTCACTCTCGAGCTTCTTCACATCTGCAGCAGAATGTAAACGGTTAGTATTGAGTCGTGTTCGACTGGCAGCTGCCTTTGAGGATTCAGGTATGTCAGTGTTAATACGAGAAATGTGATTAGAAGTGAGAGTGGATGTCCCTTTGAAAATCTGTTTTTGCTTTAGAGATTTCAAGTTTGAATTGTTAACAGATTTTATTTTGGGTTTGACATCTCCAGAAGATGTAGACGCATGCTTTGAGTGTTCAATGCGTTCGGCATATGGAGGGAGAGTAGATAGAGTAGGAGGCTGCATCTCAGTTTTGACCTGCTTGATTTTGTACTTGCAATGCAAAATTTTCTTTGCACAAGTTATCAATTATCTTGCCATCAAGATTGAGTACTGTTTGAAGACGCTTGTGAATTATGATATTTTCTTGAACCAGTTGAATAGATTCAGGGAGTTGTTCAGAAACAGGGATGATTTCAGAGATGGTTTCATAGTTGAAAGCTTTGGTAAGGTCTTCTTGTACCAGATGTGTGAAGCAAAACTCATGCAGGGTTTGGAACCTTTGCTGTAATTCCTTGTGGGGAATGTATAGAAATTTGGGTTTTGGCACTTCAGGAGCATAAAGTTCCTCATCTGTGTAGATTGGAGTGGTGACAGGTGAATTCAGTGTTTGAGATAGGTAAGTGAAGTATGAGTCATTGAGATCATAATAATTGAAGGGAGTTTCATTTTTGAGATGTAGGGTTCGTTTGACGTCCTCTTCAAGTCGTTCTTCCTCTTGACCAACAAATACCATTCGTTGAGTTAGTCCTTCGCCAAAGAGATTTGCATTGTATAATTGTTTGGCAGACACCTTACTCAGGACATTTGGATTTTAGAAACCAAGTCCATCGAATGTCCATGTAGAAAAAGGTTGTTCTTTTTGTTTCTACAGAAAGATAGTTTGTTCACTTTGCCCTCTCTTAATTAAAAGGTCTTCTAATTCTTTAATTTTCAAACAAAGAATGTTTTGATCATTTTTAAGAATTTCTGAATCCTTTTCAGCACCAATACGTTCTGCTTTGAGATCATGTATGATGACATTTGTTGTGTTGGTTAATTCAAGAAATTCAGCTTCTTTCACAGCTATTTGAACTTTAGATTCATCTATGTATTTCTCTAATTGTTCAATTGTAGCTTGTGCTTCTTTGTCTTGTGTCTGAATGACCTCTTTTAACACTTGATTTTTCTTAGTTAGTTTGGTCACCTTAAATTCTAACCTTTTCATGCGGTTTAGGATGGTTTGTATATGTTCAAAGTTAAATCCCATGTTAGAATTAGAGATAGAGGGTACCTTTCCACTTTCAACGATCTCCTCCTCAGCATCGGAGAAATCACCACCATCTTCATCTCTACAATTTATTTCACCATTAGCCATGAAACAGAACTACGCGTGATCTTCACCATCTAGATCACTCTCGGAGTTTGTGTCCTCCAGGAACTGGTCTTCCTCCACCATAAGGGCATTCCCAGCCTGTTTTTGCTTTGACAGGCGGTATTTTTGTCTATAATACTCAGCATCCTTGACCTTCTTTTGTGGATAGTTCCTTATCATGTGGCCAGATCTCCTATTGTTGTAGCACTTCAGATCCGTCTTCTTTTCATCCTTTCTCTCTTCCCTTTGAAATTTAGGCTTGTCAACTTGAGCAAGCATTTCTGGTCTTCTGGAGCCAGAGGTAAACCTTTGTCTGTTGTTGGTTTTGCTGAAACGGTTTCTGAAGGCTTTGCCAACAACAGAAAGAGCATGAATGGCAGCTTCCACTGTGTCATCATCATCATCATCCAGTTCAGATTCACTTAGAATCACCTGTTTGAACTTCATTGATCTGGATGAGGATTCCCTTGGAACTCTTTCAACTGCAACTAAGGCTAAAGGATCTGCAGCTGGCTGTTTAGGAAGAGACTTCAGAATTTCATCTTGGTACTGATTGAGATCCTCAAATATGTTGTGAAAGGTGACTGTAGTGAGATCTTTGTTGATTTGTTTGTACAGTCGAACATATTCCTTCCATTCTGGACCCAGTGACTTTAGAAAAACACAGTTTAAGTCTAGGTCTGTTCGGATGATTTGATTGGACCTCATCTCATTTTGCAGCTTGCAAAATCTACCATAGGTTTCAGAAAGAATTTCATTCTCTCTGACACAGAAGTCATGATAGTTGTTGACTAGTTGGGTACGCTTGATATATTCTCCTTGCTCAGTACCCTGCAGCTGTTTCTTTATCTCATCCTAGATTTCCTTAGCAGTAGCTAAGCTATCTATCTTGGTGTAGATCTCTGAAGAGAGTCCTTGTTTTAGATAGTACTTAGCTAATCTTTCAGCCTTCTTGATCTCCTTTTCGTGGGCTGTGAGCTCATCAGCAGTCTTTTCCCTTTCATGACGGAGAATGGCGGGATTGTTGTTCGGATCAGCCTCAACAACTTTAATGAACTTTTTGTTCCCATTTAGGATGCAGTCAATAATCATTTCTCCGTATGTCTCATTATGCTCTAGGAAGTCCATGAACCTTCCTTTCCAAACGTTGTATTCTCCTCGAAACAGAACAGGAGGTTTTGTATCGGTACAAATGGACATCATTTCAATTGAACTAGACATTATTTTAATTTTAGAAATGATCGTTCACTTGTTATGTATGGATTGATTGTTCGAAAACTTGATTGATAAAATGAGGAGCTAATTCTCTTTAATTCAACTTTGAATTAGATCTTGTTAAGATTAAATTCAACTTTGAATTATATATAGAATTGAGTTAATTTTAATTCAACTTTTAATTATATCTGAGTTTGATTAAATTCAATTTTGAATTAGAATTTTATGTTTAAGTCCGATTGTCCTCTGTTTAAATTCAAGTCCAAATGGTTCTATTACTTGTCAAATAGATTTAAGGTATGCGATATGTGCTATGCTATTGGAGAAAACCCTTGAAAATTGAGCAGAGTAACTTCTGGGTAGTAATTAAGGTAATCAATAGTGTGCGATTGAATCCTGTAGCACCAAACACAAACTGTTAATCACAATAGAATGCTATTCAAGTTCACTGAATAGAGTGTGATTGCCTTGGATGTGTGATTATGGTAACCAATAGAGTGCGATAGGAAAAAAAGACTTGAATGGCACTGTCCAATAGAATGCGATTGATGACACTTAGAACTTGCAGTTTAGTGCGGCTGATAGAAACCTTAGAAGCACCCCAATCGCATGCGATTACTCTTAACCCAGCTTATAGCTTTGAAAGTAACACATGGTAGATTCAACTTTGAAAACTCTATATGCCGCCTAACAGGTCAATCGCATTGACCAACAACCCGGCTTATAGACCAGGACATGTCACAATCAGATCTGATTGCCTTACCTCTAATGATGCCTACCCACTTGTACCTTGATTGGTATGGGTAGTAATTGAGTTACCTTGACTTACACTTTTCGAGATTTTCTTTGATGTTTTCGAACAATCACGAGCCAAAAACAAGTTTGGCTCTGATACCAATTGATGGTCCCGTAATTCTTACGGATGAAGCAATCCTAGATTATTAGTATGTGTTTATGTGTGTGTTCGGTTAAGAGAGTGAAATACGAGAGCTTGAGAGAGAGAGAAAACAAAACACAAGAGTTGGAAATATGCAAAACATACATTAGAATGTGGGGGGCAAATGCCTTTTATAGCATTTGCCCCAAGTTACAATAGTTACATATTTGCACCCTCACTTTTTATAATTTAACACAACAAAAACTCTCTGATTGGCAAACCTGTAGTTAAGAGGGACATAACTAGGTTATCCTTGTTTCGCAAAGAATATGGCCAACCTGGTAGACCAAAGCTTCTGGTAACCTTCGATGTGATGAATAGGATATCAGGGCTAAATAGAGCATTATTTATAAGTTTTTTAGGAGACGTGGTTCGTGAGCATTTAGGTTTGAAGATTTTATCCTGGAAGAAGGTGGGTCCAGAAGCAAGAGATAAACTTTGGGATGAAATCACGATACCAAGATATAACTACTTTTATCCTTCTGCATTTACATTATGTGAACTAATTTACAACACTGTGTTGATTATTTTTTGCAGCACTTTTTTGATGTTCACGAGAGTCGTAGAAACTTAATAATGCATCGTCTTGGTGGACTTCTAATGAATTTCAGAACGAAAATGAGACAAACATACATATTGCCCAATCAAAATACACCTTCAAAATTAAATGAAGTCCCAACGAAATATAGTGCGATTGTTGAAGCCCCAGCGTGGGTCGATTTTGTGAAGTATACGAGCTCAGAGGAATACCAGGTTTTAATTTGTCATTTTTTATTTAAGTCCATATCTTTTCATAATTTTGTGTTTGCATCTAAACACCTAATGAATTTGTGTTGTAATTAGGAAAAGTCAGCTGCAACTAAAACGGCGCATTCCAAGTTTGTTTATCAGCATACAATGGGACGAGGTGGATACGTACATGTCAAAGAGAAAATGTTAAATTGTTCTAATATATTATAATTTATTACGTATTTGAACTTGGTTTAACTTTACATTTTGTATGTATTTGATGTTTATAAGATAAAAAATAAAGAAATCCAACCTGATGAAGAATCCTCGCGTTGTGTAATGTGGTTGAAAGGAAGGCTAAACGAATCAGGAAATTTTGCAGATGATGAGACTAAATCAGTGGGAGATAAAATTGTAAGTATGACTGAATATTTTATTATCACTTTATGTATAGTTTGATATATATAATAACTTATTTTCCATATATGCAAATTGATACTGAGGACAAGATCAAAGAAGGAACCTTGCAGGTTGCTTAGTTTGATCGAGGATTGGAGAGGAGAGGTGGAAGAAAAGGTTCGGGATTAATTTAGGAGTCTTATACATATATGAAAAGGTTAAATCTGTCAAATCTAACAAAAAGCCTGGATCACAAAGAAATACGTCTCGACGTCGGGACTCTGAATCGAAAGAAAATATATCTCCACCACTAATACAAGTATGTATTTCCACATGTTCCTATATTTTGTGTTTGTGTGATCAGCTGATGTGTTTTTGTGTGATCAGCTGATGTGTGTTTGTGTGATCAGTTGTCTTGTTCTATCACCTGATCATTGTGTCTTGTCTAGCTGATCATTTATTTATTATATTATGTAGTTTAAATAGCTGATAGATCTTAATTTGTTGCATCAGCGGATCATTCTGTGTTGTGTAGCTGTCTTGTTCTTATCATTGTGTGTTTTTCGGGAAATTAAGTGTAAGTTGTGGCACTCAAAGAGAACATGTGTTATTGCTTTGGGTACTGTATACAAGACTGATGGAAAACAAACTCCTCATAACGCACCACTTCCAAAGGATTGCTACAGAGTTTCAATTGACCAATCGGTAGTAGATGCAGCATGCATACCGGACGTTGGAAAGAATGGTTTCAAAACAGTCAAGGACACAATAGGTGGGTTTTACGCATGGCCAATTGAACAAGTTATTTTTGATGAAACGGTTTACGTTTTATCAACCTAGCTATATATGTTAGATATATTAAAGTGAGGGTGTAATATGTAATTATACCAAAGTTGGGGAAATGCTATATAAAGGCATTTCCCCCCCATTTCAATTCTAAGCTTTACATTATCAACTTTGTGTGTTTGTGTTCTCTCTCTCTAAAAGATCTCGGCTCTCTCTTCTCTACCGAAACATACACACAAACACACACTAAATCACTAGCATTGCTTCATCCGTATAAACACGGGACCATCAATTGGTATCAGAGCCAAACTTGTTTTTGGCTCGTGATTGTTCAAAAGAAGACAACAAAATCTCGAAGTGTTCAAGCTTCTAAGAAGAAAAGGCTCTCGGTTGTGCAAAGGTTCAAGAACGTCAGTTTTATTCAAGATAAACTCAAGCTCAAACGACTTTTAAAGGTAGAACTCATTAAAGGATTGATTCGCATTCGATTAACCATCAAAACTAAGTTCTTATTCTGCTTGTTTTCAAGGACACCTAATTGCATTCAATTGACCTGTATTCGCATTTGATAAGAAAAATCCCAATCAAGTTATTCCTTATACTTGGACAAGTGATTGACTCTTTGGACTTGAATTAAAGAACTCTAAGACGTTTGAACTTAATCAAACAATCTAATTCATAATTGAATTTAATTTAAATCAGATTTAATTCAAAGGTGAATTACATTACTTCAAGTCTAGCTAGTTCAAGGTTGAATTTAATCTTTTAAGATCTAATTCAAAATTAAAATTCACAAGACTTAGTTCGTTAATCAATCATTCAAATCACTTTAAAATCAGGACAAGTTTTTCGAACAATCAAACCATCTTACAAGTAAACGATCATTTCTCACAAACATCACTAATCATGTCAAGTACAAATGAAATGATGTCCATTGGCACCGACACAAAACCTCCTGTTTTGTTTCGAGGGGAATACAATGTCTGGAAAGGAAGGTTCATGGACTTCCTCGAGCACAATGACCTCTTCGGTGACAAGATGATTGAATGCATCAACAACGGAAACACCAAATTCACGAAGGTAGTTGAAGCAGATCCAGACAACAACCCTGGCATTCCCAGACACGAAAGAGAGAAGACTCATGATGAGATGACCAATACAGAAAGAGAAACAAAGAAAGCAGAGAAACTGGCCAAGTACTACCTCAAGCAGGGCCTCTCATCTGAAATCTATCTCAAAATAGATAGCTTGGGCACAGCCAAGGAAATCTGGGATGAGATCAAGAAACAACTTCAGGGCACTGAGCAAGGAGAATACATCAAACGAACTCAGCTAGTCAATAGCTATCATGACTTCAAGGCTCGACAAAAAGAACTACTCTCTGAAACATATGGGAGATTCTGCAAGCTGCAAAATGAAATGAGATCTAATCAAATTGTCAGAACTGATCTTGATTTGAACTGTGTTTTTCTGAATTCATTAAGTTCTGAGTGGAAAGGCTATGCCAGACTTTACAAACAGATTAATAAAGATCTTACATCAGTCACCTTCCACAACATCTTCGAAGATCTCAATCAGTATCAAGATGAAATCTTGCAATCTCTCCCTAAAGAACCAGTTGCTGACCCTCTTGCCTTGGTGGTGGCTGACAGAATCCATAAGGAAACATCATCGAGATCCTTGAAACTTAAACAAGTGGTTCTCAGTGATTCTGATCATGATAATGATGATGATGATTCAATCGAAGCAGCATTTCAAGCTCTCACAGTGGCCAACAAGAACTTCATGAACCGTTTCAGCAAGACTAACAATAGACAACGATTCACATCAGGTTCAAGGAGACCCGAAAGAGCTGCTGCTGTTGACAAGCCAAGGTACCAGAGGGATGAGAAGAAGGAAGAAAAGAAGGATGATTTCAAATGTTATAACTGCGGGAGGTCAGGACATCTGATCAGGAACTGCCCAATGAAAAAGACAAAAGATGCAGAGTACTATCGGCAGAAGTACCGTCTGTCTAAACAAAAACCGGCTGGGAACGTGCTGCTAGTTGAGGAGGATCAGTTCCTTGATGATACAGGATCAGACAGTGATCTGGATGGTGAAGATCACGCTCAATTCTGTCTGATGGCTCACAATGGTGAAGAAGGTAGAGAGGATGATGACGGAGATAATCTCTTCGAGTCAGATGAGGAAAGCTTGGACAGTGGAAAGGTATCTTCTAGCTCTAACTTTAATATGGGTATTAATCATAAACACATTCAAACCATATTAAATCGCATAAAAGAGTTAGAATGTCAGGCACTAGATTTAATCACAAGAAATCAAGTTCTAGAAGATGTTTCACACACTCAAAAATTGGAGGCACAAACAATAATTAAGAAGTTAGATAACGACTTAATCAGCCTTAGGAACCAATTAGCTGCAAAAGAATCTGAGCTTTTAGAATTAACCAGTAGGACTAATAACACCATATTAGATCTCAAAGCAGAATGTAAGTGTGCTGAAAAGGATTCAGAAATTCTCAAAAATGAACTTAGGAAAGAACGAAGTACTCTTTACTCTAGAATCAATGAACTTGAATACCTTCTGTCCAAACGTGATCAAAGTGAACATACCATCTCTCAATACAAAGAAAAGGAACGTCCTTTCTCCAGATGGAATTTCGATGGGCTTGGCTTCAAATTGAAAAGGATTACGTCCAAACAATTATATAATGCTGACCTGTTTGGGTTAGGACTTACCCAAAGGATGGTCTTTATTGGCCAAGAAGAGACACAAATAGAGGAAGATTTCAAACGAACTCTTAATGTCAAAACTGAAATTCCGTTTGATTATTCTATTTTGAATGACTCATACCTTGCCAATCTCTCTTCCTCGTCCGATTCTGATATTACATCGTCTGTCTATTCTGATGAAGAACTCTACTCCCCTGTTTCACCTAAGCCCACTGTTGAATACATTCCTCACAAAGAATTACAAGACAGATTCAACACCCTGCAGGAATTTTGTTTTACCCAAGTCATTCAACAGGACCTCACCAAAGCCATTCAAAATGATTTAAAACCTCCTACCTCTGAGACATTCCCTTCAATGCATGAAATCATCACTTGTCAACAAATTCCCAACATGTCATTTGTACATGATGGAAAGATCATTGATAAACTGTGTAGGAAACAGTTTGTTTTGAAAGAAAGAAACAAAGCCCTCAAAGTAAAGATGGAAACTCCAATAGTTCCCTTTACCTTCTCACTTTTTGGTTCAGATATGGATGATCTAACTCATGCAAACACCAAGGGTACATATTGCACAACTTCTGTAAAATCTGTTAATAAACCTGACTTAACAAATCTTAAGCTTAAACAGATTTACAAACCAAAGCAAAAATCCACTCCTAATCCCAATTCTCGTGTGCACATAAAAGTACCTGAATCATCACAAGCTGCAGCCAGTCGACCACGACTTCAGTCTAATCTTTTATCCTCTGCTGCAGATGTGAAGAAGGCTGGAAACAAGAAGTTTGAAACAAATACATCATGGAAAAGAGCTATTCCTAGATCCACTAGGAGCTGTTCCAATTTGAAACCTGTCTGTGAAAACATTTTGATGTTTGATTCTGTTTGTAATCATTCCAGTTCACAAGACAAAATTGCTTCTACCATGTTTTGTATAAGTGATGGTTGTACTCATGGACACTGTGAATTTAATTGTTGCTATGATCAATTGAGAAAGACTTTAGGTGTTAAACCATGTGTTGATTGGACTGATTTTTATGCTAATCAAATCTGTGTTCCATTTTTAAATTCAAAAGGCTACATCATTAATCAATGGATCACCACTCGTCAATCATATGCTCTTAAACGCTTAAACAAATCCAACCGATTACTCACGATCAAGGAACTGGAAGTCTACAGACGGCAGGGCTATGAAGCATTTAAAAGGGCTTGGATTGCACAGGAAAAACTCTTGCATTCTCAAAAGCGTTCTCGCAATTCCCCTTCCAAAATCTCAAAATCTTCGAAACCCAAGTCATCATCCATTCAACGAGTAGCAAAACCTGCTAATCGCAGTGTTCCATTTCCGCGACACCAAGTTGATGCACCGAGGCCACAAAGAATTCCTAAGAATTCCTCTCAACCATGGATTCGCAAATATAACGCTTCCGCAACTCTACCGAATCCGAAACCTCCGATTCCATCAACTGTCAAACCAACAGTGATGAAGAAACTTTCTTCTCAGCAAATTTCTACCAAATCTATTCCTTCACATCCAAAGCTTAAGTCCATTTGGGTACCAAAGAATAGATCATTAGAAGTTTCATCATCATCAAAACCAACAGTTGTTACTCAACCCAACTTAGAGACTAACAATCAAGGACCCATATCTAAATGGGGACCTAAACGTGATTTATTCTCTTTTTGCAGGTGCCTCACTTGTGGTACCTTGACTCCGGCTGTACCAAACATATGACCGGCAACAAAAGTCTTCTCAAGAATTATATTCCTAAGTACTCCGGGAATGTACGTTTTGGGAATGACCAAGTTGCACCAATAATGGGGTACGGAGACATAGAGAAAAAACATGTGAAAATCAAGAAAGTCTCCTACGTAGAAGGCTTGGGGCACAACCTATTCAGTATTGGTCAGTTCTGTGACAAAGACATGGTGGTTGTATTTAAAAAGAACAAATGCTCAGTGATCACAGACACCGGTGATGAAGTACTTGCAGGATGTAGAAATTCTAATTTGTATTCCATAGATCTGGAGAAGTATGACTCTCCTACATCTGTGTGTCTTCTGTCAGAAGCCTCCAATAATCTTACTTGGCTCTGGCACAGAAGACTCTCTCACCTGAACTTTCAAAACATAAACAAACTAGTCAATGGTGACTTGGTGAGAGGGATACCCAAACTGAAGTTCAACAAGGATCATTTGTGTGCTGATTGTGAAAAAGGGAAGATGAAGAAGGCCTCACACAAATCAAAGCAAGCATTCAGCACAACCAAGCCTTTGGATCTCCTGCACATGGATCTCTGCGGTCCAATGAGAATACAGTCCAAACATGGGAAGAAGTATATCCTGGTCATGGTGGATGACTACTCACGATATACTTGGGTCAAATTTCTATGCTCTAAGGATGAAGCTACTCCAACTATCATCACTTTCATTAAACAGCAGCAGAATAAATATGGTCAAAGTGTTGTCTCCATTCGAACAGACAATGGAACGGAATTCAAAAACAACACTCTGAAAAATTCCTGTGACTTAGTTGGGATCAACCATTAGTTCTCTGCAGCTTACACACCTCAACAAAATGGTGTTGTTGAAAGAAGAAACAAAACTCTGGTTGAAGCTGCCCGAACAATGCTTTCTTACTCTGGGCTCCCTCCTTCCTTCTGGGCTGAAGCTATTAACATTGCCTGCTATACGCAGAATCGCTCTTTCATTAATAAACGTTTTAATAAAACTCCTTATGAACTGGCAAATGGCATTGTACCTAATATCAAATACTTTCATGTATTTGGTAATAGGTGTTTTGTCTTAAATGAAAAGGATAATCTAGGAAAATTTGCTACGAAAGCTGATGAAGCTATTTTCTTAGGTTATTCTACCGTCTCCAAAGCATATAGAGTTTTAAACACACGCACAAAGAGCATCATAGAGAGTATCAATGTAACGTTTGATGATACATTGACTGTCTCTGGGTCCCCACAACAGTCCAACATTCTTACTTCTGAACATACCCGTTCAGGACCAGTTTTTAACTCTAAAGAATCAGACATTCCCACTACTTATGATAATAATCTCGATTTCATGTTTGATTTCTTTAGATCTGACTCTTCCCTTGTTTTGGCTAACAACAGGGATAATGCCGGTGCACAGATAAGCGACCCGATCACAGATACAACAATCACCGAAACGAATCCATTTGCTGAGGATTCTACATCTGTTTCTGTCACACACTCCCCTGTGACAGAACCAATAGTTGATCAGGAGAACTCACCTGTGTTCGACTCCGATCCAAACTTCTCTAGAGAAATGGAAGAGGAAGCGCCACATATTCAAGATCTCATCCCTTCCTCCTCTAACTCGCATGAGCTAAAATGGATCCGACATCACTCTGAGGAGAATATCATTGGAGATCCCTCTGTTGGCATTCAAACAAGGTCAGCCACAACTAACGAGTGCCAATTTGCAGGTTTCTTAAGCATGATTGAACCCACAAAGACTTGTGAGGCACTGAATGATCTGGACTGGGTACTAGCTATGCAAGAAGAATTACACCAGTTTGCTCGTCTCAAAGTATGGAGATTAGTTCCTCTTCCATATGGCAAATCTGTTGTCGGAACTAAATGGGTGTTCAAGAACAAACGGGATTCGGATGGAGTGGTCATTCGTAACAAAGCAAGGTTGGTTGCTAAGGGATACAATCAACAAGAGGGTATCGACTATGATGAAACCTTTGCTTCTGTTGCTCGAATTGAAGCTATACGCTTTATTCTTGCATATGCAGCCTCCAGGAGCTTTCGAGTCTTCCAAATGGATGTCCAAACAGCCTTTCTCAATGGGGTACTCAAAGAAGAAGTCTACGTTTCACAACCTGAGGGCTTCATCAATTCTTCATATCCTAATCATGTTTATATTTTAGATAAGGCTCTGTACGGCTTAAAACAAGCTCCACGTGCATGGTACGATGTCTTATCTGAATATCTGATAGGGGAAGGCTACTCCAAAGGAAAGACAGACACCACTCTGTTCACAAAGACAAAAGGTAGGGACAAAATCCTTGTCCAAATTTATGTGGATGACATCATCTTTGGATCTACAAATCCAAAGAACAGTGAAGAGTTTGCACAGACAATGTCAAACAGGTTCCAAATGAGTATGATGGGTGAGATGTCGTTCTTTCTAGGACTTCAAGTTAAACAGTTGAGTCATGGCACTTTCATCTGCCAATCCAAGTACATTAAAGATCTTCTCACGAAGTATGACATGCTCAACTGCAACCCTATCTCAACTCCAATGGCGGCCAAATCAAAACTATCGGCAGATCCTGATGGTTCTCCAGTGACATACCGTGGGATGATTGGATCATTACTATATCTCACTGCAAGTCGTCCAGACATCATGTTCTCTACGTGTCTCTGTGCTAGGTTTCAGGCCAATCCCAAGGAGTCACATCTGCTAGCTGTTAAGCGACTTTTCAGATATCTCAAAGGGTCCATGCATCTAGGACTGTGGTATCCCAAGGACTCTAATCTAAATCTTCATGCTTATTCAGATGCTGCCTATGCCGGTTGCAAGATTGATAGGAAAAGCACCTCTGGTAGTGCACACTTTCTGGGAGATCGTTTAGTCTGCTGGGCTTCAAAGAAACAAAACTGTGTATCCACTTCTACAGCAGAAGCTGAGTATGTTGCTGCTGCAATGTGCTGTTCCCAAAGCCTATGGATACGTACACAACTCTCAGACTTTGGCCTCAGGTACGACAAAATACCATTGTTATGCGACTCTCAGTCTGCCATTGCCATCTCCTGCAATCCGGTACATCACTCTAAAACCAAACATATAGATATCCGTTATCACTTCATAAAAGATAACGTAGAAAAAGGATTAATTGAGTTACAGTATGTTCCCACCGAGAATCAGCTTGCTGACTTGTTTACCAAGCCTTTGGATGAAAGTCGTTTTACTGAACTGGTATCCAAGTTGGGCATGCTGAATTTGCAAATCTAACAAACTGTTAACTTGTTTACTTTTCTTTTCTTTCTTTTTAGAGTTGGTATTACACTGTGTGTTCCATGTACAGATGTCTACTGAAACTGCCAAGGGGGAGTTCTGAAGTCCTACACATGCTGCATATGTGTAGGGGGAGAAAAGTTAAATACACATGATGCCCATGTGTAGGGGATGCCCATGTGTAGGGGGAGAAATTCAAAATTATCACACTCTCAAAGCTAACAGATGCAAAAGTCTAGGGGGAGTGTGTCAAACAAACACTCACATCAACCATATCTGAAAATTTAACTTTCATAATCTCAAAATTCAGATATCTAAAATTTTTCCAAGTCATAGCTCAATCGCATGCGATTAAGCTATGTGAGTGAATCGCATGCAAATGTTAAAGATTTTAATTGCATGTGAAAAGGTTGTGAGAAACAAGTGTGAATCGAATGCAATGTTGTCTAAGGTTGAATCGCACGCGATTAAGCTAAGATAGTGTGAATCGCATACGATTTGGACAAAGGTTGAATCGCACGCGATTCAGCTAAGTTAGTGTGAATCGCATGCTATTCATTCTAAGGTTGAATCGCACGCGATTCAGCTAAGTTAGTGTGAATCGCATGCTATTCATTCTAAGGTTGAATCGCACGCGATTAAGCTCAGATAGTGTGAATCGCATGCGATTCGGATGCCATAGTTCTAACACCCAAGCTGATTCGCATGCGATTAACACACCACAGTGTGAATCGCATGCGATTGAAAACTCTTATCAGCCGCATCAAAACTTCTATCAGCCGCGTTTTTTTAACCGTTGCACCAGCCAATCAGGGCTCGACATGTGTCTTTTTACACTACTACAAGTTACCCCAACAGTTGCCATTCTTCAATTACGCTATTCAAAATTTACAAAGTGTTCTCTCGAGTTCTTGATTACGTTAACATACAAATCATCTCGTTACTCTGCCAAAATTTGCAATTTTAGTATCAAAATACTTCTAATCTAAAAGGTAACAACTTGTATGGTTTACATTTTGAAGATTTTGAGTTAAAAGGGTACTTTTTGGTCTTAGAACACTGATATGCGAATGAGAATATCGAGACTTTAAGTGGACTTTTGGTACTCGAAACAAACTTGCTTGATGAAACAATGTTTGCGATGGGTATTTTGATCACATGGGAAACACTTTGATGTAAAAATATTTCAAAAATCTCAAAAAGTGTTCTTCGTGTTCTTGGGAAGTATGAACATACACATACAATTTGGTATTTGGCTAAAAAGAGGTGTTTAGGGTGAGTTTTGGAACATGTTCAAGTACTACAAAGTTGTTCAGTACTAACTAATTGACACTTGTGCAGTATCAAAACAACTTTTTTATGCTGAAAATCATCATGTACACAGTGAAGGTTCAACACTTAGGGTGTTTACATTTATTCAACATTGGTCAACGTTGGGTCAATTTGGTCAAATTTTACTCACTGATCAAAAGTTTGACCAAATATTCAAAACTGAATGTTGTTTTCTTGCATATCTCTTAATTTTAAATTTAACTATTTTATCTCTTTGACAGATAAGATGGCACAAGTTGAACGTGACCCAGAGGAGATCATGCCCAGAGCCGAGTTTCTTAACACTAGCTCCCATGAAAACAACCATTATGTTGACCTAACCAAACTCAAAAACGCAACCTACCCCATTGTCACTGAGATTCTCAAAATTCATCCCCTAAACCATCTACTGACCTATAACCCAGCCACAACAGGCATACATGTTCCTGAATTATATGTGCAACAATTTTGGAAAACATGTGATGTGAGGGAAAATAACAGAGGTTATGAGGTAATTCATGCAGAGGTCGACGAATTTCAAGTCAATATATCTCTTAGTCGCCTCAGAACAATCTTTGCTCTACCCAAAGCAGACAGCAGACCTCCAGCAACAGACTTTGAGGACATCCCCGATGAGGATGCATGTCTCACAACAATAAGGGAGATGGGATATGATGGTGAGCTCATCAGGAAAGGTCAATTCAAACGCACCGGCTTGCACCCAAAATATAATACATTCATGACGGTGCTTCAAAGATGTCTCACTCCAAAGCACTCAGGCTACGAATTCCCAACGGAACATCAACATAAAATCTTTGTAGCAGCTGCGACGCATATGCATGTGGACTATGCATTCCTTCTCTTCCAGGACATCAAAGCTACTATGCTCAGGAAGAATTCCCAAAAGAAGAGGGATTCGAACATGTTGCCTTACCATCGCTTCATACCAATGATCATCCAGTATGTAATGGAGCGGAATGCTGATATCCCTCGTCGGACAGGTTTACCTTCTGTTTCTCCAAAACTTTTTTTTCATATTAAACCTGCTAACCCGACGAATCTGCCCATTCCTAAACCATTCCCTGAGTCTCTGCTGGATCTGTGTGAGCAAAATGATGTAGTGAGAACACATAGGGAGAGTGTAGGGATACCCTCTATGGTTGTGCCAGAGCCGGCCATACCTACCCAAGAGGGAGTAGCACCCGGTGAGAATATAGAGGATAGAACTCAGCAATCTGTGGGAGATGCTGAGAGGGATGTGCAGAGAGAAAATCAAGAGAGGGGAGGAGAAGTGGGTGAAGGTGATGAGAGTAGAGAGGGAGAAGATACATATGATCCAGCAGTCATCCAATCCATTGTCCAATCCCTCTCTGTATCCACCCGTACCCAAGCCGTTTTAACCAAACTTGGACTTGACTTTTCTGAGTCATCCAGTTCCTCTCAAGAAGAGTCAGCCTCCCATCCAGGTGGTGCCCCTGACCCCGAACCAGAAATATCACCTTTGGGCACCCCTGAACAACCAATCGACCAACCTACTGATAACACCCCATCCTTCATGAAAATAACCGACCCCAATCCTATCAGTCCAAACCAGGCCCATACCACTCAGACAACACCCCCCTCTCCTACCCGTGGTCTGGTCATACCACTTCAAACCACCTCAATCATTCGCAGGGCCATGGTTGCTCCTGAACATGACATTCCAGTAACTTCGCCAAGTCATTCTTTATCTATTGAATCTGGTTATGTCACTCCTGACTCTCTTATTCACCCTGATCAATATGCGGGGTATGGTGCCGGTAGCACTGATGATGAAGATAGTTTTGTAGTTAGGAGTGCGAGTGATAGAGAGGAGGTGAGAAAAGAAAAAATGAGTGCTGAGGGTTCCCCAAACCCAGAAAGCCGGGAAGCCACATCTACTATGAGGCCTACCACTACTGAGCCTCATATTGAACAAGCCGCGGTTATCCCACCCGTGCAAGTTTCTGCCCCACCAAGCTACTACGGTGTCTCTCAACAGGCACCGTCTTTATTGCACAGGGCTATAGCACACAATCTAGGCCAACCCCAATTGGGTGTTGGACCTATTGAAAACAGAGGACTGCCTCCCTCGTCCTCGACTCCTCTTCGTGCACGATTTGATTTGCCGCGGATATCCGCATATCTTGAACAACACAAGGTAACTATAGATGCACTGAGCTTGTTGACTCAACAAGTCTCCGCAACTTCCGTAGGTGGTACCTCTCAAGGTGCCATTCGAGGATTGGAAGGAAATCCTGCTGGAGCCTACATCCATGCTGCTCCAGTAGGTGGTTCTGCCTCTGTGGTAGGTACCTCAACCGGAAGTCTTAGTGATTCCGGGTTTGTTACACGTGCAGATCTTAACAATGCTATCAACCAAGCCGTGTCTCCAATCCGCCAACAACTGCAGGAGACAAATCAAAAGTTGGATTGGATTGAAAGGGCTTCCAGGGAACAGACTGAGCAGCTGTCACGTATTGAAGATCTTCTAGCAGCTCGTCTTCCAGCAACGGCTCCTCAATCTCAACCGGATGTCACTTCACTATCGGTCGACGCCTTAAAAAGCATCCTCTATGCTAAACTGATTGAACAAAGGCCAGACTCTGCCTATAATCAAGACCTTCTGACTACTCTGCAAACTGAACTACGTCCACAGGGAATCTCCTTGGATGAATTTACAGAGTTTCATGAAGATGTAAACAGCAAGATTGATGTGGTGACAAGAGGGTTCTATACTTCCCTTCAAAAAGTTACTGACCGGCTGACGGTACTTGAACAAACCTGTCAGGCCCAGGCTCAGGGGTCAAAAAGGAGGCGGGAAGATCAAGATCCTGATGATCGTCCCGAGGGGGAGAAAAGAAGAAGATATATCACAACTCCCTCCGCCGCAACTGTACCAGTACCATCATTGAGCAGATACTTATCTACAAGTACAGGTTCTGCTGGATCTAGAAGCCAGACGGGTCAACAACATAGATCCGAATCATTAACGGCCGATGAAGTTTATGAATTACAACAGAAAGAGAATGCTGACAAACAAATCGTACTCTATGTACCCCAGCAACAATCTGAACTGAGGCCGACAGAACTCGAAGAAGGAGAACTATCGTTGGATCAATCCCAGGCTGACAATGTTAATTGGTCTAGTGGCTCCGATTCTGAGATGGAAGAGCTGTATGGGTCACTAGGAAATTCACCCGTCAGGGATTTGGGAGAAGGTAGGGTCTATGAACAGGAGGAGGAAACTGATGACCCAGAAATGATAAGACTATTTGCCGGCATTGATGAATATGTCGAGGTTGCAACGCGCCCAGACTCACCTAGAACTGTAGACCGTTTTGATGACATTCCTAGTGATAGGGAACTTGCTCAAAGAAGGAAAGAAAGGTTAGCAATCTCTAGGAGAGAAGCAAGAAGGAAACCAAAGAAGACAAAGCCTCTCTTTGATGTTTCCAGGGTCCACAGTGGGTTAAATTTTGAAGTTCACCAACAATTCCCTCCTCCTCCTGGTAGATTTCAAGAATCAGCTGCCGACATACTAGAAAGAAACAGACAAGCAGAGGCAGCTGAAAAGTTTAGAGCAGAATCAGAATGGCCCTTACCTGAAAGCTTCACAGTCCCACCTGCTCCTCCAGTGCATCGTGGAGATCCTGGTCTTGATGTCGGGAATATGTTCACAAGGAATGCTGCAGAAAACCCGATATGGAAACCTTTCTTTGTCAACGCTGCCAATCTTGAAGAACGAATTCCTGAAATCTTCAGCAGTCAGTTGATAGAGGTTATCTCACCCGAGCTGAAAAACATGAACGATAAACAAAGAAGGAGATATGATCATATTCTCACTCGTTCACAAACCAAACCAGAAGATATCAAATCAGATTATCCCATAAGTGACCTTCTCAGTGTGTATACCGAAACCAACTTCAACATAAAATATGCCATCTTCTACGTCAAAAGAGCTAACAACCTCACATACTTTCTCACCGAAGCAGATTTGAGGTATGTAAACATCGAAGACATTAGCTTCTTATTCGACATCCTTTCCCAGAAAAAGGGAAAATGGCCTGATGAAGAATTTGGTAGAGTTGCGTTAATGAGGTACATGAGAAATCTTATGGAATTCTTTGAGGAACACGATATCCAGCTCGGGGCTGAGAACAACTATCAGAAAGTCAATCTTCTTAAGCCTAATCAGAATCATCCAGATCTAGAACAGCTTGAAGAGTTGATAGTAATCCATGACGGTCATCCAAACTTTAAAGGTTCTCGAGGTGTTGTCTCCAAAAATACAAAGGGTAAAAAGATTTTCATCAGACTAGATGACCTGAATGCATATTCTGACGGCACCTTGAAAATCCTTCATCATAAAATTCATCAAAAGGTTTGGGATAACCGAGCAGCTTACACAGATGAAGAACATTCCCAGGCATACAAGGCAATTGATCAAATAAGGAAAGCATTGGCTAGCAGGAGAGAAATCAGAAAATGGCAAGTGGCCTTCGGCATTCGCAACAAATCAGTTTTCAAATGGATTTTAATGTATTTGTTTGTTGTGAATGATTACACACCTCACTTAGGGGGAGATATAATATATTAACAATATATTAAAGTGAGGGTGTAATATGTAATTATACCAAAGTTGGGGAAATGCTATATAAAGGCATTTCCCCCCCATTTCAATTCTAAGCTTTACATTATCAACTTTGTGTGTTTGTGTTCTCTCTCTCTAAAAGATCTCAGCTCTCTCTTCTCTACCGAAACATACACACAAACACACACTAAATCACTAGCATTGCTTCACCCGTATAAACACGGGACCATCAATATATAGTATTCTTCATATTTAATGTAATGTTTGATACATGTGGATTTTATTTCCTATAGGAAATTACACCACCAAATACGGTAGAGAAGATTGGCGAGAACACAGTTGCACCTAAATTACAAACAAAGCACAAAATTGTTTATGTGACAACTGATAGCATTACAAAAAAAACGAGGCCCAACTTGAAGAGTAAAAAAGTTTTAGATTTGTGATTGTTAAATATATAACTCAATAAAAGTATGATTGTATACAATTTTATTTCATTACGATTATGTATTTCGTTTACTTATATACATTCCAATTTTTTTGTGTAATTCGAATTAGTTTTGGGTTTTTTATTTGGTTATATATATATATATATATATATAATTCATATTGTGACACGAATTATTGATTTTTTAAATGTGACTAAAAGGTGCCCTCACATAATATGGTCACACTTATAAACACTTTCTGCCACTGTTTTCTTAATTCGTTGTTTGACTAAATATTACATAAAGGCCACACAAACATAAATTCATGTGGCCATTGGATGAACAATAGTCACACAAAATACACATTTACTTGACTTTAAAAAACATATGATCACACATTTAAACACTTTTGGTCACTTTTTAATTACAACTATGTGACTAAATCCTCAAATTAAAATGCGTCGTGTGACTGAATATTACAAAACGCCACACAAACATTACATTCATGTTACCATTGGCTGAACAATAGTCATACGAAATACACATTTACTTGACTTTAAAATGCATATGGTCACACATTTAAACACTTTTGGTTACTTTTTAATTACATCTATGTGACTAAATACTCAAAAATAAAATGCATTGTATGACTAAATATTACAAAACGACACACAAACATTACATTCATGTGACCATTGGGTGAATAATAGTCACACGAAATACACATTTACTTGACTTTAAAAAGCATATGGTCACACATTTAAACGCTTTTGGTCACTTTTTAATTACATCTATGTGACTAAATCCTCAAAAATAAAATACGTTGTGTGACTGAATATTACAAAACGCCACACAAACATTACATTCATTTGACCATTGGGTGAACAATAGTCACACAAAATACACATTTACTTGACTTTAGAAAGCATATGGTCACACATTTTAACACATTTTGTCACTTTTTAATTACAACTATGTGACTAAATCCTCAAAATTAAAATGCCTTGTGTGACTGAATATTACAAAATGCCACACAAATATTAAATTCATGTGACCATTGGAAGAACTGTTAGATTATGTGCTGAGATAATTAATGGGTACATTATGTCCAATGTTATAAGAGACTAAAGGGTCACAATGCTACATACCCAATTAGAACAGTTTGGAATTTACGAGTATTTGTGTGGAAATAATTAATCAGTTGAACTTATTATTTAAAGTGAAATAAATAATAAATAGTTATTTATTATTTAAAAGGAAATTAAATATTAAGTTTTAATATTTAACGGACCAGTTAATTAATGGTTAATTGATTAACTAGTAAAGTCCAGGGGGTCAAAGTGCAAGGAATGAAAGTTTAATTAAAGACATGGGCTTTAATTGAACGGGCTTGGGCTTGGATAAGGTTTAAAGAATTTAAACATAGAAAAAGCTTATTTTATCCTTAAGAGATATTTAATTTGCAACAAGGAAAAACCCTAGCCTCCTTCTCCCTCCATCCTTGTGTCGACTTCGAAAAACACCCCAAGGGGGTTTCGGTTTTTGCGTTGATCATACACAAACACACGCACGGTTTCGTGTGTCTTTCGGGTTATTCCACTCGTGGTCTACCAACTAGTTCGTGGTGGTGCAGTAGCGGTGGACTAACTTTAGCAATCCCAAAATCAAAGAGGTAATTGTTTCTAATCTTTTATATTGATTAATGATATGAAACTGTATAGATCATTAGTAAGATCCTAACCCTTTTAGGGTTTAAGGGGTTGTGTTCAATCTGTTTCCGCTTTAAGATTGAACCAGTATAATCAAACCCAGGGATTGACCAGTTTGTGTCTTAGGGTGCTTTGGTCAGATCAAAACCCTTCAGTGGTATCAGAGCCTCGGCTCTATGATCTATGGTTTCTAGTTTATCCTGTTTTTGGTTTTAAGGTTTGTTCTTGATCCTCTACCTGTTTCTTGTAAAAATCGAAAATCAAGAAGGGTAATAAAACAGTTTGTTTTAGTTATGCAGTTATTAAAAGTTTTAATCCTATCAATCAGAAAGTTTAAACAGTCAGTTTGAACGGTTAAAGGATTACAACTTTTAGTGAAACAAATTTCAATCAAGAAAAATTAACAGTTTGTTTAGTTGATAAAGACCTAGTTAAACCGGTTAGTTGATTCGTTTAATTTATTCTTCTTCATCTTGTTCTTGTTAAAATCGAAAACCGTAAGGATGATCATAACAAGTTTTTGTTTTTTTCATCCAGGATTTAAAAGGAGTCTAATTCTTTAATCAGATAAGTTTAAATAAGTTTATGTTTAAAACGGTTAAAAGATAAGTCTTTTTATTAAAACCTGATCTTGACCAAGGTTTTAAACTAGTTTTTGGTTTAAAGGTCAAAATCTAGTTTTAAGGCTATTAATTATTAGTGGAACAAAATTTTTGGGGACATTAATAATTAAAGTTTTTGGTTTTTGATTAAATCCAGTTTTAATCAGATCATTAAAAATAGGTTTTGTTTTTAATAGGTTAAAAGGAGTAGGATTAAAAAAATTTATTTTGTTTTAATCGGAAAAAACCAGGACCACCACGGCCACCGGTGGCGACGACGGTGGCAGCCCAAGTTGGCGGCGGTCGCAAGTCGACGGCAGCCCAGGTGCGGCGGTGGTCGGCGGCGTGGCAAGGTGGTCGGCCGCGTGGCAGGCGGCGGTGGCATGGCGTGGCTTCAGCCCAGGAACCACGGCCCAACCGGCCTGGCTGCGTATTCGGCCCAGGAGGGTAATCTGCCTAAGTGGGTGATCGGCCCGGGGGGTGATCGGCCCAAATGGATGTTTCGACCCAGGAGGGTCCCCGGCCCAAAGGTTGTCGGCCCAAATAGGTTTTTCAGTTAAATACAAAGTTATTAATTTTAAGTTTTAAAATTAATAAGTGTTTTATATAAACTAGTAATTTATATATATTTTAACTAGTTTAGTTGAAATATATAGTTTTGGATGTTTATTAATTACGACTAGTTGAGACGTTATATATAAACTCCAAAAGTAAGTTTATATAAAAGGAAACGAAACAAGATATTGTTATTTAAATAATGATCAAATTTTGTCATGTTTTGGTTTTTCGTAAAAACTAGTAAGAAATCGACATAGTTGTTATTCAATTCTTGAATAAGTTAGTTTTTTCAAAGTCTATTGAAAAACTATTTTTGGTCAAGTTAATTTAAATAATTTAGATGATTATATTTCTCATTTTTTATTAATAGTTATTAGTCAAAAGGATATATGAGAATAGTTAAACGAGTCAGATATTGTGTTTATCGCTTTTATTATCGTTTATATATAATTGCGTGGTTGTGATACGTAGCTATAGTTTTGCCAACTTAGGACTCGCTTTTATTTTCTTCTTTTTTTTGGTTTTGGGAAGGCCTGCGTGCCAATTACAATCCTATTTTTCAATTGTAATGTTGTACTGCTTCGGGGAGGTCTGCGTGCCACTTACAACCCCGTCTATTATTGTAATTGTAATAGTAGTAGTTGTAGTTTTGTCCAATGGTCAAAACGGAGTTCAAGAAGATTTTCAAGATGATGATTTGCACAGTGCTTGGGTACTTCAAAGGAGGTGTCGAGACGAGTGTGAGTAGTGCATTATGAAGGCGAATCCAAGTTCTTTTTATCCGTAGGATTGACCTTAGGATTAGTTGGCAAAACTATAGGTCTTTATCTGCGTGGTTGTATTCTTTTATTTAATGCTTACTCATATATATGTGTGTGATGTCTTAATAAAGAGGTTTAATAATAGGCAATTATTAAATAGAGAAAAACCACGATTTATGACAAACTAGAGTACGACTTCAGTTTGTTAGTCGTATTAGTTAAATTTTTATAAATTTAATGTTTTGTCAAGATTATAAGTTTCAAACTTATAAAGCCGTTTTGTGCACCTAGTATAGGTATGCATATAAATCGTATTTTTTAAACAAATGTTTTTAAAAATGGTTTTTCAAAAAATGGAAAATTAAGTTTTTCTTTTAAACATAATTATAAAACCCAAGAAAAATCTTAGATTAGTGTGCTACCCATCTAATGGTACACCTTTGCTGTTAAACGGTACTCGGGTATCGGAAGTGCCCAAACCTTGGGCATCCGGGTTCAAACAATTACGGCAAAGGGTATGAAAGATTATGCGATATCGGGAGTCCCGGTCAGAATTCATACTGTCTTAGGTGGTGCGATCTATTTTGGTGATAATCGAGAGTCCCAGCCCAAAATGCACTAGAGTAGAGTTAAACATACTAGATTTTATCTAAGTGCTCTATGAGGTTCTATGAGTCGTATCTGATAGGTACAATTGGTAAAGGAAAATTACCTACGAGAAATAGCATGACTTGACGGGAAGTGCCCAAACCTTGCGTCAAGTATGTGAAATATGGGTCCTAGGTCTGATATATATTATTTAAGGGTTTATTAATATATGCTAGAAAAGTTTATATGCAATTACTAATTAGACCGAGTTTTAATTTGTAGATGGCAACCAACGTTACCAACACTAACAACCTCTCACTTCGCTCTATCCTAGAGAAGGATAAGCTCACCGGACCAAACCTTCTCACATGGGAGCGAAATCTCCGGATCGTGCTGAGGCATGAGAGAAAGTGGTACGTCTTAGAACAACCTCTAGGAAATCCCCCTACCAACAACGCTAGGGCAGATGTCACGGAGGCTTATCAAAAGTGCTCTAATGACGCCCTTGATGTTAGTTGCCTCATGCTTGCAACAATGAGTTTAGAGTTGCAATCGAGCATGATGGAGACTCCTGCTTATGACATGATCCGCCAATTGAGGGATATGTTCCAGGAGCAAGCCGCACGGAGCGTTATGATGCCACTAGGGCGTTTAATTCGTGCAAGATGGCAAAGCGGACGTCGGTCAGTACCCATGTCATGAAAATGAAAGGGTATATGGACCACCTAGAGAGACTTGGGCACCCAGTACCGCTGCAGCTAGCAACGTATATGATACTCAACTAGTTGTCGGATGACTATAAGCCTTTTATAGTCAACTACAACGTGAACAACATGGAGAAATCCGTGGTAGAGCTGCATTCTATGCTTATGACTGCGGAGCAGAGTATTGGGACCAAGTCTAAGGACGTTCTCCTAGTTGGCAATGGTGGAGGTAAGAAGAGGAAGGAGCGCAACGGAAAGGGAAAGGGTAAAACCGAGCCTAGCCAGAATGCACCCAGGGCTAGTGACAACAACAAGGGCAAGAAGTCAAAGCCAAATAAAGCAAGGACCGAGAATCGGTGCTTTAAGTGTGGCGAGGTCGGACACTGGAAGAAAGATTGTCCGAAGGTTCACGAAGCAGGAGGCAAGACTGGCTCCTCAGGTATCGTGTGATTAACTTCTTTGTCACTTTCCACTTGTAAAGTTTTACGAGTATTCTAATATCTTGCAATCGTTTATTGCAGGAGGTAATGGAAAGTGAAGTGGCCCGGCGTTTGAGATCCCACGTGCTTATCGGATATTTAATAATTCACGTTTTTTAGTTGTTAAACATTTTTATTCAAATTTTTTGGATATTGTTGGCATGGTTTTTCATACTTTTGGATGACATTATGTTTTTAAGTCTTTAAATCATTGAATTATTTAGCTTATATCTATGCACGTATGTTGATGAATCAAGTTATTCTAGTTGTGACTAAAGGTTTCTAATAAGTCAAGCTTTCGCTTAATGGATGATTCATAGTGATCTTATGCATTAATTGTTGTAGTTACATAAATGCTAATCTCACTATATAAATACTTAGATAAACAAAGTCGTGTTTATGAAATTTGAAAGCTTTTCTAATTTACAAGTATTTAAAGATTTTATGAAAAATTATGTTCAAAGCATTGACACTGTGAAATTAATTGTTGTTATGATCAATTGAGAAAGTCTTTAGGTGTTGAACCATGTGCTGATTGGACTAATTTTTATGCTAATCAAGTATGTGTTCCATTTTTAAATTCAAAAGGCAACATCATTAATCAATGGATCACCACTCGTCAATCTCATGCACTTAAACGCTTAAACAAATCCAACCGATTGCTCACGATCAAGGAACTGGAAGTCTACAGATGGCAGGGCTATGAAGCATTTAAAAGGGCGTGGATTGCACATGAAAAACACTTGCATTCTCAAAAGCGTTCTCGCAATTCCCCTTCCAAAATCTCCAAATCTTCAAAACCCAAGCAATCATCCATTCAACGAGTAGCAAAACCTACTAATCGCAGTGTTCCAGTTTAGCAAAAGCAAGTTGATGCACCGAGGCCACAGAGAATTCTTAAGAATTCTTCGCAACCATGGATTCGTAAACATAACGCTTCCGCAACTCTACCGATTCCGAAACCTCAGATTCCATCAACTGTCAAACCAACAATGGTAAAGAAACTTTATTCTCAGCCAATTTCTTCCAAATCTATTCCTTCACGACAACAGATTTAATCCACATGGGTACTCAAGAATAGATCAGTACAAGTTTCACCACCACAAGCAGACAACATCACCACTCAATCACTTCTAGGGACTAACAATCAAGGACCCATTCAGATATGGGTACCTAAACGTGATTTATTCTCTTTTTGCAGGTGCCTCACTTGTGGTACCTTGACTCCGGCTGTACCAAACATATGACCGGCAACAAAAGTCTTCTCAAGAATTATGTTCCTAAGTACTCCGGGAATGTACGTTTTGGGAACGATAATGTTGCACCAATAATGGGGTACGGAGACATTGAGAAGAAGCACATCAAGATCAAGAAAGTCTCATATGTTGAAGGGTTGGGTCATAACTTGTTCAGCATTGGACAGTTCTGTGATAAAGACCTAGAGGTCGTGTTCAAAAAGAACAAATGTTCAGTTTTAACTGAAAATGGAGATGAGTTGCTTGCAGGTTCCAGAAATTCTAACCTGTATTCAATTGACTTGGAAAAATATGACTCTCCTACCTCTGTGTGTCTACTGTCCGAAGCATCTACGGATCTGACTTGACAATGGCACAGAAAACTCTCTCACCTAAATTTTCAAAATATTAACAAATTAGTCACTGGTGACTTGGTGAGAGACATTCCCAAGTTAAGGTTTAAGAAGGATCATCTGTGTGCAGATTGTGAAAAAGGGAAAATGAAGAAGGCTTCTCATAAATCTAAACAAGTATTTAGCACTACGAAGCCTTTGGAACTCCTGCACATGGATCTGTGTGGTCCTATGAGAATCCAGTCTAAGAATGGGAAGAAGTATGTTTTAGTCATGGTGGATGACTACTCTAGATATACTTGGGTCAAATTTCTGCGCTCAAAAGATGAAGCCACTCCCACAATCATTTCCTTCATCAAACAACAGCAGAACAAGCATAGTCAGAGTGTTGTCTCTATCCGAACAGACAATGGAACGGAATTCAAAAACAGTACTCTGAAGAGCTTCTGTGACTTTGTGGGAATCAGCCACCAGTTCTCTACTGCATACACACCACAACAAAATGGTGTAGTGGAACGAAGAAATAGAACTTTGGTTGAAGCTGCCCGAACAATGCTTTCATATTCCGGGCTCCCACCTTCCTTCTGGGCTGAAGCAATCAGCACTGCCTGCTACACGCAGAACCGCTCTTTCATTAACAAACGCTTTAATAAAACTCCATATGAACTGGCCAATGGCATAGTGCCTAATATCAAATACTTCCATGTATTTGGTAATAGGTGCTTTGTACTAAATGACAAGGATAATCTAGGAAAATTTGCTCCCAAAGCGGATGATGCTGTTTTCCTAGGTTATTCTACTGAGTCCAAAGCCTACAGAGTTTTTAACAAATGTACAAAGAGCATTGTTGAAAGCATCAACGTAACATTTGATGATACATTGAATGTTACAGATTTTCCACCTAAATCAACAGTTAATGCTTCTGAACATACCTGTTCAGAACCTGCACTTCAAAATAAAGAATCAGACAATCCATCCAGTTCAAATATACATCTTGATTTTTTGTATGATTTCTTTAGACCTGAATCTTCTCCTGCTTTAACTGACAACAGGAACGACACAGTTGTTCAAACAAGTGTTACTCTAACGGCTCCTACGGTCACAGAGACTAATCCATTTGTAGATCTATACGCTGAGGATTCAACTTCTGTTTCTGTCACTTGTCCCCCTGTGAATTCTCAGATTCCTGACCCAGAAAGCCCTCCTGTATTTGATTCAGACCCACATTTCACTCTAGAAGATGAAGAAGAAGCACGCCACTTACAAGATCTCATTCCTTCCTCTTTCACTTCACATGAAATTAAGTGGACCAGACATCACTCTGAAGAGAACATCATCGGAGATCCTTCAGTTGGCATTCAAACACGATCCGCAACAGCAAACGAATGCCAATTCTTGGGTTTCTTAAGCATCATTGAACCCACCAAGACTTGTGACGCATTAGATGATCCAGATTGGGTAACTGCCATGCAGGAAGAATTACACCAATTTGATCGTCTTAAAGTCTGGAGATTAGTTCCTCTTCCATATGGCAAATCTGTTGTCGGAACTAAATGGGTATTTAAGAACAAACGGGATTCGGATGAAGTGGTAATATGTAACAAAGCTAGGTTGGTTGCTAAGGGATACAATCAACAGGATGGCATTGACTATGATGAAACTTTTGCCTCTGTTGCTCGCATTGAAGCCATCCGGCTATTTCTTGCTTATGCAGCCTCTAGAAGCTTTCGTGTCTTCCAAATGGATGTGCAGACAGCTTTTCTTAATGGTGTACTTAAAGAAGAAGTTTATGTCTCACAGCCTGAGGGTTTCATCAACTCAAAACATCCAAATCATGTTTATATCTTAGATAAGGCCTTGTACGGGTTAAAGCAAGCTCCGCGTGCATGGTACGACGTCTTATCTGAATATTTGATTGGTGAAGGCTACTCCAAAGGGAAGACTGATACCACTCTCTTCACAAAGACAAAGGGTCGGGATAAGATTTTGGTTCAGATATATGTGAACGATATTATTTTTGGATCTACAAATCCAAAATACAGTGACGAGTTTGCTAAAACCATGGCAAACAGATTCCAAATGACTATGATGGGGGAGATGTCATTCTTTCTCGGACTCCAGGTGAAGCAGTTAAGTCATGGCAGCTTTATTTGCCAATCAAAGTACATCAAAGATCTTCTCACGAAGTATGATATGCTTAACTGCACACCCATATCCACACCCATGGCTGCTAAGGCACAACTCTCAGCAGATCTTGATGGTTCTCCTGTAGATCTTAAAAACTATCGTGGGATAATTGGATCGTTACGGTATCTCACTGCTAGTCGTCTGGATATCATGTTCTCTACCTGTCTCTGTGCCAGATTTCAGGCGAATCCTAAAGAGTCACATCTTCTGGCAGTTAAGCGGATATTCAGATATCTAAAAGGGTCTATCGATCTAGGTCTGTGGTACCCCAAAGATTCAAATCTGGATCTTCATGCTTACTCTGATGCTGACTATACCGGTTGCAAGATAGATCGTAAAAGCACCTCTGGTACTGCACACTTCCTGGGTGATCGTTTAGTCTGTTGGGCCTCAAAGAAGCAAAACTGCGTATCCACTTCTACAGCTGAAGCTGAGTATGTTGCTGCTGCAATGTGCTGTTCACAAAGTCTCTGGATACGCACACAGTTATCAGACTTTGGCCTTAAGTATGACAACATTCCATTACTATGCGATTCCCAGTCTGCCATAGCTATCTCTTGCAATCCGGTACACCACTCTAAAGCAAAACACATTGATATACGTTATCACTTCATAAAAGATAATGTAGAGAAATGTCTTATTGAGCTCCAATATGTTCCTACTGAAAATCAGCTTGCTGACTTGTTTACCAAACCATTAGACGAAAGTCGCTTCACTGCGTTGGTATCCAAGTTAGGCATGCTCAATCTGACAATATAACATACTGTTGCTCCATTTTTCCTTTCTTTCCTTTTTTTGTTTAGAGTAGGTGTTACACTGTTTGTTCTTTGTGCAGCTTCATGACGCACCAATCAGGGGGAAGTTTGTTCCTGCATAACCTTTCATCTTTCCCTTCCCCTCTCGCACACATTGTGTTAAGAATTTAGCTAGCAATGGAAGGTCAAGGTCGTCATCCATTGAATCCTGGTTTTACACATGTCTCATATGTGTAGGGGGAGAAAAATTATACACATACTGCACATGTGTAGGGGGAGGAGTATACAACTGATACACTTCCTAAATCTTGAGAATTTTTTCATAAACAGATGCAAAAATCTAGGGGGAGTGTGTCATACAAACATTCAAATCAACCATATCTGAAAAACTAAATTTTCAAATCTCAAAATTTCAGATATCTTAATTATTCATAAAATTCTCAAGTATTGGTTCAATCGAATGCGATTTAAACAATTGGATAGCAAATATGAATTAATCGAATGAGATTGATAAACAGGTTGATTCGCATAAAAGGGGTGATTCGCATGCGATTGATAAACAAAGGTTGATTCGCATGTGATTGATAAACAGGTTGATTCGCATACAATGGGTGATTCGCATGCGATTGATAAACAAAGGTTGATTCGCATGCGATTGATAAACAGGTTGATTCGCATACAATGGTTGATTCGCATGCGATTGATAAACAAAGGTTGATTCGCATGCGATTGATAAACAGGTTGATTCGCATACAATGGTTGATTCGCATGCGATTGATAAACAAAGGGATTCGCATGCGATTGATAAACAAAGGTTGATTCGCATGCGATTGATAAACAAAGGGATTCGCATGCTATTAACCAAAGAGTGATTCGCATGCGATTAACACACCAAAGAGTTAATCGCATACGATTCAACACTTCTATCAGCCGGGTGTTTTTACCATGCGAATGCTTATATCAGTCGCGTTTTTACAAGTCTATGGTCCAATCAACGAGTGACACGTGTCCAGTCTTGATTTATAACCGTCCCATCAGTTACCAAGCTTCCTTTACACGATTCAAAAACTCGAAAATTTCTAAAGTTTTTCTCTCGAATTCTTGGTTACTTTAGCATACGAATACTCTTGTTACTCTGCCAAAATTTACACTCTTTATATCAAAATACTCCAAATCACAAAGGTAATAACTTGTACGGTTTACATTTTGAAAATTTTGAGTTAAAAGGGTAATTTTTGGCCTTAAAACACCTGTATGTGAAAGTGGGTTTCGGGACTTTTAAGGACTTTTTGGGACACGAATCAAACTCGTTTGATGAAACAAAGTATGCGATGGGTATGTTGAACACATGGGGAACACTATGATGTAAAAATATTTCAAAAATCTCGAAAAGTGTTCTTCGTGTTCTTGGGGGGTATGAACATACACATACAATTTGTTTTTTGGCTTGAAAAGAGGTGTTAGGATGATTTTTTGACCATGCTTCAGTAATACTAAGTTGTTTATTACTATCTAATTGCTATATTGAAAATGTCAAAACAACTTTTTTATACACAAAATCATCGTGTACACAATGGATTTTTCAGACTTAGGATGTTAGCAAAGTTTTTGTCAACTTTATAAGTTTGATCAAATGTCAGTCAATCTTGACTCTTTCACTTATATTTGATCACATTTCCAATCCTTTCAAAGATAAGTGAGGTCAACAGATATATCTCATTATCTGCGACTTAATTTTTTTACCTATCTGTGCAGATAAGATGGCTCAAGCTATTGTTGACACAGAGGAAAGCATGCGTCGGTCTGAGTTCTTAAATTCAAACTCTCATGAGAACAACCATTACACTGACCTCACCAAACTCAGAAATCCTAACTACCCAATCATCACTGAGATTCTGAAAATCCACCCTTTGAACTACCTTCTAACCTATAATCCTGCCATCACTGGCACACATGTCCCTGAACTCTATGTCCAACAATTCTGGAAAATTTGTGAGGTCCGTACCAATGACAGGGATCAAGAAGTCATATATGCTGAGGTTGATGAGTACACTGTTGAAATTACTGTCAGTCGCCTAAGAAGCATCTTCAGACTTCCAAGAGCTAACAGTAGGCCACCTGCCACTGCTTTTGATGACATACCAACTGAGGAAGATTGTCTAGCCATTGTGAAGGCTATGGTTTATGATGGTGAGCTAGTAAAGAAAAACCAGTTCAAAAGAACCAGCTTACATCCAAAATACAACTCCCTGCTGACTGTACTTCAAAGGTGTCTCACCCCAAAGCATTCTGGTTATGAATTCCACACTGAGTATCAACTCAAGATTTTTGTTGCTGCATCCAACCATCTGCATATAGATTATGCATTTCTGCTATTCCAGGATATTAAAGCCACTATGCAAAGGAAGAATTCCCAAAAGCAGAACGAAGCAAAAATGCTGCCTTACCATCGCTTCATACCAATGATCATCCAGTATGTGATGGATCGGAATGCTGATATCCCTCGTCGGACAGGTTTACCTTCTGTTTCTCCAAAACTCTTCATTCATATTAAACCTGCTAACCCGACCAATCTGCCTATTCCAATACCCTTCCCTGTATCTCTCTTAGATCTTTGTGAGCAGAATGATATTGTCAAGAGTTATAGGGAGAGTGTAGGAATACCTCCCATGGTTGTGCCAGAGCCGGCCATACCTACCCAAGGAGGAGTAGCAAGAAGTGAGGATAGAGAGAATAGGCCTCAGTCATCTGTGGGAGATGCTGAGAGGGGAGTGGAGAGAGAAAATGTTGAGAGGGGTGGAGAAGAGGGTGAAGGTGTTGAGACTAGAGAGGGGGGATGAATATGACCCCGCCACCATTCAAGCCATTGTTCAATCTCTTTCTCAATCTACCCGAACCCAAGCTATTCTTACTGAACTTGGTCTTGACGATTCTGAGTCATCCAGTTCTTCTCAAGCTGAGTCCGCTTCCCATCTAGGCGGTGCCCCTTCCTTTGAACTTGATATATCTCCTGTGGGCACCCCTGACCAACCAATCGAACAACCAGCAGAAAGCACACCCTCATTCATGAAACTTACTGACCCACATACTACCTCTCCCGACCAGACTCACCCCGTTCAAACTACTTAGGTCATTCCACAACCTGGTGGTCTGGTCATTCCTTTGACTTCAACTGCCCAAGCAACCACCACTCCTATCATTCGCAGGGCCATAGTTGCTCCGGAACATGACATTCCAGTCACATCGCCATGTCATTCCTTATCTGTTGAATCTGGTTCTGACACCCCTGACTCTCTCATTCAACCTGATCAATATGCGGGGTATGGTGCTGGTAGCGGTGATGATGAAGATAGTTTTGTAGTTAGGAGTGCGGGTGATAGAGAGGAGGTGAGAAAAGAAACAATGAGTGCTGAGGGTTCCCCCAAACCCAGAAAGCCGGGAGGCCACATTTACTATGGGGCCTAGCACTGCTGGGCCTCATATTGAAAAAGTCGCGGTGATCCCACCCGTGCAAGTTTCTACCCCACCAAGCCACTACGGTGTCTCTCAACAGACTCCGTCTTTATTGCACAGGGTTTTAGCACATAAACTGGGTCAACCCCAATTAGGTGTTGGACCTATTGAACAAAGAGGACCGTCTCCCTCGTCCTCGACTCCTTTTGATGCACGATTTGACATACCGCGGATCTCCGCATATCTTGATCAACACAGGGTAACAATCGATGCACTGAGCTTGTTGGCTCAACAAGTCTCCTCAACTTCCAGAGGTGGTACCTTTCAAGGTTCCATTTGAGGATTGGAAGGAAATCCTGCTGGAGCCAACATCCTTGCTGCTCCAGTAGGTAGTACTGCCTATGTGGCTGGTACTTCAACCGGAAGTCTTCGTGATTCCGGGATTGTTACATGTGCAGACCTTCAACATCATATTCAACAAGCTGTGTCACCAATCCACCAACAACTGCAGATAACAAATCAAAAGTTGGATCGAATAGAGCAAGCTTCCAAGGCCCAAGCTGAGCAGCTAAACCGAATTGAAACACTTCTTGCTGCCCGTCCTCCAGTTCCAGATCCTCCATCACAACCTGATCCTGCCACAATGTCTGTAGATGCTTTTAAGAGCATGCTGTATGTTAGACTTCTGGAGCAAAGGCCAGAATCTGCACATGATCAAGACCTTCTGATAACTCTTCGCAACGAACAGCATCCATCGGGAATCTCCATGGATGACTTTCAAGAGTTTCACGAAGATGTAAACAGAAATATTGATGGGATCACCAAAGGTTTCTACACCTCCCTATCAAAAGTCACAGACCGGCTGACTAGCCTAGAAACAACCTGTCAGGCACAGGCTCAGGGGAGTAAGAGGAGACGGGATGATCAGGATCCGGATTATCAACCCGAGGGGGAGAAAAGGAGAAAATACATGTCTGCTCCCTCAGTTGTTGCTACTGTACCTGTCTCACTCGTTACTTCATACTTATCTGCAGGTACAAGTTCAACTGGGTCCAGAAGTCAACAACAACAACAAATGGCCGATGAAGTTCATGAACGACAACAAAAGGAAGATGCTGAAAAACAAATTGTACTTTATGTACCTCAACAACAATCTGAACCGAGGCCAAGTGATCTTGAAGAAGGTGAAATACCTTACGAGCAGCCCCATGCGGAGATGTTTGACTGGTCTAGTGACTCAGAGGAACAAGTGGAAGATTTATATGAGTCTATTCACACATCACCAGCAAGGCATGTGGGTGAAGGTAGTCCTGCTCAACCGGTGGAGGAGACTGAGGATTCTGAGATGGAAAGACTATTCAAAGGCATTGATGAATATGTCGAGTTTGCTGCACGTCTAGATTCTCCTAGAATTGTCCACAAATTTGATGATATTCCCAGTGAAAAAGAACTTTCACTTAAAAGAAAAGAAAGGGAAGCAATTTCTAGAAGGGAAGCTAGGAGAAAGCCCAAACAAAAGAAACCTATCTTCGACGTGTCCATGGTTCTCAGTGGGATTAATGTTGAAGTTCATGAAACTTTCCCTCCTCCTCCTGGTCGGTTTCAAGAATCAGCTGCAGATGTACTTGAAAGAAACAAACAAAGAGAGGCAGCTAAGAAATCAAGACAAGAATCTGAATGGCCCTTGCCATCCAGATCTAGAAAAGCTTGAAGAATTGACAGTTATCTATGATGGGCATCCAAACTTCAAAGGTGATCGAGGGGTCGTCTCAAAGAATACAAAAGGCGAAAAGATCTTCATCAGACTTGATGAACTCATGGCGTATTCAGACGGCACCTTGAAAATTCTCCATCATAAGATACATCAGAAAGTTTGGGAAAACCGGGCAGCCTATACTGATGAAGAACATGCTGAAGCCTATCGTGCTATAGAAAGGATGAGAACGACACTGGCAAGCAGAAGGAAAATTCGCAAGTGGCAAGTGGCATTCGGGATTCGCAACAAATCAGCCTATGATTAGATTAATGTATTTATTTGTTGTGAATGATTACACACCTCACTAAGGGGGAGATTGTTAGAAATATTAAAGTGAGGGGTGTAATATGTAATTACTCAAAGTTGGGGAAATGCTATATAAAGGCATTTCCCCCACATTTCTAAGTAAGCTTTGCATTATTCATCCTTTGTGTTTGTGAACTCTCTCAAGCTCTCGGCTCTCTCTCATTACCGAATACACACACAAACACACACAAAAGATCTAGCATTGCTTCATCCGTATCTTAATACGGGACCAACAATAGGGTTGTAAAGTCATGGTAATTTTGGGGTATTTTCGAAGGTATATCGAACATAGCTGCAAAAGTCTTTTATGGACCAAAATTGACGGATATTCGTTAGGGTTACGAATATTGGATTGACCCACCGTGAAAAATACTTCGTGGATTCGTGTCAAAAGTATTTATTTCATAGGTTATCCTCAAACCTGAGGTATTTGGTTTGGGATGCGGTAACCATTGTCTTTTTAGTGCGTTCTAACGCCACGCCGTAACAGGGTGGTCATAAGGGGCGTGTCTAGATTCAGTGGGAGTCGTATTGCCAAATGCAAATATGCAAGAAGGTATTTGCACCTCCTTTTTAGGAGAGATATTTCAGGGGCCCTTGACTGATTAAAAAACTAGTAAGTGCACGGCCGTGCCCAAACGAACTGATTTGTTCTTTATCGTTTATCACGCAGTTTGAAATTAAGGATGTTATGAAATAATTCTTGAAATTTTGAGTTGACACTCTCCATGCTCATGCTCTAAATTAAAGTATCGCGTTGCAAAGGGACAAACCTAAAAATCATACCCATTCATAAACAGGTAGTTTATGATAGTTAATTCATGAACAGTTAGTTTATGGTAGATTACTCATAAGCAGTTGACATATGAGAGTTTACTTTATCACTTGTTACTTTGGGGTATAAGAGTTCTTATAACCTGGTTATCCTAAGTGTCTGGCTAGGGACCTCCTTAGGCTAGCAATGTAAAGTAACTATTACTTATCTTGCACAAGTGAGAGTTTGTTAGATTATATGCAGAGATAATTAATGGGTACATTGTGTCCAATGTTATAAGAGACTAAAGGGTCACACTGCTACACACCCAATTAGAACAATTTAGAATTTACCAGTATTTGTGTGGAAATAATTAATCAGTTGAATTAATTATTTAAAGTGACATAAATAATAAATAGTTATATATTATTTAAAAGGAAATTAAATATTAAGTTTTAATATTTAACGGACCAGTTAATTGTTGGTTAATTGATTAACTAGTAAAGTCCAGGGGGTCAAAGTGCAAAGAATGAAAGTTTAATTAAAGACATTGGCTTTAATTGAACGGGCTTGGGTTTAGATAAGGTTTAAAGTATTTAAACCTAGAAAAAACTTATTTTATCCTTAAGAGAGATTTAATTTGCAACAAGGAAAAACCCTAGCCTCCTTCTCCCTCCCTCCGTGCGTCGACTTCGAAAAACACCCCAATGGGGTTTCATTTTTTGCGTCGATCATACACGCACACACGCACGGTTTCGTGTGTCATTCGGGTTATTCCAGTCGCGGTCTAACAACTAGTTCGTGGTGGTGCAGTAGTGGTGGACTAACTTTAGCAATCCCAAGATCAAAGAGGTAATTGTTTCTAATCTGTATAGATCATTAGTAAGATCCTAACCCTTTTAGGGCTTAGGGGTTGTGTTCAATCTGTAACTGCTATAGGATTGAACCAGTAGAATCAAACTCAGAGATTGACCAGTTTGTGTCTAAGGGTGGTTTGGTCAGATCAAAACCCTTCAAGAACAATAGTCACACAAAATAGACATTTACTTGACTTTAAAAAGCATATGGTCACATATTTTAACACATTTGGTCACTTTTTAATTACAACTGTGACTAAATCCTCAAAAATAAAATATCTTGTGTGACTAAATATTACAAAGGCCACACAAAAATTAAATTCAATTGACCATTGGGTGAACAATAGTCACACGAAATACACATTCATTTGACTTTAAAAAGCATATCGTCACACATTTTAACACATTTGGTCACATTTTAATTACAACTATGTGACTAAATCCTCAAAATTAAAATGCATTGTGTGACTGAATATTAAAAAACATCAGACAAATATTAAATTCATGTGACCATTGTGTGAACAATAGTCACACAAAATAGACATTCACTTGACTTTAAAAAGCATATGGTCACACATTTTAACACATTTGGTCACTTTTTAATTACAACTATGGGACTAAATCCTCAAAATTAAAATGCGTCCTGTGACCATTGGCTGAACAATAGTCATACGAAATACACATTTACTTGACTTTAAAATGCATATAGTCACACATTTAAACACTTTTGGTTACTTTTTAATTACATCTATGTGACTAGATAATCAAAAATAAAATGCGTTGAGTGACTAAATATTACAAAACGCCACACAAACATTACATTTTTGTGACCATTGGGTGAACAATTGCCACACGAAATACACATTTATTTGACTTTAAAAATCATATGGTGGCATTTAAAAACTTTTGGTCACTTTTTAATTACATCTATGTGATTAAATCCTCAAAAATAAAATGCGTTGTATGACTGAATATTACAAAATGTCACACAAACATTACATTCATCTGACCGTTGGGTAAACAATAGTCACACAAAATACACATTTACTTGACTTTAAAAAGCATATGGTCACATATTTTAACACATTTTGTCACTTTTAAATTACAACTATGTGACTAAATCCTCAAAAATAAAATGCTTTGTGTGACTGAATATTACAAAACGCCAAAAAAAAATTAAATTCATTTGACCATTGGGAGAACAATAGTCACACGAAATCCACATTCACTTGACTTTAAAAAGCATATGGTCACATATTTTAACACATTTGGTCACTTTTAAATTACAACTATGTGACTAAATCCTCAAAAATAAAATGCTTTGTGTGACTGAATATTACAAAACGCCAAACAAAAATTAAATTTATTTGACCATTGAGTGAACAATAGTCACACGAAATCCACATTCACTTGACTTTAAAAAGCATATGGTGACACATTTTAACACATTTGGTCACTTTTTAATAACAACAATGCGACTAAATCCACAAAATTAAAATGCTTTGTGTGACTGGATATTACAAAACGCCAATCAAAATTCGTTTGACTATTGGGTGAACAATAGTCAAACGAAATTCACATTCACTTGACTTTAAAAAGCATATGATCACACATTTTAACACATTTGGTCACTTTTTAATCACAACTATGTGACTAAATCCTCAAAAATAAAATGCCTTGTGTGACTGAATATTACAAAACCGCACATAAAAAATAAATTCATTTGACCTTTGGGTGAACAATAGTTACACGAAATACACTTTCACTTGACTTTAAAAAGCATATGGTCACACATTTTAACACATTTGGTCACTTTTTAATTACAGCAATGCGACTAAATCCACAAAATTAAAATGCTTTGTGTGACTGAATATTACAAAACGCCAAACAAAAATTAAATTCGTTTGACTATTGGGTGAACAATAGTCAAACGAAATTCACATTCACTTGACTTTAAAAAGCATATAGTCACACATTTTAACACATTTGGTCACTTTTTAATCAAAACTATGTGACTAAATCCTCAAAAATAAAATGCTTTGTGTGACTGAATATTACAAAATCGCACATAAAAAATAAATTCATTTGACCTTTGAGTGAACAATAGTCACACGAAATACACTTTCACTTGACTTTAAAAAGCATATGGTCACACATTTTAACACATTTGGTCACTTTTTAATTACAACCATGCGACTAAATCATGAAAATTAAAATGTCTTGTGTTACTGCGTATTACAAAATGTCACACAAATATTAAATTCAGGTGACCATTGAGTGAACAATAGTCACACGAAATGGACATTCACTTGACTTTAAAAAGCATATGGTAACACATTGTAACACATTTTGTCACTTTTTAATTACAACTATGTGACTAATCCTCAAAAATAAAATGCTTTGTGTGATTGAATATTATAAAACGCCAAACAAAAATTAAATTCATTTGACCATTGGGTGAACAATAGTCATACGAAATCCACATTCACTTGACTTTAAAAAGCATATGGTTCCGTATTTTAACACATTTGGTCACTTTTTAAATACAACTATGTGACTAAATCCTCAAAAATAAATTTCTTTGTGTGACTGAATATTACAAAACGCCAAACAAAAAGTAAATTAATTTGACAATTGGGTGAACAATAGTCACACGAAATCCACATTCATTGACTTTAAAAAGCTTATGGTCACACATTTTAACATATTTGGTCACTCTTTAATTACAACTATGTGACTAAATCCTCAAAAATAAAATATCTTGGGTGATTGAATATTACAAAACCGCACATAAAAAATAAATTCATTTGACCTTTTGGTGAACAACAGTCACACGAAATACAATTTCTCTTGACTTTAAAAAGCATAAGGTCACACATTTTAACACATTTGGACACTTTTTAATTACAACTACGCGACTAAATCCTCAAATTTAAAATGTCTTGTGTGACTGAGTATTACAAAATGTCACACAAATATTAAATTCAGGTGACCATTGGGTGAACAATAGTCACACGAAATTGACATTCACTTGACTTTAAAAAGCATATAGTCACACATTGTAACACATTTTGTCACTTTTTAATTACAACTATGTGACAAAATCATAAAAAATAAAATGCTTTGTGTGATTGAATATTATAAAACCCCAAACAAAAATTAAATTCATTTGACTATTGGGTGAACAATAGTCACACGAAATCCACATTCACTTGACTTTAAAAAGCATATGGTTACATATTTTAACACATTTGGTCACTTTTTAAATACAACTAGGTGACTAAATCCTCAAAAATAAAATGCTTTGTGTGACTGAATATTACAAAACGCCAAACAAAAATTAAATTCATTTGACCATTGGGAGAACAATAGTCACACGAAATCCACATTCACTTGACTTTAAAAAGCATATGGTCACATATTTTAACACATTTGGTCACTTTTAAATTACAACTATGTGACTAAATCCTCAAAAATAAAATGCTTTGTGTGACTGAATATTACAAAACGCCAAACAAAAATTAAATTTATTTGACCATTGAGTGAACAATAGTCACACGAAATCCACATTCACTTGACTTTAAAAAGCATATGGTCACACATTTTAACACATTTGGTCTCTTTTTAATTACAACAATGATACTAAATCCACAAAATTAAAATGCTTTGTGTGACTGGATATTACAAAACGCCAATCAAAAATTAAATTCGTTTGACTATTGGGTGAACAATAGTCTAACGAAATTCACATTCACTTGACTTTAAAAAGCATATGATCACACATTTTAACACATTTGGTCACTTCTTAATCACAACTATGTGACTAAATCCTCAAAAATAAAATGCCTTGTGTGACTGAATATTACAAAACCGCACATAAAAAATAAATTCATTTGACCTTTGGGTGAACAATAGTTACACGAAATACACTTTCACTTGACTTTAAAAAGCATATGGTCACACATTTTAACACATTTGGTCACTTTTTAATTACAACAATGCGACTAAATCCACAAAATTAAAATGCTTTGTGTGACTGGCTATTACAAAACGCCAAACAAAAATTAAATTCGTTTGACTATTGGGTGAACAATAGTCAAACGAAATTCACATTCACTTGACTTTAAAAAGCATATGGTCACACATTTTAACACATTTGGTCACTTTTTAATCACAACAATGCGACTAAATCATGAAAATTAAAATGTCTTGTGTTACTGAGTATTACAAAATGTCACACAAATATTAAATTCAGGTGACCATTGAGTGAACAATAGTCACACGAAATGGACATTCACTTGACTTTAAAAAGCATATGGTCACACATTGTAACACATTTTGTCACTTTTTAATTACAACTATGTGACTAATCCTCAAAAATAAAATGCTTTGTGTGATTGAATATTATAAAACGCCAAACAAAAATTAAATTCATTTGACCATTGGATGAACAATAGTCATACGAAATCCACATTCACTTGACTTTAAAAAGCATATGGTTCCGTATTTTAACACATTTGGTCACTTTTTAAATACAACTATGTGACTAAATCCTCAAAAATAAATTTCTTTGTGTGACTGAATATTACAAAACGCCAAACAAAAAGTAAATTAATTTGACCATTGGGTGAACAATAGCCACACGAAATCCACATTCATTGACTTTAAAAAGCTTATGGTCACAGATTTTAACATATTTGGTCACTTTTTAATTACAACTATGTGACTAAATCCTCAAAAATAAAATATCTTGGGTGATTGAATATTACAAAACCGCACATAAAAAATAAATTCATTTGACCATTTGGTGAACAACAGTCACACGAAATACAATTTCTCTTGACTTTAAAAAGCATAAGGTCACACATTTTAACACATTTGGTCACTTTCTAATTACAACTACGCGACTAAATCCTCAAATTTAAAATGTCTTGTGTGACTGAGTATTACAAAATGTCACACAAATATTAAATTCAGGTGACCATTAAGTGAACAATAGTCACACGAAATGGGCATTCACTTGACTTTAAAAAGCATATGGTCACACATTGTAACACATTTTGTCACTTTTTAATTACAACTATGTGACTAATCCTCAAAAATAAAATGCTTTGTGTGATTAAATATTATAAAACGCCAAACAAAAATTAAATTCATTTGACCATTGGATGAACAATAGTCATACGAAATCCACATTCACTTGACTTTAAAAAGCATATGGTTCCGTATTTTAACACATTTGGTCACTTTTTAAATACAACTATGTGACTAAATCTTCAAAAATAAATTTCTTTGTGTGACTGAATATTACAAAACGCCAAACAAAAAGTAAATTAATTTGACCATTGGGTGAACAATAGCCACACGAAATCCACATTCATTGACTTTAAAAAGCTTATGGTCACAGATTTTAACATATTTGGTCACTTTTTAATTACAACTATGTGACTAAATCCTCAAAAATAAAATATCTTGGGTGATTGAATATTACAAAACCGCACATAAAAAATAAATTCATTTGACCATTTGGTGAACAACAGTCAAACGAAATACAATTTCTCTTGACTTTAAAAAGCATAAGGTCACACATTTTAACACATTTGGTCACTTTCTAATTACAACTACGCGACTAAATCCCCAAATTTAAAATGTCTTGTGTGACTGAGTATTACAAAATGTCACACAAATATTAAATTCAGGTGACCATTGGGTGAACAATAGTCACACGAAATTGACATTCACTTGACTTTAAAAAGCATATAGTCACACATTGTAACACATTTTGTCACTTTTTAATTACAACTATGTGACAAAATCCTAAAAAATAAAATGCTTTGTGTGATTGAATATTATAAAACCCCAAACAAAAATTAAATTCATTTGACCATTGGGTGAACAATAGTCACACGAAATCCACATTCACTTGACTTTAAAAATCATATGGTCACACATTTTAACACATTTGGTCACTTTTTAATTACAACAATGCGACTAAATCCACAAAATTAAAATGATTTGTGTGACTGTATATTACAAAACGCTAAACAAAAATTAAATTCTTTTGACTATCGGGTGAACAATAGTCAAACGAAATCCACATTCACTTGAGTTTAAAAAGCATATGGTCACACATTTTAAAACATTTGGTCACTTTTTAATTACAACTATGCGACTAAATCCACAAAATTAAAATGATTTCTGTGACTGGATATTACAAAACGCCAAACAAAAATTAAATTCATTTGACTATTGGGTGAACAATAGTCAAACGAAACCCACATTCACTTGACTTTAAAAAACATATGGTCACACATTTTAACACATTTGGTCACTTTTTAATTACAACTATGTAACTAAATCCTCAATAATAAAATGCTTTATGTGACTGAATATTACAAAACCGCATATAAAAAATAAATTCATTTGACCTTTGGGTAAACAATAGTCACACGAAATACACTTTCACTTGACTTTCAAAAGCATATGGTCACACATTTTAACACATATGGTCACTTTTAAATTACAACTATGCGACTTAATCCTCAAAATTAAAATGTCTTGTGTGACTGAGTATTACAAAATGTCACACAAATATTAATATCAGGTGACCATTGGTTGTACAATAGTCACACGAAATTGACATTCACTTGACTTTAAAAAGCATATGGTCATACATTGTAACTTATTTTGTCACTTTTTAATTACTACTATGTGACTAAATCCTCAAAAATAAAATGATTTGTGTGATTGACTATTACAAAATGCCAAACAAAAATTAAATTCATTTGACCATTGGGTGAACAATAGTCACACGAAATCCACATTCACCTGACTTTAAAAAGCATTTGGTCACATATTTTAACACATTTGGTCAATTTTTAATTACAACTATGTGACTAAATCCTCAAAAATAAAATACTTTGTGTGACTGAATATTAGAAAACGCCAAACAAAAATTAAATACATTTGACCATTGGGTGAACAATAGTCACACGAAATCCACAATCATTTGACTTTAAAAAGCATATGGTCACACATTATAATACATTTGGTCACTTTTTAATTACAACTATGCGACTTAATCCTCAAAATTAAAATGTCTTGTGTGACTAAGTATTACAAAATATCACACATATATTAAATTCAGGTGACCATTTGTTGAACAATAGTCACACGAAATGGACAATCACTTGACTTTAAAAAGCATATGGTCACCCATTGTAACACATTTTGTCACTTTTTAATTACTACTATGTGACTAAATCCTCAAAAATAAAATGTCTTGTGTGACTGAGTATTACAAAATGTCACACAAAAAATTAAATTCAGGTGACCATTGGGTGAACAATAGTCACACGAAATTGACATTCACTTGACTTTAAAAAGCATATGGTCACACATTGTAACACATTTTGTCACTTTTTAATTACTACTATGTGACTAAATTCTAAAAAATAAAATGCTTTGTGTGATTGATTATTATAAAACGCCAAACAAAAATTAAATTCATTTGACCATTGGGTGAACAATAGTCACACGAAATCCACATTCACTTGACTTTAAAAAGCATCTGGTCACATATTTTAACACATTTGGTCACTTTTTAATTACAACTATGTAACTAAATCCTCAATAATAAAATGCTTTATGTGACTGAATATTACAAAACCGCATATAAAAAATAAATTCATTTGACCTTTGGGTAAACAATAGTCACACGAAATACACTTTCACTTGACTTTCAAAAGCATATGGTCACACATTTTAACACATATGGTCACTTTTAAATTACAACTATGCGACTTAATCCTCAAAATTAAAATGTCTTGTGTGACTGAGTATTACAAAATGTCACACAAATATTAATATCAGGTGACCATTGGTTGTACAATAGTCACACGAAATTGACATTCACTTGACTTTAAAAAGCATATGGTCATACATTGTAACTTATTTTGTCACTTTTTAATTACTACTATGTGACTAAATCCTCAAAAATAAAATGATTTGTGTGATTGACTATTACAAAATGCCAAACAAAAATTAAATTCATTTGACCATTGGGTGAACAATAGTCACACGAAATCCACATTCACCTGACTTTAAAAAGCATTTGGTCACATATTTTAACACATTTGGTCAATTTTTAATTACAACTATGTGACTAAATCCTCAAAAATAAAATACTTTGTGTGACTGAATATTAGAAAACGCCAAACAAAAATTAAATACATTTGA